>CM051257.1:52063442-52318442 GCA_027921565.1 Artemia sinica | reverse complement strand
CATTAAAGTATGTTCAAGATTGATGAGTTACGTCATAATTGAAGGTATTTAATGATTATAAAAGAGATCTGCTTAATGGCTCATTTTAAAGGAAATTGCTGTATATAGAAACCGTTCGTAATTAACAACAATAATTTTCAATATAAAATAAATTCTTACGAGATTATAATAAAGAACGAACTCTTGCCTATACTAGCTTGTATTGGCAATTTAACTATATTAGGCCTAGATCCGGAATGACGTTATAATCGTATAGGTTATAACCATATATGATGTAATAAGTGAATTCAATATTTATACACGCTTATCTTTCAACAAGAAAATAAGATTACCGTTGTCCTAAGTTTCCAGAGAAGATTTTTTTTATTTATTTTAGCTTTTATAGCAAAGAGCGACCTTTAGCCCATGTCAACTTAAATAATTTATTGACAAAATAACTTGAAACAAAAATAATTTGAAAATTTCTTCTTTAAAATAAACCATGGCACATATATGACTTAGTCAGCTGCATGAATATCTGAAGTTCGTCTCTTACTATTCCAAATAATGCCAATATAAAGCGAACAGAAATTGATTTCAAAAACTTTTTCCATGTAATAAGTTTTTCAAAAAAAGTAAGGAACTCCATTAAACCAAAATGAACAAAAAAATAATCAAATCATCTACCTAGCATACAACTTCTACAAATCAGTATCAATAAATAAATGAAACCCAAAACGGACAGAAATTAAAATGAGTAGGATTCAAAAACCCTATGCTTTCTAAAAGCCAGAATATAATTTGCACTTTACTGAATAAAATTCTTTTAAATGTTTTCACTTTTATAACTTTGAGAAATCAAAAATTAATTCAGATTTTAAGGAGTAAATATCAGCAAATCTACATTAAACTCACAATGCACATTTTTCCCGTAAATTCATTTGAAATTTTTCAGTAAAGTAATAATTATATTCTAGATTTTAGAAGGCATAGGGGGTTTGAACCCTACTCATGTTAATTTAGGCTCTTTTTTAGTTTTACTCTGTTATTCTTTTTAATTTCTGTTCATTTTGGGTTTCATTTATTTATTGATTCTGATTTGTGGAAGTTGTATGCTTGGTAGATTATTTGATTCTCTTTTGTTGATATTTGGTTTAATGGAGTTCTTTATTTATTTTTTTTTTTTGAAAACCTCATTTTGTAGAAAAAGTTTTTTTTTAAATTAATAATATAAATCAGACATGGGGAACTTATATTACAGAAATTTAAAAGCCGAAACAAAGAGTTGCAACATAGACCCCTTACACGAAGTTACTGCTAAGACATTGTGCAATAGTTTTTTATGTATTAAGACATGATATTTTCGCTGCTATTAAAAAGGTTATAGAAACATTATATCTATTCATTTGAAATAAAAACAATTTCACTCATGGTCATGCATTCAAAGTGTAAATTTGTTTCACCAGTCTCTGTTCTTTTGTCACTCTGACGCGACGAATTTATGTAACTTTAAATGATATAAATCAATTTAATAACATTTTAATGTCAATTTATCTGGTGAATGAATGTAGAAATGGATTTCAAGAATAACCTGGATTTTTGCGCGCCCTATCAGTGGCAGGATTATTGAACGGTTGAGCTTCGTGGGTAAAATAAGGCTTGTTTTGAGGAGAAGATAATTTCGATTACGTTATCAATTTTTATGGATGATAAGCAGTAGTCAAAGAATAAGAAGGAAAAGTAAGGGCAGAAAAATAGTAAGTAATCTTTGTATCGATGTTAAAAACTCTGACTGGGACTTTGATAAGTGAAATTTCACCCTTAAGTTGGTATTCATTAGGATGTTACTTTTTTTTTATTTTAAAAATGGAACGAAGATTTGGAAAGGATGATTTAGGGATTTACATACAGGATGATAGTTTTGTGACTGTAGAAGATACTTGAGCTCTTTGGGTCAAAGGTGTGTTTGAGATTTTCGTTGTTAAGGTCTCTTCCTTTTGAGTTTCAGTTATTTTTATATTCCAATTTCTGGCCTTTTTAAGTTTGAATTATTATGGGAGATGATTTCTGCTCAAATTTAATATGGCTTTTTACTTATCTTTGAAGTTTTATTTTTAGACTTGTTTCTTTGATTAATATAACAGTTACTAATGAATTTAATTTATACCATTCAGTTTCGATTACGTTATTATGCTGTTTAAGGATCGGCGGTACTACTTGCACGATCGAACATTCTTTGCATCTCTTACTTAGAAGGTACTCTATCTCCAGCAATTTTGTTTTGTATTTTGAGGACAAGAGGAGATACATCATCATTAATAAATATTAAGGTATAAGGGCCAAATGATCTAGAAGATAAGCATAATTTTTGGGCGTATTTTTGCCAGTTCCAGGTGATTATGGTTTTGAAAACACTCATGAATCGCAGAAAAACCTCGAAATTTTCTTGACCTGAAGTAAGATGTTACTCAGAACAGTTCCTTTAAGTAGTGTGGAAGTACATGTGCTGCATTAAAAGGAAAAGAAAAATGAGGGAATGGAAAAAGAAAGTAAAAGGAAATTTCTGACACCATATTTTCATATATGGCACTGCACTTTGCCGTCAAAAATATTGGGACATGGAACAATTTTTTGGTCATCGGTTCACTTTTCGAACGATTTGTGGTACTTTTTGTTTTGAAGTGCAGGTAACACTGTTCTAGATTTTATTTCTTATATTGGCCGATTTTTTAATAAAACGATTTAGATATATTTTTAGCTTAGATAATTGACTTCAATATTTCTGATTAGTTCTTTGCTCAGAGTAACTCTTGGCTTTGCCAAAGTTCAATAAAGAATTTTAACTAAAGCTTCTTTTGGACATTTTTTCCAGACTTTGAATTATATAAAATCAAACAATGAGAATTTGATCACATAAATGAATATGACAGAACTCCAGATTTGAAATTGTTCATAATAAAGAAAGATGAATTATTGGCTAATTTTGGCTATTCAAAATCAGCAACATGTCAATGGCTATTCAAAATCAGCAATATGTCATTCATTCCAAAGAAAAGGTCAATTGGCAAAAAGGTAAAAGGTAAATTTGCATTCAAACCATTTCTCAAAAAGGTAAATTTGCATTCAAACGATTAAGACTTTTGCATGTGAAAATGAAATGGGACATTGCCATTTTCAAAAATAATTTAGAGACTTGTTTCGTTGCTGTGAAAAAGTTATGCACACATGCATCTGTTTCATTAATTGGAGCTTCAGAGTGGCATTCGAAGCAACCGGATTTATGTCAAAATATATTATTAAAATGTTGGATTTTAACGAATCATACTTACCTGGCTGGGGAACTGCCTTGATCATGAAGGAGGCGCTCCCAGGGTGAAGCCTTTCCATTGAAATTCGGATTATCTGACCCCTGTAACGGATTGGCTGACCCCTGTGGTGTTGTGTTGTGTGTGTGCGTCTTTTTTTTTGTATGTGTGTGTGTCAGTTTTGTTTGTGTGTGTGTGTTTCAAACGTCAGAAGACGTTTGTATTGATGATGACGAGTGTCATAGGAGTGTTAAAGAGTAGTTATAGTGAGGTATTGTAATGTGAATTGCTTACGAAAACTCGAATGAATTTGTTAAAGTAAAACTTTTAACAAGAAAAGTCTGAAAAGTTTTTGGTGGGAGATGAGGCGATGTCAGAGGGGTGTCAGTGAGCTGTAATAGTGTGGCACTGTGAGGAGTTCATAGGAAATGCCTGAAAAATAAGAATTTTTACCATGGAGGGGGGAGGAGGATCTAACAATTACTCAAAAACGCTGTATTTCGTTAAAAGTCCCTTAAAGATATCTCTTAATATGCTTTAAATGTATCAGTAATATCAGCTCACCCAAGGGTAGGTGACTGGTGCCAAATGGATTATGAAGGGGGTGGTGATGCCATGGCGGTGTGAAGTGTTTTGTGGGGCATCATGATTGGCTTGGGTTGCAAAACTCGAATCAAGGGGATTTAAAGGGGTAATTTTTAATTGGAAATACCTGAAAAATGTCTTAGGGGAGACGGGGCCATGTCAGAGGGGTGATTTATGCCATCCATAATTTACCAAGGGGGTATGCATCGTTATTGACTAGCATACTCTAGAGCTTAAAGATAAGGCGGGAGGAGTTAAATAAATTTTTCCATGGAGGAGGGTGTAAATGTAACAATTACTCAAAACGCTGTATTTCGTTAAAAGTCCCTTAAAGATATCTCTTAATATGCTTTAAATGTATCAGTAATATCAGCTCGCCCAGGGGCACAGGGACTAGTACCAAATGGATTATGGAGGGGGTGATGCCATGACGGTGTGGAGTGTTTTGAAGGTTAATATGATAAGTTTGGGTTGCAAAAACTTGAATCACCCGATTGACGCAAAATTTTTAACATGAAATGTCTTGAAGAATGGTCTTGGAGGTGATGATGCGTTGTCAAGGTTGGGGGGGGGCAGTCAAGTAATGTCATTGTGGGGTGAACTACAGCTTAAAAGTTAGGATGGAGGCATTAAGGAATTTTTTCCATGGAGGAGGTGAAAATCTAACAAGTGCCCAAAGAAATGGATATTTTCCTTAAAAGCTCTTAATATGTCTTAAATTTGCATCTAATATCAACCTTATTCGTCCAGTATTGCATGCTAGAGGGGGGGCGTATTGTCTCGATAGTGTGAGATCTAATAGCCCACGCAGAGAAACGATACATTTTCGTTTTATCGTTATAAATATCTTGCCAGCGATTATCTCTGAAAAATCGATACCCTCCACTTCGTGTCAAATGTTGCAGGTGCATGAAAAAACAATGTCGTTTGCTAAGGAACACCTGTGACGTCAAGGTGGTTGTGTTATTTACTGAGAGTATTTTTTGGAACGAAATATTAGAAAGGGTTTCATGGACGAGTTGATTAAGGCGCAGTTCTAATGAAAGGAAATTGACTTTTCGAGTCCTGGCGGTGTCAAAAACTATAGAAAAAAAAACAACTAGAAAAAAAAATGTGTTGAGCATTTAGGACGAAAAATAAATGCCATTAAGTTCAAAAGAGGGAAAATGTGTTGAGTGTTTCGGGTGAAAAATGTCAAAAAAAGATATTATCTGACAGAGATGGTTGCGCAATCATTATGTGACCTCACATAAAGTGTGTGCCGCCATTAAGTTAAAGAGACAAAAAAAATGTATGTTTCGGGCGAAAAATGAAATGGCCAAAAAAAGTATTACGTGACAGTGTTGCACAATCATTACGTAAGTTGTGAGCTGTCGTTAAGTAACAAGCGGGGATTCCCCCATGGGCTCCTATCGCAGGGTTACATAAAATTGCATCAAGCATATTAGACTTGAGCGTTTGAAACGGGGTAAGTCGCGTGGCGTCATTGGAGTCCAGAGGGGTATAACGTGACCACATTGCGTGGGTGTGGTGGCTTGAGGGGTTGGTAGCTCCACTTATCTAACCTTTTAAGTCGTGAGGGTGTATGGCGTGACGAAACATGCGCTTGAAACGGGGTGTGTACCGTGAGGTCAGAGGGCTTGTCACTGAAATAGACAGGGGTGTGTCGCGTGAGGTAACATGCACGAACGGGGGTGTGTACCGTGACGTCAGAGCGCTCCGCTAGAAACAGCTGACCGCATTGTACAGGTGCAAGGGAGTCCATTTATTTGAACATGTGTATTATCCCGACCACATTCCAAGTAATTGAAACACTCGAGAATTTCACCTAGAAACAGGGCGTGCTCGGAATCTTGCCCAGGCGAGAATCTTGCCATGGCTCTCACGGTAATTCTATAGGAAAAGGGAGGGCATGCGCTCGGAATCTTGCCTGCTGGAAAGATGGGCCCCGTAGGAATCCTGCCAGGGCTCTAATGGGAATATTTCCTGCTGACCGTATTGTACAGTTGCGATGGGCTCTCCTTATTATTACTACTTTTCCATTATCCCGACCGAATCCAAATAATTGAAACACCTGGGATTTTTGCCAGGGGTGTGGATTTTGCCTAGAAACAAAATTGCGGCACCTGGTCGCCAAAAGAGGGATGCCCTGTTAAATCTTCTTCTTGCACCGCTAAACAATTGGAAGAAAGGAGTAGTTCGTATTCATTCAGCGCTCAAGCAGTGAACATCAAACGGATTATAGTTTTTGCAATAGCCTCAAGGTATGACAGTAATTTTGCTTTGAAACGACTGAATGATAGTGGACTGATTTTGAATAGTGGACTGATTTTGAATTACGAAATAGATTTGATGCATCTGTATTTGGCGCCTGAAAAAGTCTGTACGATAGTGGACTGATTTTGGATTACGGAAAAGGCTTTGACGCGCAAGTGACTTTTGCGTTAGGAAAGAAGAATCGTATGAGAGAGTGAGTGATTGATTATGACAATATACAATACGGCAAATTAAATATAATTACGGCAAACAAACTATAATTTTCAGAAAGTCTATAAAAATTTTGTTGACCTAGCTGTTTCAACTGAATTGATCTCACGCAACTAAAGAAAACATTGCAGAAAATTATTGTTTATCATTTGTTTTATTACATTAACCCTTGCTAACTACCACGTCTATTGTGATTTAAGTGGGTTTTTGTGTTAAGGAGAATTTTGAAAGAATATTCATTCAGCACTCAAGCAGTGAACATCAAAGAGAGTATAGTTATTGCAATAGCCTCAAGGTAGGACAGTAATTTTGCTTTGAAACGACCGAGAGATAGTGGGTTGATTTTGGATTACGAAAAAGACTCATTCAGTGCGGAGCTTGTACGCTTGCAGTGGATTCCTTTCAAGGATTGCTGATTTTGTGCTGTTTGAAAGCGGGCCCCTCTGGATAATAATCAGTAATACGGGGCCCTTGCCAGTAAGTCTTCGTTTCATGGAATTTTGGTTTAAATTAATAAGCAATTGCGGGAGATTATTGATTAGGGTTAAGATGTCTCTCACGTTGGCGCATTTCGACCAAAAGCACAGAGAACTCATGGATAAAATTCTCAGCCTTGAGAATGGAATTTCTGCTTTAAGTAAGGAAAACTCGGATCTAAAGCAAGAGAATTCTGTACTTAAATCAGAAGTGATTAACTTGAAAAAGTCGTGTCTTCAAGCGGAATTGGTTTCAAAGAGGCAGAACATTATTTTACACGGTATACCGATTGTTCAAGGTGTAGATCCTGAGACTGCTGCTCGTAAACTGTTCATTGAGATTGGAGTAGCAAATGCAAATTCGTTACAGATTGTTAAGTGCTATCGATTCAATGCAAATAAGCAATCTGGTGTTAACACTAGAGCAACAAAACCTGCGAGCAAACCGGGGTCAATTTTCGTGTCATTAGCGAACTTGTTGGATAAAGATGAGATTATGAAAAACTGTGGAAAACTGAAAGGTTCCGGAAAGAGTGTTAGTTCTGACCTTCCACGAGATTTTGCACGACGTCGAAAAGAGCTCCTTGCCTACGGTTATAGTCTTCGCACCTCGTCTGACCATTCAGTGAAGGTTGCTGAAACGCGAATAATGGTGAAAGGAATTAATGTGTGGATTGAAGTGAAAAAGACGGCCAAATCTAAGAAATGGTCCCGTCTTGACGATTCGTGCTATGATCCCTTTAGTTTGTCGGCTTCTATCTCTAGTGCTTTCCCTCCGTCTGTGGTGCCATATGATAATGTGACGAATAATTATTTGTTTTTTCTTTTCATCTTGATTTTGTCTTGTGATCGATTTTTTTCTCCCGTAATTGTTTTTCTGTCATCATGTTTCCTCTTTTTTTCGTCATTTTTGTTTTTCTTGTGTTTCATTATTTTCGGCCTTTATTTCTTTTTCAGTTTTCGCAATCTCAAAAGTTGAGTTCGTTAAGTTTGCCAAGTTGCTGTCCACTTATCATTGTTTCGCCGATTCCGGGCTGGGGGAGTTGTGGCACAGGTTTGATTAACCATCTCTGTAAGTATTATGAATTTTCCTAACTCAGGCTCCGGGGATGTCTGCTCCCTTGATAGGCGTTTACTTCAATTGCAAAGCAACCCAATTGATGTTTTGAGTATTGTTAATAATTCTGATGGTCAAGATAAAAGAAATTCTGTAAATTTTTCGCCTTCTGTTAATAGTAAGTTTGTTTCTAAATTAAAAGAGGACTCCAAACGAGATGGTCACTTTTTGGTGCTTCATCTCAACACTCAGGGTTTATGTTCGTCAATTGATCAGTTGAGACAGATAGTTTCTGATGGGCGACCGGATATGGATTATGTGAGACTTTCTTGGACTCACATAATGAAATGCTTCTAGATATACCTGGTTATAAAATGGAGCGACTAAATCGCCGAAGGTTAGCAAAAGGTGGTCTCGCATTGTATATATCTGATGATCTTCCCCATTCCGTTCGATCTGATTTATCAAGGAATGAAGAAGGCGTCTTTGAATCCTTGTTTATTGATATTAAATTACATGGCAAGGATCTGATCGTAGGTAATGTTTATCTATCTCCGAGTGGATCCGTCCCTTCTTTTCTTCAGATCCCTGATGAACTTTTGGATTTAATACGGAGACGTCCATGCGAACTTATATTAATGGGAGACTTCAACCTGGACCGGAAGGATATGGCGTCCTCTACGACGGTGGATTTTCTTTCAACAATGCTTGCTGCCGGAACTCTTCCAACAGCCTGCATCCCGACACGTCTAACTGAGACTACAGCATCTTTGATCGATAATATTTTCTCTTCTCTCAATTTGATTAAGAACTCAGTAGTCGTGAGTGACATTTCTGACCATTTTCCTGTGTTTTCTACTTTCAGTTTTGTAGAGATGATGAGTAGGAATACCCCAGCTTCTGGTTCGTCTTTTTTTAGGTTTGGTCCAAATGAGCTGACCCTCCACAGATCTCGGTTAGCTGATAACTCATGGAATATTATTGATGAGGAGATAGATTTTTGTTCACAGTTTGATTCTTTTTATGAGTTTGTGAAAGTGTCTATTATTGAGGTATGTGCTGCGTCCCCTTCTACTTCTAGGTCAAAAAGATCTATTCCTCTAAACCCATGGATGACCCCTGGCCTTCTTAGGAGTTGGAGAAGGAAAAATAACCTTTGGAAAGCTTATAAGTCAGCAAAGCCATCTTTGAGTGCTGCACGTCTTCAGCTATTCAAACTCTACAGGAATGTTTATAACTCTTTGTGCCGGAAGGCTAAATCCCTCTATTATTCAAATAAATTTTCGGAATGTGGAAAGAATATTCGAAAAACCTGACAGGTGATCAATTCTGTCCTTAAGCCTTCTTCTCGTACTTCTTCTGTCCCTTCAAGTCTTTTGGTTGATGGTGTCGTTGTTGAGGGTGAGCTGTCTGTTCAAGAGGCATTTACTTCATACTTTGCTAAAATTGGGAAAACTACTGCTTCTTCAGTTAGTTCTTCGCCGTCACAACCCGATTATAAATCTTATCTTGGTCCGCCTTGTCTCAAGTCAATGGCGTTGGATCCTGTTTCTGAGGTTGAAATAGCAAGGATTGTTAATAGGTTGAAAGGTTCATCGTCGTCTGGACCTGATTGCATTTCTACGAAGGTAGTCAAGTTCATTCTTCCTTCGATTATTTCTCATTTGACAAGGCTTGTGCATCTATCTTTTGAAAATGGGGTTTTATCCAGTTCTCTTAAGCGAGCTAGAGTCATCGTTTTATATAAACGTGGACCAAGGAATGACCAGCTAATTATCGGCCTATATCGTTGCTGTCTGTTTTTAGCAAGATTTTTGAAAAGGCCATGCTTTCCCGTCTACTTTCTTTTTTAGAGGCAAAAAATTTCTTTCATGATTTTCAGTTTGGTTTCCGAGCGAAGCATTCAACCGAGCATGCATGTGCAACTCTTTTAAACTTTCTCCACTCGGCCCTTGACTCTGGTTTGATTCCTGCTGCTATATTTCTTGACGTCCGTAAAGCTTTCGATTCTTTAACCCATGGGATTCTGCTTTTCAAGCTATCACATTATGGTGTAAGAGGCCATACTCATGCCTGGTTTGATTCTTACTTGTCAGGTAGAACTATTTCCGTAGATTCTCTTTTCCGTTCTTCGTCTGAAGTTGAGTTTGGTGTCCCTCAAGGTTCTGTTCTTGGGCCGCTTCTATTTTTGATTTATGTTAATGACCTTATAGTGGCGGTTACGAGACAGAAACCTACAGTCTGCTGTCGGCTATGTCATCCTGAATTTTTTAATGATCAACAGTCAAAATCGCCTTCACAGGATGAGGACACTCTCGTCGCATTCGCGGATGACAGTACCCTTGGTACTGCAGTAAGAACGGAGCCTGAGATGCATCCCAAACTAGTGGACCTTTTTGATAGAGTTATACTTCGGTTTGATGCTAACTGCCTGGCCCTAAATGTTGCTAAGTCGAGTTTTCCAATTTTCTCACGTATTTTTCAGGCTTGCCCTCAGTTATCTGAAATCCATCTGTCTAGGGGTTCTCTTAGTAGACCTAAGGATCGGTCCGTCCGATTACTAGGTATTCTTCTGGATGAAAATCTTTCTTTTAAGAATCATATTGGTCTAATTAAAATGAAGATCTCCAGGAGTCTTGGAATTTTGAGGAAGCTTAAACATATCTTTCCTGGATCGATTCTAAGAATTCTGTTTCATTGCTTAGTCCAGTCTTACGTCTCTTATTGCCCTACGACATGGATTTCAACTTTTTCTTCTCTTTTGAAACCACTGTCTAAGATATATGATAAAGCAAGGAGCCTTATACAGGAATCAAATTGTTCTGCGCCTAAGCCATTACTTGATTGGCAGTCACTTTAAATTTTGTCGTGTGCGTCTTTCAATTTTCTTAAACTCCATGGGGATGTTCCTGCGGCCCTAAGAGCTACTCCATCTTTCGTCACTGATCAGTCTACGTATCATCTTCGTAATTCAAGCAACATTACCATTCCATTTACTCCATCAGTGAGGTCAGAATTTAATCCGCTGACCGCATGTCATATGGTATGGAATACCCTACCTGAATCAGCTCGAAACTGTCACTCGTTTGGTACCTTCAGAAGAATTGTAAAAGATATTTTAATGTCTAGATGATTTATGTTTAATAGTTTTTTTTTTAAGTTGTTTATAGTAATATTATTATTTTTATTATGTTAAGATCTTTTTTTTTATGTTATGATGGGGTGGATGTCTATGGGCCGAGTTGGATATTTTGTTATGAGTGGTGTTTACCATATGTGCAGCATCTCGCCTGGCTTGGTTTCGGCGGATTTTGAGTGGTGGGCGACAGTTTGTCATCAGTATTAGTGATATTTAGGTATGTTTTTTTTTCTTTTTTTCTCTCTGCTTTTCCGGGCCATGGAGCCCTGCGGGGGGAATATGTTGTAGCGTTTTTTTTTCCTTTCTTCTCTTTATTGTGTTTAATTATATGTGGAAGGTTTTTTTCCTTTTATTGTGTTCGTTTATTGTTTAATAAAATGAACTCTGAGCTCTGAACTCTGAACTCTGTATGGGCCCCGTAGAGTCAATAGAGAGGATACTACTGGTGTTTCCCCCTTTTTTTCGAAAATAACGCAAATCTTTTCAGGCTCGTAACTTTTGAATGGTAAGACTGAACTTGATGAAACTTATAGATTTGAAATCAGCATACAAATCCGATTCTTTTGCTGTATCCACTGTATCATAATTCCGCTTTTTAGAGTTTCCGTTACTATTGAGCCGGGTTGCTCCTTACTTACAGTTTGTTACCACGAACTGTTTGACGTTCACCTAACTTAACTGGTATCTAATATTGTAGAAGCTCGTCATTTAACATTTTACCACGCTGAACAGTTATGTCATTTCTACCTTTTAATGGTGAAGGTATAATGCTATACGCTCCCTTATTCTAGTTTTATAAACCCCATTTCTTTTTTTTATTATTATTTTGACCAGCTTAAGTTACATGCAAAAAATGGTCCAATGTCACCCCCCCCCCCATAATAATTATCGTGTTAATAGGTAATTTTCTAATGTGGGAACTTACATGTGGGAACAAATAAAGATACCATCAATCTTCGAAGTATTTTTGTATGCCTGTATACCTTTGTGTACCTTCATTCAGGTATACCTTGCCCTGTAAATAACAAATTTGTCAGAGAGAGCAAAAAAAAATTCGGGTATATTTTCACTTCTCATAAGCTAATGCAGTAAAATTTAGTTTCAAATTTATTTTCTGCATAGAGGCCCACCTGGCTAAGAGACTTGTGCATTCCAAGCCTTTTTAGTGTTTTGGTCTGGAATGATCAAAAATATTCGAAGTCAAGTATCTTAGCCGAAAAAAAATTTAATGCAGGTTTTGGTGATCTTAAAAAAGTTTGGCCCATTCTCGGGCGCAAAGGTTTCAAGTTTTTTCCTTTGCATAAGGGTTCATAAGTAGCCCATATGAACTCCTGTGCATAAGGTTTTTACGGCTACCTGTTCCGGAGGAAGTGGCTGGGTGAAAAAAAGAAGAAACACATAAATATTACATTGAAGACTTGTAACTACGATGGCAACGTTATTCCACTGCCTCTGACAAAAAAAAAAAATGTAACAAAGGAAAAAATAGCTTCACAAGCTCTGAGATCTAATAGATGCTATGATGAGATTAGGAGGTTACTTAAGTTTTTTTTTTCTTAAGAATCCTAGATGTGTTCCAATAAAAAGGTATTTTGGATTTTTTATAGTTTCATTGTTAGACAATATGTTATTGATAAGTTTTTGGCTAATCCCTAAAGAGCCACACAAGCTCTAAGATCTTATAGATGCTAGGATGAAATTGGTAGGTCGATTTAGTTTTATTTTGTGAATCATATATGTTTCCCAATAAAAAGAGATATAGGGGTTTTTACAGGTTCATTGTTAGACGATAAGCTTTTGCTTAATCTTTCCTATCCAGCCTCTATAAGCTGCCACCTGTAAGCTAGGTGCTTAAAATAGTCTGTCTCTCTACTTTTAAACTTTTCTTACCAATTGGATATTTATCAACAGCTCCCTGAACTACAACACATCCTAGGAATAAGCAAAGCCTCCAAGCCATATTGAAGCCAATAGCTTCAACGACTTTTAACAAAACACTGCTTTGCTTTGGGATAATAGTTCCGAATAAGGGAAGACAAGCGCCGTAGTTCATCTCAAGCTTTTCTGACTGAAAGACTTGGAAAAAGAGATATATTTCGTGATATGTGAGTACGTTTTCATCAAACATACAGACATATGTTTTCTCCCAGCTCGAGGCCTTAGAGAAAAAAAGAAATATTATGGATTAGAATAACCAATATCATAAGCAAAGCCGTAATCACTTTACTTAAACCTAGCTCCGATAATAGACCACCGTCTCTCAACCCAAATTTCGGCGAAAATTGTCTTTTATTCATTTGCATTCACTGTAAAAAATGTAAAAAATTGGATCTTCTTACTGTAGAGATTAAATAGGTCATTTTTCATGACAATGTTTTATCAAGCAGCACAAGCTTTAGCGTGGGGTCCCCACAGTGGTCATAGTAATGATAATTTAGTATATAGTGTACTTTGTTCCAGAGAAATCAAAACAATAGCACGATTGCGTGAAGTGTCAAATAGGTGGAATAATAATTGGTTTGATACTGATTTAGTTTCCTCAGTAATACTTGACCATAATTTTCAATGACTAAAAAAGAACTTGTATAAACGAATTAAGAACAGTAAAACTTTGAAGTGTCGTTTTTCACCTTAGTTGTTTTTCAGGGACTTACAGAAGACCTTTATGCTGCTTTTTTCTTTTACCTTCTTTATCTATTTACGTGAATTAGAATATGAAATCTGACACCTCTATTCTCAAAGAGAATAATTAGTCTATACTACGGTTTCTCCGTCTGGTCAAACGAGCAACCGTGGCTTTCTGAAGCAGGTGTGAGTTCAAAGAATTCAGAGAATCAAAGAGAATTCAAAGAATCAATGGCAGAGAGTTGAAAGAATTCTGATGCTGAGATAACCACGGACAACACAAGTTACCGCTTTTATCCAGAACAGAGTAAGTCTGAATTGGGGGAAACCCAATCAAAAATCAGAACGATGAGTACTGGGAAAAACCTTGGCTCAGAGAGGAGTAGGTAGATAGGAGAAGGAAAGAGGCTCCTGGGCACCGAGAGAAAAGAGGGGATTTGCTGAAGTAGCAAAATCTATACCCGTAAGGGTAAGCAAGAGCGACTGGCAACCCCTCTAAGAAAATTATGTCAACCTATTGATGGAAGCAGTTGAGGCCAAAATCATGGGAGGTAATCAATGTTGCCTCCACGAGATTGGAGGAGGGCAATATGAAAGTGAGGTGCAGTGTTGTGACGGGTTGGAGCAGGATCATATTGCCCTCGCCCCAGAAGACACACCTCCGAGAAGAAATCTCCCTATTGAGGATTCAAATGTCTGGTCACCGGAAAAGCTGATGGGGTTGTTGGTGGCCTTTAATCGTTTCCTTTGTTTCCTCACTAAAGAGAAAATTGAAGTGACCAAAATCCACGTCAAGCAGGGAAAGACCTAAATCCAAGTGACAATTGACACTGATTTGGTCCACCCCTCCAAGAAAATTATGTCAACCTATTGATGGAAGCAGTTGAGGACAAAATCATGGGAGGTAATCGATGTTGCCCCCACGAGATTGGAGGAGGGCAATATGAAAGTGAGGTGTAGGGTTGTGACGGGTTGGAGGAGGATCATATTGCCCTCGCCCCAGAAGACACACCTCCGAGAAGAAATCTCCCTATTGAGGATTCAAATGTCTGGTCACCGGAAAAGCTGATGGGGCTGTTGGTGGCCTTTAATCGCTTCCTTTGTTTCCTCACTATAGAGAAAATTGAAGTGACCAAGATCCACGTCAAGCAGAGAAAGACCTAAATCCCCGTGACAATTGACACGGATTTTGTCCCCGAAGTGGAAAAGCGGAACTTTCGACTTCTTATTGGAACGAGGGGACTTACGCTCCTCAAACCCCTCTACAAGAAGCCCGTGGATTCCACCCCAGCAAAGGACGTAGCAAAACCTTTCAGTTTCAGCTAAATTGAAATTAGGCCAGCATAGGAGTCGCAGGGGTTAGAGTGCTGGCAGATCAATCTGCACCACTGCCAAGTCGCTTGTTATAATCTTGGGAGGGAGCTTGCAAAATGCTAACATTCATAGCGATGGTCAAGGAGCTATGGGTCGTCTGAAGAAAGATCATGGGGAAGGCCAGAATAGTTGAACTCCATTTGCATAATATGGTGAGCACCTGGTGAGCGCCACTCCTAAAACGTGTTTTTCATTCGAAAAATTTCGATACTTGGATGTTCTCTAAATATTGTTCTAGGGATGTAGTAGCTGTTATGGTGAAAAGTCTGATTGGCCATGGACGTGTGGTATTTAGTACAGTTTACATGCCACATGATGGGAAACCACCATCAGAGAAAGTAATGGAACTGTTGGAATACTGCAAAGCTGAGAAGATATGTGATGCGAATCTGCATCACACATTATGGTGAAGCACTGATATAAATGGAAGGGGACTTGAGCTTCTGGACTACCTGGTGGGGGAAGGCCTTGCTTGGTGCAATCGGGGCTCGAGCCCTACTTTCGTAACAAGAGGAAGAAGAGAGTTTTGGATCTAACATTAATCTCTTCACAACATGAGAGACTGTTAAAGGATTGGCATATGAGCGATCTTTCGTCATTCTTTGACCATTGAATAATAAGATTCAAAATGGATATATCCGAGCGACAAAGGGAACTTCTTAGGGTCATAAGGAAAACAAATTGACACACCTATAACCAAGTTTTAGCCAAAAATTTCGCCAATCTGACTCCCAACCCTGGAATAACTTAAGAGGATCTAGACCAGGAGGCAGAAAGACTCACAAAAAGCCTGAATAGTGCGTTTAAACAAGAAAATCCTCCAACACTTACTGAAGAGAGGAACCACACCAATAACTGGTGGTCTTTGAATTAAGTCAAAGAAAAAAAACTGTCCCGAAGACTGCTAAGAACTTCCATCTGAAAGAATAATCCCGAAGACCAGGATGCCTACTCGGAAGGGTCAAAACTCCTGAAAAAGGAGATAAAGAGAGCAAAGAGAAATTCATGGAGGACTTTCTGTGAAAGTATAGAGTCAAGTGAAGCTAGTAATGGGCTACTAAATGGCTATTTTGCTCAACGTAGTTAACCGCCCCCCCATAGCCCTTATGACAAGGGTCGTAAGTTACGCCCTTGGGGTATATAACGTTTTTATAAAAGGCTATGTTGTAGAAGCTTCAAAAATAGCTCATTGGATTGAAAACTGAGAGGAATAGTGCCTTTTTTATTAGTCGAAAGTGATCAGAGGTCAAAAGTCTCCCTCCATGTCTATCCTTTCCCCAAACACTTCCAACCAAAATTTTTATATAGCTATTTTGTTAAGCCTATCAGAAAGGTCAGGATTATGTATTGAGGATAACAAATCCCCCCGTCCCTCAGGGTAAGGTTTGTAAGTTGTGCCCTGGGGACATATAGGGTTTTTATTGAAAGTTTGGTCATATCAAACAGTTCGTGGTAACGAACTGTAAGTAAGGAGTGACCCGGCTCAATGGTAACCGAAACTCTAAAAAACGGAATTTTGATACCAATAGATACATCAAAAGAATCAGATTTTAATTTTGATTTCAAATATATAGATTTCATCAAGTTTAATCTTACCTATCAGAAGTTACGCGCCTAAGAAAATTTCGGTGATTTTCGAAAAAAGGAGGAAAGACCCCCTAAAAGTTATAGAACCTTAATGAAAATCACACCATCATATTCAGCGTATCAGAGAACCCTACTGAAGAGGTTTCAATTTCCTATCTACAAAAATGTGGAATTTTCTATTTTTTGCCAGAAGAAAGATCACGGATGCGTGTTTATTTGTTTGTTTTTTTTTTTTTTTTTTTTTTTTTTTTTTTTTTTTTTTTTTTTGTTTTTTTTTTTCTTTTTTTCCAGGGGTGATCGTATCGACCAAGTGGTCCTAGAATATCGTGGTAGGGCTCATTGGAACGGAAATTAAAAGTTCTAGTGCCCTTTTCAAGTGACCAAAAAAAATGGAGGGCAACTAAGCCCCCTCCCACGCTTATTTTTTTCCCAAAGTCAACCGATCAAAATTTTGAGATAGCCATTTTGTTCAGCATGGTCGAAAATATTATAAGTATGTCTTTTAGGATGACTTAGTCCCTCGAAGCCCCCAGGGGGAGGAATGAAAGTTATGAACTTTACCCAATGTTAACAAATAGTATTGGTTATTGGGAAGTATACAGACGTTTTCAGGGGGAATTTTTTCTGGTAGTGGGGGTGGGGGTGGGTTGGTGGTTGTATGGGAGGATCTTTTCATAAAGGAAGTTTTCATGGGGGAAGAGACATTGCTATGAAGGGGTCGCCGGATTTCCCATCGTTATTTAAAAAAAAAATCAGAAATTAAATATAAAAAACAAGTTTTTCAACTGAAAGTAAGGAGCCACATCAAAACTTAAAACGAACAAAAAAATATTAGCTATATGATTGGGTTCACCTTCTAGTCAATGCCTCGCTCTTTAAGCCAAAGATTTTTTAGTACTTTCAGAAGACCTATTTATTCTAATTAACGGCCTTTGTGATTAAGGGGTCATTCTTAAAGAATTGGAACAAAATTCAAACTTTAGCTTAGAGAGCAAGGTATTGACTAGGGGGCAAACCCCCTAATATACGTAATAAAAATATATGAATATAGAAGTTCGTTACGTAAGTTATTCGTAAGTTACGTATATTTATTACTAATAAAAACGTTCGTAAATAAAATTCAACAAGTTTCGAGAAAGCCATTGAACCAAATAAAAGTAAAATTATCATGCAAATTTCGTTTTAATTACTCATGCACGGTGAGCCAAAATCAAAACCTTTATTAATTAAAAAACGTTCGAAAATGAAATAATAAAAAAAAAAGTTTCTTTTAACTGAAAGTAAGGAACCACGTTAAAACTTAAAACGAACAGAAATTATTCCGTATATGAAAGGGGCTGTCCCCTCCTCAACGCCTCGCTCTTTACGCTAAAGTTTGACTTTCTCACAACTCAATTTTTTTTAAACAATAAAATTTAGTTTTAATTGCAATTTTTTTTAATTAACTTTAACGAAATTCACACCATCAGATTCAGCATATCAACGAACATTATTAAAGAAGCTTCAAACTCCTATCTGCAAAAATGTGGAATTTTGCATTTTTAATTAACTTTAACGAAAATTACACCATCACATTCAGCTTATCAGAGAACCCTATTAAAGAAGTTTCACGCTCCTATCTGCAAAAAGGTGGAATTTTGCATTTTTTTGCTCGAAGAAAGATCACGATGCGTGCCCTCCGAAAAATGGAGGGCAACTAGGCCCCCTCCCACGCTCATTTTTTCTCAAAGTCACCCAATTAAAATTTTGAGATAGCCATTTTGTTCAGCATAGTCGAAAATCTAATAAATATGTCTTTTAGGATGACTTAATCCCCCACAGTTCCCAGGGGAAGGGCTGCAAGATATGAACTTTGCCCATTGCTTACATATTGTATTGGTTATTGGAAAGTATACAGACATTTTCAGGAAGGATTGTTTTCTGGTGGGGGGGGGGCTGGAGGAGGGGGTTACTCGGGAGAATCTTTCCGTGGAGGATGCTTCTTTGGGGTAAGGGACATTTCTATGGAGGGTGCGCCGGATTTCCAAGCATTATTTAAAAAACGATCATAAATTAAATTTAAAAAAACAAGTTTTTTTAACTGAAAGTAAGAAGCAACATTAGAACTTAAAGCGAACAGAAATTATTACGTATACGAGGGGGTTCTCCCCCAAGTCAATACCTCGCTCTTTACGCTACAGTTTTTTTAGTGCTTTCAAAAGAGCTATCTATTCTAATTAAACGGCCTTTGTGATTCAGGGGTGTGTGAATTAAAATTTTTTTTTTAACTTTTAACGTAAAGAGCGTGGTATTGACTAAGGAGAGAACCCCCTCATATACGTAATAACATATGCGTAATAAAAAAAAAACAAGCGATACGGCTCAATAGTAATCAAAACTTTTAAAAACCAAATTTTGATATCAATAAATGTATCAAAAGAATGGGCTTATAATGCTGATTCTAAATATATAAATTTTATTAAGTTTAGTATTACTCATCAAAAGCTACGAGCCTGAGAAAGTTTACCTGATTTTTTAAAGAGGGAGGAAACATCCCCTACAAGTGAAAGAATTTGAATGAAAATCCCACCGTCAGATTCAGCGTATCAGAAAACCCTATTACATAGGTTTCAAGCTCATGTCTGCAAAAATCTGCAACTCTTTATTTTTTTCCAGAAAAAAAATATACGAATATAGAAGTTCGTTACGTAAGTTAATTTGTAAATTACGTCAGAACCAAATTTAGAGACAGCCATTTAGCAAAAGAAGAGTAAAATTTTTATGCAAATTTTGTTTACTTATTCAATGACAGTGAGCCAAAATAAAAGCTGCATTAGCTAAAAAACGATCAGAAATTAAATAAAAAAAACAAGTTTTTTAAACTGAAAGTAAGGAGCGACATTAAAACTTAAAATGAACAGAAATTATTCCGTATATGAAAGGGGCTGTCCCCTCCTCAACGCCTCGCTCTTTACGCTAAAGTTTAACTCTGTCTCAAAACTTTATTTTTTAAAACAATAAAAAACTATTTATTGAGGATGAATTAGAAATTATTAGAAATTATGTCTTTGAGGGTGATAACCCCCTCAGAGCCCTCGGGGAAAGGGTTGTAAGTTGTTCCCTGGGGGCTTATAAGGTTTTTATGGACAGTGATGTTTTAGAACCTTCAAAGTCCGAAAATAATGTTTTTGAGGATGATACTCCCCTCCCCAGAGCCCTCAGCGCAAGGGTTGTAAGTTGTGGCCTGGGGGCATATAAGGTTTTATAGAAAGCTTTGTGGTAGAGACTTCAATAAGGTTTCATTCGATTGGAAATTGAAAACGTCAGTGCACAATAGTCGAAAGTGGTTGGAAGTCGAAAGTGGTCGGAAGGAATCTAACACCCCTCTCACGCCCAGCTTTTCCCCAAAGACAGCCAATCAAAACTTTGAGATAGCCATTTTGTTCAATGTATTTGAAAGTTCTGCAAATTAGGTCTTTGAGGATGACAACCTCCCACAGTCTTCAGGGCAAGGGTTGTAAGTCATGCCCTGGGGGCATATAAGGTTTTTATAGAAATCCTTGTCGAAGAAACCTCAAAAAGGGCTCATTTGATTGGAAATTGAAATGGCTAGTGCCCTTTTTAATAGTCAAAAGTGGTTGGAAGGCAACTAACACCCCTTCCACGCCCAGCATTTATCCAAACAAATTCCAATCACCCCCCTGTCACGCCCACCCTTTCCTCAAACACATCCAATCAAAATTTTGAGATAGCAATTTTGTTCATCGTAGTTGAGAGTTCTGGAAACTAGGTCTTTGAGGATGAAATCCCCCAGCCCTCAGGGCAAGGGCTATAAATTATGCCCTGGTGGTATATAAGGTATTTATTGAAAACGCATTTAGAGACATTATGAAGTGTGTGTACGGATGAGAGGATAGCCGCCCTCTGATCACTTTGACTCTTAAAAAGAGCGCTAGAGCGTCTGATTACCAATCCAATGAGCTCTCTTTGAAGTTTATTAAATAAAAAAAAAACAAGTTTTTTAAACTGAAAGTAAGGAGCGACATTAAAACTTAAAACGAACAGAACTTATTCCGTATATGAAAGGGGCTGTCCCCTCCTCAACGCCTATCCCCAGGGTGCTGGGGGGTTGTGTCAATCCTTGAGGTATTATTATGTGTTCTTTGGACTATTTTGAAAAAAATGCTATATCATAATTTAATCTGGTGTATTTGGTGAAAGGAGGGGTTTTCAGTGAGGAGGAGGGGTGGCTAAATGCCCTACATCACTTTTGACGCTTAAAAAAGTAACTAAAAATTATAATTTTCAAACAAATGAGCCTGTTCTAAAGTTGAACAACCATTCCTTCCATAAAAACTTGATGCCCCACGGCATAACTTACAACCTTAGCCCCTAGGCTCTAATGGTTTTTATTTCATAAGAACCTTATATGCCCCCAGGGCATAACTTAAAGCCCTTGCCTCAGGGGCTCTGGGCGGTTGTTCCAACCCTGGAGACATATTTATATGTTCTTGGGATTATTTTAAACCAAATTATCATTGCAAAACTTCAATCAGATACATTTGGGGAAAAGTGGGTAATTGTGGGGGGGGGCTAGTTGACCTCCTTCACTACTGATTCTTAAAAGGGAACTAGAACTTCCAATTTTCAACCAAATAAGCCTCCTATAAAGTTTATACAACCATCCCTTCCAGAAAAACCTTAAATTCCCCCGGGCATAACTTACAACCCTTGCACCCAGGCTCTGGGGATTGGTTTCAACCCCAAAAGTCTTGTTGTATTATATTTAGACTATTTTGAATAAAATCGTTATCTAAAAATTTCTATTAGATGGATTCACGACAAACCAACGGGTGTGTGTGTGGGGGGAGGGGTAGCTGTCCTCCAATCGCTTTGACTCTTAAAAAGGGCAATAGAGCTTCTGATTACCAATTCAAGGAGCCACCTTTCAAGTTCATATGACCACACTTTTTATAAAATCTGTATATGTCCCCAGGGCGTAACTTAAAACCCTTGCCCTGAGGGCTTGGGGGGGGGGTTGTCATCCTGGAAACATAATTTACGAACCTTTCAACTACGTTGAACAAAATTGTTATCTCAAAATGTTGATGGAAAGTGTTTTAGGAGAAGATAGGCTTGTGGGGGGGGGGGGGCGTTAGGTCATTTGCCCTTCAATCCCTTTCAACTAATAAAAAAGGCACTAGTCCTCTTAATTTCCAATCTAATGGGCCCTTTGTGAAGTTTCTATCATAACACTTTCTATAAAAACCTTATATGCCCCAAGGGCATAACTTACAAACCTTGTCCTGAGGGCTCTGGGGAGGGGGGGGGGTTGTCATCTTCAAAGACATAATTTCCAGACTTTTTAGCTACGTTGAGCAAAATGGCTATATCAAAATTTTTATCAGAACTTTTTGGAGATATGGTGGGCATGGAGGGGGGTTTTTTGCCCTCCGATTACTTTTGACTATCAAAAGTGGCATTAGCCCTCTCAATTTCCAATCGAATGAGCCCTGTTAGAAGTTTCTGCAACAAAGCTTTCTATAAAAAGCTTATATAACCCAAGGGCATAACTTAAAACTTTCGCCCTGAGGGCTGGGGGTGGGGGGAGGTTGTCAACCACAAAGACATAATTTTTGGACCTTTGAACTACGTTGAAACAAAATGGCTATCTCAAAATTTTGATTGGATGTCTTTGGGCAGATGGTGGGTGTAGGAGGGGGATAAGTTGCCCTCCAATCACTTTCGACTCTTAAAAGGGGCACTAGGCATTTCAATTTCTAATCGAATGAGCCCTTTTTGAAATTTCTACGACAACTCCTTCGAGACGAAGTGCCCTGGTCTAAGATAAAAAAATTATAAATTGTGCCTACATCGTTCTTTACTGAGGCAGCACTATTGCGCAGCCTATGCTTCAAAAGTAGCTTATTAAATGCTCCTTCTATGTCAAGCAATATGCCCAAGGCGTAGTCTTTGCAATCTTAGGCTTGCTCTACTCACCACACCAATGGGTGAACCACAGGGTCTGTAGAGCCTCCTATCTTAAATTCCATGTACTTTTCGGATATCGTGTTCTTGGTCTAAAGTTCAAATTTGTTCCAATTCTTTAAGAATGATCCCTTAATCACAAAGGCCGTTAATTAGAATAAATAGTTCTTATGAAAGTACTAAAAAAAAAAGCTAACACGCATCCTTGGTCTTTTTCTGCCAAAAAAAAAAAATACAAAATTCAACATTTTTTTAGATAGGAGCTTGAAATTTCTAGAGTAGGGTTTCTTATATGCTGAATCTGATGGTGTGATTTTCATTAAGATCACTTGTCTTTTGGGGGCTGTTTTTCCCCATGTCAAAAAATCCAGAAAATTTTCTCAGGCCCGTAGCTTTTGATAGGTGCACTTAAAGCCAAAAGCTTTAAATCAAGTTTATTAATGTTAGAAGCCGAGTCTTTAGAACTTTTTATTGACTCTAATTGGCTTCTAAAAACTTAGAAAAGTAGATTGTAAGCTGTTTTAAAAAACAATGTAATCTTATTGGCGTTTACTTGGCTTTATCACCTCATAAAAACCAACTGAAATTCAAAGACTATAATCCAACTTTTTATATAAAAAATTTTAATTCAGGATGCCGGCAGGAGGGACAGGGGGGCTATGGTCCCCTCCTGGAAATTTGGGTCTATGAAGTAATTATAAGGAAACCAAAAGAAAAAAACAGAATATGCAGATACCATAGAAAAAATATGGGTTGCCCCATTGTTGGCTGCCTGCCAATAGATTTTGACCCTATAATGAAAGTGTAAGAACCTAACTATTGATAACTTTCGATCAAAGAATCAGTTTTTATGGTGATCCTAAATATATATTTGTTTATTAGTAATTAGTGCTGTTTTTAGTACCCAAGAAAGTTCGTATAATTAAAGAAAACACAAGGAAAACAACTTAATAAGGGGCAATTTCGGTAAAAATATGCCGTCAACTTTTGCTTGCATTGCCAAAATACCCATGAGCTGAAAAATGAAGCCATCACTATAATCAGAAATGTCTTCCCTGAACGGAATGCTGGGAATTTTTTTATTTTCACCCTGAAGGGATACGCTTTTTGTATTCTATTGTCATTTATTTATTTTTCGAGGAGTGATTACATTTATCTAGTTGTCGCTTAGAAAAAGATTTAATTTTTTACTGTTATGAAGCATAAAAGTGTCAAATATATTGGTTTTTGGTATTCTAAATTAAATTGAAAATATTGAATTAAAAAAATGTATTTCATTTGTTAATCAGAGTTTTGATATTTTACCATGAGCATAATACTTTGATAATGCGTTAATTTTTATAAAAAATGAATCCAAAGGCGTTAAATATTTTGGTGTTTGATAACCAAGTTCAAAACTGTCGATTGTGAAAAAATATTCGTCCAACGCTTCGGCATTGCTCAACAGACCTGAATGCTTGGAGTTTTTATCTTAGTTTTTGTAAGTAGCTATTTTTTTGTAATTCTTTTAATTAATTACTTTTTACATTTTTATATACTTTTACTTTAATTGACATACTTTTTTTATTGCCTTTGGAAAATGTTTATCTCTAAGTTTATTAAATAAAAAAAAGTTTTTTTCTACTGAAAGCAAGGAGAAACACTAAAACTTAAAACGAACAGAAATTATTATGTATATGAGGGGGCTGCCCCCCTCCTTAATACCTCACTCTTCACGCTACAGTTTTTCAGCATTTCAAAAAAAAAGTTAGTTAATTTTCTAATTAAACGACCCTTTTGTTTCAGTAGTTGTCTTTAAAAAATTGGGACAAAATTTGAGCTCTAGCGTTAAGAGCGAGGTGTTGAGGAGGGGGCAACCCCCCTCATATACATAATAATTTCTGTTCGCTTTAAATTTTAATGCCGCTCCTTACTTTCAGTTGAAAAAAAACTTTTTTTTATTTAATATCTGATTGTTTTTAACGCCAGGATACCAGTAGAATGTGACCTTATACTTTCCTTGATGCCCTAGGAATCACTGTGCTATTATCTTGAGCGCCTAGGAGCCACTGAACCACGTTCTTTAGAGGCCCTAGGATCCACTGAAGCGTCAATTCAATTCTGAATTTTCTAAAATCCAAATTTAATCTGAATTTTAAAAGAAGAAAAAAAGTTCAAGTTCTCTTCTGGATATTTCCATGGATGTGAAAAAATACTATGGTTTGATTCTGAATTTTTTTCAGAGAAGAGAAAAATCTTAAAATTCAATTCTGGTTATTCGGGAGAAGGAAAAAAAAGTTACACATCAGTTCTGAGCTCCTTCAAAGAATAAAAAGTTCCGCTTAAGTTCTGAATTTTCTCAAAGAAGAGAAGAAAAGTTCAAGTTCTCTTCTGAATTTTTCCTGAGAAGAGAAAAATGTTACACTTCGATTCTGAATTTTTCAAAGAAGAGAAAAAGATATACTCCAGTTCTATGATTCACCAACGAACATAAAAAAGTTCCATTTCTGTTCTGAATTTTAAAAAAAAGAAACAAAATTCATCTTCTCTTCTGGATTTTTCCATGGAAGTGAAAAAATGCTAAGGTATCATTCTGAATTTTTTCGAGAGAATACAAATAGTTTCAAATCAATTCTGAATTTTCTCAAATAAGAAAAATAATTCTCACTTCACTTCTGAATTTTCTCAGTGAAGAGAAAGAAGTCTCAATTCACTTCTGAGTTTTCGATAGAAGATGGAAAAGTTATAATTCGACTCTGAATTTTTTCTGAAGAAGGGAAAAAAGATTTCTTTTTTTACTAAGAATTTTTTGAACGTAAAATTATTTAAATTTTTTTGACATAGTTTTTTTTTCTTTTTTAAGTTACGCTTCTGTTCTAATTTTAAAAGAAAAAAAAAGTTCAACTTCTCTTCTGGATATTTCCACGGAAGTGAAAAAATCCTAAGGTTGGCTGTTAAGAGAAAACCTGATGAATCATTTTATGGAACGAATTCAAAACATTCAATTTTTGATGATGATATTAACAAACATATAATATTTTATAAGCTAATTTACGTAACAATTTCTACGTTTCATTTGCACGCAATAGATACCGAGTTTTATGACTCCTCTCCACAGTGAATTCTACGGTATTTGAGGTTTATTGTGCGGGGTCACCACTTTTAAAGGCAAAAATGGCGCAAAGAGTTGCTATGCCACTTACTGGAGGGGGACGATCCCTCTTGGGCCCCAAATTAGTGGGATTTCCGCGGTTACTCCAGCGGTTCCTTTATACTAACGTGATCGGGTGGTCTATGGCCACATTTAAAGCCAAAGTTTACCGATAAGATTTTCTAATTAACCCTTTAGTCTCGGCCTAAGCTGAAAAGTAAAATGGTACATAGAAAAATTCTTACTGTATTAACACTCACGCTAGTATAAAAATGAACTGAACTGAAAAAGGACAAATTCTCCCAGCCCGCTAACCGCAGCACGCGGTGGGGTTGCTAGGGGTGGCAAATGCATCTTTCCAGCCAATCCCAGGGCTCCTAATATACTGGCCAATCTCCCTAACTGCGCACTTTTTCCCTCGTGGTCAATTAAACACGTACGCAGTTAAGAGGACCCAAAATGGCGTCGAAAAATAATAGGAAAATTAACATTTATTACTTAAAGAAGGAAAATACTGAAGGGGCCCAAAGAAATGAATCTGGGAGAAATATTTATGTGACAAAACTGGGACCAAGGGTTCCAACACCTCCCTCCTAAGATAAATGGCCCACATCCTCGTTGGATTGGCTGGAAATTCAAACACAATATCATAACACTAAACTCAAAATCATTAGACTTGTATCTTCTCTTCTACCAATGCCTGTGCTTCCTCTGCTTGGCTCTGGATCCGTCGTCCTCGACACGTCTCCATTGTAGGACCACCATGGTCTAGATCGTCTAACATGCGCATTCGGTTTTGAAAATCCAAGTCCCCAAGATTCGTAGGAATTCATTGTGCACAGCACAAATCAAAAACAACAAATTTTCTCGCTCTCACGAATTTACATTTGAGAGGAGCAGAGAATCAGTTTCTGGCACTTTCGATGATGCCAGCCATCGTGAAAAATTGGCTGCACTAGCCTCTTAATTTCCATCTGTGGAAACAACCCCAAATCTCGATAAAAAAGCAAATTGCCCCTTGGCATAATTTCAAATAGTCTAAGGCCAAAAATATACAGGCCTCTGAAAACGATAAGGGTACTGGGAATGAAGTAAAATTTTGAGCGATCCATGAATCGTCTTTTTTCTGGGTTCCCTCCCCTGGGATAATTAACTGAGGAATATACGTTGATGCTAATTGAAGATGAAACTTAGATACATCTCCCACTGAATACAATTTGCCGGAAATACTTGTCGACTCCCATGAAGAATAACAGCTATGAATAGGGTTGCTGGACAAAGGTTTGGGTGAAGTATGAAGTGACTGGGAGAGAGTATCCCCCATGGACTCCAGATCAGAAAGGCAAAATCTCGGTAAAGGGATCATAACTTGTCCACCAGTTGTGCATTGAGGAAAATGGCTATCTTTTCCGACTTCCCGCAGGGGATCTTCCCCAAGGGATTCCTCCCCCTCATAAAGGACCGATATATCTTTTGAATTGATAATACTAATCTCAAATTCATTTCAAAATTTTTCCAATCCGTCTCGACATTTAATATCTCCCAACTTTCCCCCAACCCGTTGTAGGTCATTCATCTCTCTTTTGTAACCATCTTCTTTTATTCCCCATGGGTCTTTGACCTCTTTTTTACCCTTATGATTTATGTTTTCAAGGCCAAGCCCATCCAACATTTTTTTTATTTTTCTCCCTATTATTTATTTTAGCTAGGCACAGCCCAGATAACTTTTTATTTTTCGCCACTGCAGGCTGAATCTCTCAATTTTGTCTCTTCGTTGCATTCCTCTTTTCGTCTCTACTTTTCTCAATTCTGTCATTCGCGCAAAATAATAAATCATCGTTATATCTAATTTGGACTCCAGTGTCCACTATCTTTGAGTACATTGCTTCATTGTAGCTCCGTTTAATATCTCTTTTCTCTCTTTTAGTCTTCTTTATTTTTACCGCAGAAACAAATATTTAGTTATCAAATGGGAATTGAACTCCGAGATTTGGTTTTTCATATTCAACCAAAATTTCTCGAACATTCCGAGGAAAAGCGCGTACAATAAATTTCGTCTCCTTATTCTCTGGTACAATCAGCGTTTCATTTTGGCCTGTACTTGTTATCGTCTCATATTCATTAAAAGTGTTCTCTAATTTTCTATTATTTGTAAATTTTCCTGAAAAATCAATTTCGCGCGTCTTTTTTTCAATATTTTGTGGTCTTTTTACTTCCGCATCCCCTTTTTGTGGATTATCAACATTTTGAACTTGAGTATCCCGTATTTCGTTTTTCCAACAGGGTGGCCCAGCCGCCCAATTTGTTTTATGGGCCGGTCCACCTCCCCGCCTTGTCATTGAAGTAGCATATTCTTCCGTCGTAGTGTAATTTTGTAATTTGTCCTCTGTTAAAGAAGTCGCTTCTAACGATAGGAGATTTCCGATATCTCCAAAGTCTCCTCCTACTAAAACATCCACTGCTAGCGTAGGTACTAAGCCTACTTTTATCGTTTTTCTCTGGACCGTACCGTCATTCTTTGCAATTTCTATTCTTACCCAAGCAGACGGGCATGGGTGCTTGTCTCCATAATAACATAATGTTGTAATCTTATTTTTATAGTCAATCTCCGTTCTATTAATTAGGCCAGTTCGCACATAGGTTTGGTCACTGCAGGAATCAATTGCCATTTCGACTAATTCCCCGTTCAACTTTCCGTATATTTTATGCGACTCTGCAAATGTGTAATTTTTTCCTTATTATGGGTCATGGCCCAGGCTGTCGTTTTATGTGGTTTTTGGTCATTTTTACTGGGGCAGTTTCTTGCAAAATGCCCCGTGGTACCACAGTTATAGTAAGTTAGTTATCCTTTCGCTGTGTTATAGTGCCTATTTTTGTTATACTCTCTATATTGAAATATGTCTGTCTCCTCAAATTCCTCTCTTATTTCGGTCCACCTATTTGCCATTTCCGCCATTTCTTCTCTTGTTTTTGGGTTCTTTTCTTTCAAATATATTTTCAATTCTCTGTGGGTATTTTCTAAAAATTGTTCCATTACTGTTTCATTTACCACTTCCGTCAATTTTTCTTTTATATCTTCCGGGTCTTCATACATTCTATAATTTTCTAACTCTAGCCATTTTAAACACATATCTTTCAATTTGTACCCGAATTCCTTATATGTTTCGTTGTCTCGTTTTCTTTCGCTTCTAAACCTTCTTTGAAAGTGCTCGGGGGAGAGTTGAAATTTTTCAAAAATGGCTTGTTTTAGTCTTTCAAAATCCCTTGAGTATTCCATTGGTAATGCTTTATATGCAAATTGTGCTTTGTAGTTAAGGAGGGGTTGTATTCTTGTCACCCAATTTTCTCTCGGTAATCCGCTTAATTCTGCCGTTTTTTCAAAATGGTATATGTATAAATGTACATCTTCATTTTCTTTCATTGGTTGAAGATTTACTGCCTGCATTATTTCTATTGTAGACGATTTCTGAGGCTCTTGGTAATTTCTCCCTGCAATCATTTCCATTATGTATTTTCTTTCCTCTCTGTCTGCCTCCTCCTTTTTTCTCTGGCTATCCTATCAGCCTCTTCCTTTTTTCTCTGGCTATCCTATCAGCCTCTTCCTTTTTTTTCTCTGGCTATCCTATCAGCCTCTTCCTTTTTTCTCTGGCTATCTCTCTGTCTCTCATGAAATTTAATATTTGTTGCGCTGTATCTACTTGAGTACTCTTTCGCGAGCTCCTACTGGAAGTTGAGCTTCTACTACTCCTGCTACTTGGCCAGCTCTGAATCTCACTGTTATTATATTCTCTTAACTCGTTTCCTGAGTCTACTCGTTGTATAATATTTTCTTCTCCCTGCATCTCCCCTACTTTTTGTACCCTCTTTGAAGGGTGAGTTTGTTTTGTTATACCCGTTCTTTCTTGTAATAATTTTTCCTCATGTATTATCGCCACTGTTTCTTTTGTTCGGATTTCTCTATCTGCGAGTAATTCTTTCTACACTTGTTTTAGATTTTTCTCTTCTTCTCTGGTATAAAGAAAGAAAAACGAGCAAAAAGGGGGTTTTTTATAGGCCAAATGAAGATACTGAAAAAACAGAGCGAATATTTCAAGAGGGCAAACGCCTCTCTTCTTCAGCGCGAAACGAAACGATATATCAATAAAAGCCAAAAATTAAAAGAATTAAAACCAACTACCTAACAACCATAAAAGCGAGTTATTCGCCAATATCCGCGATTTGCACAAAATCCAAAAAAATATGAACTGCCATCGACGGATACTAGCGAACAACTGACAAAGAGAAGGAACCAATTCATTCACTCGAAAAACAAAACGAACCAGCAATTAAATAAGTTGGAGAGCTATGTAATTTGATTTCGGATTTTAATTAATGCATTTCTTGCAGACACCCTTTGAGACCTAAGGGGTTGTTCAAGTGTTTGAATAGATGACTGGGAAAGTGGTTCAAGGTTTATTTCAGGGATTACTAAAGTATCGGCTTCTCTTTTGAGAAAACCGAAATATGACTCGTTTATTCTTAAATCACCGGAATCTCTGTTTAAAGCTAGACCTAAATGTTGGTATTTATAAATTTCAACAGCTTCTCTGTAATGCTGGACAATACCTTTGCCATACGAAATAAGACTAGCTTAATTAAACAAAATAGTATGGTCTGGTTTTTCAAAAATGTGGTCTGCAAGGGCAGAGTCAAAATTTTCTGGTTTTTTCCGTTTTTTAAGTGTATTATTAATTGAAATAGAGTGCTGAGTTAATCTATCCATTAGTCGCTGATCAGTTCTTCCGATATACCAAAGACCACACGAACAAGGAATTCTGTAGACACCGGAGTTTTCACCTATCGGGATTGGGTCTTTACCTTGATAAATTTGGGACATTATAGTTTTTCTGGGTCTATAATAAGTGTAAATGTTATTTTTCCTTAGATTTTTTGAAATGTGGTCTGAAATCCCTTTAACATATGGGAGACCAAGATAAACTGAATTTTCCCTTTGATTTGTGTTTTCTGTGGAACTATCTGATAATCTTTTAATGCGTTTTGCAATTACAGAATTTATTAAACTAATTGGATAACCATTCCCAAATAAAATATCTCTAAGGTGGTTGAGCTCTAAATCCAAGAAACGTGTTGAACAAACTTTCAATGCTCTATCAACTAGAGAAGTGACAACTCCTGTTTTCACAGCAGGAGAATGATTTGAGGAATAACTTAAGTAACGGTCATTATGTGTGGGTTTTCTATAGACACTAAACTCGAAACATGAATGATTTCGGTGCACCAGAACATCTAAGAAAGGAAGACGCCTCTCTATCTCTGATTCCTGAGTAAATTTCAGTTTTGGATCCAAGGAGTTGAGCAAGTGAAGAAAAGAACCCAGAGACTCGTCACCATGCTCCCATAAATAAAAAATGTCATCCTTAAAACGAACCCAAAATTCAGGTTTACAAGAACTTTGCAAAATAGCCCTTTCTTCAAGGTCTTCCATGAAAATATCAGCCTGTATTGGAGAAAGGGGGGCACCCATGGAGAGCCCATATTTCTGTCTATAAAAAATGCCTCTATAATGGAAGTAAAAAGAAGTTCTGTTACAAAGGGCTGTAAGCGAAAGAAGTGTCTGATTCGAAAGAGTAGAATTTTCTTATATAGATGGGTTAGAATTAAGTTTTTGCTCCAAAAACAGTTCGGCCTTTTGAGGATCACAATTGGTATACATTGAATCTGCATCAAAACTGCCAATTCTTGTATTTGGTTTAACCGAAACTTGCTTTACCTTGGAAACAAAATCAGCGGAATTTTTAATATAGGATTTTTGAGCCTGAATTAGTGGGCGAAGTATCACTGATAAGAATTTCCCAATTTTTGCTGTAGGAGAATTAAAAGAAGAAACAATGGGTCGAAGTGGATTACCGGGCTTATGAACTTTAGGAAGACCATAAAAGCGAGGGGACGTGCATCCGCGTGGGTAAAACTTTTTGTACAACTGATCTGTAATTTCACCTTTTCCTTTTAGATAAGAAAGCTCTTTTCGGACTTCCTGTACAAATTATTCTGTGGGATTGGTAGCTAATTGTTCATATGTCTTAGAATCATTTAAAATTTCTCTGACTTTTTTGTCGTAATCATCTGAATCTAACACAACAACAGTATTGCCTTTATCGGCTTTCGTAATAATCCTGTAATGATCTTTATGTAGTGCGTGTAAGACCAAGTGTTCATTTTTACTAAAATTTTTTAAATTTCGATTATTAACAGAAGACGAATCCAACAATGTTTCAACAAATTGTGCTCTAACCTCAGCAATCTCTCCAATATCCGCACGAGAGTCATGAAAAGCCCCCTCTGTGTTCGCGATAATTTCACTATAAGGTATTTTCGAAGGGGTTATCGAAAATTTCAATCCTTGAGATACCTTATAGTGAAATTATCGCGAACACAGAGGGGGCTTTTCATGACTCTCGTGCGGATATTGGAGAGATTGCTGAGGTTAGAGCACAATTTGTTGAAACTTTGTTGGATTCGCCTTCTGTTAATAATCGAAATTTAAAAAATTTTAGTAAAAATGAACACTTGGTCTTACACGCACTACATAAAGATCATTCCAGGATTACGATAAAGGCAATACTGTTGTTGTATTAGATTCAGATGATTACGACAAAAAAGTCAGAGAAATTTTAAATGATTCTAACACATATGAACAATTAGCTACCGATCCCACAGAAAAATTTGTAGAGGAAGTCCGAAAAGAGCTTTCTTATCTAAAAGGAAAAGGTGAAATTACAGATCAGTTGTACAAAAAGTTTTACCCACGCGGATGCACGTCCCCTCGCTTTTATGGTCTTCCTAAAGTTCATAAGCCTGGTAATCCACTTCGACCCATTGTTCCTTCTTTTAATTCTCCTACAGCAAAAATTGGGAAATTCTTGTCAGTGATACTTTGCCCACTAATTCAGGCTCAAAAATCCTATATTAAAAATTCCGCTGATTTTGTTTCCAAGGTAAAGCAAGTTTCGGTTAAACCAAATACAAGAATTGGCAGTTTTGATGCAGATTCAATGTATACCAATTGTGACCCTCAAAAGGCCGAACTGTTTTTGGAGCAAAAACTTAATTCTAACCCATCTATATCAGAAAATTCTACTCTTTCGAATCAGACACTTCTTTTGCTTACAGCCCTTTGTAACAGAACTTCTTTTTACTTCCATTATAGAGGCATTTTTTATAGACAGAAATATGGGCTCTCCATGGGTGCCCCCTTTCTCCAATACAGGCTGATATTTTCATGGAAGACCTTGAAGAAAGGGCTATTTTGCAAAGTTCTTGTAAACCTGAATTTTGGGTTCGTTTTAAAGATGACATTTTTTATTTATGGGAGCATGGTGACAAGTCTTTGGGTTCTTTTCTTCACTTGCTCAACTCCTTGGGTCCAAAACTGAAATTTACTCAGGAATCAGAGATAGAGAGGCGTCTTCCTTTCTTAGATTTTCTGGTGCACCGAAATCATTCATGTTTCGAGTTTAGTGTCTATAGAAAACCCACACATAATGACCGTTACTTAAGTTATTCCTCAAATCATTCTCCTGCTGTGAAAAGAGGAGTTGTCACTTCTCTAGTTGATAGAGCATTGAAAGTTTGTTCAGCGCATTTCTTGGATTTAGAGCTCAACCACCTTAGAGATATTTTATTTGGGAATGGTTATCCAATTAGTTTAATAAATTCTGTAATAGCAAAACGCATTAAAAGATTATCAGATAGTTCCACAGAAAACACAAATCAAAGGGAAAATTCAGTTTATCTTGGTCTCCCATATGTTAAAGGGATTTCAGACCATATTTCAAAAAATCTAAGGAAAAATAACATTTACACTTATTATAGACCCAGAAAAACTATAAGGTCCCAAATTTATCAAGGTAAAGACCCTATCCCGATAGGTGAAAACTCCGGTGTCTACAGAATTCCTTGCTCGTGTGGTCTTTGGTATATCGGAAGAACTGATCAGCGACTAACGGATAGATTAACTCAGCACTCTATTTCAATTAATAATACACTTAAAAAGCGGAAAAAACCAGAAAATTTTGACTCTGCCCTTGCAGAGCACATTTTTGAAAAACCAGACCATACTATTTTGTTTAATCAAGCTAATCTTATTTCACATGACAAAGGTATTGTCCATCACTACAGAGAAGCTGTTGAAATTTATGAATACCAACATTTAGGTCTAGCTTTAAACAGAGATTCCGGTGATTTAAGAATAAACGAGTCATATTTCGGTTTTCTCAAAAGAGAAGCCGATACTTTAGTAATCCCTGAAATAAACCTTGAACCACTTTCCCAGTCATCTATTCAAACACGTGAACAACCCCTTAGGTCTCAAAGGGTGTCTGCAAGAAATGCATTAATTAAAATCCGAAATCAAATTACATAGTCCTCCAACTTATTTAATTGATGGTTCGTTTTGTTTTTCGAGTGAATGAATTGGTTCCTTCTCTTTGTCAGTTGTCCGCTAGTATCCGTCGATGGCAGTTCATATTTTTTTGGATTTTATGCAAATCGCGGATATTGGCGAATAACTCGCTTTTATGGTTGTTAGGTAGTTGGTTTTAATTCTTTTAATTTTTGGCTTTTATTGATACATCGTTTCGTTTCGCGCTGAAGAAGAGAGGCGTTTGTCCTCTCGAAATATTCGCTTTGTTTTTTTCAGTATCTTCATTTGGCCTATAAAAACCCCATTTTTGCTCGTTTTTCTTTCTTTATGTGATGTCAGGCCAATGTGGTTTAAGAAATTATCTTCTTCTCTCGTTCGTACCGGGGATCTCTCTATTACTGAATTTGGTTTGAAGATATCCTCTTCGCATGTCCCGGAAATGTCTATTTCACCTGTTGAGTGATATATGGTTCTATCTGATGGTGTTTTTCTTAGGGTATTTCCAGCGGGAGTCGCATATAATTGTGTGTCTGAATCCGATTTTTGTTTTACCGCGGTAGATCTTGTCTGAATTTTTCGTTTGTCCGCCATTATTTTAAGGTTTATTTAACGTCTTTCGTTCAAATGAAAATTCTTTTTTCAATATTTCTTTTTTATCCTTTTGTGAAAAATTATTTTCTCTTCATTTTTCGATTATCTGTGGGGGGCTCAGCCTCCCTTGTCTCACAAGTTAATCATTCACGTGATTTATTGATTATTAAATTTTATTCCTATTATTATCCGACTAGGCACAGCTCAGATAAAAATTTTCTTCTTACGATTTTTATATATAGCCTCTGTAACTACAATAGGCTACTTTTGTAGGCTAAATTACCCTGTCTCTTTGAAAGTGCGGAATTCTTTAATTATCAGATTTACTGATAGGACCTTAACTTGCTGCCACCACTTATTGGAGGTTTATTGTGCGGAGTCACCACTTTTAAAGGCAAAAATGGTGCAAAGAGTTGCTATGCCACTTACTGGAGGGGGACGATCCCTCTTGGGCCCCAAATTAGTGGGATTTCCGTGGTTACTCCAGCGGTTCCTTTATACTAACGTGATCGGGTGGTCTATGGCCACATTTAAAGCCAAATTTTACCGATAAGATTTTCTAATTAACCCTTTAGTCTCAGCCTAAGCTGAAAAGTAAAATAGGTACATAGAAAAATTCTTACTGTATTAACACTCACGCTGTATAAAAATGAACTGAACTGAAAAAGGACAAATTCTCCCAGCCTGCTAACCGCAGCACGCGGTGGGATTACTAGGGGTGGTAAATGCATCTTTCCAGCCAATCCCAGGGCTCCTAATATACTGGCCAATCTCCCTAACTGCGCATTTTTTCCCTCGTGGTCAATTAAACACGTACGCAGTTAAGAGGACCCAAAATGGCGTCGAAAAATAATAAGAAAATTAACATTTATTACTTATAGAAGGAAAATAATGAAGGGGCCCAAAGAAATGAATCTGGGAGGGACATTTATCTGACAAAACTGGGACCAAGGGTTCCAACATACGGGTTTCATGACTCCTCCCTACAATAAATTCAGATGGTTTGACGAGTCTTCCCTCTAGCCATAGGAAAATTTAACCAGCTAAGCGACTATTGGAGTCAACGAACTATTGCAAAATCGATTTCTCGTGCCTTGAATATTAGTTGCGCAATTATTTAAACCTAAAGGACTTGAATTATGTGGGGGCCAATGAACTACTAATACTTTTGCTATTGCAAAACAAGTCATTTTACCTTGAGCAATTTGGATTTTTTCCTATGCGGTTGTCTAACTGGTACTCTATGACTGGTCGACAATAATACTTGGTTCATTGTATGTTTTTTATCATTATTGATTTTTTACTGGATGGATAAATACATAAGTCTTATTTTTAAAAAGTAAAGATGAATTTTTTTGAGAAAGTATGTCTACATGATAGAGTTTTTGTAGCATTGAATGCTGACAAACACAAATATTTGAAGCGCAGATAACACGTTACCTATTGATAAATCATATCGCCATCTTTCGGGTATTAGCATTGAATGGAAGGTAAAAAGAAGACAGGCATACTGCTGCACCAATGTCATAAAACATATCATGACTCAGTGTCAAAATTGTTACCTGTGTAAAAATAATGTGGTAATAGACAGTGAAATTACCGCTAAAATAAAAAGGGCACATAAAAAAACTCTCAGTGAGTTTTTAAAATTTAAAAAAGCATAGATGGCGATACCTTTTCACTACTTCAACTGCTGCCATCTTTCCATCCCCAGTTAAAGATGGCAGCGCACCTGCTCAGACACACGGGCATAGTGAGAGAGATAAGCAAAAGTGAGGTTCATTTAAGATCACTTAGCGTGTGCGCATTAGCGCAGGTAACATGTTACCTATTGATAAATCATATCGCCATCTTTCAGGTATTAGCATTCAACGGAAGGTAAAAAGAAGACAGGCATACTGTTGCACCAGTGTCATAAAACATATCATGTCTCAGTGTCAGAATTGTTACCTGTGTAAAAATAATGTGGTAATAGACAGTGAAATCACCGCTAAAATAAAAAGGGCACTGGCAGATAAAATTAACATGGAAATTAATGTCAATTCTAAGAAAAGAAAAGCATTGATGAATATTGATGGTAGCATCGACAGTTTACCATCGTATACTATCAATGAAGACAAAAATACCAATGATGAGATGTATGATGTGAAAAAAAACATGAAGTATTTTATGAGTAGATTTAAGGTATTCATTTTTTGTGATGATATTCATCATGTAATTATTACAATAACAATATTTTATCGCATTACTTCGTCTTTGTTTCCATTATTTTTAGGGTAGGCAGCAAGTTAAAGATGGCAGCACACATACCAAGTCTTATTTCTTGGTATGATTGAACATAAGACACATGGATCCAAGGGATGAAAAACTTTTTTATAGATGGTGACACCTTTGCACTACCTCAACTGCTGCCATCTTTACACCTATAGATATAGATGGCAGCACACAATTGAAACATCGAAACCATAGGGTTCTCCAACATGCTGAATCTGAAAGTGTAATTTTCATGGAGATTCTTTGACCTTTTAGGGTTAACTTACACTAGATTACGTGCACGCGCCCACGTAACCTAGTGTAGGTTAACCCTAAAAGGTCAAAGAATCCCCATGAAAATTACACTTTGAAAAAAATTCTGATTTTATTCTTCAAAGATATTTTCCAGTTCTAAGAATAACCAAAGAAGATAAAAAACAGCTACCCTTCAGTTCTGAGTTTCATCTTGAGCTGATATTGTACCCTTAAAATAATGGAAAAAAGACGAAGTAATCTTTAACTTTCTTTAACATCTTTAACTTTAACGTCTTCAACTTGTGCTGCCATCTTAAAGTTGAGATGAAGAGATGGCAGCAGTTGAAGCAGTGAAAAGGTGTCGCCATCTATGCTTTTTTAAATTTAAAAAACTCACTGAGAGTTTTTTTATGTGGCTGTTTCTATAGTACTCTATGATTGGTCATCAACACCAGTTTTTAAGGCTTCTCTTTATATTTGGAAGCGTTGGTATCATGGACGTGAAATTTAACATGTTTTTCATCTCTTGGATCAGTGTGTCTTAGGTTCAATTAATAGCAAAAGTGCTTTTTTATTAATTATCTATACTCATGAAATTAATATGTTTTTCCGTCTGTTGGATCCACGTGTCTAATGTTGAATTAAGATTTATTTTCCATTATGACATTACTTTTGCATAGGTCACAGCTCTGTTCTGAATTTTTCTGTAGAAGAGAGAAAGTTCTCTTCTGATTTTTTCCAAAGAAGAGAAAAAAGTTACACTTCAATTCTGAACTTTTCTTTTAAAGATATATTCCAGTTCTGAGAATCACCAATGAAGATAAAAAAAGCTACCCTTCAGTTCTGAGTTTCCTCTGGAGCTGACATCGTACCCTAAAAATAATGGAAACAAAGACGAAGTAACGCAATAAAATATCTTTATTGAAATAATTACATGATGAATATCATCATAAAAAATGAACACCATAAATCTACTCATAAAATACTTCATGTTTTTTTCTCCAGATGTCATATATTTCCATTTCAGGGGTATACACAACTTTTAACAACATCGTCATACATTTCACTGTCGATAAAACCGATTTCATGGACTTCATCCGTTGGTAAACCCGTTATGGTAGCAGTAGCGTTTGCTGATGCTTTGTTTTTCATCAATTCATCTTTATATTCCTTGGTGATATTGTCTTTCACAAAGCACTTTTTATTGCTGATGACATTGGTGCAGCAGTATGCCTGTTGCAGCAATGCTATGACTTTTTAACTGGTTTCAGCTACATTCACATCATACATCTCACCTTGGTATTTTTGTCTTCACTGACAGTATCTGATGGTAAACTGTCGATGATACCATTAATATTCATCAATGCTTTTCTTTTCTTAGAATTACCATTAATTTTGATGTTAATATTATCTGTCAATGCCCTTTTTATTTTAGCGGTGATTTCACTGTCTATTACCACATTATTTTTACACAGGTAACAATTCTGACACTGAGACATGATATGTTTTATGACATTGGTGCAGCAGTATGCCTGTCTTCTTTTTACCTTCCGTTCAATGCTAATACCCGAAAGATGGCGATAGGATTTATCAATAGGTAACGTGTTACATGCGCTAATGCTTGCACGCTAAGTCTTCATAAATGAACCTCACTTTTTGCATGTCTCTCACTATGCCCGTGTGTGTGAGCGGCCATGCTGCCATCTTTAACTTGGGGTGGATAGATTGCAGCAGTTAAAGTACTGAAAGGTGTCGCCATCTATGCTTTTTTAAATGTAAAAAAAACTCACTGAGAGTTAGTTTTTATGTGGCTGACTTCATAGTACTCTATGAATGGTCCTCGACACCAGTTTTTAAGACTTCTCTTTATATTTGGAAATGTTGGTATCATGGACATGAAATTTAAATGTTTTTCATACCTTGGATCCGTGTGCCTTAGGTAAGAGCAAAAGTGCTTTTTATTAATTTTTTATACTCGTGAAATTAATATGTTTTATCGTTTCCGTAGTAGAGAGAGAAAGTTCTCTTCTGAATTTTTCCATAGAAGAGGAAAAAGTTACACTTCAATTCTGAATTTTTTTTTCAAAGATGTATTCCAGTTCTGAGAATCACCAAAGAAGATAAAAAAAGCTACCCTTCAGTTCTGAGTTTCCTCTGGAGCTGATATCGTACCCTAAAAATAGTGGAAACAAAGGCGAAGTAATGTAATAAAATATTTTTATTGAAATAATTACATGATGGAAATCATCATAAAAAATGAACACCTCAAATCTACTCATTAAAAACTTAATTTTTTTTCTCCAGGTTTCATACATTTCCATTTCAGGGGTATACAGAACTTTTTAAAAACCTCGTCATACATTTCACTCTCGATAAAACCGATCTCATTGACTTCATCCGTTGATAAACCCATTATTGTAGCCATAACGTTTGCTGACGCTTTGTTTTTCATCTATTCATCTTTACATTCCTTCGTGGTATTGTCTTTCAAAGCATTTTTGTATTTTACTTGTGGTTTCTTCATATTGTTTTCTCGTGACAGGGCAAATATTTAATTTCTGTGTCATATATGACTTTTTACCTGGTTTTAGCTACATTCACATCATACATCTCATCATAGGTATTTTTGTCTTCGTTGACAGTATCTAATGGTAAACTGTCGATGATACCGTCAATATTCGTTAATGCTTTTCTTTTCTTAGAATTGTCATTAATTTCCATGTTAATATTATCTACCAGTGCCCTTTTTATTTTAACGGTGATTTCACTGTCTGTTGCCACATTATTTTTACACTGGTAACAATTCTGATGCTGAGAAATGATATGTTTTACGAAATTGGTGCAGCAGTATGCCTGTCTTCTTTTTACCTTAAGTTGAATGCTAATACCCGAAATATGGCAATATGATTTATCAATAGGTAACGTGTTACCTGTGCTATGACCAAGAAGTTGACCCTCGTTGTCAACCATTACTTTTAGACATGAATTATCTACTATCATCTCTGCTAATTTTATTATATTATATCCACCATAAGTAATGATGAATTTTTCGGTACTCAAAAGAAATTCAATCTTTGCAATGTCATGACAATGCACACATACATTTACAATTTTATTTATAAATTCTATTTACAATTTTTTTTTTACTTTGCGCAAAGCGGTAATTTCAACTATTTAATTTTTAAGGGTTTTTTAAGTGTTACTATTGCCCCTGCCTCAGCCAACCAGCGGGAGGCAGGCGTATATTGTTAGGGTATTTTAAAATATTCATAAGTTTAACTCAAAGTACTGGATACTTTTATTAAGAGTCCTTGATATATACCTCTTAAAACGCTTTAAATCTATCTCTAATATCACTCCTCCCCCTAGAATTGCCTGCTAGGTCCCTTTCTTCTATTCACACGTGTTTTTGTTTTTTCCATTAGATAGTCTTGTCTTGAAAACACTATATTTTCATAATTTTCCTAATTGCACATTTGCCTTGGGGACAGTAATTTCTCGAAATAGATTTTCTCCTTTGCGTGTTTTGATATTTTTGCTGAATAAATAACCCCTGGGTTGCGTGAAGGCTTAGACAAACCACTCGGAGGGCCGGACACTCCCTAGGAGGTTGCCATCGGACGGTACCCGCGATGGTCGTGCCGGCACCCATGGCCGGCCGTGGTTGGCTGCGGCAGGGGCGATAGTAACACTTAAAAAACCCTTAAAAATTAAATAGTTGAAATTACCGCTTTGCGCAAAGTAAAAAAAATTGTAACTAGAATTTATAAATAAAATTGTATATAAAACACTGGAAAAAGGACTAGATAAAAAAGGCAGTGCTGAGCTGGCGATTGAAACAACGGCCCTCCTCCCCCAAGAGACATACCCCTCCCCTGCACCAACTATAGGGCTTTCTCCCCACCGATTTGTTTCAGAGGCGACAATGCCGTTTGAGGCGCGTTCGTTTCTAAAATGTGTCATTGACTTGAAGCTGGGTGAATATAATATCTAGAAAACATCGATAAAAATATGGAATTAAGTTATATGTATTGTAGTCTCACGATGTATTTTATTGCGTAAACATTTAGCTCTTATATCAAGCTTGCTCTCTGGAAATACTTGCTTGGAGTCCACTCCCCCCATCTTTCCTTAAATTATGCATGTTATTATTTACATTTTATCCTTTTATAAGCCGCAATATTGCCTAAAAATTGTATCTATTATCAAGGCACCCTCTAGAAATGACTGCTAGGTGGAGGGTCGGGTCTATTGTTAGGATATTGTGAAATATTCATAAATTTAGTTCAATGAAAACGGGGTATTTTCCTTAAAAGGTCTTAATATGTCATAAATTTGCATCCAATATTAACCTTACTCCCCCCCCCCAGTATTGCATGCTAGGAGAGGGGGGCGTATTCTCACGATAGTGTGAAATCTAGTATACCACCCAAAGAAACGATACATTTTCCTTTTAACGCTATATACATTGACAGTGATTGTCTCTGAAAATTAATATTCCCCGTCTTCATGCCAAATGTCGCAAAGTGCATGGAAAAATAATGGCGCTTGCTAGGGAACACCTTTGACGTCAAGGGGATTATGCTATTTACTGAAAGTATTTCTCTAATACAGAACATTGGAAATACATTGTTGGTTCTCTCGGTTAAGGCACAAATCCGTTGGATGGGTATGACCTTTCGAGTCCTGACTGGGTCAAGAAGGGGTCAAGAAGTAAAGAAAAAAGAAAGAACTAAAGAAAGAAAAAATAAAACGCGTTGAACGTTTCGGGCGAAAAATAAAATATAAAAAGGGGTATAAACTAACAGTGATGGTTGCGCAATCATTGCTTGACCTTACATAAAGTGTGCGCATTCATTAAGTTAAAGAAAGAAAAAATGTATTGAGCGTTTTGGGCGAAAAATAAACTGTCAAAAAGCATCACGTGACAGTGATACGCAATCATTACGTAAGGTGTGAGCTGTCGTTAAAATACAAGCGGGGATTTCCCATGGGTTCAGGACGCATGGTTACATAAAATTGTGTCAAGCATATTACTTCTGACCGTTTCAAACGGTGTAAGTCGTGTGATGTCAGATAGCTGCGTTTAAAATCCAATACTAATTTTCCCTATGGCTGCCGTGATGTAACAGGACTCTCACGTAAATAAACGAGGGTGTGTCTCGTCACGTCAGAGGGCATGTCTTAGAAATTCAATGCTAATTCCCTATGACTGTCGTGATGTAACAAGACTCTCATAGGAATACACTGGGGTGTGTCACGTGACGTCAGAGGGCGTGTCACAGAAACTCAATGCTAATTCTCTAGGGATGTCTAAAATCCAATGCTAATTTCTCTATGGCTGCCGTGATGTAACAGGACTCTCATAGAAATACACAGGAGTATGTCATGTGACGTAACAGGGTAGCATTTAAAATACAAAGCAAGTTTCCCAATGGCTGCCGTGACGTCAGAGGGTGTGTTGCAAAAATCATATGGGAAAAGGTAGGGCAAGTCGTAGAAATCTGGGGAGGGCATGTCGTAGAAAGTAGTAAGGGGATACTACTAACGAATTGTAAGTAAGGAGCCATCCGGCTCAATAGTAACAAAAACTCTAAAAAACGGAACTTTGATTCCAATAGATATATAAAAAGAATCAGATTTTATGCTGATTTAAAATATATAAGTTTTATCAAATTTAGTCTTACCCATCAAAATTTACGCACCTGAGAAAATTTGCCTGCTTTTCGAAAAAAGGGCCTTTTCATAGGAAAGATCCTTTACATGGGGGATTTTTCATGGGAGAATCTTTCCATAGAAAAAGTTTTCATGGGGGAAGGAACATTGCTATGAATGGGGCGCCAGATATCCCAGCATTATTTATAAAACGATGAGAAATTAAATAAGAAAAAGTTTTTCAAATGAAAGTAAGCAGCAGGATGAAAAATTAAAACGAACAGAAATTATTAGGTATATGATTGGGTTTGCCCACTAGTCAATAACTTGCTCTTAACGTTAAAGTTTTTTTAGCACTTTCATAAGAGCTATTTATTCTAATTAACGGCCTTTGTGATTAAGGGGTCATTTTTAAAGAATTGGAACAAAATTCAAACTTTAGCGTAAAGAGCTAGGTATTGACTAGGGGGGCGAACCTCCCTAATATACTTAATAAAAATATACGCATATAGAACTTCGTTACGTAAGTTAATTCGTAAGTGACGTATATTTATTACTAATAAAAACGTTTCTTTCTCACAACTTTGACTCTTTCTCACAACTCTCTTTTTAAAACAATAAAAAACTTTAGCGTAAAGAGTGAGGCGTTGAGGAGGGGACAGCCCCTTTCATATACGGAATAATTTCTGTTCGTTTAAATTTTTAATGTCGCTCCTTACTTTCAGTTAAAAAACCTTGTTTTTTTTTTATTTAATTGCATAAAGACAAGTCTACATCTGTTATAATCTACGGAAGCAATCTTTCCGTAATTTTGGTGTGAGTTTGATTATCTTTTAATATTAACTGCATAATAATTTAATATATTATAGATTAAACAAATTTATCCCTTCGCCAGGCATCCTTGTGGTTTAAAATTTACAGTAATTTATTTCATTTTGCATGCAATTTAATTGCTCTTTTTATTTGAGAGTCTTTTCCTAAAAGTATTTAAAAATAAACTCATTCCAACGTAAAAAAAAAATTCCTGAAATATATTCCCCTGGAAAATTTCCTACCGGCACCCTTGATTGAGCAATAAACACTGTCAGAAGTCAAAAACCCTTATACAGGACATTAAGAGGCTCTAATGTGTTTTTTTAAGGTGGCCACTTGTGTAATTAAGAAGTAATAAGGTCTGATGAGAATTACTTTGACTTGACATCAAATGGATCTTTCTTCAAAATCTAATATCCTTATTACCATGTCAGAGAATACTTCATATAAGAAGTTTCACGAACAAGAGACTTTATCCAAACTTTTCTGTCAGTGTTGATGTTACGATAATGAGGAATGGGACCTCTCAATGGTAAATGTTATATCCAAAAAGTTCGAAGGATTTGTTCTGGAAGTCATACTATGCATAAGTTTTTCTCGAATTTTTCTTGGAAAAAAGTCTTCATTGTATTAGGAAAATGATGAGATAAAAGTTTAATTGTTAACAATAAAAGAACAGACGAACAGTTTGTCGTAACAAACTGCAAGTAAAGAGCGACCAGGGCTAATGATAAAAAAAAAATCCCGAAAAAAGGAATTTTGACAGCAATGTATTATAGGCAGTGCAATAGCGCTGCCTAAGTACAGAGCAATGTGGGCTCATTTTATTTTTTTTTGGGGGGGGGAGGGCCTTTTTAGACCAGGGACCTTCGTATCGAAGGACTTGTCGTAAAAACTTTGAAAAGGGCTTATGTGGTTGCAAATTGAAAGGACTAGTACCCTTTTTAATAGTCGAAAGTGATTGAAGGGCAACTAAACCCCCTCCCACGCCCAGCATTTCCCCAAACACATCCAATCAAAATTTTGAGATAGCCACTCTGTTCAACGTAGTTGAAAGGTCCGGAACTTATGTCTTTGAGGATTACCCCCCCCCCCCCTCCAACATCCCTCAGGGCAAGGATTGCAAGTTATGGCCAAGAGTTGCAATCGGCCAAGAGGCCAAGAGTTTCAATAAGGGTTTTATGGAAAGGGTGGTCGTAAAAACTTAGGAATAGGCTCATTTGATTTGAAATTACATGTTCTAGTTCCCTTTTTATGACTCAAAGTGGTTGGATGGCAGCCACTTCCCCTCCCCCCACGTCGTATTTTCCAATAATTTATCCGGTAGAAATTTTGAGACAGCGATTTATTCAAAAATGGCCCCGGAATCCTGGGACCGAATCCCGGGATTCGGGGTTAACAGAATCCCCCATAGTCTGTGGGTAAGGGTTGTAAGTTATGCTTCAGGGGCATATAAGGTTTTATTGAAGGGGTGGTCGTGTGAACTTTATAAGAGGCTCATTTGGTTGGAAATGTATTGTTCTAGTTCCATTAAGAGTCAAACATGATGGAGAGCAACGAACCCCCCCCCCCCTCCCTGACATCCTCCTTTACCGAAACGCATTCAACTGAAATCTATTTTGTTACCAATAGGACAAAAACATATAACAATGTCTTTAGGATGGACACAATCCCCCAGAGCCAATGTGCAAGGGTTGTAAGCTATGCCCCTGGGCATATACGGTTCTTATGGAATGAAGGGTCGTAGGCCTATAAGCTATGGATCAGATGGAGCTCATTTGAATGGAAGTCAAAAGTTTTGTGCCCTTTTTAAGAGATAAAAATGAATGGAGGGCAATCATCCCCCCCTAAGCCTATCTTCCCCCAAAATATATCTGATTGAAATTTAGAGAGATATATTTTGTTCAGCCTTGTTGAAAGGTCCAGTAATTATGTCTTTGGGGAGTCAACCTCCCCACAGTCCTCAAGACAAGGGCTGTAACCTAGACAATTTGTTGACTGTTTACGCATAGTATATGATATTGAGAAAGGCAGGCATGTTTGAACTTTACTTTCCAAGAAAACGAAGGGCATTCAGATAATCCTTTCAGAGAATGTTCAAGGGAGTGTTGAACTAAATGAAAACATGTTATGTGCATAAGGATTGTCCAAATATTGTAACACAGGAATAACTGAGTATATTAATTTGGAATATCCAGGAAATGATAAGGGGTATGATCAAAAAGGCAATTTTTGTATGCCTCCAATACTACTACAACTACCACCACTCCATTACTACCAGGCTCCATTTACAGTATTGGGGGGAAATTAGAACTAAATTTAAAGACACTATGTGCATAATTGTCAAATAGCTCAAGAATTGGTTTGGGTATTAAGTTGGAACTTCCAGAGAATGCTTTAAGGGGGAAGATCATCATAGGCAGTGAAATAGCGCTGCCTAAGTAAACAGCGATGTGGGAACAATATATTATTTACCTTAGCAAAAGGTAATATGTGCACACTACTGCCAATACTACTGTTACTGCTATATTTACTACTACTGCTAATACTACTACTACTACTACTTCTATTGCAACCACTTGTAAGGTTAAGAGCATTGAGACAAAATCTCAAGAAGTATATGAACATACAGGTTATCAAAAGGACATTTGAGCTATGCCGTAGCGATGGCTAATTTTATCAAGTTGAAACTTCCAGGACTTGATGAGAGGACTGTTCTACTGACCAAAAGGCAGTATGGTAATACTACAAATAAAAGTTCAAATAGGGATAAAATCCTTTTAATAGACTGTGATAGAACTTCAAAAAAAATCGCAAAAAATACCAGATATTTCGGTCCATATGCAGTGGCCGTCATCAGTAGTAAAACTAAACTAAGACAAATTAAAACATTAGTTTATATACCATATTAAATTAAACTACATATTGTTTGATTCTCTAATTCTTTTCAAAGCAAAGGCGGAAGCTAGCCTCTTTGGCCTACTTGGATACGGTTCATTAGCGTTCAATGGTATAAGACTTGGAGAGAGGTCAACTACATTGGGTGAACTGAACTTTACTCTGTCAGATTTTAATAAATTATTGTAGATAGAGTTCAGCCCAAATTCACCTGTGTCACGATTCAAAGCTATATTTCTGAATAAGATTTTCTTTATTTTAAGAGTTTCACGAAAATTTTGCTTTAAACCCCGATCCCTAGAAATCAAAGAGACATTATTGAACAAAATAAATGGTCTGGAAAATTGAAAATGTGTTCTGAAAGGGCTGAAGTAAAATATTCAGACTTAGAATCTTGCTTTAAAGCTGAAGAAATAGAATCTTTATGCTGTAATAATCTCATTTCCAAATTCTGGTTAGTATGTCCAACATATGACCTTCCACAAGTACATTGGATCTGATAGACCCCCCTTTGTTGCCCCAATGAAGTTAGATCCTTCACAGAATTTAGAAAACCACCCAAAGTGTTATTACTCTTTAATGCTACCTTTAGACCATTACTCTGTAAAATTCTTTTAAAGTTTTTCACTTAGCCCGGGTATATATGGTAAGGAACAAAAAACATTCTTCTCCTGAGTTGTCTCCAAAACTTCCTTAGAAACCTTTTTCTTCTTTTTGAAAAATTCCGGTTAATTAAACAGTCTGGATACTACTACTACTACTACTAACAACTAACCACAGTACCAAGCCGCATGAGGTCAACACATCTACGCACGCTCCTGCTCCTTCCCAATATATTCAAAGCCTCCCTTTTTACACGCCCACGAGTTCCCATTTCCTTTAAATCTTTCTTTATGACGTCCTCCCACCCTAGACGAGGACGACCTGCTTTCCGTTTAGCCCTAGATGGTTGGCCGAAAAGAACAATTGTCGGCAATCTGTCATGCTTCATCCGCACAACGTGCCCTAGCCACCTCAACCTTTCTTTCATTAGACATAGAGAGTGGTATTGAACCACATTTTTCGTATAGCCTATTGCTTGAAATACGGCAGTCAGCCGGGTACCCAGAACAATCCTTAAGCAATTTCTCTGTAAAACATCTAGCAAATCTTCATCCTTTTTTCGGAGCGCCCATGCTTCAGAGCCATATTTGACCACAGTCATCACTGTAGCTTCTTATATTCTAATCTTGGTTTGCAGTCTTATCTTTCTGTTCTTCCAAACTTTTTTTTAACTATGAAAAAACACCCTGAGCCTTGGCTTTTCTACTTTTAACATCTTCACTGCTCTCACCATCTTTACTAATAATACTTCCAAGGTAAGTGAAGCTGCCCACCTGATCAATCTTTTCATTACCCAACTTCAACTTTTTATCTTCACTTATTCCTAGCCTTAGTGACTTAGTCTTCTTAACATTAATTTTTAAACCAATTCTAGAACCCTGAACTCACAAAACCTCTAAAACTTCATGCATTTTGCTCACACTTTCATCTAGGATGCTTAAGTCATCAGCATAATCTAAGTCCAGGAGACTTTTTCCTCCCCACTTGATTCCGTGGTCTCCCATTGCCTTTCCTGTGCTCCTTAAGGCAAATTCCATCAAAATAATCCACATAAAGGGGGATAGAACACAACCCTACTTAACTCCTGATTTAATACAAAACCAGCTACTAACCTCATTTCCTACCTTAACCGCAGCAGCGTTATTCTCGTACATAGCACTAATCACTTTAATGTATTTGTCTGGTATACCAAACAAGGATAAAACCTTTACTAAAGCTCTTCTATCAACAGAATCGAACGCTTGCTTATAGTCTATAAAACTGAGGACCAAAGGTGTTTGACAACTCAGGCACTTCTCAATTATTAGCCTAAGAGTGGAAATTTAGTCGACACATCCTCTACCTTTTCTAAAACTGCATTGTCCTCTTCTTAAAACTTTGTCTACGGCATTTATCAGTCTAAAAATCATATTACTAAGTAATTTACTACCTACAGAGACCAGACTAATGCCTGATAATTACCACACTCACTTTTATCACCTTTCTTATAAAGTGGCTTAGTTAAGGTTTTCCTAGAGTCGTTAGGTACTTCCCCTTTTTCAAAAATCATATTCATAATTTCAGTAACTTATTTGTAACCTCAGAGCCACCATACTTAAGAAACTCATTTACCACCCTATCAGCACCTGGAGCCTTATTATTTTTTAATCCTTTTAGTACTGTCGCTAATTCCAGCTTACAAAACAAGTCTTCCTTCACATCCAATGTATCACAAGCTTTTTCATTTTCCTGTATATCTTTTCCTGCAACTCTATCTCGGTTAAGAAAATTCTCAAAATGTTCGGCCCATCTCTCTTTAGTTTTTTCCTTGTCGCTAATTGCGGCCCCATTCCTATCTTTAACTGGGCCAAGTCCGGATTGACTACTCCCTCTCAATTTATTAACATGCAAGTACAATATTTCACTATTATGCAGTCTAGCTGCATTTTCCAGAACCTCAGCAATTTTTTCCATGGCCTCCACTTCACACCTCCTTAGTTCATATTTTAATCTTTTCTTCTCTTTCTTTACATTCCTTTTGTTTTCATATGATCTATCACTCAGATAATCCTTGTACAAGCCCTTTCTCCTTTCTATTAACCATAAAGCTTTTTCACTAATATTCTTGGCTGCAGTTCTAGCTTTCTTCCCTAAGACACCTTCAGCAATTTCACAAATTATTTTTCTAAATGATTCCAACCATCTTCCACATTATCAAATTTCAAACTCTTGAGTTTCGTATTCAACTGTTCCTGGAAAGTTTCTCTCAAATTTTTATCCTGGAGTCTACCAACATCATAACTTCCCGGGAGGTAGTTACCCTTCCGATATTTCAGCTTCAAATTAACCCTTGACACTACTAGATGGTGATCTTTACTTTTAACAGCAATAATGGCATATTGTATTGATCCTAGTATCTTGTATTGATCCTGCCAGTCTTTGGTTTACTATAACATAATCAATAAGGTTTGCTGTCTTACCATCACTTGAATAACATGTTAAGTTATAAGCCATTTTATGACCAAACACCTTATTGGTTATAACAGGATTGCTATACCTGCAAAATTGCAGAAGTCTGTATCCATTACTATTTTCTTTTCCTAAACCAAATTTACCTAGGCTAGGATACCATCTATCCTTATTTCTACCGACCTGGGCGTTAAAATCTATCAGTAAAAACATCATATATCTACCTGGGACCCTGTCTATTTGCTCCTGTAGCTGTAAGTAAAATTCATCTGAGTCACTAGTATCTCCGTCAGTCGGTTCTACAGGGGCGTATACTACTATAAATGATACCCTGAACTTTTTAGTCATAAAATGAGCAATTAGTATTCTATTATTAATACCTTTCCATCCTAAACAAGACTTTGCAGCTTCCTTATTCATCATGAGCCCTACTCCCTGTCTATGTAACCCATCCTTCCTGCCTGAGTTAACAAATTCTATATCACCTAGTTTCAAGCTTCCTACCCCTGGGATATGAGTTTCTGAAACTCCTAATAAATCCAGTTCAAATCGTCTGAATTTGTCAGTCAAAATGCAGATACGATTGTCATTTTTTAACCTCTTAAAAATCCAAGTTCCAATTTTCATGTTCTTTAAATCATTGAAATTATTTTCGCCTCAGGAAAAGCAATGATCCCGGATACCAGTGCAGGACGGGGATCACATATCTTCTCAAGTCTACACCGAAGTGCTTACGCCGGCTTAGAACCGGGCAGCAAGAAGTCCATGGGACCTCCATGAATGAAGGCTTCGTGCAATCCTGGGTCCATCTTGGTCATAACATTGTTTTCATCACTTGGCGATGCTTATCTATCAACAAGAGTCGAAATCCAGCACAGACAATCTCAAACCTTTTACCTCCGACTCATTATATATTCATGCCTACAAATATTATGCTACTACGGGGAGGCAGCCCATAATAGATAAATTAGCTAGGAAGAGATTTTTCAGCCCGAAGACGCCCGTCAAAATATACCAAGCCCAGACGAATTGTCCATTAGTCAGAATCCCGTGCAAATGCTGTGTTGTTTAATAGGCTATAATTTCCTCGAGGGGTGCCACTCCTCAAGTGGGAATAGAGTTGACTGCAAGGTCTCCAGTCTTGCAGGTACCCCGAAAGGGTCGAGGCAGCCCTTTGCAGAGGCCTTTGTCCATAGATCTAGATCTTACGCCCTGCTGCAGCTGTCCTCCTAAACAGGATCCTCCCGCAAAGGTGTTCTGCATCACCATGCAATTTAACCCATTACTGGGAGAAGGTTTGTAACACATGGGACTTGTGGCCAAACCAGTGGGTCCTTTTGAGTGTACATTTGAGGGGTCTTCTTCCTCCTCCGCCTGTATTCATGACCCCGGGTGAGGGTGCCCCAGTTTCTATTATGGACCCCCCGGGACCGTGCCTCCTGTTGAGGCACCCTACATATCTGTAGGGCGTTCCCCTATTGCGACCTGGGGACACGCTGAATGGCTTGGGGGAAGCCAGGAACATAATAATGAATTTCATTAAAAATACTATGTTTCCTTTAAACATGGAGAATGATATACTCTTCTGTGTGACTTTTTAAACATCAAATAATTATAAAGAAGTATGAGTAAAGTTATACAGAAGACTTTTTGGTTTTCTCATTTAATATAACTCAACATTAGCTTGTAAAACTAATGTAAAAACTAATGTAAGAATAATGTCTAGCCTAATTTATTGATTTACTTCAACATTAGCTTGTAAAACTAATGTAAAAAACTAATGTAAAACTGATACAAAACTAAAATCTAGCCTAATTTATTGATTTTACACTATGGATACATGTTACTTATTATAATTTTTCTTAGAAAAAACAACTCAAAAAATGTTGGGGAGCAAATTCTAAAGATCCGGTCAGTCAAAGAAATGATCAAACAAATTTTTACTTGGCGAGTGTGACCGGAACTCTGAAACAAAAATCTATTGTTATTTGTTGGTTTTCTGTAAATTTTAAAATTCGGACTATTTTCATTTCTTAAAAGAAGAACATCAAGAAAAGGAAGTTTCCCATGCTCTTCTAATTCGACAATAAACTTTAAATCCCCCCCCCCCCCAAACAATTAAGATGTTCCAAAAATCCTTTTAATTCCTCCTCCCCATAATCACATTCTGAAACTATGTCATCCATATACCTTATACCTATATACAGTATATGCCATATACCGTATATAATGGGGCAATATACCGGCCCCATTTTGGGGGGTCGGTGGATGGATGACATTAAAGTTGACTGTTAAATTAGAAGAGAATTGGAAAGTTCCTTTTCTTGATGTTCTTCTTTTAAAAAATGAAAATAGTCTGGATTTTAAATTTTACAGAAAACCGACAAATAACAATAGATTTTTGTCTTAAAGTTCCGGTTACGCTCGCCTAGTAAAAATTGGTTTGATCATTTCTTTAACTGACCAGATCTTTAGTATTTGCTCTCCAAAATTTTTTGAGGAGGAGTTGTCTTTTCTAAGAAAAGTACTAATAAGTAACATGTATCCAGAGTGGTTAATTAGCCAACCTTTTTCAAAAAGAAGATAAGGTTTCTAGAGATTTCTAAGGAAGTCTTGGAGACAACTCGGGAAAAGGATGCTTTTTGTTCCTTACCATGTGTACCCGGGCTAAGTGAAAAACTTAAAAGAATTTTACAGAGTGATTGTCTAAAGGTAGCTTTAAAGAGTAATAATACTTTGGGTAGTTTTCTAAATTCTGGGAAGGATCTAACGTCATTGGGGCAACAAAGTGGGGTCTATCAGATCCCATGTGCTTGCGGAAGCTCATATGTTGGACGTACTAACGAGAATTTGGAAATGAGATTATTACAGCATAAAGATTCTATTTTTTCGGCTTGAAAGCAAGATGCTAAGTCTGAAGATTTTACTTCAGCCTTTTCAGAACACATATTTTAATTTTCCAGACCATTTTATTTTCTTCGATAATGTCTCTTTGATTTCTAGGGACTAGGGTTTAAAGCAATATTTTCGTGAAACTCTTGAAATAAAGAAAATCTTATTAATGAATATGGCTTTGAATCGTGATGCAGGTGAATTTGGGCTGAGATCTATCTACGATAATTAATTAAAATCTGACAGAATTACTGTTCAATTCACCCAATGTAGTTGACCTCTGTCCAAGTGTTATATCATTGAACGCTAATGAACCGTATCCAAGAAGGTCAAAGAGGCTAGCTTCCGCCTTTGCTTTGAAAAGAATTAGAGAATTAAAAAAATATGTAGTTCTATTTGATTTCGTATATAAACTATTATTTTAAATTGTTTTAGTTTAGTTTTACTACTGATGACGGTCACTGCATATGTGACCAAAATATCTGGTATTTTTGTGAAATTTTTGTGAATCTCTATCACTGTCTATTAAAAGGATTTTATCCCTATTTGAACTTTTATTTGTCGTCATGGAAAAGCAGTGTGGTCTCCGAAATTATCTATGAAATACTACTGCTGCTAGAAGTACTACCGCTTTTCAATACGATTGCTAGTAAAATCAATACTACTGCTGTGACTACTATTACGACTATGCCAAAGTGTATGAAGGTGAAATTTTCAAGGAATTTCGAGGGAGAAGGTGAGCTGAATAAAAACACGCCGTCTGTATGCAGGTTGTGAAAAGAGTGTAACAGCAATATCTTAGGAAAAGTTTGGTGTATGAAGTTGAAACTAACAGGACTTGTTGTGAGGGATGTTGAACTAATCAAATATTTGAATCCTAATGCTACTGTTTCCACTAATACTACTACTATTAACAATATTGTTACTACTTCTATTGCTACTGTTGCCACTAAAGCTTAGGCTACTACGATGAATTCTGCTGCTACTACTACCACTACTCCTATAAAAACTAAAGATATTAAGGTGAAAATTTTGTGATGTATAGAAACTGTATAGAAATAATTCGAAACACACTATGCTTGCACAGGTTGTCAAGCGGACGCATCAGAAATGCTTTAGCAACGGTTGATGGCATTAAGCTGAAATTCTCAGCGTGTGTTGAAAGGGATGTTGAAGAAACCAAAGGTGCTAAGCGCATACTGCTACTAATGCTGCTACAACTATTGCTACTGCGTAAGCTAAGAGCATTAAGGTGAAGCTTTTAAGGAATATTCAGGCGGATGTTGAGCTACATCAAAACAAACTATAAGCATGTGGACTTTCAAAAAGGTGAAAAAATAATATCTGAAGGACAACTTATATTATTAAGTTAGACCTTTAAGGGTAAGTTTTGGCAGATTTTTTAACTTGCCAGAAGGCACTATATGCATACTTTTAATACTACCACTACAGTTACTAATAATGCTAAGGGTATTAATGTGAAACTTATAGGGATCGTTTAGGAAGAGTTTCAATTAAACGAAAAAACTGTATACACGCAGGTTTCCAAAAGGGCATATAAGCAATATCATAGACAGCACTACTCTATAATAGCTAGAAATGTCATTGAAATTTTTAAAGTAGCTAATTGCATTCAAAATTAAAAGTTCTGACACCCTTTTTAAGAGTAAAAAGAGACTGGAGGGCAAGCAGCCCTTTTCTCAAGCCCATTCATGTTCCAAACACATTCAGTCAAAAGTTTGAGAAAACTATTTTTTCCACATAGTAGAACGGTCCAGCAACTATTTCTTTAGGGATATTGGGCATGCCAGCCCCCCAAACTTCTGCAATTGGTCCATTTTGCTTTAAAACTAATATTATTTTAAACTAAATCAAAAGGCATTGTGTGTATGGTTGTCATTTAGACACCCTAGCAATATATTGAGAACGATAGGGGGTATAAGCTGAAATTTTGGGGGCTATTACTATTTCTGCTTCTACTTTTACAATTTAAATAAACTAAAAGAGTGCAAGTGTGTCCAGGTTGTCAAAGAGCATAGATAATAGCACTTAGGAATGATATTAAATTTTATTTTTTAGGTCAGATCCAGGAGTTATAAAATTAAATTAAAAATACTGTTTGTGTCAGGATTAAAAATTGTTTAAAAAGTTTCTCCAACATACACATAGCAACCCAAACTGGATTGGATTTTTATAAAAAAAAAACTGAAAAGATATGAGAAAAAATTCCACGAAAAAGACTATGTCAATAAAAAACGAATAGAAATAACTTTAAAAACAATAATTCCTCAAAATAGGTTTTTCAAAGAAAATAAAAGAGCTTCATTAAGCCAAAAATGAGCAGAAATGAAGTCAAATAATCTTCTAAGCGTAAAACAACCACAAATCACTATCAATAAATAAATGAAACCCAAAACGATCAGAAATAACAATAAATAGCCGAGTTAGACTCAAAACGAGCAGAAATTAACATGAGTAGGGCTGATAACCCCAATGCCTCCCCAAGATCAGAACATAATTTCCACTTTACTGAAAACAAAGTACTTTTTAAATATTTTCACTTTTTTTACTTTTATAAATGAAAAATTATCAAAACTTTAAGGAGAAGCTATCAGTATATGTCAATTAAACTGACAATCCATGGAATTTTTTTCTCTGAAGTTTACAAGCTGGTGTGTATTTGTCCCTAAAGAGTCAAGAAGCAAACTTAAAATTAAAAAAAAATCCCTACAAACAAGAGTTAAACTGCTATCCCCTTCTACCTGCCCTAACTCAAAAAGCGTAAAGCCTACTGCATCATTTGCGCTTTACTGGAAAAGGACTATATTACAAATTTCTTCTTTTTACTTACAACATTGAAAACAAAAACAAAATCACAGCGAAATAAAATTTTTAATTACTGAGCTTTCAGCAATTATATATAATTATATATCGTATCCCGTGATAACTCGTGCTCCAGACTTGTGTTCTGTATTACTTGGAAGAATTATGGTTATGCTTGCTACATCGTTAAGTATCCGGCCTTCTAGATAGTTAAAAGAAGGATTTCAAAATCACTTAACAGGGATCTCTGCTAAGGAGCTGCTGCCTATAGATTTCTTCGGGTCTAAATTTACACTAATCCAGTTGCCAATTTCAATAAAAGAAGAAGCAATCTATTTTAGTTTTTTTTTTTTTTTTTACTAGAATAATGGAATTAGCAAGCTGCTACCCCGACTGTAGTTTTTTTGGGAACAAAAATTAGAAAAATGCTATCCTGATTTTAGATCAAACAGAGCACAAAGCCGGGTACCAAAGACTCGGTTTAGTAAGTGTTTTCATTCAGAAAAAATTTAATTTTATGAATTTATTTTGAAACAATGCAAAATCTCTTGAATTAGAATTGAGATAAAAGTTTTGGTTATAGTTTCTCTTTGTGTTTTTTTTTCTAATCGTATCGTAGGTCTGATTCAATGTTGAGGCTTGCTGTCTTATTCTGACATGCTTCTTTATGTAGAGCTAGCGCACAAGTCTTCTTTACAATAGAGGATCTTTTTAACCCTACTACTACTACTGCTACTACTAAAAACTCATCGTAGAACGAAGCCGCCTGAGGCCAACACAGCAGCCCACGCTCCTTCTTCATCCCCATCTACTCAAAGCCGCTGTTTTTACACCCTCCAGGAAGCTCCCATTTACTTTAAATATTTCTTTATGACGTTCTCCCACCCCAGACGAGAACGACTTGCTTTCCGTTTAGCCCTAAATGATTGGCCAAAAAGGACAATCTTCAGCAATCTCTCATCCTTCATCCGCACAACGTGCCCTAGCCACCTCAACCTTTCTTTCATTATAGCCATAGAAAGCAGGATTGAACCTGTAGAGCCTACTGTTTGAAATACGGCCAGTCAGTCGGGTACCCAGAACAATCCGTAGGCAATATCTCTGGAATACATCTAGCAAATCTTCAACCGCTTTTCGGAGCACCCATTCTTCACAGCCATATTTGACTACTGTCATCACTGTAGCTTCTAATATTCTAATCTTGGTTTACATATTTATCTTCCTATTTTTCCAAACGATTTTTAACTGTGAAAAAAAACACCCTGAGCCTTGGTTATTCCACTTTAAACATCTTCACTGCTCCCACCATCTTTACTAATAATACTACCAAGGTAAGTAAAGTTGCCCACCTGATCAATCTTTTTGTTACCCAACGTTACCTTTTCATCTTTACTTATCCCTACTTATCACCTTTACTTATCCCTAGCCTTAGTGACTTAGTCTTCTTAACATTAATTTACAAACCTATTCTAGCACCCTGAACTTGCGAAACCTCTAAGCTCATTCATTTTGCTCACATTTTCATGTAGGATGCTTAAATCATTAGCACAATCTGAGTCCAGGAGAGTTTTTCCTCCCCATTTGATCCCGTGGTCTCCCATTGCCTTTCCTCTGCTCCTTATGACAAAGTCCATCTAAATGATCTACATAAAGAGGGATAGAAGAATACTGCATAACTCCTGATTTAATCAGGAGTTAACAGAAGCCTTGTTATTTTAGTACATAGCACTAATCACTTTAAAGTATTTGTCTAGTATACCATACAAGGATAAGACCTCTGCTTAAGCTTTTCTATCAACAGAATCCATCACTTGGTCATAATCTATAAAACTGAGAACCAAAGGTGTTTGACAACTCAGGCAGTTCTCAATTACCAACCTAAGAGTGAAAATTTGGCCGACAAATCCTCAACCTTTTCTAAAATTGCACCGTTCTTCTCTTAAAAGTTTGTCTACAGTAACTCTCAGTCTCAAAATTGTCGTATTACTAAGTAATTTACTACCTACAGAGACCAGACTAATGCACCATAATTATTACACTCACTGTTGATGTTTCACTGTTGGTGTTTCTTTTCTTTTTCAGATGAATGACCTGTTTTCGTTCCTTAAATACATTTGCTTAGATATGCCAATAGTACAATTTTCAATGATAAGTTAAACTCTCGTTGCTAAGCTATGCTTATTTTATAATAAATAAGCTTTCAAGCTAAATTCTATTTGTGTCTTCCTGACCTAGGCCATTGAAAGATAATATTTTTTAAAAGAAGCCAGGGATTCAAACTTTTATTTAGCGGCTTGACCAGGGCCAATCTAAGGTCCACCCTACGCAAAGTTCGTTCTATAGAACTAGTGATTTAGTTTTTAGTCTGTGATGAGTAGTCGACTTTGAGACCCCGTTCAGGGAGTCTGTCTTGAAATATTATAGATGTGTGTTTTGTGACCTTTTGGAAGAATACACCGTGTGAGATTATTTTTCCAGTAACCCAGGCAGGGTAGGAAAAGAAATTGCGAGAAATACCGTCATTTACTTTACCGACAGGGGGACAGTGTACCCTCCAAAGAAAATGTCAGTATCAAGCTGCAGCTTCAAACCCAAGCTGCAGCTGCAGCTTCAAATCAATGATGATCCAGGTGGGACACTCATCGCCTAGACAGTGGCCATTTGACCGTTCGATCACGTTATCATACTTTGGAACAGGGTATACCGTAATAGTGGTTATGATACCCTACATATTTACATTACGATAGTGGTAGCCGCGAGCCATTCCTTTACAAAGTTTGATACATATTTTCCCTCCAATAATAGGTGCAGCACCATTTCCATACCAATATCAGGTGGCAGCCGTGGTTACCGTTACAGTAGTGGTTGCGGCCAGTAAGGACAGTTATTGCAAAATAGCTAAAGGAATCTGTGTTTTCCACAAAGACAGTTTAATATAGCCTACACAGTAGCCTATTGTGATTACATTTAAAAATCGCGGGACACAGATAGAATCAATTAAAAATATTACGAAGATCTGAAAGGTTGTTGCCTAGTTAGAATAAAATAATATTTTGCAATTGTATGACACGACTAATTAACTTTTGAAAATAACCAGCAAATTGAGACGTAACAATTTATCACGAGATAGGACCAGAAGTTTGACATTCGAAATAGGATTTTCATTTAGACCGAAGAAGCATTGTGATGTTAACTGAATTTTGAAATAATGGTGGATAGACAGAAGATTCACAAATGTTTAGAAAAGGGACAAAATTAACAGAATTAGACATGAATTCGAAAAAAGCTACCGCGGTGAGCCTGAAAAAATCATTTTCAGATTTACGTTTATATGTGACTCCCGCTAGAAGTACCCTAGGGAAGTCACCATCAGGTGGAACCGAATACCTTTCAGGAGGTGTAATAGACATTTCTGACACGAACAAAGGAGGTATCTTCCCAACAAACACAAAAATAGGACGATCTCCGGTACAAACCGTAGAGGGAGAAAATAATAGACTGCAGATTCAAAAGGAATTATTCCCATACATAGGAATAAAAAAAAGTACAATCGGGAAGGAGCACACCGGGTAACATTAGGGAACATGAAATAGAAATAGAGGCAGTAATATACGAAGAAGAATCATTATATGAAAATACGAGGAAAATAAAACCAGCTCACCCTTCCGATTCTTTGCAAAATTAAGGGGAGTTGCGGGTAAGAGAAAATACAGATAGAGAACGAACAGACTCGGAAAACAAATTAAGAGGATATAATGACAGAAGGAACCAAAGTAGACCTAGTAGTAGGAGTAGCAGGAGCAGTATGGAATCTAGGTCCAATGACAGAAGGAACCAAAGTAGACCTAGTAGTAGGAGTAGCAGGAGCAGTATGGAATCTAGATCCAGCATGGGGTCACGAAAAAGTAGTCATTTAGATATGACACAATATATATTAAATTTCTTGAACGAAGAAAGAATAGCGGGGATAACATGAATAAAGAAGAATAGGTGATAACACTTGTCACCTTTCTTATATAGTGGTTTAATTAAGGTTTTCTTAAAATTGTTAGGTACTTCACCTTTATCAAAAATTATATTCGTAACCTTCAGTAACTTATTTCTAACCTCAGAGCCACCATGTTTAAGAAACTCATTTACCACACTATCAGCACCTGGAGCCCGTATTATTTTTTAATCCTTTTCGTACTGTCGCTAATTTTTCCTCACAAAACAAATCTTAACCTTCTTTCACCTTCAAGGTATCACAATTTTTTTCGTGAAAAGATGTAGATCTTTTCCTGCAATTTCATCTCGGTTTAGCACATTCTAAGAATGTTCGGCCCATATCTCTTTAAACTCTTTCCTTATCACTAATTGTGACCCCGTTCCCATCTTTAACTGGGACGAGTCCAAATAGACAACTCCCTCTTAATTTATTAATGTGTCAGTGCAGTATTTTACTATTATTCTGTCTAGCTGCATCTTTCAGGTCCTCGGCAATTTCATCCATGGCCTCCACTTCACACCTCCTTAGTTCATATTTTAATGCTATCTCCACTTTCTTTACATTCCTTTTTTTCATATGATCTATCACTCAGATAATTCTTGAACAAACATTTTCCCCTCTTTATCAAACATAAAACTTTTTCACTGATATTCCTAGCTGCAGCCTTAACTTTCTTCCCTAAGACACCATCTGCAACTTCACAAATTGTTTTTCTGAAATTATTCCAAGTGTGACATAGTGCAGAAATATTTAACCCCCATTTAAATTTAACACTTTTATAAGCCTTTTAAAGTAACGAAGTCTGCCTTTTGAAAGTCATTGTGCATTATAAAAAAAAATGTTGCTGCCGATAGATTCCTTCGGGTCTAAATTTACAGTAATTCCCCAGCCACTTTAAATAAAGGTAGATGCCATCTATTTCGTGTTTTATTTTCCTTGCGTTCTGGAATTAGCCATCTGCTATCGCGACTATTTATTCTTTTGGGTCCTAAAGATAGTAAAATGCTGTCCTGCTTTTAGATCAAACTGAGCACCAAACGGAGAACCCGGGGGCCTGATTTAAGTAGTATTTTTTCTCAAAAAAAACTTTAGGAATTTATTTAGAAACATTGCAAAATCTTCTGGAATTAAAGTTAAGATATCAGTTTTGGATATAGTTTCTCTTTGTGTCTGTTTTCTAATTGCATCGAAGGTCTGATTCAATGTTGAGTGCCTTGGTGTCTTATTGTGACAGGCTTCTTTGTGTACAGATCGTGTATATGTCTTCTATACATTCCAAGCTCTTTTTAGAAATTGATGACTAGTTATCTATGTAATTGATAACCCTATTTGGTGTCAGCAGAGCGCTGCATGTAAGAATAGCAATCGATGCCAGAATAGCATATACGACATGGTGAAGAATGATGCAAACCCCTCTCCCCCCTTAAATTGAAACTTTTGAGAACAAAGACATCAGATTTCGTCCTAAAATATAGTATGAAAATTTGGGTGGGAGGGTGACTGAATCTGTTTGTTGTGATTTTTTTGAGTTTTTATATATTATATGCCAGCGTTTAGGCTGGAGGATCAGCTTGGATTAAATAGGTGGCCTTGGTGGCTAGAAGATCTACTTTTTTGTTATATTTGACTTTTTTGTTACTAAGGATATACTGGAAATATATCCGATTTCAATTTGCAAGAAGGTCCAGTAGCTTGCTTTTAACATTACTAAGGTCCTTATAGTCAATCTTTCTAGTGATTAAATAAAAAAACAAGTTTTTTTTACTGAAAGTAAGGAGCGGCATTAAAACTTAAAATGAACAGAAATTATTCCGTATATGAAAGGGGCTGTCCCCTCCTCAATACCTCGCTCTTTACGCTAAAGTTTTTTTTATTGTTTAAAAAAATAAAGTTGTGTGACAGATTCAAGATGTCTTCTGACCCCGGCACCACGCCGGCCAATCAACCGAACACTGCCAACAAGAGGCTCAGTTGACTGCCACTAAAGCATCGCAACGCCGCTGGCGTGCAACTGGAACGCCGTCGCCGGTAGAGGCAGTGGCGTTTGGCTAACTTTGAATTAATTTTGCAGTAATTTTTTATTGCGTCAACCTCAAAGTTGGATCTTTTCTCGTGTGGTTAAGTATTTATATTTTCCTGATTAGAAATAAAACAGGGCTTGCACCATCTCCGAATTTAAGGAGATTTCCCTGAAAATCGATGCGCCACCCCGAAAAAAAAACTTGGTTCCCCGATTCCTTGAAAATCACACAATCACGGTGCAACCCCTGGTGATTTATCACTAGGGACTATCCCTGTCAAAAATCACTTTGCATACCATAATTCATCACAACTCTCTTGTTCTTTAATTTTCGCCTCTTATGTTACTTTGCATAAAAACCAGACAGATACAATTGCAAAATACTAGATTCTTCACATGTTAACAAAAGCATCGTCTTTATGAAAGGACATTAAACCATTTCAAATGCAGTTTCTCAATTGCTATAAGATTCTTACATCATTCTTAGTCAAGAATTTTATTTTTAAGTTGAACGGAATGCATACACTATACAGGTTCAGTTGAATTTTGAAATTGATACTCAACAGATTGTTGCGACAGCTGAATCGTAAGTTTGGAGAATTTTTTTCTCTTGCTATTTTTAAATACATTTTCTTAATGTTTATGACACAATGATTGGAAAACTGATCTATTAAAGAAAATTCAATCTTCTTTCTGGAAAATTTTTATCCCCCCCCCCCCAAAAAAAAAAAGAAGAAAAACCTTCAATAGAGACAAAATTTAGCTAGAGACTATGAGCATGGTCGTGGAATTGAAGATTGAAACGGAAAAGACCCAAAAAGTGTGATTCATAAAAAATGTATATTATTTCCTACAGGGGGGGGGGGGTTGGGGGCTATCATTTTTAAATGATAATACCTCAATTTTTTTTAATTGAAAGCAGGGATGTCAAAAATATAATTATTTTTTTTCATTTAAAGCGGAGACGAAAGAAAATGATATCAAATTCCCTGGGAAACCATGTAAACCTTTTGATATACCCAGGACCCCACATTCGGATTTGGTCATTGTCTTGGGTATTTTTGGATTTCTCGTAGGCTACTGGCCTAATTTGGCTTTTGTTTGTGCTCCCTTTTAATTAGATTCCTTGGATTCCCATTGAATGCCACAGCGAATCTATAACTCAGCTTTCCAGTAATTTGAGGTACATCTGAATGATTTTGACATTTTGTTTTTCGACCTTTATAATTTTTAGATGATAATACCTCGAATTTCTTTTTATTGAAAGCAGGGATGACAAAAAGTTAATTATTTTTTTAATGTAAAGAGCAGACGGTATCCCATCAAAGTGGTATCCAGGGTGGAGGGGTTAGGGAATTATCATATTTGAATCATAATACCTCGTATTTTTTTTTTATTGTAAGCAGAGATGCTACAAAGTTTTTTTTTTAATTTAAAGCAGAGACGGTATCCTATCAAGGCAGTATCCAAAGGGAGAACGGGTAGGGGGCTTTCATTTTTAAATGAAAATTCTTCAATTTTTTATCGATGGTAGGGATGCCAAAAAGTTATTTATTTTCTTAATTTAAAGCAGAGAGGGTATACTATCAAGGCAGTATCCAGAGGGGGGTGTAGGGGGGCTATCTTTTTAAATGATAATACCTTGAATTTTTTTATTGAAAGCAGGAATGCCAAAACGTTATTTTTTTTTATTTATTTATTTAAAGCTGAGACGGAAGAAAATTGTATCAAATTCCCTGCAAAAACCACAGAAATATTTTGATAGACTCAGGGCCCCCATCGGAACTTGTTCATTACCTTGCGTATTTTGGAATTTCTCATAGGCTATTGACCTAATGAGTCTTTCGCGTGTGCTTTCTTTTAATTAGATTCCTTGGATCTTATTGAATGCCACAGTGAATTTATTATCTATTGTTTCAACTATTATGCAAGGGTTCTGAACCAACACAGCCATTTCATTTCTACTGGATTTCTACTTCACTTGATGAATAACAAAGAAGACCAGTGTCCAGCAAGCGACTTGTGAAGTTTTAACTCATAAATAGGCCCGAATGTGTTATAAATTCAATCTGGAATTAGAAAAAGACTGATGAAAAAATTAATGATTGTAATCAACATTAATCGCACCGGCGGCGTGCCACCGGCATCTCACTGGTGGTGGCACGAAAAAAATCGATGGCGGGCCGGTGCGCACCACTGCTGCTATTTTTGGCCCTGCCACCACCGCTCTTTGCTTATCGGCACGGCACCGGGGTTTAATGTTTTTTACAAGTAGTAAATATAAGAATTTCAGTTTTCCTGATTGAGATGGAAAAAATCTCAGACTATATTCACATCCTCTTTGATAAGTCTATACATTGCTTTAGTGTTTTTCCCAGGCTTCCAAATAATCATACCATTAGTGTAATGACCATTGATAAACCAGATACTTAGAAATCTGGTGCATATAGGCAAAGCAAATATAAGGTTCAAAATAATTCCTTGAGGAAGGTCTGTGGTAATAAAAATAGATTCCCCTTTTAGCTCATTCACTTAAATATAAAAAAAACTTTTTTAGTTAAAAGGAACTTCGTAAAACTATCGAAAGAGTAGGAAAAATCTATGTTGATGAAATTCACCAACAGTTTATCATAAAGTCCAATGCCATAGGTACCTGACGAATCAAACAGGACAGCCATTGTGAAAACTCTGCTTTTAGGAATAGTACTAACATCAGAATGGTGATGGATAATGTTATCTGTGGAGCTGTTGATTTCCTAAAGGCCTTTCGCTGTATTGGGAGGATATAATTTATTTCAGTAAACCACTCGATCCTGGATAGGATAAGCCTTGCAAAGACTTAAGTCACTGTCTGGCTCAGGAGGTTTCAGAGCAGGCAACACAAGGGCAATCTTTCAAGCACCCAGAAACTTTAAGGTTTTCCAATTCAGATTATAAAAGTAAGGAGGATAATATTGCATGACATTTGCGGATTTATATGTCCACTTAATATAAATACCATCATATCTTAAACAAGACTCATTGCAAGCTGACTTGTGTGCTGCATTGAATTCGTCTTGTAGAAAAGGGTGCAGAGGGGTACTTTTATGCAAAGAAGTATGAGGTGGAATAAAAAATGATGGAAGTGTGGTACGAAAGCCTGGCTGCTCTTTTTTATATGTTCATAAAAGATTTTAGTTTCTGTTCTATCAGTTTCAACTGAAGAAACTTCCTGGAGAACGCTATATTTACTGTTTTCAGTTGACTGGTTCCAACGATTGAGTTGACTGATAAAGTGGGATTATGAAGCAAAAGCTTGAACTAGGAGTGGACCGTGCAGATCTATTAGCTTTTTTGCATACCGGTCTTATTGTAGAATATGTGTGCCTATATAAAATTACTGTTGAACTTTTTGGGCTCCTAAATACAATTTGTGAGATTTCCATTGAGCCCGAATCGTAGCCTTATACTGCTCATTCCAGCAGTTCTTGGTCCTTAGAGTCTTTCTTTATTTTCAACCAAGTTTTATGTATGCCAAAACTAACGGGATAGTTTTCAAATTAATTTCAATTAAATTGATATTAAAACCTATTAAGACAAGAAGAGACTGCGCTTCCTTCAACATCTCCTACAACACTAGCCAGTTTCTTTTGGAGTTAATAGAGGTTGGTACATGAGGTCTAAGACTGTGTTTAAGTACTGAATGGATGTTGATATACCACAGTGATTAAATTGTACATAGGGGACCTTTACAATATGGAATTTTTCATAATGTGGTAATTGGTCAAGTTGTAAGTTAGTATTTGAGAGAGAATTGAAAATTGAAAGGGTCACCAAGTTAAAGTTCAGACTTCAATATATGGTAGTACTTCATTATGCCGGAATTTAGTGGTCATTTAAGTTCCATTTCTGAAAAAAATTTGTATACCAATAACATCGTTTTCATCCTGTTGTTTTGTAAGGGTAGTTGAAAGTGAAAGATTGAACCATAAACGAAAATGACGACTATCATTCATTCTTTATTGGTTGATCAGTTTTCAAGATAACACTGGGATCCAGACATTTAAAATTTTTTTATATGGATCAAATTAGTCTCTTTTAAACAAGCAATTAAAAAGTGGTATGTAGTAATGTCTTTCGTTTTGCTTGCTTTCAGTGATTGGGGTATATTTGATTGGTGGATTTAGCATATTGATGCAACATATTTCTAAGCTTTTGAAGCCAGAGGATTTCTATCTTTGTGTTGCGTAGTTTGGATTACATAGATTAGTTAGATAAGGTTTCAAGTATTTCAGATAGTAGATTACGATTAAATTTTAGACTTCGAAGAACCTCTTTGAAAATTTGTTTTAAATATTTTTCTGTCGTTTTGGTAACGCTGTCATTCTTGCTCGCTGTTATCGACTTAGATACAATGTTTCTTGGCAACGCTGCGCAAGTCAAGCAGAATATTTAAATTGCCAATTCCTGACTTTCGACCTGGGTAAAAAATCAGTATCCAATTGAAATTTTTGATTCTGTTGTAAGAGGAGCTTTAGTAAATGTTTTATCCTTGTATTATATACCAGAAAAATACATTAAAATGATTTTGCTATGTAACACTGTTGCAGTTAAGGTAAGAAATAGTTAGCAGCTGGTTTTGGTTAAGTTAGGAGTTAAGCAGGGTTATATTCTGTCCCCCTTTATATGGATCATTTTGATGAATTTTGTCTTAAGGACTACAGGAAAGACAATGGGAATACATCAAATCAAATAGGGAGGAAAACCTCTCCTGGACTTTGATTATGCTATGCTGATGACTTAGGCCTAAAGATCCTAGATGAAAGTGTGAGTAAAATGAATGAACTTTTAGATATTTTGCAAGCTGTGAAAATTAATGTTAAGAAGACAAACTTGCTTAGACTAGGAATAAGTCAAGATGAAAAGCTAATGTTGGGTAACAAAAATATTGAACAGGTGGACACCTTCACTTACCTTGGTAGAATAGTAGTAGTAGTTTTTTTTATATCAAGCAGTGAAAATGTTAAAACTTTTTTCACACTTAAGAAAAATTTGGAAGAATAAGAAGATAAGTCTGCAAGCCATATTAGAATATTGGAAGCTACAGTGATGATAGTGGTCAAATGTGGCTCTGAAGCATAGGCACTCTAAAAAACTGATAAAGATTTTCTAGATGTTTTCCAGAGAAACCGCCTACAGATTGTTCTGGGTACTCTGCTGATTGACTGTATTTCAAACAGTAGCCTGTATGAAAAGTGGGGTTCAATCCAGCTTTCCAGGGCTATAATGAGAGAAAGGTTGAGATGGCTAGGGCACATTCTGTAGATGAAGGATGGCAGATTGCCAAAGATTGTTCTTCTTGGCCAACTGTCTATGGCTAAACAGAAAGCAGGTTGTCTGTGATTAGGGTGGGAGGATGGAGCATGAGCATGCATAATTGTGTTGGCCTCAGGCAGCTTGGTGCTGCAGTTAGTTGTTAGTAAAATTATGTAAAACTGAAACCCTTGCAGCATTACCAAGGAGAAATTAGAAGAATTGTTATATGTATCAATGAATAGCTAAGAATCTAAGCTATGTGTCAATATGGCTATATCCAAGATTAAGCTCTTAAAATTATTAGTTAATTGAATTACTTACAAGGACCTCTTTTCAGAAATACTAATTATTCTATTTTGATGTGTATATCTTATCAGTGTTTTAGTTTTATTCACATATCAACAGAGAGGTGATTATCTTCTAAGTCTAAAAATGTAACTTTTATTGCTTGATATTTATACTATAAATCACAAATATTGAATATAATTTTTTATTTTCAAGTGCTTGTTAGACAGACATTTCAAGCTTATGATGACAAATTACTCCCACTGGGATGGTTTGAGTGGTAGGTGAGTGTGTCTGCCCTTAGTATGGGTGGTACAAAGAAATTGTCAGTATCTGTAATTAGTACAAGACAAGTCTCTGAAGACAAAGTTCAATTGAGTTTACTAGCAAAAATAAATAATCAAGAGAGAGGGGCAATCTTTTGTTATTAATTGAAAATATTTTAAAAAATGCATTCTTCAATAGAAAAAGTATTTTTTTTTTTTTGAATGTAGATAAGGGGGTAAAAAAAATTGAGCATTGCCACAGGCAGCTCTTTTGGGGGAATTCTTTATATGAGGAGGAATCACCCTTTCCTTAGTATCTACTGCCCTCTCCTGAATACCTGAAATATATGGCATAAATTATATATTTTCCATAAATTTTTCTGTTTCGCTTTTTCATTGATGTTACTTCTTTGCTGTTAAATCAGTTTAAACAAAGGAGTTGCATGCTTACATGCTAGAGTGTTTTCAAAGACAAATTCATTATCATATCTTTCATAATTTAAGAGAAATGGGTTTGAAATCATTCAAATTCAGATTGGCAAGATTTGGTCATTCAACTCTTCTGGGGTTCTTAAAGGGACCCCTTGCTCCTTATTATTTATCATAGGCAGTACAGTAATGCTGCCTAAGTAAAGAATACCATTGGCACATTGTATTCTTTACTTTTTGTTTGTTTGTTTGTTTTAGCCCAGGGCACTTTGTATAGAAGGAGCAGTTGTAGAAATGTCAAAAAGGGCTCATTAAATTTAAAATTGTGAGGGCTGCTGCCCTTTTTAATTGTCAAAAGTGATCAGAGGCCAAATGACAACTCCCCCCCCCCCCCTATGCCCAACATTTCCCCAAACTCTTCTAATCAAAATTTTGGGATGGATAGCCATTTTGTTCAATGTAGTTGAAAGGTCTGGAAATTATGTCTTTGAGAATGACCCCCCCCCCCACAGCCCTCAGGGCAAGGGTTGTAAGTTTCTATTCAAGAGTAAGAAGGGATTCAAGAACAAGCAGTCTGCCCATGCCCATCATTTCCCCAAACACCTCCAATCAAAATTTAGAGAAAGGAATTTGGTTCATTGGGGTTGAAGGGTATGAAAATTATGTCTGTGAGAAAGACACCCCCAAAGCTTTCAGGGCAAGGGTTCTAAGCTATGCCCTGGGGGCATATAAGGTTTGTATAAAAAGGGTGATTGTATATTCTTTGAAGAGGGGCTCATTAGATTGGTAATCAGAGGCTCTAGTGCCCTTTTTAAGGGTCAAAGTGATCAAAGAGCAGCTTCCCCCCACAAACACATGTTATGTTTTCTCAAGATGCATCCAATAGAAATTTTGAGACAGTCCTTTTATTCAAAATAGTCCAAAGATCAAAACCAAATGCATCCAATTGAAATTGTGTAATGGCCATTCTGTTTAAAATAGTCCAGAGAATGTATAACAATGCCTCCAGCATTGAGACAGCCCTCCAGAGCCCTGGGGCAAGGGCTTTAAGTTATATCCTTGGGGCATATAAGGATTTATGGACTGAGTGGTTGTATAAAATTCAGATGGGTCTCATTTGATATTAAATTGGAAGTTATAGTGCCTGTTTTAAGAGTCAAAGGGTTTAGAGAGCAAATAATCCCACTGCCCTCCATGCCCATCATTTCCCAAAACAGGCATCCAAACAAAGTTTAGAGACATAATTTTTTCAGCATTGTTGAAAGGTTCAGTAATTATGCATTTGGGGATATCACCCCCCCCCCCAAAGGCCTCAGGGCAAGGGCTGTAAGTTAGGTAATTTGTTCACTGTTTACATATAGTATATGTTATTGAGAAAATGTATGCATGTTTGACTTCTATAGTTTCCCAAAATATGAAGGGCATTAAGATGAGTCTTTCAGGGAATGTTGAGAGAGAGGGTATATCTAAATCAAAACATGGTATGTGTATATGGGTTGTCAAAAGGGTGTAGCTTAGGAATGACTGAGTAGACCTATATTAAATTGGAACTTTCAGGAAATGATAGAACAGATGGTCAATTGACCAAAAAGGCAATATTTACACTCTACTACTACTAGCCTACAACTACTGCTGCTTCTACTGTTCCCATAACTACTATTACTACTACAACTACTATCACTAAAAATACTACTTCTGTAGAAAGTACTACTAAGACTCAGATCATAGATTTTCTATCTGGATAAGATACACCTAATTTAGCTTGACTGTGAAAAAATTGTGAAAACTGTGGGTACAAGTGATTAATTTATTGTGATGATATTGAACTAATAAGAGAAAAATACGTGTATCATGCTGGAATAGTGTGATTCTTATAGACTTAGCTAGTTTTTTCCTAGAATTTATCCTAATGTTTGGACTTTACACTAATGCTTACTAGGGGTGCTGTGTTCTTGTGTTCCTGGTTGCGTTCTGTTACCTATTACCTGAATTGCATTTTATTTGGTGTTGCCTTGATATCAGTGCCTGAAAACTGCAGAATACCACCAAAAAGGCATCAAGAAAGCCCAAAAAAAGGCAAAGACATTTGTTCTGCTTGTGATGAGAATCTGAATGAAGAATCTAGTGCAATGAACTGTGACATTTGTAAACAATGGCTTTGCATTGATTGCCTTGAAATTAGCAAACCCGAATAAAATCTTCTGACAAAAATGACAAGGAGATTAGGTTGCGAATGGAAGTGTCCTGTTTGTAAGGGTAATGCCCATAGTGGTGCAGTGCAGCTGAAATACAAGCCATAGTTAACAAAACGCCTGAACCACTTGAAACTGCAATAACTGCAGTACAGGACCTAGATATTAAAATCAAGAATGTAGTTAAACAGTCATTTAGTGAATTAAAAGAAGAGTTCAAGAAAGACATTGATGCCAAGTTCAAGGATGTGGAGACTTGTATTACTTTGCTTGAGCAAGCTCTGGGGGCTGCTAGTAATCCTGATCTGTTACAAAAGCTAATCAAATCTCAAGTAGAATCTCTTAAAGATGAAATGAACCAGCAACTTGAGAGCCACGTGAGAACATTGATTGCTGAAGATAGAGACAAACAAAGACTCAAATTAAATATCCTTGCATTCAGAATATTGCTGGAACCCAATGATAAGACATTCATTCATGACTTCTTATGTAACAAATATGGCCTACAATGGATAGCTGTAAAAAATGTTCACTGCCTCATCAGTCCCAATAACTCCAGGAATGAAAATGATTTGCGTAAGGCAAGCCCCATTATTTTTTCAGTTGATGAATTAAAAATTAAGAAAGTGATCCTGCAAAAATCATATGAGAGAAAAGGAACCAGCCAAATTCAGTTTAGAAATAATGTTTCAAAAGCTGACCATATAAAGAGGACAAAGCTGTATGAAGAACTTCATGCGCAACAAGCTAATGGTGAAGAAAACCTAGTCATTTGAGGCAACAGAATTGTTCCAAAAAAACGTGCGCACCTCCACAGCACCAGCTGCAATGGACATGAGCTAAATGATTCTCAAAGAAATATAGATAGTAGTGTAAATAGCCCTGTGTAAATAGCCCATTATTTTTTCAGTTGATGAATTAAAAATTAAGAAAGTGATCCTGCAAAAATCATATGAGAGAAAAGGAACCAGCCAAATTCAGTTTAGAAATAATGTTTCAAAAGCTAACCATATAAAGAGGACAAAGCTGTATGAAGTACTTCATGCACAACAAGCTAATGGTGAAGAAAACCTAGTCATTTGAGGCAACTGAATTGTTCCAAAAAAACATGCACACCTCTGCTGCACTAGCTGCAATGGACATGAACTAAATGATTCTCAAAGAAATATAGATAGTAGTGTAAATAGCCCTGTGTCTTCTAATGTTGAAATTAGTACTATTGATGAATCAAGTGAATCTTTTTACAGTGCAAGATCAGTAAGCTGTATTCTTTCTGAGCAGACTGTTTTCATGAGTGATGATTCAAACCACAGCAGCATAGAGTGTGGGGAATGTAATGATATGGATAATAATGCACACAGCCCAAATAAAAGTTGCACAAATTGGATGAACAATGGTCTGAAAGTTGTCTTCAGTAACATAGATTTTTTAACGTCAAAGCTCCATGAAATAAAATATGCCGTTTCGACAGAAAAAGCAGATGTTTACGCTTTCTGCAAGATTAAACCTAAATGGACCAATACTCCTCTTGGAGATATCCAGATCCATATACCTGATTATACCCTGGTCATCAACTTATCTAGAGAAGGAGGAAGAAGAATAGCCGTGTACATCCAAAGCTCTCTGAAGGTAGGAAGCAAAGATATTAATTCAGATTATGAGCCATATATTGAACAAGTGTGGATATCTGTCCTCCTACCTTGTGGGCCATTTTACATTGGTTGCATGTATAGAAGCCCCAGTTCCCCTAGCCTTGAATCCTCCCTACTTGCTATGAGTATTTCAATTGATATTAAAATGAAGCTACAAAGAAACATAATTATTGTTGGTGATTTTAATCTCCCAAATATTCAATGGGTCAATGGATATGGTTTTTTTGAAAATAGTTTAATAAGACCATTCCTGGAGTGCCTATTTAATCATTCTTTGTACCAGGCAGTTAACTTCCCAACAAGACATAGAAATGGTCAGAACCCTTTGCTACTTGATCTTCTACTAGCAAAAGACCAAGAGTCTATAATAAGCATCAAGCCCCTACCACCATTTGGAGCTAGTAACCACATTGTCATAAGTTGCAGTTTCAGACTGTATCCTCAAAGACTAGAATTTACAAAACATGTGTACACTGATTACAGTCTAATTTGTCAGGAACTGACTCAATGTGATTGGTCTTTCATTGAGAATACAGATGTGGAAGAGTCATGGACAATTATGAAAAGGATATTATTGAAGGCTATTGAAAATCACTCTTCTAAAAAATGGAAAAGGAAACCAAAAACCCTCTCGTATATCACAAAAGAAATTAAAATGGCTAGGAACAGAAAAAAGAAATACTGGAAGCTGTACACAAAGAATCAAAACCAGGCTGACTTTTACACGAAATATAAACAGGCGCGTAACCAGCTGAGAAGTCTCACCAGAAATATCACTGAGAAGTATGAAGAATCAGGGGCAGCTGCAACAAAAACTAACCCAAAGAAATTTTGGAGGTATGTGTCATTGGTAAGCCTGGAAGGCATTTTGTCACTCAACTTGTACAAGATGGATCAAAAATCTGCGACCCAAGAGAGATAGCTTATGCATTAAATAAACAGTTCATTTCAGTATTCACAGTTGCAGATAATGCCCCCACTTCCAGACCCCCCACAGTACGAAATTCATAAAAGTATGCGGCCCATCAATATTACTAAAGTAGATATAGAGCCTCGGCTAAAGAAGATTAACCCAAATAAATCAACAGGACCTGACGGAGTGCCCCCTTGGCTTTTAAAGGAGACGTATGCAGTACTATCACATCCTCTCACCCTACTATTCCAAAAGTCTCTAAATACTAAATCTATCCCACAAGATTGGGAGGAAGCTTACATTACACCTGTTCATAAAGGAAGCAGCAGAGATGAAGCCAGCAACTATCAACCAATTAGTTTCACCTTGGAAGTGGGAAAACTTCTTGAAGGCATAGTTAACTCAGCCATTATTGAACACCTAAATGCGAACAAGCTACTATCTCCTAGCCAACATGGCTTCCGCCCCAGTTGATCAGTTGAGACTAACCTCATTGATGCTTATGAGCATGTCACAGAACTTATGGACACTGGATCCCCAGTTGATATAATATTATTAGACTTAGCAAAAGCATTCAATAAAGTATGTCACAGGAGACTAAATTCTAAACTCCATGCAATAGGCCTCCCCAATGAAGTCATAAATTGGACGATGCAATTTCTTACCAACAGGAAGCAGGTGGTAAGAGTATTTGGGGACAGTGGATCAATTTTCTTCTCAGAATCAGCAGATGTAGAAAGTGGAGTACCCCAAGGCACGGTTTTGGGCCCAACTCTATTCAACATCTATATTAATGATGCATCTTCAATCATAAAGAAAAAGATATGCTTATATGCTGATGATTCCAAAATAATTGGTCCAATTTATGACCCCCAAAGTACCAAAGACATCCAAGCAGATCTTAACGCACTCTTAATGTGGGCAAAAACCTGGCGACTAGAATTTAATATCCAGAAATGCAAGGTCATACACTTTGGAGCAAACAACCCTCTCAGCTAGTATTTTATGGAATTCAATGGTGTTTCAAAACAGCCACTTACAACCAGTCACTGCAAAAAAGATCTTGGAGTCTTGGTTGATAACAAGCTTAAGTTCAACTTAGACATGTAGTCTTCAGTAGCCAAAGCCAACCAAACTCTCAGTATAGTAAAGAGAACGTTCTGCAGTAGATCTCCAGCAGTGATTACTAAGCTCCTAAAGGGCCTGATCTAACCAAAAATAGAATTTGGGATGTCCATTGCCACGCCAGTTAACAAACTTGACTAATCGATTCTGGAATCAGTGCAGCAATGAGCAACAAAATTCATAAGGGGCTTTCAAAATTTGCCATATTTTACTAGACTCCAGAGGCTCAATATACTATCTCTCACATACCAACGTAAGCAAGGGGATGTATTACTTACTTACTTAGGTCCCGGCCATCCTCGTGGGACGTTTTGGGGCCACTCCTCTTGCTAGCTCATGCGTAAGGGCTCGGTACATTGCTCTATCTGGTGCGATACGTGATAACTGGGCTATCTTGACGTTGTCGAAGTGGAAGTTCTCCATCCATCGTTTTCGTGGTCTGCCTCGTGGGCGAAGGCCATGGAGGGATCCTTCAAGGGCGATTTTCGGAAGGCGGCTCGGCTCCATTCGCTTGACGTGGCCGAACCAGCGCAGTTGTTGCTTCTTAATTTTATTGAGTATGGTTTCAGTGGACTGGAGCCTTTGACGTACTTCCACATTTGTGATTCGGTCAGTGTATTTGATTCTAGAAATGCAACGGAGGCATCTCACCTCAAAATCTAGAAGTTTTATTTCGTCTTCGGTTTTCAGAGTCCATGTTTCACATCCATAAATAACTATGGGGATTACTAAACTGTTGAATAGGCGCATTTTGAGTTTGTTGGATAGGTGGTTACTTTTCCAGAGGTTGGCTAGTCTTTGGAAGCTAGAGCTAGCAAGTGCAAGTCGACGTTTCACGTCAGAGCTATGGCAATTATCTGAGGAGAGTAGGCTACCAAGGTACAGGAAGTGATCAACCGTTTCAACCTGTCTCCCGCCTATGGTGATAATGGGCGGGTTGTCTAGTTCACGTCTCGTAGTTACCATGACTTTGGTCTTGCTGGCATTGATCTCCATCCCGAACGGCTTTGTGGTATCGTAGAGTTTATCAGCTTGTGCCTGCAATTCTTGTGTAGAGTTGGCTAGCTCATCAATATCATCAGCGTAGGCAAGATTCTCTATTAACACCCCTCCTATTGTTGCGCCATATTCCGACTGCATCATCGACAGAACGGCATTTAGAAAGAGGTTGAAGAGATGTGGTGGTAAGATGCAACCCTGGAGTACTCCTGACGAAGTTGTAAACTCTTCTGACAACCCATCAACGGTTATTACTTGGCCTCGGAACTGGTCGTACAGACTCTTGATTATTTGGACTATCTCATAAGGGATACCGTAGTGAAGGAGGATATGCCATAGTCCTTCGCGCCATATCAGGTCAAATGCCTGACGGAAATCAACGAATAGTTGGTAGAGTTCTTGGTTGAATTCGATGTGTCGTTCCATGAGTTGCCGAACGACAAATATCTGATCGATTGTTGATCTTCCAGGGCGGAAGCCGGCCTGATATTCTCCAATGGCAAAGGCAGTTGTTGCTTGAATGCGTCGGAGTAGGATTTTTGTCAGGACACGTGACTGATGGCTCGTGAGGCTGATCGGACGGTAGTTTCCGCACTCTTTCTTTGACCCCTTTTTGTGAATGGGTACAATGGCAGCCTTGCACCACTGACGGGGTACGTGGCCGGTTTCCCACACCGCAGACACAATGGCATGGTACAGATCAGTTACATCATCCGATCCGACGTTAATGAGTTCAGCGGTGACTCCGTCTGGGCCAGGGGCTTTTCCTTGTTTGAGCGTCTTGATTGCTGACTCGGTTTCTGACTTGAGTGGGGGTGGTGGTCTGAGTTCTTGGTCGGGTATGGGGAAGCGGGTTAGTATTTTAGGATCCGCAGCTACTGGGGGATTCAGTTTATCGTTAAAGTATTCTTTCCATCTTTCAAGTTTCATCTTTGAATCGTAGATCTCATTTTCGTCTTTGTCCAGGATCACTGATGTTTGTGGCTCTTATTTCCGGCTTAACTCGCGTACCATTCTGAAAACTGCTCCGCTATTCCCCTTCTTGGACAGTACTTCGCAGTCTTCGCATTTCTTTCGCAGGTGGTTACGTAGTGCCTTTCTGATCTCTCGCTCTACTCTTCTCTTGAGGAGCTTGTAAGTATCCCAACTGTGACGGTCGGATTTATTGCAAAAAAGTCGCTTATCCTCGCATAGCGCAATGATCTCATCTGTGATCCGTGGTTTTTCATTTGGAGTTTTTCTTCCAAGGACGTCATTCGCTGTCTCTATGATAGCTGATGTAGCCTGCTCGGTCAGGGAGTCTATCTCATTAGCAGTGGTCAAGGAAGAATGATTTTTCAGGATCTCTCGGAATTTTTCAGATAGAGTGGAAGTGTAGGTCTGCCTTTTTGCGGGATCCCGCAGCAGATCCAGCCGGAATCTTGGGATTTTTGTTGCTTTTTGCAATTTTCTCATTCTTAGCTTGAACCTTGACATCAGGAGAGTGTGGTCAGAGTCGAAGTCTGCTCCAGGTAATGCTACTGAGTCTAGTATGGAAGACTTCCAGCGCTTCGATATCAGGATATAATCAATCATGTTCTCGGTTTTACCGTCTGGGGATCTCCAGGTCACTTTACGTCGATGGCGGTGTTTGAAAATTGTGTTCGTTAAGAATAACTCGTTTTCTCGGCAGAAGTCGAGCAATCGTTCCCCTCTCGCATTGAGTTTTCCGTGACCAAAAGTCCCCATTATATCGGATCGACCGGTATTATCCATACCTACTATAGCGTTAAAGTCCCCCATGACAATCAGTACGTCTTTCTTATGGATTTGGTCAATGACGCTTTGTAGTGTGAAATAGAATTCATCGCATTCTTCCTCACTTCTGGCGGAGTCTGGGGCATAGACTTGGACGACAGAGATATTCTTGGCAGCTCCCTTTAGTCGTAAGACGGCTATTCTTTCTGAGACTGGGGTGAAGGAGATTAGAGATTTTTTGGCAGTTGATGATACGAAGAATCCTACACCTTGTCGATGAACTCCGTCCTTGCGGCCGGACAACAAGAGGGAGGCTCCAGAGAGGTTTTCCTCACTCGTTCGGGGGAGGTGAGTCTCAGAGAGCCCAATAACATCCCAATTGTACCTCTGTAGTTCTCTAAGGGCAAGATCTAGTTTTCCCGGTTTGGCAAGTGTTCGGATGTTTAGCGTGCCAAAGTGTAGGGAGGTTTTTGTCGGAACGGAACAACCGTGTGGTTTTTCACCCCGGGTGGGGGTCGTCCTAGGCCTAGGATCGTCGGCTGCCCCGGACGCGGTAGCATGTAAAATCGCATTATTATCATTCAAGATTGGTTGTTTGTCGGTTACCCCGGACGCGGTAGCATGTAAAATCGCATTTTCATCCATGAAAATTGGTTGTTCGTCGGTTACCCCGGACGCGGTAGCAGATGTTCGTATAATACTGGACCCTTTTTTCATGATTTCAAGAGAGGTGGTTTCTTGGCTAAATGGGTGGTGGCGGCAAGCCACTCCTCTCCACCACCTTGCAGAGGCCGTTGTCCGTAAATCTGGATCCTCCGCCCTTCGCAGTTGTCCTCCTATAGGGGATCCTCCCACGATGGTGTTCTGCTTCACCATGCAATTTAACCCATTGCTGGGAGAAGGTTTGTAACTGACGGGACATAATACAAATTGATCTGCAACCACAATATCATCCCTGACTTCTTCCAGTTAGGTAGTTTGTCAAGAACAAGAGGGCACCCCCTGAAGCTCTACCGGAAACGTACTTATACCAGGCTGCAACACAAATTTTTCTCCAACCATGTGGTTGGCCTATGGAATTCCCTTAGCCAGAATGCAGTCATGTCCCCTAATACTGAAGCCTTCAAGTCAGCTGTTGACAGAGATTGATGCAGCAAACCATGGCGCACAGTTTGGGATGCGCCCAATGAGCTGAGTCACCATCATCATTGACCGGCGTCTACAGGATTCGTCCTTATCGCTGGCAAGTGCGATTTAAGGTAAGGTAAGACAGAACATATTGAAAAAAAAAAATCTGAGGGGAAAGTTGAACTAAATCAAAACATACTATATGTATACAGATTGCTGATACTGGTGTATCACCAATATTTTGGAATAACTTATTGCATCAAGAGAAAAGTTCAGGGGCATCATAAGTGGGATGTTCAGTTGACCAAAGGGCAAAATATACCTGCTACTACTGCTATTAATACTGCTGCTACTACTGTTACTACTAATAATAATACACAATTACTGCTATTACCATACCTACTACTACTATGATACTAGTATAACTGAGGCCACACGTTTGAAGGTGGAAATTTGACAGAATATTGAAGGGAATTCTAAGTAAATCAAAACACACTATGCACATGCAGTTGGTCAAAAGGGTTTATCTCAAGAATGGATTTGGGTATTAAGTTGGAACTTTCAGAGAATACTTAAAGGGGAAGATCAATTGACAAAAAGGTAATATATGAATGTCACTACTAACACTAATACCAATGCTACTTTTACTAATACTACTACTGCTACTAAACTACGACTTCAATTGCTACAACTTATAAGGCTTAGAGGATTAAGGTGAAGAGGGCATCAAAAGGGTGTCAAAAGCGAACATTAGCAATATGTTTGGAATGGCTTACCATATCAAGGTGAAATTTCCAGGTTGAAAGCAATGCTCAACTGACCAAAAGGTAATATACATATGCTACTACCACTATTAATACTGCTGCTACTACTGCTACTGCTAATAGAACACTGCAATTATTTTTACTACCACCAAAAATACTGTGATAATAGTACTCTTAAAGCTGACTCTATGAAGGTGAAATTTGGGAGAATATTGATATATGTGCATTTAGATTGTCAAAATAGGGTATCTTAAGACTTGATTTGTGTATTAAATTGGAACTTTTAGGGAATGCTTAAAGGGGAAGATCAGTTGACCAAAAGGCAATATGTGCACATTACTACTAATGCTTCTACCACTACAACATTTACTAGATCTGCTACTACTATTACTATTGCTCCAACTGCTACTTCTATCGTAAATACTTGTAAGGTTAAGGCATTAAGATAAAAATTTCAAGAAGTATATGAATACAGTATACAAGTGATCAAAAGGGCATACCAACAATGACATAGCAGCAGCTAGTTGTATTAAGTTGAGCAGTAATACTACTGCTGTGATTACTATTACAACTATACCTAAGGGTATGAAGGTGAAGAAAAACCACAATAACAGCTTGCATTACTAAGTTGGACCTTTCAGGATAAGCTATGACAGATTTTGAACTAGCCAGAGGACACTATGTGTATACTTTTAATAGCACTTCTACAGTTACTGTAACTATTGACACTAAGGGCATTAAGTTGAAACGTTCAGGGAGAGTTTCTATTAAACAAAAAACCATACACATAGAAGTATTAAAAGGGCATATAAGCAATATCATAGGCAGTACTATTCTTTCATAGCAAGTAATATCATTGATATTTTAAAGGAACTAATTTGATTGGAAATTTAAAGCTCTAGTACCCTTATTAAGAGTCAAAAGTGATTGGAGGGCAATCAGTTAACTCATAATTCTAATCAATATTTAAGATAGCCATTTTGTTCAACATAGCTGAACGGTCTTGTAACCGTATTTCTAGGGCTATCAAGTTGGTCAGCCCCCCTTAGCTATACAATTTGCCCATTATGTTTAAAAAACTAAATGTTACATTAAGATTAAACCAAAATGCATTGTGTGTATGCTTCTTGCCAATAAAGCATCTCAGCAGTATCCCAAGAACAACTGAGGGTATTATGTTGAAACTTTTGGGGCTCCTTCTATTGCTACTTCTGCTCTTAAAATTTAACTAAATCAAAAGAGTGCAAGTGTATCCAAGCTGTCAAAGGGCATAGATAGAATTTTCTGCCAATGGTATTAACTTTTATTTGTAGGTCATAGCTAGTAATATTGTCATAGCTAGTAATATCATTGATATTTTAAAGGAGCTAATTTGATTGGAAATTCAAAGATCCTGTTCCCTTTTTAGGAGTCAAAAGCGATTGGAGGGCAATCAGCCCTCCTCTTTAGCTCATAATTTTCCAAACACTTCCAATCAAAATTTTAACATAGCCATTTTGTTTCACATAGCTGAATAGTCTTATAACTGTATCTTAAGGGCTATTGCATAGGTGAACCCCCTCATAGTTATGCAATATGCCTATTATGTTTAAAAATATAAGATTAAGAGAAATTACAACAAATAACCTAACCAAGTCAAACTCAAAACAAGTAGAAATTAAGATGAGTGTGGCTAAAAATCCTATGCCTTCCCAAGGCCAGAACATAATTTGCTCTTTACTGAAAAAATTAAATGTTTTCACTTTTATAACTTTAATAATTCAAATATTATTATTTTAAGGAATATAATATCCGCATTTGTGTATTAAACTGGCAATGCATAATCATTTGTTGTTGTTTTTTTTTTTCCAGTAAAGTGCAAATTATGTTCTGGCCTTGGGAAGGCACAGGGGTTTTGAGCCTTACTCTTGTTAATTTTTGTTCGTTTTATGTTCCATTTATGTATTTATGCTGATTTGTGGTAGTTTTACGCTTGGTAGATTATTTGATTCTATTTTTGCTCCTTTTTGGTTTAATGGAGTTCTTTACTTTTCTTTGAAAAACTTATTTTGTGGAAAAAGTTTTCTAGAAATTCTGAAAACTACTTTAAAACAATCATAAATACTTTTATCAATAACAAAAGTAGGCTACCCTGCTTCTCTTAAACTTACAAAGGCAAACAGGCCAGGATTTACCAATATGCCCACTAGGCTTGGGTCTAGGAGTGCACAATGCCAGGGGGGCACAATAAATTATTACTGGGGCAATTACTTTCTTAACAAAAACTGAAGTGGTGTCATTGGTCTCCAAAGTGACCGGTACACCCCACCACCATGCAAATCACACCTCAGAAATCAAAAGCTAGCAATTGAGCTATTGAGTTTTTATCCTGACTACCTTGAGCCTAACTTTGTAGATGAATGCTTACATTTGAAACCTTTCAAAATACATCCACCTGCTTAATATCCCCAACATGATCCTTGAATTATTATCATAAGTGATGTCATTTTGCAGTATAATAAAAATTGTCACCATAAAGATTATTTTCTTAAGAAAAATTGACCCTCCCTCCTATGGTATGAAAATGGAGCAGCAAAAACACTTGGCCCTAGAAGCATCAAAGCTTTAAATCTGACCCTGCAGGCAACTCTGAAAATTCACTCTTCTTATTAGTGTAGAGGGACTCATTTTTCCCTGGCAATCAATTAGCATTTGCTGTAAAATAATAAAGAAGAATAGATTTTTTCTATTGAAAATTATAGCTTGAACTATTGTTTGAGAAGATTTAAGTTGTGAAGCTTTACTACATTTTATAAGACAACAATGCAACCTATATTTGTGAGGTCAGCTTGGTATCTGTATCATAGGGTGTTTTTGGGGTGTCCCCTTCTTGAGATACCATTTGGCTGCCACTGAAGGATGACCTTTGCTAGTTGAGTTTCAGGTTGACTGAGGTATCTCCACTTCCTATATTTGATCACTTTGGTTATCAGCAGCTGAGACATCTTCTGTTGCACAGTAGTTTATGTGGCTTTTTGGTACCAGTGGATATTTAGAATACACTTTGAACATGTGTTTTTTAATGCTAGGAGTTTCTCCTCAAGTTGTTGATATAGGTTGATCAATGATCTAGTGTATCTGTATTATTTTAAGGAAATGCTAATTGATTGTTAGGGGAAAATGAGTCCCTCTACACTAATAAGAACAGTGAATTTTCAGAGTTGCCTGCAGGGTCAGGTTTAAAGCTTTGATGCTTTCAGAACCATAGCAAAGTGTCAATAGGACATTGCTGTTGAACAGGCTCAACTTGAGTTGAAGAGAGTACTTCTAGCTAGCTCAACTTCTGGCTGACATAATCCTGAATTGTGAATGGTATTTCCCAAATACTCGAAAAATTATGGATGGTACTTCTAAGTACTTGAACTCTATGACTTGCTCTATTGTCTGGCTATTGCATTGTAGGTCAAGCAGAGATTCAGTGTTTGCCATAATTTTGTTTTGTTGGCATTTTTTATCTTAAGGCAAAAAGCTTGGCAGTGTCTCTGACGTGGTTAATTTATTGCTAGAGATTTTGTTTGCAGGCCTCTAGGAGGCTGAAATCATCAGCAAAATTAACATCTCTGAGTCTCTTATTATCCAACTGGATTGCATGTCCATTGCAGGTCTGGAGAATGTAATCAATAATGAGGAGAAATAACAGTGGTGATAGCACACAACCGTGCAAAAGTAACAGGCACTCCTGTCACTTGTCTTCACACAACATTCTTTGTCTTTGTAGAAGGCTTTGATGATTTGGATGAACTTATTAAGAATGCCATTTTATTGGAGGACCTTTCAAAGTGTTTGCTGAGCTACCAAGTCAAAAGCTTTCTTGAAATCTGTGGAGACCAAGTACAGTTTATTGCACTATTCATTTGCTTTTTCTAGCGATATTCTGAGAGTAAATACAAGATTGGTGCACAATTGGTTTGGCCAGAATCCATGCCGGTTTTTTGAAGGGCTTTTTGTCCAATCGTTAGGAATCTCCAAATTATGGAGAAAAACATGGCCCACACAGTTATGCATGCATCTACTGAGCATTTAATCATTTCAGCTGCAATCTGGTAGTTATTTTTGAAGTGTGAAGGGCCAATTAGGCTATAATATTAATGGCTTTGCTGCCCAGAATCAGAAGTATGGTATCTATTTTGTTATACTGTTGTTGTTACTTTGTTATAGCTATCAGACTGTTACATTTATGGCTTGGTTGCTGTATTTTTCTATTGTATTTGTAACAGCACAAGTCTGTGGCTTACTCTATCTTTTGGTTAAAATAAAAATAAAATAATATATAGAGTAGATTATATATTTATCTTTGGGGGGGGGAGGGGTTGAAAGTGAAGAGATACACTTATAGGAATGAGATAATTAAGTATCTAGCTAGTATTGTTTTATAGTAATTGGCAGAGTTTCTGGATCACAGGGGTGGATCTAGAGCAAAATCTGGGGGGGGGGCGAATGTAGCAAGGGTGCCAATAAGAAAAACCTTGGGGGGATTATGACAAGAGTGCCAATAATTGACTGAATTGTAAAATTTATTTTAAAAATAGAGTGAAAAACGGAAAAAAAGAAATGAGGATGCCAGAAAAAATCTTGGGGGGTGGGGCAGGTCCCCCACCCCCTTGATACGCCAGTGAGGTGTCACTGTAAGCATCTCTTTAAGGGCTCTAAATAAGAAAAGCATAAAAAGTTGCAACCGGTTACGTATTCACTATCTACCAAGCTATGTAGCAGAAAAAAGATCCAAAATTTACCAGATAGCTTATAACCTGGGGTTATATACAAAAACTTTGCTGATTTTGTAGAATTTTTTTCAACTTGTCTCTTGGCTGTTTGGCATTATGGTGTTCATGAAAAATAAGAACAAAAACAATGCTAATAGAAAAAAAGCTTTGGGTTCTTTTATTGGTAAATATTTCGTTGTTCATATTATTGACTTACGAATAAACTAAACATACCACTCGATGCCTTTTTTTATGTTCTTTCCAAATATAATAATCGTTTTTGTCGGAAATGAATTTTACCCCCACCCCTATATATACCAATTCAGGGTATATATTTGCACACTAGGGAGGGTGGGGTAAATTTTATTTCTGATGTAAATGAGAGGCAAATTTAAACTCCCCCCCCCAATGTGAAAATATATACCCTGAATTGGTATATATAGGGGTGGGGGTAAAATTCATTTCCGACAAAATGATTATTATATTTGGAAAGAGCATAAAAAAAGGCATCGAGTGGTATGTTTACTTTATTTATAAGTCAATAATATGAACAACGAAAAATTTACCCTTTTATCTCCTACACAATAAATTTATTTACATTTACCCTTGTTCAACAAAATAAATGCATAATTTATCATATTTTCTATAAGGTATATTAGACTCTTTCAAGCTTCATTCATTTTATATATTTTAGTAAATTTTGTTGCTTTAAAACATTGTGTGATTTTGATTGTTAATAATTGTGTCAATGTAATAATTGAATCTGTAATATGTGTTAGCTGCACTCTAACCCCACCTCTTAAATGAGAAAATTAATTGATGTGTAAATTTTGAAGTTTGTTGAATTCAATTAAAAAAAATTTATTTGTTTGAGATTGAAAACTCTGAAATGTTGATCTAGCATTAGATTTTGAATCAAATCGTATAGGTTATTCTGTCTTGGTACTACAAGCAAAACAAAAGAAGAAAAGAACAAGGTGTCACTTCAAGGATCCCATCTCAGAATATAAGTTTTGATGGTTACAGATACTTTCCTATGAATGATTAAACAAGAGTTGTAAAAAATAAGTTTTTCAAAGAAAATTAAAGAGTCATTAAACTTAGAAATTATTATCAAACAGTTCGTGGTAACAAACTGTAAGTAAGGAGCAACCCAGCTCAATAGTAACCGAAACTCTAAAAAACAGAATTTTGATACACATAAATATATCAAAAGAATTTTTATGCTGATACCTGAATATATAAACTTCATCAAGTTTAGTCTTACCCATCAAAGGTTACGAGCCTGAAAAAATTCGCCTCATTTTCGAAAAAGGGGAAAACAACCTCTAACCATCATAGAATCTGAATGAAAACCACATCATCAAATTCAGAGTATCAGAGAACCCTACTGTAGAAGTTTCAAGCTCCTATCTTTACAATTGTGGAATTTTGTATTTTTTGCCTTAAGAAAGATCATGGATGCGTGTTCATTTTTTTTCCCCAGGGGTGATTGCATCGACCTAGTGGTCCTAAAAAATTGGGAGGGGGATCATTTGAACGGAAATTATAAGTTCTAGTGCCTTTTTTAAGTGACCACAAAAATTGGAGGGCAACTAGGCCTCCCATGGCCCTTTTTATCTCAAAATCGTCCGATCAAAATTTTTACATAGCCATTCTGTTCAGCATAGTTGAAAGGCCGAATAAATATACCCTTGGGGATTTAATGACTCCACACAGTCCCTGGGGAAAGGTCTTTAAGTTGCAAAATTTGCCCATTGTTAAGGTGTAGTATTTGTTATTGGGAAATATGCATACATTTTTCGGGTGTGGGGACGAACAGAAATTATTACGTATATGAGGAGGGTTGCTCCTCCTCAACACCTCACAATTTACGCTAAAGTTTGAATTCTGTCCCAATTCTTTAAGAATGACTCCTGAAACACTATGTTCTTTTAATTAGAACAATAAAAAGCTTTTTTTTAAAAGTTCTAAAAAACTTTGGTGTTAAGAGCGAGGTGTTGAGGAGGAGCAACCTCCTTCATATACGTAATAATTTCTGTACGTTTTAAATTTTAATGTTGCTCCTTACTTCAGTTGAAGAAATCTGTTTTTTGTATTTAATTAGGAATAAATGAACAGTTTTATTATTGTTTAATATAATGAATATTCCTCCAGTTTTCACGTCTTTGGCTTAAGAATTAAGATATCTGATTTTAGTTTATTAGTTCCTATTAGTGTTTTTTTTTCAACATCTCCCTCAATATTCCCTGAAAGTTTCAACTAAAAGCCGTTAGGCATTCCTGAGATATAGCAGATATAGCCTACCCATTTAGCAACCTGGATGCACACAGTTGTATTTTGATTAAGTCCAGTTTCCCCCTCAACATTTTCTGAAACTTTCAGGATAATACATTATTAGCTTAAAGTTTCAGCTTTTTGCCATTTTGACAACCAAAATGCATGTGATTTCTTTTGATTTTGTTCAAAATCCCATCCATTTCCCTATCTTTTCAACTTACTAATCTTAGTCGTTCAGGGGCATGTCAATGAGCAAGAGGGGCCGGTTACCCTGCCAATCACTCTTTGGTCACCCTCACCTCATCATGATCGCCCTCAACATGACATGGAAGTTCAAACTTAATACCCTCAGCCATTTATAGATATTACTAATATGCTCTTTTCACAACCATCCTACATATAATGTGTTTTGATTTTGTTTGACATCCCTCCCAACATTTTCTGAAAGTCTCACTTCAATACTGTAAACCATTTTGGAGACCCGGGATCAAACATGCCCCCTTTTTTCAATAACGAACCTTATATACAGACAATGGGAAACTTGTATAACTTGCATCTCTTGCCCCAGGGGCTGTGGGCAGTTATGTTACACCCATAGACATAGTTATTTGACCTTTAGGCTACTTTGAACAAGATGGCAATTTCAAACTTTTGATCAGTGTTGTGGAGAGGGGGTACCTGGAAAGGGCAAATAGGAGAGGAGAGGCGGGTTGCCTTCTAATCACTCTTCAATATCCCCTAAAAATACCCTGAAAGTTTCAACTTAATACCCTCAGCCATTCCTTAGATGTGATATTTTATTTTGACAACCAGCATAAGCATAGTGTGTTTTGACTGTGTTTGGCATCCTTCTCAACATTTCCGTAAAGTTTCGCCTTAATACCCTAAGCGTTTTTGGAGACATAGGATCAAACATGCCATATTTTCCCGATAAAAATCCTTATATATTAACAATGGGAAACTTACAGCGCTTGCTTCCGGCTTTGGAAGCCTAGTTATGTGACCTTTAGACTATTTGAACAAAATGGCTATTTCAGAATTTTGATCGGATGAAAAAAGGGCTTGGAAAGGGGCTGGCTTCCCTTTGATTAGTTTTGGCTCTTAAAAATGGCACTAAAAATTCAATTTCTGTTACCTCTGACAAACTATAAATCTGCAATGTCAAAAATAAAATGGGGGCTAGCAACAGCAGTGCCATATTCAAGAAGAGATCTAATTAGATCAGTACAATGTTTATGAATGTAATTTAGTTTTCTGCTGGATATTGTTCTTTGAATTAGAGAAAATACCTGTTTGCTTTGCCCATTTGCTTTTTGTGAATTTGAATGGAATTTCAAAGTTTTCCATTGCCACACCAAGATCTGTGTCTTCTCTTATAAATTATGTGTTGATTTTAGTGTTCATGGCAGGTATTATTAAACACCAAATCTTGAATATAATCCCAAATGCCATTTTAGGTCTGAGTTGCACTTTGACAGAAGACAGTCAATCTTATTACACTGGTTTTGTTTGTTGCACCCCAGGAGCCCGAAAGAGGCTGAAAAAAATATACACTGCATTAATATTATCTTGGCCTCATGATTAACCTATGTTTATCCTTTCCAGGATTAAAAACTAGAAAAGCATTTTTTTAAGTTCACCCATCCTAAAACACTTGTTGACTGCTAGAGCCACATGCCATAATATTTATGAGGAATTCCCCATTCAAAATTTAAATGCAGATAATTTACTGTAAGCGTAGACATTGACTAAATTGTCATTTATGGATGACTTAATATATATATATATATATATATATATATATATATATATATATATATATATATATATATATATATATATATATATAATATATATATATATATATATATATATATATATATATATATATATATATATATATATATATATATATATATATATATATATATATATGTATATATATTTATTGTAAATTATTATGAATTAAAATTTCAGGTAGCCTGTGTCATTTCTTTTTCTTCCTTGTAATATTCTATCAATTTCAGAAGACCTTGCTGAAATTATTAAAGTTTGTAGCCCACTGCTTAGACTTGGCTGCTTGCACTCCAAAAGTTGTAAGTTTAAATATTGTGGATATGATGGTTTTTTTTTTTGGGGGGGGGGGGGGGTGGGAGCTGATGCCATCTTAAAGGGTGTTTGCTAAATGTGTGCTTTGCTGTGCTTTGACAAATTCTGAAATGGAAGGCTAGTGCCTTTAATGCCAAAATGCACAGACTCTTCTATGGGTCTAGAATGCTCACCGATCAGGAGAACAAACAGCTTTCTTGAAATTCATGCTGCAACAGATTATTTTTTGGAAAGTAAGCAATTAGGATTACCTTTGACGTTTCCTTCTTGTCTGTTCAGAAAACTGCCAAGGCCCTAGGTGCTACTGCTCTAGCAAAACATTAAATTCCTCACATTTTTTTTTTGAATTTAGCTTTTGAACCATAGCTCCTTACTGGGTTTCTGAATTATCAAGATGTCAACTAAGGAAATATATCTGCGTGTGTTCTTTGCAGTCACATTAGGTCAAAACACAATTTTCGAGCTGTGTTTACTATTGAAATACCCATATAGATCCGTCTTGTATCTTGAACCACAAACACTATTTATATTATCCAAAAACAATAGTCTACACATATGTTGTAGTTTTCAAGCCGTAAAATACAATAATTTAAGAGATTCATTTTACAAAATTGTTGGTATGTGTGTAGGCTCAAACTTTTGGGGGATGGAAAAAGGAGTTTTAGGTCTTCAGAATGACTATAGACTTCCTCCTCCTGGTGGAAAATCAAAAACATGGAAAAAGTAGGGTTTTCAGCCAAAGCTTTTTCATTTTCACAAGTTGATTTTGACTGGTTTTGGGTGGTGATCTTGCCTCCCCTTCTATTTGCAGATCAATGTAAAAAAAACTAGAAAATAACACCAACCCCACCCTCCTCGTTTTCAGTCCAGATGACACACGTATTTCGACCTATAATCCCTTTTTCCTTTGCCCAACGGGTGGTACACGTGTGTTTTAGGTGATATAGTTGCATTAAAAGTTGACCTCTTGTCTGAATGTTTGAATATCATTTTTTTAAATCTTCATTTGAAATTGTTTGGAATGCTTGCTTTATTATTGTTTTCTTGATTGACTACAGTCTAATGAGATATAATTCATAGTTTACATAGTTTATAATTATGATTCATTATAGTTTAATGGGATCTTACAAAACCCCTGTGTATCAACACAGCTCAGATCACCGTCAATATGTCACACTCCCTATTATACCTGAACTTCAAAATGCATCAGAAGAGGAGCTCAAAGAGTATTTGGAGAATGATGATCTGATTAAAGATTTTATTGCAGCAATGCCCCTTACTCAAAAATGGCAGGAGGATCTTGATAATTTATGCAAAATCAATGAAGCCATAGCAAGTAAGATGAATACTTTGTTCTTTATCTGTTGCTAAAACCTCGAGAAATTTTAAGACATGGCAAAATTAGCTATATAGGCATATTGCTAAGACATATGGCTAAGACGCATAAAGAAATAGACTGTTGAAGTTTCTAGAAGGTTGAATTTTAAACTTAAGATCTACCTTTCCTACGATTAATTAAAAAAAAAAATTCCGAAAAATAAGTTTTTTCAAAGAAAAGTAAAGGCCATTTTAAACTTAAGCTCAGCAGATACAAATACCTTTAAAAATTCAAACTCAAAACGACCAGAAATTACTATTAAATAATAAATGAAACCCAAAACGAACAGAAATTAAATAAACAATCATAGCATAAAACATACAACAAGTAATTATTATAAATGAATAAATAGATCTTAAAATGAGTAATGCTTAGATTGAATATGAAGATTAAGCTTAAAACGAAAAAAAATATTTTCTTATTAAAGTATAAATGAAACTTAAAACGAACAGAAATCAAATAAACAATCAATGCAAAAAATGTACAATAGATATTAATGTAAATTAAAAAATAAGTCTTAAAACGAGTGAAACTTAAATTGAATATGCAAATCAAGCTTGAAACAAACAAAAATCACTACAAACAAGAGTTTGGGTATCACCTCCTTCTCTCACTGTAACAGTCTAAAACCTACTGCGTCATTGGCGCTTTACTGAAAACCAATTTTATGACAAATATTTTTTTTTGTACTGAATATTGAAAATAAACATTAAAATTATAGTAACATTTTTAACTGATGAGCTTTCAGCAATTAATATCATTATACATCAAATATTTAGTTTAATTTATTAGCTCTTTTTAAAGTTGTTAAAGACAAATATAGTTTCCCTACAAACAAGTGTTTGGATACTGCCTCTTTTCGTAACTGTAAATGAAAACCAAAAGCCTACTGCGTCATTGGCGCTTAACTGAAAACGAATTATAGTAGAAATATTTTCTTTTCCAGTTCTTACAGCATTGAAAATAAAAATACAATTACAGTGAAATAAATTCTTGCACTGATGGGTCTTTCAACAATTAATATCATTTTACTTCAAATATTCAATTTAATGTTGTTTATACTTTCCAAGACTGTTCAAGACGCATATAGTTTTCAGTAAAGTGCCAATGACGCAGTAGGTTTTAGACTTTTACAGTGAGAGAACGAGGTCATACCCAAAATCTTGTTTGTGGTGATTTTTGTTTGTTTCAAGCTTGATTTGCATATTCAATAAGTTTCACTCGTTTTAAGATTTATTTATTAATTTACATTAATATCTATTGTATGTTTGTTTGCATTAATTGTTTATTTAATTTCTGTTCTCTTCAAGTTTCATTTATACTTCAATAGGAAAATATTTTTTTTCGTTTTAAGCTTGATATTCATATTCAATCTAAGCATTACTCGCTTTAAGATCTGTTTATTCATTTATATTATTACTTGTTGTATGTTTCTGCTATGATTGTTTATTTAATTTACGTTCGTTTTGGGTTTCATTTATTCTTTAATAGTAATTTCTGGTCGTTTTGAGTTTGAATTTTAAAAGGTATTTGTATCTGCTGAGCTTAAGTTTAAAATGGCCTTTACTTTTCTTTGAAAAACTTACTTTTCGGAAAGTTTTTTTTAATTAATTTTTGTTCGTTTTTGATTGCAAACAATTTCAAGTTTTTAAAAATTCCTTATTTCAAATTCAAACTTAAAAAAAAAAAAAAAATCAAATATTCATCAAAGTATCAAAACTGATATCAAAGTACCAATATCAAAGTGAAAAATGGGTTTGTGTCAACCTCGGAGTTTTTATTATCTGATGTTTGAACTTTTTTTTTAACAAAATTGCTATCTAAAAATTTTTATCGGATGGATTTGGGGAAAATGGGCGTGGGGGGACTTGATTAAGCTTTGGTCTCTTTTGACTCTTTAAAAGTGAACTAGAACTTTCTATTTTCAATCAAATGAGCCCTCTCTGAAGTTTATACGAGTATCTCTTCTATAAGAACCATATATATCCCCATAGTATAACTTACAACACCTATCCCTGGGGGGTTTTGTCGACCCTGGAGTTTTAATATATGATGGCTGAACTATTTTTAACAAAATGGTCACCTCAAATTTTTATCGGATGGGTTTATCCATCCGATATACCCAAAGGCGTGGAGGGCGGGAGGGGCTAGTTGCCCTCTGATCTTTTTTCTCTCTGAGAAAATGAACTTCAACTTCTAATTTGCATTCAAATGAACCCTCTCTGAAGTTTATACGAGCATACCTTCCATAAGAACTATATATGCCCCCAGAGCATTACTCATAACGCCTGCCTCTGGGCCCTGGCGGGTTCCGTCGACACAGGAATTTTTTTATCTGACCTTTGAACTATTTTTAATGAAATGGCTATTATAAAAATTTTATCAGATTGGCTTGGGGAAAAAGGGTATGTTTGGGGGGGGGGGCTAATTGCCCTCGGATATCTTTTGACTCTTAAAAACTGAACTAGAACTTTCAATTTCCAATCAAATGAGCCCCTTCTGAAGTTTATACGAGCATCCCTTTCATAAGAACCATATACGCCCCCAGGACAACACTTATAACCCCTATCCCGCGGACTCTGGGGGGGCGTTTTTGTTATCTAATTTTTGAACAATTTCCAAAACACTGGCTATCTCAAAATTTGTAGCGGACGGGTTTGGGGAAAAAAGAGCGTGGGGGGTGGCTATTTTAAATCTCTTGACTCCTAAAAAGTGAACTAGAACTTTCAATTTCCAATCAAATGAGCCCTCTATGCAGTCTATACGAGCATCCCTTTCCTAAGAACCATATATGCCCTTAGGGCATAACTTAAAATACCTTCTCCTGTGCCCTGGGGGATTCTATTGATACCAGATTTTTTGTTATCCGAACTTTGAACTATTTTTAACAAGATGTCTGTCTCAAATTTTCATCAGATGGGTTTTGAAAAGAAGGTGTGGGGGGAGGGGGGGCTAGCTGCCCTCGGATCTCTTTTGACTATTAAAATGTGAGCTCTAACTTTCAATATCCAATCAAATGAGCCCTCTCTGAAGTTTATACGATCATCCCTTTCATACGAACAATATATGCCCCAGGGCATAACTTACAACGCCTGCCCCTGGCCCTGGGGGGTTGTGACGACACCTGAGTTTTTGTTATCTGACTTTTGAGAAATTTTTAACTTAATGGCTATCTCAAAATTTTTATTGGATGCATTTGGGGAAAAGGGGGCGTGGGAGGGTGGGCTAGTTGCCCTCCCTTCTTTTTTGACTCTAAAAATCTTAACTAGAACTTTCAATTTCCAATCAAATGAGCCATCTCTGAATTTTTTACGAGCATCCCTTCAGTAAGAACCATATATTCCCCCAGGGCATAACTTACAACACCTGCCCTCGGGCCCTGGGGGGCTGTGTTGACCCCTGAGTTTTCGTTATATGGTCTTTGAACTATTTAAATAAAGCTATCTCAAAGTTCTTATTGGATGGGTTGGAGGAAAAAGGGCGTGGAGGGGGGAGCTAGGTGCCCCCCAATCTCTTTTGACTCTTAAAAAGTGAACTAGAGCTTTCAATTTTCAATCAAATGATTTCTCTTTGAAGTTAACACGAGCATCCCTTCCATAGGACCCATATATGCCCCAGGGCATAACTTACAACGCTTACCCTGGGCCCTGGTGGGTTGTGTCGACACAGGAATTTTTTTTATATGATATTTGAACTATTTTTTAACAAAATAGCTATCTTAAAATTCTTATTGGATGCATTTGGGAAAAAAGGGTTGGGGGGCTGGTTACCCTCCAATATCTTTTGACGCTTAAAAAGTGAACTAGAACTTTCAATTTCCAATCAAATGAGCCCTCTCTGAAGTTTATACGAGAATTCCTTTCATAAGAACCATATATGCCCCCAGGACATAACTTATAACCCTTGCCCCTGAAGACTGGGGGGAGTGTCCAGCTCAAATATATAATTTCCAGAACTTTCAACTGCGTTGAACAAAATGGCTATATCAAAATTTTGATTGGATGCGTTTGGGGAAATGGTGGGCGTGGAAAGGGTGTCAGTTGCCTTAGAATCACTCTCGACTAGTAAAAAGGAAACTAGCCATTTAAATTTCCAATCGAATGAGCCTTTTTTGAAGTTTCTACGACAACGCCTTCTATAAAAACCTTATATGCCCCCAGGGCATAACTTAAAACCCTTGCCCTGAGGGTTATGGGGGTGTGTCCTCCTCAAAAACATATTTTCTATATGGTAATCAACTACGCTAAACAAAATGGCTATCTCAAAATTTTGATTGGATGTGTTTGGGGGAATGATGGGCATGGGGGGGGGGGCTTGTTGCCCTCCAATCACTTTTGACTGTTAAAAAGGGCACTAGCCCTTTGAATTTCCAATCGAATGAGCCTGGTTTGAAGTTTCTACGACATCGCCTTCTATAAAGACCTTATATGCCCCCAGGGCATAACTTAATACCCTTGTCCTGAGGGCTGTGGGGGAGTGTCCTCCTCAAAAATATATTTTCTATCGGGAAATCAAGTACGCTGAACAAAATGGCTATCTCAAAATTTTGATTGGATGTGTTTGGGGGAATGATGGGCGTGGGGGGGGGGGGCTAGTTGCCCTCCAATCACGTTCGACTATTAAAAGGCCACTAGAACTCTCGATTTCTAATCGAATGAGCCCCCTTTGAAGTTTCTATGACGACCCCTTCCATATGAAGTGCCTCTGAAAAAAAAAAAATAATAATAATAAAACATTGGAGCTGTATGGCCTTTACTATAGGCAACGCTATAGCGTTGCCTCTGATTTGTGGCTAAATATCTTATTAAAACGGAGCATGACATTTACTTAATAAAGAGTTATGTGTCTCCCATGTATTTTTGTTTTCCCTAAGGGGTCGCCAAATATAAAGATTGGTTCTTGAAAGTTAGGAAGGGCTCGTTTGATTTTAGGCATCCTTCTTAGTTCTAATGCCTTTTACATTAAATTTAAATAAATTTATTATAAGCCAAAAAAGTAGGCCATGCAGAACAGTATTCTTAAATACACTCCACAAGAAAAATAATATAAATATCTAACTTCTCCCCCCCGCCCCCGCAGCAAAAAAAGTAATCAAGTTTCACTCATTGATGTCAACGCTTTATTTACATATTTACATAACTGCCTGATTGTCCTTTTTACAGTCGTCTGCAGGATCCCCAGGAACTCCAACACACCACTCTCAAAATACTTTCCTCTTAAAAAGAAAGCTGCTGACACTCGGCGAGAGTACGGGCCACATCATCAATACATAGGACACATCTGGGGCAAGAGTAATCTGCATCTGCATCTGGGGCCATCCTTTTTCTTCCAAACACTCATTTTCTATTTTTTAGTAGCAGGCAATTAGCTAGGATCCGAAACCAAGTCCTTAATGTCTTCGCCGGTACTCCTAGTTTAAAATAATATTCAAATCCAAATATGCCTTTTATGAGAGCCACGACAGATTGGATAGCAACCGGATACTCCAATTGTCAGTAAGACCCTGCCGGCGTAGCAATTTAGATTAGGATAATTGAAAAGGTCCAAAAAATGTGCCTTTATGGTGTCGTGATAATTGTATTCCTTTTGGTAAGGGACGCAAATTATTCAAATATCCCATTCATGCAATTTAAGAAGAAAGTTAGACATACTATATACAATTAAAATCAGATTCATTCAATGATTTGCAATGTGTGTGGTGGGCCTGCTGCTAAAAGAGAGATTGCTAAATTGCGGTGGTTGTCAGACTGCTCCCATGCTTGAACTTTGATATGAAAAGCGATTAGAATGTTAATAAAACATTTTCTCCTTCAATAACTAAAAGTAAAGTCTAAGCTGAAGCCAAACTTAAAAATATTATCAATTTTGCCAAAAAGTATGATTGGAATACGGTTTTTAATAATCTACTGTGTGAAATCAGAGAACCAGAAATACACAGCCTGATTAGCCATATAAGCTATGTGCAAAAAATGAAATCAATAATAGTCCAATGCAGTATGTGCTAACTTTGCCAGTAAGCAACATAACACACAAAAATTTTTAACCCAAATCATTATTACCCTCTGACAAACCCATTCACTAGGAACTTTCCTTGACCAGAGTGGGGATATATTTCTCTACTGTTGAAAGTAGGGGAGCTGTATGAGGCTTTTAGATATATTGCAACTGATTTCTAAAGTAGGATTCATGTTAAATCCACCCACCCTGTTTAAAAAATGTACCTGCTATATATGCAGAGAACCTACTAGTCTGTTTTATTAATATATGAGAGAAATCAATTTCACCATGGAAATCTTCTGTCTTGTTATCTGTCCTCAAAAAAGGTAAGCCCATCATAATATGACCTATCCCAGGTGAAGCTATGGAAAAATGATTTATAACATTTTCCTTGTTTTTGTTTTGTTTTGTTGGAATTGTTAATATGGTTCCCCAAGCTTAACCTTTTTTTGAATGACACAACTCAATATATGCATTTGTCCCCCTGACCATTTCCATCAAGGAGAGTTTCAGCAAAAATAGAACTCCAAATGATACTTTTACTAACTTTAAGGGGGCATATGGTAATGTACCCCACGATTTACTTGTTATAAGTTTTCTAGTCTGGGTTTCCCGGTGCTTAATGAATTTAATTAAAGTATTACCTATAAAATCTGCCTTGTCTTTTGAAGTTGGTGTTGCCGTGTTCTCAAAACTCCTGTTTATAAGGGTCCTCACATGTCTTTTATTCATATTTTATCTGCAAGACATACAAATATCCAGCGTTTGTTATGAAAAGTGCAATTTTATGAGTATAATTTGTATTAATTCAATTTAATCTATGATGAAAAAACGAATTTAAATGGAATTTTTGTTATAGTCCACTAGTTAAATATTTGTGGTTGTCCACTCTAAATAACCTGTGGCTGCCCATCTGCTATACTTTAATCCCACATAAAATTATAGTTTCGTATACAACTCGTAGTCTTCTAATGCAATATAATATCCATATGTATGATGTAACTTGAGTACCTGGGCTAGAATCTTGACCAAAAGTTTAACTTTAATATTCATATCTAATACGTTTTTGGAAGAGTTATAGAAAGATGAAAAAGACAGCAAAGGTTGTTTCCATCTCTTCAGGATATCAGAAATTTACTAAAGTTTTCCAAAGATTATGTTAGGCCTCAACGTGGTTATGGCTTCTACAATAACCCTGTTCCAGAATATTGGAAAGCTCAGATTATATCCTTTGCCTTTTTTTAACCTAAGAAAATCAGATAGAACTAATTTTGTGTCAAACCAGAGTGGCCTCTCGTCAAATAAAGAAAGAAGGGATCTATACCTGCCATTGATTTTAAAATCCATTTGCAACCTTTCGTCGAATCTCAAATAGAATTGATCACCATATAAGCAAACCATTGCCTTTGGCTACTCAAGCTAGTGTTTAAATTCAAAGGTCCCAACTCCTATACCCTACGTGCTAACATATATTTTATACATCCTACTTCCGGGTACTGTGACCTTACCCAGCACAATTGGCCCACTAAATTGAACTCGGTGAAAGTATCAAATCCTTTCCAAAATAGCCCTCAAACTGTTTTCAAGAGGGATCATCTGTCTTATCTCTGTCATGGTTGCAGTGTCAGACGCAATCTAACAAATAACAAACTCTAGCTGATATTAACCGAAAATTTAAAAACGCGCTTTACAAGAAAACTGTCAAAGGAGGAAGAATTACCGTTTTAAGTTGATTCAGGAATGGCAACTCTTATTTCGATTAATATTGAATGTAAAAGCTTATTGCAAAAATTTACTTACAAGGTTAATATTTTTGGTAGTCTTAGATAAAGGTGGTCTACTCCTTGCTCGCATGTTTGGCTGAAAGTGATGACAAAGTGCTGTACAGAAAAAAACTTTTTACCAGCCTATGTAACCCAAAAAGATTGTGACTTTCGAGGATTAAGCCCCAAACAATTTCAAAGTTTCATCCAATTTGTTCGTTAGGAGATGTAGATAGCAAGAGGTTCATGCCAATATTTAATTAAAACATAAATACTAGCCAATGGTAAAATCCCATCTCCCTCTTTGATGTTTCTTGGCTCTCTGGCTCTTATATCTCATTTTTTTTTTTTTTTTTTTTTTTTTTTTTTTTTTTAAGTTCCATTACTGCCCAATGGGAAAACACTTTTCCTCTCTGTGATATCTTTAGGCTCTTATATCTTTTCCACTTTTTTAACTTTTTAGTTGCTTCCAGTTTCAAGCGTTTGTTTGGAAATTATTCTTTTTACGTCTGTTTTTCAAATGCGTTTACCATGACGCAGCTGGATTGTTTTCATTAATTGTTTATATGACTAATTCTTAAATTGCTGTAATACAGATATTCCCATCAGGAATATACTCTGAATAGCTTCTAGGTTAGGTGGACCACAGATAACATTTTTAAGTGGTAGCTTGAATAATAAATAATTTGTAGCCTACTGCCATCTAGGTCATTTTCTGCAAATCAGTCCATATGAATACAGATATAACATCTTTAAAACGTATAACATCAGATCATTTTTGATTGATAAATTCTTATACATTTGGTTAATGTTGACGAGTGAGGAAAACTTGCTATTGAACAATTTCTAATTTCGATTTTCCTAGTTACATGTTTTAATCATACTTCATAATGCTCTGGAGAGTGCAATAAGCTAGAATATCATCTATGCAATAGAAGATTTTCTTCATTTATGCGTTTTTAGTTAAGGATCAATTTTGGCAAGCTTGGAACAGAATTCAAGCTTGTGGTGGGAGCACCAAGAATATAGTTAACTATGCTCTGTGATACAGGAAAATAACAGGAATAATTGTAATAGGGTATTATCTGTTATTGCCGGGAAATGCACTAGCCAGCATGACATTGTCCAACTATATTTTTTTTTCTTTAGTAAATTGTCATGACAGCAACCTATGTAGGATCATCCAGGCCTGTCTATGTTGAACGTTGAGATTTGATTCTAGTTTGAAAAAATATTGAATTTGTATTTGTATGATGTTGTTTGTTTCATCATGGTATGAACTATGAATTTTTAAGTTTGAAACGAGTTATATTAATGGGTGTGTATATTATAGAAAACATACTTGATATGGAAGAAAATATTCAGCGCAGCCACCTTGCTTTACAGGAAAAAAGGAAACACTTTCAATTGCTTGGATGTAGATGGCGGGAACTTCTTCAATCTCATAAGATAATATCCGAAAGATATTCACCTCAAAGTATCAAGGTAATTTTATTTTATTGTGTTTTTCGTTAGTAAACCTAGGCTATAAAAGAGGACAGTTTTGTCAAGTATTAAAAAAACAACCTGTTTCTTTATCCTCTCTGCCAAGAATTTTGGAATTAATAATTATATTATTATCATTTGTATCTTCTAGATAATGTAAGAAATAGTAAGGAATAGAGATATAACTTAACTGTATATTTTAATATAAGTTCAAGAGGTGTGTTATCATGAATAGAAGATGCTAGAACGCATTTATTCTAAACAGCCAGATTAAATCATTGATAATGGTACATTTGGGCATTATTTTGATGCTCACAGAAACGGTTAAATGTCTAAACAGTATTATTGATTGACGTGGGTAGAGTAAAACCAGCTGGAAGTGCAATAGTGACTAAGTAAAACACACTATGTTTCCAAACTCTCATAGCCTCAGACTCTAGGGTCTTGTACACAAAACAACCATAAAAAAAGGTAAAATTATAGATAAGGTGCTTTTTGTTATCTTGTTATAAATAGTCATATTAAAACTTAACAAGCTGAAATAAAGTCATATCTGTTTATAAAATCATACTAAAGTAACATACAATAAAGTCCTAAACTTACAGAAATTACTCTGAATGAATAAATGACAAACAGAAATTACTTTGAATGAATAAATGAAACTCAAAGGAACACTTTAAAATGAATAATCACATCAAACATAAACATAACAGATTCTGATGTGGATGAATAGATGAATCCTTAAACTTACAGAAATTGTTATGAATGAATAAATGAAAAAACAAAAATTACTGTGAATCAATAAATAAAAAACAGAAATTAGTGTGAATGAATAAATAAAACTCAAAGGAACACATTAAAATGAATAATCACATCAAAAATAAACATAACAGATTCTGATGTGGATGAATAGATGAATTCTTAAACTTACAGAAATTACTATGAATGAATAAATGAAAAACAGAAATTACTGTGAATGTATAAATAAAACTCAAAGAAACACATTAAAATGAATAATCACATCGAACATAAACATAACAGATTCTGATGTGGATGAATAGATGAATTCTTAAACTTTCAGAAATTACTATGAATTAATAAATGAAGAACAGAAATTACTGTGAATGAATAAATAAAACTCAAAGGAACACATTAAAATGAATAAGCGCATCAAACATAAACATAACAGATTCTGATGTGGCTGAATAGATGGATCCTTAAACCAACAGAAATTATAATTATCAATCAAGTCAAACTTATAATGAATAGAAATTTCCATGGATAAAAGTAAGGCTACCGGACCCCATTCCGAACCATTTAACGGCCGGAGCATAATTTACGCCTTACTGAAAACGATATGCATTCAGAAGAGTCTGGTTTTATTTGTCAAATTATCAACAACATAAAAAGGAAGAAAATCACGATAATAATCAAGATTTCATGAACAAAATATTCTTGAAGTAATTACATTTGTGACTTTTAATTAAATTGTATTATTAAAAAAAGATTTTTGTCAAAACAACGTTGTCAAATCGATTTAATTCTATTTCATTCATATGTACTGTAATAAAATTTTTTAAACGAACGTTGGCATAATAGATGTTGGTAGTTTTGTGAAACAATCTATTTGGTTTTGTTGCAGCTATAATTGTTGTGCGACTTCGGCCTGTTTTAGGATTTATATATTCATCCATAGCGGTGTCTGTCATCTTTATGTTTGAGATTCTTATTTATTTTAATTCCTGTTTTTTTGTTTCATTTATTCATTCATAGTAATTTCTGTTCGTTTTGGGTTTAATTTTTTCATTCAGAGTAGTTTCTCTGTTTTAGTTTATGGTGTTATATGTAGACACCGGCACAGCGCCGGTGGATCGACCGAACACCGCCAACGAGAGGCCCGGTTGACCGCCGCCGAAGTGTCGCTGCTGGTGGCGGCGTTCGACTGACTTTGAATTAATTTTGCGGCAATTCTTTATTGTATCAACCGTAAAGTCGGAGCTTTTCTTTCTAGTGTGGTTTTGTATTTCGATTTTCCTGATTAGAAATCAAGCAGGGCTTCCACTATCCTCGAATTTTTGGGTATTTCCCCGAAAATCAATGCGTCACCCCGAAAAAAAATTGGTTCCCCGAAAATCACCCAATCACGGTGCCACCCCTAGCGATTTATCACCAGTGACTTTCCCTGCCAAATATTACTTTGCACACCATAATTCTTCACTACTCTCTTGTTCCTTAATTTTCGTCTCTTTTGTTACTTTGCATAAAAACCAGACAGATGCAACTACAATGTACACAGTTCTTCATATGTTGACAAAAAAAGTATCGTCTTTATGAAATGAGATTAGATCATTTCGAATGCAGTTTCCCAATTGCTATTTCTTACATCATTTGTAGTCAAGAATTTTATTTTTAAGTTGAATAGAACGCATTTACTATTATACAGTTTCAGTGGGATTTTGAAATTGATAGTCGACAGATCGTTTCTACAGCTGAATCGCAAGTTTGCATAATCTTGTTTTCTTTTGTTGTTTTTAGATAAGATTTTCTTAATGTTTAATACATAATTGTTGAACGCCTGATAGATTAAAGAAAATACTGTCTTCTTTCTGAAAATTTTTTACCTCCCCCCCCCCCCAAAAAAAAACCCTTCTATTGAGACAAAATTTAGCTATAGACTAAGCTATGCACAAGGTTTGGGAATTAAAGATTGAAACGGAAGTTACCCCAAAAATATGATTCACAAAAAATTGTAAATTATTGCCTATAGGGGGGTGATAGGGAGCTATCATTTTAAAATAATAATACGTCTTTTTTTTTTAATTGACAGTGGTGATGCCAAAAACATCATTATTTTTTCATTTAAAGTGGAGACGGAAGAAAATGATACAAAATCCCCTGGGAAACCATTGAAATATTTTGATAGACCAGCCCCCCCCCCCCCCCCATTGGGACTTGTTCATTGTCTTGGGTATTTTGCAATTTCTCATAGGCTACTGACCTAATTTGGCTTGTGTGTGTGCTCTCTTTTGATTAGATTCTTTGGATCTTATTGAATGCCACGGCGAATCTTTGACTCAGTTTTCCAATAATTTGAGGTATATGTGAATAATTTCGACATTTTTGTTATTGTCATTATACCCCTTTAGTCATAACCTCATTTTTTTTCAAGGAACACTAAGCTGTTTAACGTTATTTCGCGTGTTTGTTTGAACCATATAGTGACTTTGTTGATTACTAAGTAAATTATTTTTTTAATGTAAAGCTGAGACGGTATCATATCAAAGTGGTACCCAGGGGGGGGGGGTAGGGAGGTATTACATTTAAATGATAATATCTCGAATTTTTTTTTGTTGAAAGCAGGGATGCCAAAAGGTTAATTTTATTTTTAATTTAAAGCAGAGACGGTATCCTATCATGATGGTGTCCAGAGGGGGGGGGGGGTAGGGAGCTATCATATTTAGATGATAATACTTCGATTTTTTTTTTGAAAGCAGGATGCCAATAATTAATTATTTTTTTAATTTAAAGCAGAGACGGTATCCTATCAAGATGATATCCAGAGGGGGGCATAGGGAGTTATTATATTTAAGTGATAGTACCTTGAATTTTTTTTTTTTAATGAAAGCAGGGATGTCAAAAAGTTATTTTTTTAAATTTAAAGTAGAGACGGTATTCTATCAAGGTGGTATCCAGAGGGGGGGGGGTTAGGGAGGTATTATATTTAAATGATAATATCTCAAATTTATTTATTTTTTAAAGCAGGGATGCCAAAAAGTTAATCATTTTTTTAATTTAAAGCAGAGACTGTATCCTATCAAGGTGGTATCCAGAAGGGGAGGGGATTAGAGAAGTATTATATTTAAATGATAATACCTTGAATTTTATTATTGAAAGCAGGGATGCCAAAAAGTTAACTGTTTTTTTTGTTTTTTTTTTTAATTTAAAGCAGAGACGGATCTTGTAATACATTATACAGCTGCTTAAAAAAAAAAATACCAAAGGGAGTGTGAAGGGAGGTGAAAGACTTTTACAGGAATATGACTGTTTGGTTGCTACCAGTAGCTACTAGGTGGAGTATCCTAAGAAAGTGTACAGTCAATGAGTAGAGAAAGTAAATTTGTAAATTTAAGCTGTGATTTGAGAAAGACTGATGAAAATATTAATGTTTGCGGTCAACATTGATCGCGCCAGCGGCGCGCCGCCGCTGCTGTTTTTGGCCTCGCCGCCGCCGGTCTTCCCTCATCGGTGCGGCACCGGGGTCTAGTTATATGGATTAACTTTTACTTGTTTTAGGTTTTTAGTTTTCTTTGAAAACATTCTTTGGAAAACATTGTATAAATTAATTTTGTTTGTTCTGTAATTGACGTAGTTTTATTATCGGTTAATTTTAGGAATCTCTGTAAAGATTTTTCAGCCTATGTTTAAGCACTAAAAGCACTAAAATTTAAGCTCTTCTATCATACAGATTGAAGATTCTTGCATGGTTTCGGTTCCAAAAAATCGTAATATGTGTACCTTTATACCTTAAAATGACGATTTGAAGGGGGGGGGGCGCTGTTTGCGGGAAAATGCCCCACTTGCTTTTTCAACCATAAAGATTGAGAATCATGCTCTGTTTCCGCTTTAGATAAAATTCAAGATGTCTACCTTTCTGCTAAAAAATTGGCTGTAGGAGGGAAAGTTGGAAAGGACCATGTGACTAATTTAAGGCTCCAATGACACAATCCTAAAATCCTTGCATGATTCCACTCCGAACGAGATGCAGCATGCCTACAGTTGTATGGATTTAAATTATAACTTTAATTTCAAGTTTATGTCCGCCTGTTCAATGCTTGAATGACACTTTCCATTTGAAAACCGAAACATGGCTTCAAGAAACACAAGTTTGTTGGAACAACCTTAGACAGTCCTCTTCGATATATACCGTGGAACTCCGCTTCAACGTACGTACTGTAGTACGTTGTACGTACGTACAACGTACGTGCTCGACACGGTTTGGGGTTGGGCTATACAAGGTTTGTGTTTGGGCTCGACAAGGTTTGGGCTGAGGCTCGACAAGGTTTGGGTTTGGGCTCGACAAAGTTTGGGTTTGGGCTCGACAAGGTTTGGGTTTGGGCTCTAGCACAAGCCAGGGAAGTTTTTCTTTGTCCCCTGTCAGGTGGGGTTTTACAAATTATAACACCATATTCATCAATCCACATTTAAGTCCGTACGTTGCGTAAAACCATGGAGATACTTCCCTTACCCCTTTCTTGCAGTAATAGAAATTGATGGTATGAAAAAGAAACAGGACAAAATCGAAGTGTTGCTCCTGCAACTCAATTACTAGGAAAAAGCTTTTGATTGTCTGTAGTTCTGTCCAATGATCATTTATTAGTATTTTTGTAAACAAATCTGAGTATATAAGAAGTTGGATCTTCAGTCTTGCGGATGGAAATTTGGCATGATTTTGGTATTTTATGGAGCTGATCCAGTCCAGGCCCTCGTTCTGTTGATCCTCTTAAATTTAAACACGTCTTTTTCATTAATTTGCTGGAATAAGCGTCTTATGTTTGGGTGGCAGTAACTTTTAATTTACTTAAATAAACACATGTCTATGCAATTTGTAAACGAAGTTCTGTTTTATTGTCTTTTAATAAAATAAAATTCATAATTTTTGTGTTTTGTCGATTCTTTTTTGAATAGAACCTTTTAATATATTAACATCGAAATTATGATTTATTGAAATGTGACTTGCGATAGCTTTATTATAAGATGTAAATCCGACTCTTACCTCTACCTTCGGCTAAAGCAGGTATCTATATAAAATGAAGCTGTTGCAGAATTATGAATCAAGAAACGGTGTTTTTGATATTTGGAAGGGGACTAAAGGAATTTTAAACTTTTTATGCCTCAAATCATACAGTACAATCATATGGAGATCCAATCACGAGGAAGCACACAGGCCGCCGAGGGAGAGCTCTAGCTGAGGGCAAGGTATTGAAGCTGCCGAGTCAGTGGTTTGTTGGCTGTAATGGGATAGACAAAAGTGGGGACTTGACAAATTTTGGCTGATTTGGCAGGAATTGATCGCCTGAGATTGGTTACCTCTGTGGTAAAATTGTTAGACAGCTATTTACACCCACAGAGACTTTCCTCAAAAAATGTTGGATCATTGACTCTTATAGTCGACATGTTAACAGGCTTTCATATTTCATAGTACGGAGAAACTACGGTTTTGAAATCTGAACTCTGTGACCAAAAAACGTCAGCGATTTAAAATTGCTTGGGGGAATTTCGCTTGACTCTAGCTTTGTGCCTACAAATTTCAAGTGATTTCTGATGCATTCGACGGAAGGTATATGGAGCTAGCAAGCGAGGTAAGCCTCTGAAAATTTATCCCTCCGTTTGTGACCCAAGGTCCATAACTTTCATGCAGATTGGAGTACTTTCGTTAAAAGGCTGGAAAAGAAGTGTACTCCAATCTTCTTCTTGTATGGTTTGGAAATAGTTATGTTATTTTGGTTCAAACAAGATGGAACATGCCCATCTTTATGATCTTGTTTTTGTCTCTTTATTTGCTGTTGAGTTTATATATCTCTCGCTGAAACAAGATTGAATGATAGACGTTTCGACTTAACCTTTCTTTGCACTGATTCAGGACCTAGCTCGTTTTGCCCTGTGTCAACAAAAATCCGCAACATGGACTCTGCTTGTTATTACACCGAGTTAGGACTAAGCTCGTTCTTACACTGAAACTGAGAATCTTTGCATTATTCTAGTTTAAAGAAGCTTCAGCATGCCTACCTTTCTGCTTAAACGCTCTTGACGAGTGGGGAGGGAAATAGAAGGTTCCTGGCCACATTCCAGTCGTAATTTCAAATTCTTTGCGTTATCTTGGCTGTAATAAGCACGGTAGGACTATACTTTTACTAAAAAGCGCCTGTCTAGATTTGGCCAAATGTATAATCTCTACTTTTCTTTTACTTCGTGAAATGACCATTTCAAACTTGACGTGATACCATGGAGTTTAACAGAGGTACTCAAGATCACGGGAGAGGCTTTGCGACCCTACAGCTTTCTTCCCTGAAAAATGGCACCAGAACCGTCAGTTTTCTATCGAATTTGACAACTCCCAAGTTTTTGTGTATTAAGTATTTGTTGCTTATATGTACTTACGAGCTTTTTCTTTCAGTCTGGCAAAAATATCATCTTCTATTTCCAGAAATAGATAAATAAAACGTTTTATGTTCTTTATATACCTTATGTACTTTAATAGCTGTACGATGTTTGAACAGAAATAATAATATTTTCTTTGTCTATTTCGTGTTTGTTTTCTTAAGCTCTTGAAAAATTCCCAGGACGAGATGGACGTAGTATCCTAGGGATCAAGTGCTTTTCTAAGGAGCAAGAATAATTTGTCTATTTTACGCAGGATTAAACTTTAGAGATGTCCTCTTATGTAAATTAAAAAAATGTGTGAATAAATTTAAAAAACAAGCAATTTCAAAACATGAGAACTGAATACTATTTTATGCTTTAATAAATAATGACGGGGTATAGCCTACTGAGCTTTGGGTGAGCTGTCTGAAATCTCAACTTACTTTCAGATTTTTTATGCAATGTACCTTTTAGGTGCATCTTTAACTTACTAAATGTCTCCTTTTCTCCAAGGTTTATTCCTATGTATGTGCCTGGATTGAAGCACAAACTCGAATTAGTTGAACATAAGCGCATTTAGTGAGCTAAGTCATCCTGATAAAAGCTAAGCTGTGTGACATACAAATTCGACGCACGTCAAATAATGCTAAACAAATGTTGTCATAGATAGTAACTTCAGCCAGATTTTGGTTGGTTCAGGTGTTTCAAACTATTAGGGCCGTATGTTTTTTTTTCTGGGTCATGTATCGAAAGAGTGGTTGTAAACCATACAGAGAAGGCTCATTTGAACAAAATGTATTGTTTGACGCTCGTGTAAGTAACAAAAATGTTGCGCTTCAATAAACCGATGTTTTAATCTTTTTGTGCTGCAAAATGCCAATTATGGCCCACATTATCCGAAACGTTAAAAACTGAAGGTGGCGGTTTATTGTTTAGGCATGAAAAAAACCTTATCAAAACTTGTAATTTTCTAAGGGTACACCCTCAGGTATTGATACATTTTGTTCTATTGTTCTTTTTCGTGCAGTCTATATTTTACTTATTATAAAAATGAAATGGACTGAAATTAAGTTGAAAAATATGTTGCTCTTTACATGAAAGTAAAGAGCAACGCTATGATTCAAAACGAATGGCAATTCATAATATATAGACTAAATCGACTAAATCGTTCGTTTCATTCTCAAATCCTAGTGATAAAAGAGTTGAACTTTAGCTTATAGAGCAGAGTATTGAGGTTGTGGCCTTCTTCATGTTCACCTGTGTCTGATTTTGGTTGTAATTTTTTTCTATACTTTCATGTGAAGATTTCACGTGTATTTAATTACAGTGACAGACCGGGACCAGTTAAATCTCTCACATCGCTTTGCCAGGGACTTCTTTTTTATTAATGCACTAAGATATGTAATTCATATCGCAGAAGATGAACAAATTTCTTTAGCACTCAAAAATTTATTTGAGAATATTGAAGTATCCCGTTTGGCGATTTTTTTTTTTAGCTCTTTTTCTTACTAAGATTTGCAGACTTTTAGATGAAATTTTACTGTCTTCAAATGTCACCCTTTTTAAATCTATTTCCTATTTCAAGGATTCCAATATCCCACTTGATTCATTTTTTTCGCAAACACCCTTCAGCTGGAAAAGAAAAAATATATATATACATCTAAATGTAAGTCTTACATTTGCTTTCGAGGACTAAAATTACATTTGAGCTATAAATCTTCGTAAGACATTCAGTATAGTTTCCACCTTGTTCTATCTGGGAACAGTCATGGCAAATTATCTACTAAAGTCCGCTTCAAAGGACATCTGGGAATTTGATTTCATGTTATTCAGCATCGTTGATGCAAAAAAAAAAAAAAAAAAAAAAAAAAAAAAAAAAAAAAAAAAAAAAAAAAAATCAAACGTTGTAATTGCTTTTCAAGTAGCTTGCCCTTTTCAACGTTCCAAAAGGATACGTTTCTTTAGATTTGATCTATTCAAAGCCTTATATTTGGCCTTGTGATTGTTCAGATGCTATCATCTCTAAAGCTTATGTCGCCGAGAAGGACATCAGTTAGCTCCAAGCTTTAACAGGAAATTTATGCTCATAGATAAGTTACTCTCCTTGAAATTTAAATTATTGACCAAAAAGTCGTTTTTCCCGCTTGCTAGTAAAGAACTATTGCCTTAGTTCTCATGAAAACCTCAGAGACAGTCCTCCTAGGTGTCATTGGTAAATAGTCGTAGGTCCCTAGGCCATGGAGAGCCTGGTGTACAAAAAAAAATACCAAAAAGAGATATATGGCTGCTTGAAAATGGGACCCGAAGAAGGACCAAATACCCTTTTTCGAATGAACAGAAAGTTACACTCGTAAGTTCCTGGGCCGAATTTGCCCAAGTGTTGCAAGAAAAAAGACAAAGTTTGGGACAGGGGCCATCAAAAAAGATGTCTGAAGTGGGATTTTTTTTTTCATTTGGTTTGAAACTTATACTACTACTACAACTAACTACTCACCGCAGCACCAAGCCGCCTGAGGCCAACACAGCTATGCACGCTCCTGCTCCATCCCAATCTCTGTTCGTTTTGGGTTTCATTTACACTTCAATAGTAAGATATCTTTTTTTTTCGTTTTAAGATTGATTTGCATATTCAATTTAAGCATTAGTCGCTTTTGAGATTTATCTATTCATTTATATTATTACTTGTTGTAATAATCAGATGTTTATCGAAGTATCAAGACTAGTATCAAAGTAACAATATCAAAGTAAAAAAGTGGGTTTGTGTGAACCTCGGAGTTTTTATTATCTGATGTTTGAAATATTTTTAACAAAATGGCTATCTTAAAATTTTTATCGGATGGGGTTGGGGAAAAAGGACGTGGGGGGAGGGAATAATTGCCCTTCGATCTCTTTTGACTCTTTAAAAGGGAACTAGAACTTTCTGTTTTCATTAAAATGAGACCTTTCTGAAGTTTGAGACCTTTCTGTTCCCAGGTCATAACTTACAACACCTGTCCCCGGGTCCTAGGGGGTTGTTTCGACGCCGGAGTTTTAATATCTGATGTTGGAACCATTTTTAACATGGCTACTTCAAATTTTTATCGGATGGGTTTGGGGGGGAAAGGCGTGGAGGGGAGGGGCTAGTTGCCCTCTGATCTCTTTTGACTCTGAGAAAGTGAACTAGAACTTATAATTTCCATTAAAATGAGCCCTCTAAAGTTTATACGAGCATCTCTTTCATAAGAACCATATACGCCCCCCAAGATATAACTTACAACGTCTGTCCCCCAGGCCCTGGGGGGTTGTGTCGACACCGGGGTTTTTGTTATCTGACCTTTGAACTTTAAAAAAAAATGGCTATCTCAAAATATTTATCGGAAGGGTTTGGGGAAAACGAGGTGTGGGGACGGCTAGCTGCCCTCTAATCTTTTTTTACTCTTAAAAACTAAACTAGAACTTTCAATTTATAATTAAATGAGCCGTCCCTAAATTTTTTACGAGCATACCTTCCATAACAACTATATATGAACCTCGGGCATAACTTACAACTCCTTCCCTGGCCCCTGGGCGTGAAGGGGGGGGTAGTTGCCCTCCAATGTCTTTTTACTCTTAAAAAGTGAACTAGAACTTTCAATTTCAAATCAAATGAGCCCTCTCTGAAGTTTTCACGAGCATCCCTTCCATTAGAACTATATATGCCCCCAGAGCATTACTGACAACGCCTGCCCCATTGCCCTGGGGGTTGCGTTGACACAGGAGTTTTCTTATCTGACCTTTTAACAAAATGGCTATCTCAGAATTTTTATCGAATGGGTTAGGGTGAAAAGGGTATGAGGAGGCTAGTTGCCCTCGGATCTCTTTTGACTCTTAAAAAGTGAACTAGAACTAATGCACTTCTAATTTCCAATTAAATGAGCCCTTTCTGAAGTTTATACGAGCATCCCTTTCATAAGAACCACATACGCCCCCGGGACAACACTTACAACGCCTACCCCCCGGGCCCTTTGGGGTTGTGTCGACAATGGAGTTTTTGTTGTCTGATTTTTGAACTATTTTAAAAAGGCTATCTCTGAATTTCTAGCGGATGGGTTCGAATAAAAAATGGTGTCGGGGGGGGCTAGTTGCCCTCCGATCTCTTGACTCTTAGAAAGTGAACTAGAACTTTCAATTTCCAGTCAAATGAGCCCTTTCTAAAGTTTTTACAAGCATCCCTTTCATAAGAACCATATATGCCCCCAGCGCATAACTTACAACGCCTGCCATTGGGCCCTGGGGGGTCATGTCAACCCCGGAGTTTTCGTTACATGATCTTTGAACTAGAAAACATGACTATATCATTGTTGTTATTGGATGGGTTTGAGGAGAAAGAGGCGTGGAGGAGGGGGGGAAGGCTAGTTGCCCTCCTATGTCCTTTGACTCTTAACAAGTGAATTAGAAACTTTCAATTTCCAATCAAATGAGCCCTCTTTGAAGTTTATACGAGCATCCCTTCCATAGGAACCCTATTTGCCCCCAGGGAATAACTTACAACGCCTGTTCCCGGCCCTGGGGGTTAGTGTCGATGCCGGAGTTTTTGTTATGTGATCTTTGAACTATTTTTAACAAAATGGCTATCTTAAAATTTTTATCGGATGCATTTGGGAAAAAAGGGCGTGGAGGGGGGTTACCTTCCGATCTGTGTTGACTCTTAAAAAGTGAACTAGAACTTTCAATTTCCAATCAAATGAGCTCTCTGAAGGTTATACGAGCATTCCTTCCATAAGAACCATATATTGAATAAAACAAATAAATAAATAAATATATGCCCCCAGGGCATAAATTACAACGCCTTCCCCGGACGCTGGGGGGCTGTGTTGACACCGTAGTTTTTGTTATATGATCTTTGAACTATTTTTAACAAAATGGCTATATCAAAATTTTTATCGGATGCATTTGGGAAAAAAGGGCGTGGGGGGCTAGTTGCCCTCCAATGTCTTTTTACTCTTAAAAAGTGAACTATAACTTTCAATTTCAAATCAAATGAGCCCTCTCTGAAGTTTCACGAGCATCCCTTCCATTAGAACTATATATGCCCCCAGAGCATTACTGACAACGCCTGCCCCATTGCCCTGGGGGTTGCGTTGACACAGGAGTTTTCTTATCTGACCTTTTAACAAAATGGCTATCTCAGAATTTTTATCGAATGGGTTAGGGTGAAAAGGGTATGAGGAGGCTAGTTGCCCTCGGATCTCTTTTGACTCTTAAAAAGTGAACTAGAACTAATGCACTTCTAATTTCCAATTAAATGAGCCCTTTCTGAAGTTTATACGAGCATCCCTTTCATAAGAACCACATACGCCCCCGGGACAACACTTACAACGCCTACCCCCCGGGCCCTTTGGGGTTGTGTCGACAATGGAGTTTTTGTTGTCTGATTTTTGAACTATTTTAAAAAAGGCTATCTCTGAATTTCTAGCGGATGGGTTCGAATAAAAAATGGTGTCGGGGGGGGCTAGTTGCCCTCCGATCTCTTGACTCTTAGAAAGTGAACTAGAACTTTCAATTTCCAGTCAAATGAGCCCTTTCTAAAGTTTTTACAAGCATCCCTTTCATAAGAACCATATATGCCCCAGCGCATAACTTACAACGCCTGCCATTGGGCCCTGGGGGTCATGTCAACCCCGGAGTTTCGTTACATGATCTTTGAACTAGAAACATGACTATATCAATGTTGTTATTGGATGGGTTTGAGGAGAAAGAGGCGTGGAGGAGGGGGGAAGGCTAGTTGCCCTCCTATGTCCTTTGACTCTTAACAAGTGAATTAGAAACTTTCAATTTCCAATCAAATGAGCCCTCTTTGAAGTTTATACGAGCATCCCTTCCATAGGAACCCTATTTGCCCCCAGGGAATAACTTACAACGCCTGTTCCCGGCCCTGGGGGTTAGTGTCGATGCCGGAGTTTTTGTTATGTGATCTCTGAACTATTTTAACAAAAATGGCTATCTTAAAATTTTTATCGGATGCATTTGGGAAAAAAGGGCGTGGAGGGGGTTACCTTCCGATCTGTGTTGACTCTTAAAAAGTGAACTAGAACTTTCAATTTCCAATCAAATGAGCTCTCTGAAGGTTATACGAGCATCCTTCCATAAGAACCATATATTGAATAAAACAAATAAATAAATAAATATATGCCCCCAGGGCATAAATTACAACGCTTTCCCCGGACGCTGGGGGGCTGTGTTGACACCGTAGTTTTTGTTATATGATCTTTGAACTATTTTTAACAAAATGGCTATATCAAAATTTTTATCGGATGCATTTGGGAAAAAAGGGCGTGGAGGGGGGTTACCTTCCGATCTGTGTTGACTCTTAAAAAGTGAACTATAACTTTCAATTTCAAATCAAATGAGCCCTCTCTGAAGTTTTCACGAGCATCCCTTCCATTAGAACTATATATGCCCCCAGAGCATTACTGACAACGCCTGCCCCATTGCCCTGGGGGTTGCGTTGACACAGGAGTTTTCTTATCTGACCTTTTAACAAAATGGCTATCTCAGAATTTTTATCGAATGGGTTAGGGTGAAAAGGGTATGAGGAGGCTAGTTGCCCTCGGATCTCTTTTGACTCTTAAAAAGTGAACTAGAACTAATGCACTTCTAATTTCCAATTAAATGAGCCCTTTCTGAAGTTTATACGAGCATCCCTTTCATAAGAACCACATACGCCCCCGGGACAACACTTACAACGCCTACCCCCCGGGCCCTTTGGGGTTGTGTCGACAATGGAGTTTTTGTTGTCTGATTTTTGAACTATTTTAAAAAAGGCTATCTCTGAATTTCTAGCGGATGGGTTCGAATAAAAGATGGTGTCGGGGGGGGGGGGGGGGCTAGTTGCCCTCCGATCTCTTGACTCTTAGAAAGTGAACTAGAACTTTCAATTTCCAGTCAAATGAGCCCTTTCTAAAGTTTTTACAAGCATCCCTTTCATAAGAACCATATATGCCCCCAGCGCATAACTTACAACGCCTGCCATTGGGCCCTGGGGGGTCATGTCAACCCCGGAGTTTTCGTTACATGATCTTTGAACTAGAAAACATGACTATATCAATGTTGTTATTGGATGGGTTTGAGGAGAAAGAGGCGTGGAGGAGGGGGGGAAGGCTAGTTGCCCTCCTATGTCCTTTGACTCTTAACAAGTGAATTAGAAACTTTCAATTTCCAATCAAATGAGCCCTCTTTGAAGTTTATACGAGCATCCCTTCCATAGGAACCCTATTTGCCCCCAGGGAATAACTTACAACGCCTGTTCCCGGCCCTGGGGGTTAGTGTCGATGCCGGAGTTTTTGTTATGTGATCTCTGAACTATTTTTAACAAAATGGCTATCTTAAAATTTTTATCGGATGCATTTGGGAAAAAAGGGCGTGGAGGGGGGTTACCTTCCGATCTGTGTTGACTCTTAAAAAGTGAACTAGAACTTTCAATTTCCAATCAAATGAGCTCTCTGAAGGCTATACGAGCATTCCTTCCATAAGAACCATATATTGAATAAAACAAATAAATAAATAAATATATGCCCCCAGGGCATAAATTACAACGCCTTCCCCGGACGCTGGGGGGCTGTGTTGACACCGTAGTTTTTGTTATATGATCTTTGAACTATTTTTAACAAAATGGCTATATCAAAATTTTTATCGGATGCATTTGGGAAAAAAGGGCGTGGGGGGCTAGTTGCCCTCCGATCCCTTTTGACTCTTAAAAAGGGCACTAGAACTCTCGCTTTTCAATCGAATGAGCCCCCTCCTAAGTTTATGTGACGACCCCGTCCATATGAAGTGCCTCTGGAGAAAAAAATGATAAAACATTGGAGCCGTATGGCCCTTACTATAGGAAGCGCTATAGTTGCCTCTGATAAAGCTTTTTCACTATTTTTCCTAGCTCCAGTCCTAACTTTCTTTCCTAAGACAGCAACTTCACAAATTATTTTTCTAAAATTATTCCAACCATCTTCCACACTGTCAAATTTTAAACTCTCAAGTTCAGTATTCAAATGCTCCTGGAAAGTTTCTCTCAAATTCTCATCTGGAGTCTACCAACATCATAACTTCCCGGGAGGTAGTTATCCTTCCGAAATTTCAGCTTTGAATTAACCCTAGACACTACTAGATGATGATCTTTACTTTTAACATTAATAGCAGCACTCCTATATACCCCAATATCTTGTATTGATCCTGCCAGTTCTGTTTACTCTAACATAATCAGTAAGGTTTGCCAACGCGTAAATACCGTGTTAACTTATGGATAGAACCAAACATCGCATTGGTTATAACTCGATTGTTATACCTACAAAATTGCAAAAGTCTTTAGCTGTTATTTAATTTTTTTCTACACCAAATTTACCTATGCTAGGATACCATCTATCCCTATTTCTACCGACCTAGGCGTTAAAATCTTCTAGTAAACACATCATATTTCTACCTGGGACCCGGTATATTCGCTCCTGTAACTGTAAGTAAAATTCATCTGAGTTACTAGTATCTCCGTCAGTTGGTCCTACAGGGGCAGTCGGTTCGCCCCCTCGTCAATACTTCGCTCTTTACGCTAAAGTTCGAATTTTGTTCCAATTCTGTAAGAATGACCTTGAGTCACAAAAGCCGTTTAATTAGAATAAATAGCTCTTTTAAAACTACTAAAAAGACTTTCGCGTAAAGAGCGAGGTATTGAAGAGGGGGCCATCCCCCTCAGATACGTAATAATAAGTTTTAATGTTGCTCCTTACTTTCAGTTGAGAAAACTTTTTTCTTTTATTTAATTTAATTTAGCTGATTGAGAGCACTATTTTAACTTCAGCTGTTTTAGATAGTATAAAGGCATTTCGCACTTTTCATAAGGTTTCGAGTTTTTCGTTTAAACATTTAAAACAATCCTGCACAAGCTAGGGGTTTTTGGAACCGAATATTGTAGAGTAATGCCTTAACCAATTCTCTTCTGGATTATCAGATGAGCACGTTTTTTCACCAGTCTGGGATCTTGAAGAAAAGTCCACGCCACTTTCGGATTTGGAACGAGCGATATATGTTTTAATTGTATATTATATATATATATATATATATATATATATATATATATACATATATATATATATTTATATATATAATATATATATATATATATATATATATATATATATATATATATATATATAATATATATATAATATATATATATATATATATATATATATATATATATATATATATATATATTATATATTATATATATATATATATATATATATATATATATATATATATAATATATATATATATATATATATATATATATATATGTATATTTACAGCTACATGATATTATTGTCCGGTTTAAACAGAATTTCCCTGACCCATCACCATTTTCTTGTCTTCACTTACAGTAAATTAATCTCGTCTACAGGAAAAGTCGCTGGGATGACAGGTGATTTGTAAAACATTTCAAAGGCCATTCCCGCGTGTTAGGTGTAAGAAGAAGCGTTTACAAGTCGCCAAAAACATCAGCTTTATTGAGATTATTTGAAAAAAAACTACGTTTTCTAAAGAGTTAAAGAGGCTGAGTTACAAGGTCGAACCTTAAAACGTACAGGGATTAGGAGGCACAGTTGGGGGGCTGCCGCCCCCCAAACCCCCCGCTTTCGCAGCCTTTAAATAAAAAAAAAGGTTTTTAAACTGAAAGTAAGGAGCGACATTAATTCTTAAAACGAACAGAAATTGTTCCGTATATGAAAGAGGCTGTGCCCTCCTCAACGCCTCGCTCTTTACGCTAAAGTTTTTATTGTTTAAAAAAAAGAGTTGTGAGAAAGTCAAACTTTAGCGTAAAGAGCGAGGCGTTGAGGAGGGCACAGCCTCTTTCATATACGGAATAATTTCTGTTCGTTTTAAGATTTAATGTCGCTCCTTACTTTCAGTTTAAAAAACTTTTTTTTTATTTAAAGGCTGCGAAAGCGGGGGGTTTGGGGGGCGGCAGCCCCCCAACTGTGCCTCCTAATCCCTGTACGTTTTAAGGTTCGACCTTGTAACTCAGCCTCTTTAACTCTTTAGAAAACGTAGTTTTTTTTAAATAATTTCTGCACGTTTTTGTACAGTTTATTACTTATTATTGCTTGACTAACTGTTAGCTGATCGTGTCAGGATTTAAAGTTGGGGGGCTGCCGCCCCCCAAACCCCCCGCTCTTGAACATTCTTCTGTTAAGGCTTTTAATTCCTGAATACTCAAATCACGTCGTACAGGGTGCCTCCTAATCCCTGTACGTTTTAAGGTTCGAACTTGTGACTCAGCCTCTTTAACAGCCCCCCAACTGTGCCTCCTAATCCCTGTACGTTTTAAGGGTCGACCTTGTAACTCAGCCTCTTTAACTCTTTAGAAAACGTAATTTTTTTCAAATAATTTAAAAAAGAAACTGAGTTTCTTTTTTAAAGTTTAAATTCAGTATATAAAAAATTTGCTCTGACGGTGAATCGAACCCGGGTTTTCCGCCTGACAGTCTGAAGTATCAACCGCTGGACTAATGAGACACAATTGTAATTGTTTTTTAGTAAATGGGATCTATTTTCGCAAAGCAAATTCCCACAAAACTTGATATTTGGTTTTTGGAAAACAGGGAAGGAGTGATCAGATTGAGCTGAAATTTCGACGATAAGCTCCCAGGCCCCAGGAAAGCTTATCCTCTAAATTTCAGCCCGATCAGACAACGTTAAAGGGGGGTTGTGGTGGGAAAAATTAACATGGGCTATTATAGGAAAACGAGGTTTTTCGTAAATGTAAATTCGGGGGATAATTTTTTCGGTCTGAAAATATCAAAAGGCCCTAACAGGTCGAATTCTGCTTCGAATGAGTCCTCATTCACCCGGATCAGTTGCCAACTGTGGCCTGTAGACGTGGATAAGAAAAAAAAAAGAAATGATGATGATGAATTTTAAGTGGCTATATTTGGTTTTTTGAAAACAGGGAAGGAGTGATCGGATTGAGCTGAAATTTCGATAAGCTCCCGTGCCCTAGGAAAGCTTAACCTCTAAATTTCAGCCCAATCGGACAACGTTAAAGGGGGGCTGTGGTGGGAGGGTCGAAACTTCCGGCCCAGTTTACCCCATGAAGATAAAGTCGGAGGAGGATGAAATTTTGCAAGTTTCTTAGTTTGAGCTTGGGCTACAAAATGCGATTACCGCCGTCTCTCTGCGACCTCTAGGAACTGAAATCGCTTATCATTGTGGTGGGTCGCCTCTTTATAGAGGCACAAGTGTGCCTCCTTGATTCCAAAGTTGTGCCTTATAATCCATAGGTGTGGGAAAACCGAATGAGTGTATAATGCTTTTGTTGAGTTTAGGGACCAATGTGATGCGTTTTACTTTTAAAAAATAACACTGACAATATTTATTGATGCAAATCATTCAAATATAATGGAGGGAACTCCTGCTTGGGCACTGGGTATAGCGAAAATGCTCAAAAGACAGAGGTACAAAAAAGATGATATCACAAAAAGATGCTTTCCTTGAATTATGATATACGTATATATATATATATATATACATATATATATATATATATATATATATATATATATATATATATATATATATATATATATATATATATATATATATATATATATATATATATATATATACATATACATATATATATATATATATATAATTTAAAATATATATTGCTCGATCCAAATCCGAAAGTGGTGTGGATTTTTCTTCAAGAGATCCAAGACTAATGAAAAAACGTGCTCATCTGATAATCCAGAATAAGACATTTATGGTTAAGACATTGCTCTACAATATTCGGCTCTATAGACCCCTAGCTTGTTCAGGATTGTGTTAAATGTTTAAACGAAAAACTCGAAACCTTATTAGAAGTGCGAAATACCTTTATTTTATCTAAATCAGCTGAAGTTAAAATAGTGCGCTAATAAAACGCGGAAAGGCACCCGGTCTAAATGGTATTTGTCCAGATAGTCTACTTCATGTTACTGATCTCCTGTTTGAACATATCTCTTCTCTGTTCCAGATGTGTGTCGATTGTGGTATGATACCCAGCTTATTTGTGCTCAAATATCCCCAAAAATTAAAAAAAAATGAAAAGGATGTAAATCAATTACCGTTTCTAGCGTTCTCAGTTAAGTCCTCGAGCTACTCCTATCAGAAACGTCAGGGAAGTGTTGATTGGATTACCGTCAGTTCGGATTCCGCCGAAACCTGAGTTGCGCGTTTGTACATAGACTTGTTAAAGAAGCTATTGAAAAAGCCCACAGAATGGGCCCTCCCTCTTTATATGCAGCATGGATTTCTTGCCTTCATTCGATTCAGTTGTGCAGTCTCGGGAGTTCCTGAAATTACTTGAGCATACTGTGAATTCTCACGCCGTAGCACTTTTGTTTTTCTGGTACTCGGCTAGTTTTGTGAAAGTTGACGCACTGACTAGGAATCACCTTAGCCGACCGATTAGACTTGTTTAAGGTGCTATGGCTTGGTTTTGGGACAATAATTTACACTTATTGATGCTGAATTTGCTCTATTTTGGACTTGATTTTTGGACTATTGGGTTGGATGTACTGTTTTTTCCTAGGTGATTGGATGGATGAGTAAGGTCTAGAGCCGGTTTACCCGCCGGGAGGGACCTCCCTTAAATTGTGGGGGTTAGTGGGAATCATTGCTTCCCCTGCTCTTTAATATTTTCAGAAAAAAACAGAAAAGCCCAAATCAAAAATTTTGACGACTATTTTTGCCAATTTTCCATTCTGCCCGAATAAGCAATCAGAAGAGGGAAGGTTACTTGTTGCAAGTACCGTCATACCTGCGGGGAGTGGAGTCTCCCTTAAATTCGGGGAATAGGCAGTGAGGACCTACGCTTCCCTTGCTTATCGGTGCTCAACATGGCACAGACCTCTATATCTCAAACCAATCCTGAACTTTCTCCAGTCAAACAGAAAGTTGGATCTAACGTTGCTGTCGAAAATGACATGCGACTTCTTTGATTTAGCAGCATTACGCGACGCTAAACTCGAATTTCTTCAACTAGTTTTCCCTGTAAGAGTAGCTATAGCCAGAAGAAGCCGCACAAAAGACTCAGCAATATCTGAAATATTAGATTTTCTAGCTGAGTGTGATGGGCATAATATCCCACTTCCAACTTTCGTTATCACTAACTCATCCCAAGTTCCACAGGTCCCCGAGACCAACTTCTCTATCCTGCTAGGTGAAATTTGGGATCTGAAGAGCTCAGTGTCCGTGATAAAGTAGTATACGACGGGTGTTAAATTGACAACTTGCCCAGATGCCGGAGCTACAGCCCTAGCAAGCAACAAGCCTCCGACTTGTACTGTAATTATAGAAGACGCTCCGTCAATGGATCCCCTGACTAGACTACAAACACTTAGTCAACTTCAGTCCGAAGATGGGATTCAGGAGGCCAGGCAACTAAGAAACAATAAACTACAAGTTAAATTCAGCGATGTTGTAAAAGCAAAAAAAAATTGTGTTGAGGCTCATAGTGTCCTATTCGTAAATTTGCCAAGTGGCAGCAGCATCAAATGTAAACTCAGGGAAGAAAAATCTTATGGCATAATAAAAGGACTTCCTATAGAAGTGGATGCTAGTGAAGTGGTCAAACATAATCCAGGCCTCTTCGAGGAAGCTTTCCGTTTTGGACGAAATAAAACAATCAGACGGACTTTCAAAAATAGACAGACCATGAGCTTTGTAATGTCTAACGGAATCAAGGTTGGATATGACTTTTTCCGGGTAGATAAGTACATGGAGGCCCCTCGAATGTGTTTCAGATGCCAGAGCTTCGATCATCTCAGTGAAAACTACAAGAACAGTCCCAGATGCGCAAGATGTTCCGAACCACACTCTAGTAACAAAGATACACCGTGTAACGGAGACCTCAAATGCACTTCTTGCAATAGACCTCGTGTCTGCTTTGAATTTGCCCTAAATTGAAAGAGATTCTGAGAAACGAAATAATCAATGAATAGATCTCTTAAAGTTTTTAATCTGAATATCAATGGTTGTCGCAACAAAAATAAAGACATAGATGATCTCCTTCAAATTTATGACGTGCTATTTATCCAGGAGCATATGCTTTCTTTGATGAATATAAATTTCATGAACAGATCCCAGTTGCACGATGTCTTTTTAAAGCCGGCAAGATCTACGGCAGGGCGTCCGTCCGGAGGCTTGGCAATATACGTTAGGAAGGAACTTTTAGCTAAGCCGACTATTAGAAGCAGTAGTCTGTTGTGTGTCTCTGTTGAGGGAATTGAGTTCATCAACATATACATGCCCACAAACTACAATAATTCTGTCTCTCTGACAAAGTTCTCAATAGCAGCAGATGCCCCAAGACAACATTTGGAGTCTCTTGAGCTTCGTGGGTGTAAGTGGCTAATAGTCGGGGACCTCAAGTGTGACCCATACAAGGACCAAATTCTATCTGATAATTTTATGAATTGTCTCCCCACCAATTTTAAGATTTGGCCGAAGTCCCTGGATTTTACGTACACCCAAACTGGTGGTCATCCCTCCAATATTGACCGCGTACTTTCATGCACATCCATTTCTAGTCTTCCAGTTACAGTTTGCAATGATAATTCGATTGGTGACGATTCCGGACTTTCGTTTCAGATGCAGCCAACATATAGCACTATTTACGCTTGTTCCAGAAATTGGGTCTACAAGCAAAATTGGGAGAAATGCAATATTCCCCTTTACGTCGCCACTGTTGCTACGGTCCTAAGTTGCATCAAAGTTCCGTTTCACCTACTCTACTCTGGCCCTTCCAATGTCTCAGCCATGGTTGATTTTAACACTTATTACCATCAAGTAATCCATGCTCTGAAAGTTGCCAAAGCGAGAGCGGTTTCTACAAGACGAGCGAAAATTGGGACAGAAAAACTGATGTGCTCCGAATCCACTGAACTCCAGTCGGCAAAACGACATTCAAAAACGTGGCTAAACATTTGGATCGCTTTTGATAGACCGCTACGTGGAACTGTAATCGAGCTGAAACGGAGCACAAAACGCAAATATAAAGCTGAAATGAAGAGGTACCGAATAATCAGGCAACAGTTTACTGGAAATGAAAATTTGTGGCTAAGCATAATCAGACCAGACGATCGTCCATCTAGTACTTCTCTGACACTACATGATTGGCTCTCTTACTATGCTTCGATGTATGGAGATGATAATCTTACTATAACCAATCAATATGAAACGGAAGTTTTCAGTTGGCTTGCACGTTTCTCAGAGCACCATTGCGTTGTTCCCATTTCCCTTGAGAAGATCAAGTCAGCTGTCAGAAAAGTACTTTCCAAAGTAAAGAATGGGATGGACAGCGACAGTCTTTCAGTAAAATACCTCAAGCACTTACCTAAATGCTTCTATTCCCATCTTCAGTTTATCTTCCAGATATGCATCACCAGGGGTTTTGTTCTAAACTCTTTCCTGAAAGGTGTCATCTCATCTGTTGCCAAAAAAGGAAAAGATCCAAACAAATGCAAATCTTATAGACCCATAACCGTCTCGTGCATCTTGAGCAAAGTGTTTGAAAATGTGATCTTCTCTGAGCTTGATACTGGACACTTTGGGGACAATCAGCTTGGATTCCAGAAAGGTCTCTGGTGTCCAGAGGCTCACCGCCTTCTGGCTAACGTACATATGGACTCGGAAAGAAAAAAGTCGCCTCTGTATATGTGCTATATTGATATATCGTAAGCGTTTGATAGCGTCAATCACATGCAAGCAATGAATGCTCTACTGCACAATGGAGTAAGTTCGAGCATAGTGAGTACTCTGAAATTTTGGTACGAAAATTCAACTGTGTTGGCCAAGTGAAAAGGTACAATTTCAGCTCATGTAAAAATCAGAAGAGGTGTGAGGCAAGGCAGTGTTCTTAGTTCTCTTATTTTCAAACATGATTCTGGACCGTATCTCACCCTCTCTCCTATTGCATGGTACTGACCTATCTTGCTTGGCATACGCTGATGACGTCCTTCTGCTCAGTAGATCCAAAGCAGACTTACAAGAGAACCTGAATCGACTCCTAAGTGACTTTCAATCTATTGGGCTTTCTATCAACATTGATAAGTGTGAATTTTTGTCCTTTAATGCACCGCAAAGTGATTCTGTCACTCTCAGAAATCATGTTGTTCCTACGGTATTAGAGCTGAGATATCTTGATATTATGATTGCAGAAACAGTAATTAAAACTAGACAAGCGATTGTTAAGCAAACAGCTAAAGCTATTAAATGTGATTATGCGTCTGTAGTGCCGAATTGCGGACGCTACTCCAGGAAATCTCTTGCCTCGACTTATTGTTCAGTGTGCTTACCACACATAACCTACCTTGCCGGTGCATCCCCCATGCTGTCGGTGAGAGACATTGAAAACGTCAAAAATTGCTACCATAGATTTGCAAAATTTTTACTGCACATGCCCAAGTGTTATAGAAATTCCCGCCTTGAAAAATATGGTCTTAAAGAGCCATCAAAACAATGGTCTACCATTCGAAATAATTCAGTGCTAAAAGTTAAATTAGAAAGACGACGTTTCTCACCTGCATTTATTTGAGTATCGTGAATTACAATGAGTGTTGTATCTTTATCTTTATGAAGCTGGTTTCTTTTTCTTTTCTGTTTTCTTTTTGTAGTGCTCCACTATAATCTATTTTTGTGATGGTGGATGTATAAATGTTATTGTTATTATTATTATAATATATATGTATATATCTATATATATATATATATATATATATATATATATATATATATATAATATATATATATATATATATATATATATATATATATATATATATATATATATATATATATATATATATATATATGTATACTATCTATAAACGAGCAATGTATGTGTGTATTTTCTTGAAAAGGGCTCCGTATTTTTTCGGGAAAATTGGCCTCCAGGGTCTGGGATATCCTGGCCTAAAAAAAAACGATCTAGATAGGCCTGAAGTTTGAGAAAATTCCTTAAGAGCCCTTATTTTAGAAAAAAAAATTACGTGAGTGAAGTCATTTTAATATACATCAGTATTGCAATGGCTTTGTCACACTTGTCACACTTATGTGGAAGAATTGAAAAATGAAAATCTTGGAATAATTTGGAAAATGTGGAATAATTTCTGTTCGTTGTTAAGTTTTAATGATGCTTCTTATTTTCAGTTGGGAAAACTCGTTTTTTATTTAATATGACAAAAGATGTATTGATTAGTTATAACTTTGAGTTAATTGTAGTTGATATAAATGGGTTTGATTGCAAAGGGGGTTAAAAAATGGAGTTATGTTGTAGGAGGAGGGGGTTGATTTGAATAATGTTATGTTGAATAGATCTGAGTTGAATGAGTTTGAGCTAAACGGGGTTGAATTAAATGAAAATAGGATGAAATTCAGGTTCGGGTTGAACCGGGGTTGAGATTAGAGTTTTACCAGAATTGAATTCAATTTGGTTGATTTACAATGGAAGCAAGATTTTACTAACGATGACATCTACCTACACCAATATTCGGTTAACACGATTAAATTTTAGCTAGCGTCACACCTATTCATGAGCATATGTATCTTATTGGCTAGTTCTGATTAGTTAAGATGGAGATTGTTCGCTATATGGTGATGTTGCTATACAATTTTTTTTATCATATGCAGCGCTCGATTGGAAATTGAAAGTTCTAGTGCCTTTTTTAAGAGTCAAAAGTGACTGGGGGCAACCAACCTCCCTCCTTCGTACCTTTTTTCCCTAAAGACATCCGATCATAAATTTTAAAATAGCTATCCTGTTCAGCATAGTTGCAAGGTCCAAAAACTATGTTTCAGAGGATGACACCCCCCCAGCCCTTGGAGCAAGGGCTCTAAGTCATGCGATTGACCCATTGTTCACATATAGTATTTTTTTCGGGAATGGGGGTGTGTTTTACCATTGGTGTCCAAAAAGGCCAAGGTCATTTAGTGAAGCTTTCAGGAAATGTTAGTGGAGCGATGAACTAAATCGGAACACACTGTGAATGAATGAATGAATGAATTTTATTAATAACCCGTCTTACAATCAACAGAAAAATACAGAGCACAAACAAGAAAAGAAAGTAAAAGCAAAACTGACAAGATAAACAAATACAAACAGAAAGAACTGTATAATAACATGACTATTTGAGAAGGTGGGCCCACTCGTGGTACAGAAGCTCTAGTTTTTTTTACGTAATTCTGAATTACTTCCTCCACGGCACTCAGAGGCTCAGCAATTCCATATTTCGCAACAATATGGCTGTTTCTAACAAAAGGCGGCCCTTGAAACAGATATCGGGCATACTTCAAAGATACCGACCTTATGTCTTTCGTGTTTCGTGCACTCAGGAGCTTCCAAAAAGGAGACAGGTACAAGACATGAGGCAAAGCTACTGCATTATAAAGACGAGCAAGATATTTACGGCTTAAATTGCAACGGCTTGTGACAACACCCGCATAGGCAATGCGCACTTTTTTAGAAAGGTGTTCAATAAGCAAAGACTAGATTTCTCGAAGATTACGACCAATCGGCAGGCCAAGGTACGTAATGTGACTAGACGGTGCTATGGTTATTCCACCAAGCCTGACTGTAGCATTACCTTCAGGGCAATTAAAAAACAAAACAACAGACTTTTCTACATTAAACTGCAAACCAATATCAGCATAACTTTTTTCAAGACGCGAAAAATTATTTTCTAATGAAGAAAGTAACCCAGACAGATTTAAAAGATCATCTGCAAAATCCAGAAGCGACAAGTCAATATGCTTGCAAATATAACTCGGAGAGATAACCTGTTGTGCATCATTAACACTGTTTTTATGCATAGTAGGAGACGTTATAGCCCCATGCTTAATTCCCTTATGTACGGAAATCTCCCCACTAAGCTCACCATCTTGCAAACGAACACGAAACTTGAGGTTCCTATACATATCACGGAGTGACCATACAATAGAAGAACGCACGCCTCGCTGACACAGCTCTGCCAAAATCTTGACATGAATCCCAGAGTCAAAAGCTCTCCTGGCATCATACTGACCTAAGATCAAAGTTTCTCACGAGAGATGAGCATCAAGTAATATGTTAGCAAGAAGATAAAGTACATGGGTGCAGCCGAGGCCTTTTCTAAAACCAAACTGGTGTGGAGGCATCTCATACTTATCATAAATCTTACCAACCACAACAATCTTGAATAGTTTACAAAATACTGAAGATATCGTTACTGGCCGATACGAAGAAGGCTGCTCGTCTGGCTTCCCCTTCTTTAATATCGGGATAACTATACCCACACTGAAGCAACTCGGGACTATACCTTGTGTCAAAATCATCTGAAACAGAAGGGCAATGTGTTGGTAAAGAACATAACCTCCCAAAGAAAGATGTAGAGCACAAATACTATCGCAGCCTTTTGAGTATATCCTTTTCAGCTTTTTAACGGGCTGGCAAATTAAGACCGGTGATGCTGAGAAATCGTCGAAGTTATTGGTAAGCATAGACACCAGCTCATTTTCGTAATTAGACTGCAGAACTGGATCAGGTGCTTTGAACTCGGAATCAAAGTAAGCACTCGACTGATTAGCAGAAATACAGTCTAGTTCAACAGTTCCAACCCAGATATCCTCAAGCCAAAGTATCTTTGCGGTTCAGCTTGGAAACACTGTCTAAATAAATCTGTATTTGCCCTGCGATAGAAAAACAGCAAAATCGCTGTCCTCATTCGCAAAGGCATGTGATACTTTGAAAACACTTTTAATTGACCTGAGTTCCTCGTCTCTTCTTTTGCTACTAGCGGGTGATTTCATTACCGACCCTCTCGTGAACTCTGACAGGGCATCGCTGCTTTTAAATACTCTACCAAATGGATATTATATAGCCACCAAGGCTCCATTACACTTATGTCCATAACAGAGGCTCTGGAGTTTCTAACTTAGACCATGTGATAGTATCTTGCGATTCAATTATACGTTCAGATATTCAAGTTGACGCTGACGAAATCGGTGACGATTATCTACCCCTCACTTGTAATTTGTCTGTTCCCTGTCTCTCTAATATGACTAAGTGGCCAGGAGGACGCAGTGACAAGTGGCACGAGAAATATAATTGGAACCGATGTGACCCGCTGTTATTTATCTCTACCAGGGCCGTATCCAGGATTTTTTTTGGAGGGGGTTTTACTAATTTTTTTTTTTTTTTTTTTTTGGGGGGGGGGGGGGGTTACACAAAAAACCTCAAAAAACGCATACAACATTTGTTTATGTCCATTTTTGTTACGTTTTTACGAGTCAGACAAACATTTCGGGGGGGGGGGGTCAAACCCCTTAACGCTTCTTGGATACAGACATGATCTCTACACTCTGTACAACTTTCCTTGATCAAAGTGCCTTACCATATTCTCCATTGTTCTGTCCCTAGCCCCAAAGCGAAGTTAGATCTGAATTTTTATTATACGGAAATTATGTTCTGTTTAAAATCCGCGGCTAAAACGGCAGTCCTAGTTGAGCGTTTACGCATTGGTACGAGGAAGCCTTTTTGGTCTATAAACGAGGATGTTGTTGCTGCTAAGAAAAGAGCTAGATTCTGGCTCTGCGTGTGGTACGCATGTGAACCCCCCCAAGCGGGAACAGTGTTTCGTTTAAAGCAAAAAACAAAAAAGGAATATAAACTTGCTCTGATAAACGCTCGCTTAAATGGTTGGGATGCTCCCACAGAGCAAAGATCATGGAGCAAAGTTATTAAGTGGAGTGATATGTCAGCCTAAAGTGCAGTCCTCACTTGATATTAGTAACTTCGTATCGCATTATACAAATGTTTTTGAAGATGTGCCGAATGCTTGCATCAGTTATATTATGATTTATTGAGTGCAATTTTTTCGCATAATTCATTGTCACAGGAAAATATAGTCTCGTTCAGTTTAAATGATGTACAAGAGGCTATTAAACATCTAAAAGGATCTGAAAATCTTGACAGTGATGGAATTTGCTCAAAATTCCTTGCATTTGAGTGCCCAGCTCTGATATCACGTATACAGTTGCTTTTTCAAATGTGCCTCGCTCAATGTCTGGCTCCTGACAGCTTTCTGTCAGGTCTTGTCACATCAGTGCTAAAGCGTGGTAAGCTCTTGCTCTAGTTATCGCCCTATAACGGTTTCGTGTATATTTAGCAAAATTTTTGAATATGCAATCCTCATACATATAACAAGTAAGTGTGATTTCACTCCGTTTCAATTTGGTTTCCGTAAAACCATGGGTTTTAGCCAGGCACATTTTCTTTTAAGCAAAATCATGGAACATGCTGTTATGAATCAGCAGTCTCTATTTAGTTTATCGGTTGATATTAGTGGTGCATTTGATAATGTTGTAGATTCCCATGCATTATATTCTCTATTAAGGACTGGTGTCAATTTATCAGTTGTAAAATTGCTAGGATATCGGCATAGTCTTGGAAATGTCCGTATTAAATGGAATAATGAAGTTTCAAATCCGATTTCTGTCCTATGGGGAGTGCAACAGGAGGGGGGGTGCTTTCACCTTGTATTTTTAAATGTGTTTTAGGAATTTGTCTTCGTAGTCTTTCGCCAAGTTATTTTTATAAACTTGCTTATGCAGATGATGTCCTTCTAGTCAGTCGTACACGCCAAGGTCTGATCAGTAATTTTAAAACGATGTCTTCAGCATTGAGTAAGGCAGGTCTGTCTATTAATAATATTAAGTGTGAATTTATGTTTTTTAATAATAAGTCAAGTCACTTTCTTTATTATGATTCTTTGTGTCTTCATTCTAAGGACCGTATTAAGTGGTTAGGTTGCTTCAACCAGCTCACTCACTTGCTCGCTCTTGCTCGCTCACTTGCTTCAACCAGCTCACTTATTATAAATGAATCTATAAAAAATATCAGGATTGCCTACGGTAAAATCTCTCCGAATCGCGGACGATTCAACCGGAGGGCACTTGGTCGCCTATATAGTGCATATTGTGCCTCTGCTATTTATTACCTACGTGGTTTCAATCACATCCTCCGTAATAAGGATAGGAAGAAGTTGCGGACTAATTATTTTAGATTTGCAAAATTTTTGATGTACCTCCCAAGTCGCACCCGAAATCGGTACATCATAAATAATTTGTCAGTTAATCATGCCCCGTCTGTCCTGTCTGTCCTTTTTGGGAGGATGTATGAGCAAACAGCTTGCCGCATTGGTCCTTATGATCAATTATTATATTTTTTTAAATTTAAGTGATCTTCCACCTATTTTGGATACCGGTTAATGTGATGTTAATGCGCTTTTATATGTATTATGAATCTTTCAGTGTAGTCCTTTTCTTCTTCTTTTTTTGCGTCTTACTCCACTGTTTTTTCTCTTGAGTGGGTAATTAATGTTTGATTGATTGATATTGAACGTATGCTTAGCTTCTTCAGGCTTAGACCGAAGCGGTCAAATAAGGTTCGGATTGTTACTGAGCTTTTGCACAAAATTTTCTTTGAGGGTTGCACGGTGGGCATCTAACGCTTTATTGAACTTTCGTTTAGTATGGATTCGAATCTCGTTCACTATTCCACTCCGTGGCTTCCCGCTATCATGCCAAGCTTTCAGCCACAGCTACGCCGACGCACAAGCCGCCGCTAGCTCCGGATTTCTAGACCACCCTTTCACCTGCGATCTATTACTGATACGCTTCAGAGGAACTGCTACACTCTCCGCGACACTCGGAGCATGCAATATTTCTGCACAGTACATATTTATTTGCAGACGTATTTCACTTTCACTGCAATAGGAGTTTGCATTTCTCTGCCGCAGGTGGAAGAGAACTTTTATTTTACTCAGGATATCACCACAAGTAGCCGCAAAGAGATCATTCGACACTTGTTTCCAGTCACTGTATACTCTCAATTGGGATTTGCACGGACCCGACAACTTTGGACAGTCCAGTGTTATTGACAGTGACAAAGGCAAATGGCCAGAGTATGAACCATCAGCTGCAACTTTTACTTCGTCACTCACCGGGAAGTCCGTTAACACATGGTCAAGATTAGAGACGGTGTTGGCAACATTGATAAATGTATAAGCTTTATCCTTATCAACGACATTTAACTGATCAGGAAAGAACATATAACGATTTGAGTCCTTTCAGATTCAGTATTGAGTAGGTCACAGTTGAAGTCCCCTATTAATAGAACTTTCGTATTCCCAGGAGTTTGAGCCTTCACGAAACGGCTTAGCTGAGTACACGCAGCCGTGAATTTGCTGTCCGAGAGGCTAGATCTATAATTAGTAGGAAGATAGACGTTTATTATCACAGTATCGCGAACTTTAACTGCGAGGAAGTGTTTACTTGATGCTAAAAGTTCAGCCTGAACAGACTTTCACCAAAGTGGCTAAACCACCAGATGGCCGACCTCCGAATTTCACACGTTCAGCTGGCCAAATAAAACGCTAGAGTGAACTTGAGAACTTGAGCAGGTTAGTATTGTCCTCGGAAAGGTGGTCCTATATACAAATTACTTCATTTGTTAGGCTCATAGTATCAAGCAGAACTGTTTTCTCAAGTGCTTTCCCATTTATATTCCAAGACAGAATACTACAAATTTTGGGAGCGTGATCCATCTTTCAAGTTTTTTTTTCTGTTATCAGGACAGGCAGAGTGATAACATGTATGCCTAGTCGAATTGCAATTCAGGCACCGAGTAGGACTTTCACAGGGGTTCTCAGAGGAGCTTGTGTGGCCAGTTTCTCCACAGCGGTTACAAGCTTCAGCTTCCTTACAGTCCGCCGCTATGTGCCCCACACGATGGCACTGATAACACCTTCAAGGCAAAAAGCAGAATTATTCTAGACGGAATAGTTCGAAACCAATTTTAATCGGGTTCGATAAGGCAGCGGACAATGCACTTTTAGAGGGGTAATACATCTTAAACGCTTGCGGATTGCCGCACTTGATTGCTTTTTCACAGTCTTTTGACAGACTTTTCAGAAGGTCCTCCGTCACGTTGCTGGGGAGACGTTTCACTATAACGACGAACTGGGAATTAACAAGTCGATTGTCAATTTTATGGGTACTTTTGAGGGCTTCCGAGACTTTTCTGCTTCCTGCTTTGAAGAGACTGACAGTTGCCATTCCTTATTTCTCCGCCTGAGCACTGCATCTACTAATGTTGTATCACCCGGTGCCAAGCTTGTTATAAAGTCCTTACGCTTTCCTGGATCGTCTAACTCAGGAGGCATATTCTTCACGACAACCGAGAACAGCGGTTTTTCCACATTTGGCTATTTAGGTACCGACGAGGAGGCTGTAGGCTGATTCTTGGAATCAGCAATAACTTTCAAACCATTATTCAGAGTATCTAACTTGCGGAAAACCGTTGCAGCTCACTGTCCATTTTCTCGTCATTTCGTTCACTTTGGTAGTAATACAGACTGCAATTTCGTCACCACACGTGGGAACAGACCCCGGTTGACAAGGAGATTGTCAAAAAGGCGTGTCTCAGAAATGGCTTAGGGTTTTAACTTGGGACTTTCAGGGATTTTGGAGGGGAATGATCAATTAACTAGAAGGCAATGCATGCACGATTCTATTACTGATGCTACTACTTCTACTTCAGCCACCACTACTGCTGCTACTATGATTACTACTTCTACCATGACTACTGCTAAGGCCTACGATATTACCGTGAAAACTTCAGGAAATGTTGACGGGGAAATTGAACTAAATCAAAACTCACTATGTGCATACGGATTGTCAAAAGGGTATGTCAGCAATATCTTAGGAACAGCTAAGAGTATTGAGTTTAAACTTCCATGGTACGATGTGCGGGATTTTCAATTAACCAAAGGTAACATACGCATACTGTATTGTTACTACTGCGGCTAGTTCAACTACTACTACTAGTACCACTACAACTACGACTACTCCTATTACTACTTCTATGACTGCAACTACTAAGCCTGGGGTTTTAATGATGAAAATTTCAGGGAATACGGAGGGGAGGTTGAACTGAATCAAAACACACTATGTGTATGTAGGGTGTCAAAAAGGCACATCTCAGGAATGACTTCGAGTATCATGTTGGAGCTTTTAGAGATTGATTAAAATGCAATATTTGCGCACTACTACTACTATTACTGCTGCTGCCGCCATCACTGCTACTACTCTTACTTCTAGTGCGACTACTAGTAAGGCTAAGGGTATTAACGTGAGAACTTCAGGAAATTTTGAGCGGAAATTGAGTGAAATAAAAACTTACTATGTACATATAGGTTGCCAAAAGGGTGTGTCAGAAATATCTTAGGAATTGCTTATAGTATTGAGGTGAAACCTCCTGGGCATGATGAGTGGGTGTTCACCAGACCAAAAGTGTAATATGTGCGTAATACTACTGTGACTACTACTAAGGCTAAACGTATAAATGTGAAAATTTTAGGAAGTTTTGAGGGGGAAGTTGAATTAAATCTAAACACACACACCGTGTGCATGCAGGTTGTTAAAAGGGCGTATCAGTAATAAATCCGAAATTATTAAGACTGTCAGGGATGAATATCAGTATATATATTAAACTGTCAATTCAATTTCATTTTTTTCTGTAATTTTAGTTATGATGGTGACGTTTTCCTTTTTTATGATATGAGAAGTAAAAACGCATAGCTCTAAATAAGTATTGTTTTAAGTAGGCTAAAGTGCAAATTATTTTCTGATCTTTAGAAAATATGAGGGAAATCCACCCCGCTCCTCTTATTTATTTTAAGTTTTGTCCGTTTCAGGCTTATTTATTTATTGATGGCGATTTATGGTAGTTTTACGCTTGAATAACTATTTGACTTATTAAGACTCATCTTTCGTTTTATGTAGCTCTTTAGTTTTCTTTGGAAGCCCTCTTTTGAGGAAAAGTTTTTTTTTATTTAACACAACTAAGAATTGATGGCGGAGATCTATCATTCGATGGCCTAAGCCAAATTTGAAAAAAGAAAAATCTAAGTTGAACTTGATTGTGGGTTCTAGGTTAGTCTAGGAATTCCAATATTAATGGGTTTAGCGTTGTGTAAAATCTTGGTTTTATGTAAATTTTAGTTTTAAGATGTTTTGTGGATGAAAGATGACGTATTGCCAAAGATTTTCCTTTTCGGTCATCTATCTAGGGCCAAACGGGAACCGGCTCGTCCCCGAATAGGTTAGGATGAGGTCATAAGAAGTAATTTAAAGGAAATTAGAACTTCTTGGCAATGTTTAATTAGGGAAACTTTGAATAGATTATGATGGAGGAGAAGCGTACGCATATATGTTAGCCTCATCCGGCTTGGTGCTGCAGTGAGTTGTTAGTAGTAGTAGTAGAAGTAGTCGATTTTGACGTTGCTTAAATTTCGTTGTAAATGAGTCTTTAGGCAACTCTCTATTCTGAGTATAACTTGAATGCAGAAGTATATGGCTCATATAAAAGGGACTAATTGCTTTTGTTCCAGCATTATTGATATTATTGATATATATTGATATTATTATTGATAATATTGTCGTCAACGCTCAAATAGAAAATTAATTAGTTGGAAAGTCATGAAAAACTAACTACCAAAGTGTCTTCGGCGGATCTTTTTGAAAATTAGGTTCATGTTCGTTAAAATTCTACCACAGGGACTGTACTTAGACCTTCCAATAACTTTCCCACTGACTTGCTCTTTTTAACTTTCCGCATAGACGTATACAGTGTATATAATTTTAAATCTGTAAGTTCGAAGTCGTTTGTTGATTGCTCTCCCTTTTCCATGGCGAATGTTTATAGGAAGATTAAAGGGAGTGATTTTTCTTTCGTCTAGGTTTCCAGGCAACTATTGTAAATATTTAGGGTAACATGTGGCAATTCTTTCAATCTGCGGTTTTCCACCGATTTATTTTTCTAAGGTAAAAGGAATAGTGCCGTTACATAAATATGCTTTGACACTTTCCAATAATGAAGGAACAAAGTAATGGGCTTGGAACTATATCTTTTATGTCGTAACGGACTTAAAAGCAAATCCATTTCAAAGCGTTAATTCTTTGAAGGAAAATGGATAAGATAAAGGATCTTCAATTTCTATATAATTGACAAAGTGTATTAAATTACTCTGTAGATTTTGTATACTCTCTTCATTTATCTTTTCCTTTTGTTTATTTAAAACCGACAGCCCATGATTTCCTACGGAAGGCAGGCATCCCACACAGGTGTATTATATTTCTAAGAGGACAATTCGGAAATTTGCACAAGTCTCTTTTTAGTGACACAATTAAAAAGAAATATTTTTTTTTAATATATAAAAGGGCTTAATTTTTAGCTCTATTAGAATTTCCTTCTAGTATCCCAATTTTTCTCGACATTTTTGTTTATAAATCCTGGCCCGGGGGCTTTCAGTGTTTGTTAAACACCCCCACAAAAGGGCATTCTATTTTTAGTAGGTCAATTTGAAGATTCCTTCGTTGTTTCGTAAGAAACACAATTAAAAAAGATTTATATTTACAAGGTATTAATGTTCTCAAAAATATTATTCCCAATTGATTATTAAAATTGCTTGATTTTAGCTCTATTAAGTGGCCTAAAAAAAAAAAAAAAAAAAATTAGTGACACGTTTTCTCCCTGTCTCTTAAGCTTATAGCGGGCAGTGGATACTCAAGAAACCACGTGTTCTTATAAGAGGGCAATTAAAGAAATAAGGCAGTTTTGTAATTAGGCAACGTTTTCGAAAATAGGACACATCAAAGAAGAAGCGTATTTTCAGCTCAGTTTTTCTAGACGATACAAGGATTATTAGCCGAGTCGATTGAAGAATTCTCTAGTTTTAGCTGAAATAGATGGTTTAAAGGTATTACAGTTTCTGGAGAGAAATTTTCACTCCTTGCCGTCTAGTTTCTAAAATGTGTTGGATGCCCACTAATGGGTCTTGTTGTTTAAGAGAAACCCGGCATGGTTGCGAAAGTGACTAATAAAAAATGAATAAGAGTGTATTTTTAAGGGATTAAAACTGGACAATCTAAAAAATATTAGTCCTAAAGGTCTTTTAAAAAAGGGCATAATTTTGTCCATGTTAGTGGATAGCCTAAACGATAATGGAGAGAGGCTGCTGAATTGTTGTCTGGCCCACAATCTAACGATTGCGAACACATGGTTCCAGAGACCAAATATAGCCAAGTACACCTGGTATAGCAATGATGGATCAACAAAGAAGATGCTCGACTACATCATCGTACGTCGACGATGGCTGTCGTCTGTCCAGAATTGCCGCACCTACCGTGGCGCCGAGCTCGGGAACACCGACCACCGGCTGGTAGCAGCCAAAATTAAGCTCCGCCTCAAAGCTATGAAGAACAGCCAGTCTTCTCGGAAAATTGATGCCGGTCGCATCCAACAGGACCCCGCTCTGGCTGAGCGGTACCATGTGGAGATATCCAACAGATTTGAGGTCCTTGGCCAATGCGATGATAGTGAAGTTGCATGGAAGTCCTTCAAAGAGAACACTCTTGCGGCAGCAACTGACGTTGTTGGAATGAGGCAACGGAAGAAAAAGGACTGGATCAGTAATCACTCCCTTGCCATCATAGAGCTCAGGCGAGAAGCACGTCTTGGCGGGGACATGGCTACATACAGACTGCTAAACAAAGAGCGCAATTCCATGTTGCATAAAGACCGCAAGGCTTTTATTGACAGCAAGGCATCCGAACTGCAAGAGGCCGCCAACAAAAAGGACAGTGGAGCCACCTACAAGATTCTTCGTGAGCTGTCAGGTCAGCACACTCAAACTACGCCATACCTTCGAAGCGCTAGCGGTGAGAATATCTACGACCAAGCACAATGTCTCCGCCAGTGGGAGGACCACTTTGAGAATCTGCTCAACTCAGATCCACCAGACCAGACGGACCATGAGCTAGCAGCTGCTGCGGCTACTACCATACCTGCTCCTGATGGTCCTGAATTTACAGCGGAGGAGATAAAAGCTGCCACCCGCAAGCTAAAGAATAACAAAGTGCCAGGAATATGTGGCCTAACATCGGAATTCCTTAAAAATGGGGGTCCAGCCATGATCCTTTGGCTACAAATGCTGTTTAACCTTGTGTGGCACTCTGAAAAAATCCCCTCAGACTGGAAGAAGGGCCTACTTGTGCCAATCTACAAGAGGAAGGGGAGCAAAGCAGAATGTATCAATTATCGTGGCATAACTTTACTCTCAGTTCCTGGAAAGCTCTTCGCTATGCTGCTTCTCAAACGGGCAACAAGATACCTCCATGCCCTGCGTCGCCCCCAGCAAGCTGGCTTCATGCCAGGCAGGTCCACCACCGAGCAAATCCATACGATTAGACAGCTAGTAGAGAAAACTCTTGAATATAAGAGGAAGGCGTACATTGCCTTTGTCGATTTTCGATCTGCCTTCGACACTGTCGATAGGCAGTCACTATGGCTAATCCTTCAGTCTGCTGGCGTACCCACGAAAATCGTCCGTCTCCTCAAAGAACTGTATAATAACACTGAAAGTGCGGTGATTGTAAATGGACGGCCTTCTGGATATTTCAAAATTAAAAATGGTGTCCGGCAAGGATGTGCCGCTGCACCTGAGCTCTTTAACTGTGTAATAGACCACATCCTGAATAAAACACAGCAGGTGCAGCCGTTTGGCATAGGCTTTGCTGGAAGAGTTCTTTCAGACGTCGACTTTGCCGACGACGTGGCGCTAATATGCGAAAACATTAGTGACCTCAAAACTACACTGGAAACACTGGCCTCTGCCGCTGAGAAATTCGGTCTGAAAATAAATTGGTCGAAGACCAAGATAATGCCCGTTGAGAAAACGCCGTCCAACCCCCTGTCATCTGTGGAAATTTGTGGCCAGACTGTAGAGGTAGTCAAGCAGTTTACCTACCTTGGTTCAATTGTCTGCTCAAACGGAAGCCTAGATGCCGAAATATCAGCAAGAGCGGCAAAAGCAAACTCTGTCTTCGGTCGCCTTCTAAAAACAGTCTTCCATAAGCCCCAGATCAGCCGTCTCACCAAAGCACGAATATACTCTGCTTCAATTTTACTGACACTTTTTAATTACTGACACTTTTTTCGGAACAATAGAAAAACAAATTAGTTTTTCCCTGATTGAAATAATTACTATTACTAATCGAGCCAACCGAGTTCTTTAAGCTACTCATAAGGTTATCAGTATGTGTGTTTATTAGGTATTGTTATCAAACAGTTTGTAGTAACAAACTATAAGTAAGGAGCGACTCGATGCAATAGTAATCGAAGCTCTAAATACTGAACTTAAATGACAATGGGTGCATCAAAAAGATTTACTTTTTAGCGGATTCCAACTATATAAAATTCATTGTTTACTGTTACCCATCAAAACCTACGAGTCTAAGAAAATTTGCCTGATTTTAAAAAAGGGGGGAAACACCCACGAAACGTCAAGCTATCTTAGTGAAAATCGCACCATCAGATTCTGCGCATCAGAGAACGCTACTATAGAGGTTTCAAATTCCTTTCTACGAAATTGTGCAATTTTGTATTTCTGCCAGAAGAAAGACCAGGATGCGTGTTCCATTTGCTTTTTTTCCTGGGATAGTCGTATCAAACCATTAGTCCGGAAAGATCGGGTGATGACTCATTGGAAAAGAAATTGAAAGTTCTATGGCCCAATTTAAGTGGTCAAAAAGATTGGGGCAAACTAGCCCTTTTCCCCCTTAAGACATGATGAAAATTTCGAGATAGCCATTTGATTCAGCATAATTGAAAGGTCCAACAATAATACCTTTGGGGATGACGTGAATTTTCATAGTCCCTGGGGAAAGTGTTGTAAGTTGCGCAATTTGCCCATTGTTTACATATAGTATTTGTTATTAGGAAGCATACAGAAATTTTTCGGGGGGTAATTTTTGCAGAGAATTTCCCGTGGAGAGGGAAGTCTCCGGGAGAAATTTTACATGCGGGGAAGGAGATTGCCTGGCATGATTTGAAAAATGGTTAGAAATGAAATTTTAAAAAAAAATCAACTGAAAGTAAGGAGCTACATTAAAACATTAAAATGAACAGATATTATTCCGCATATGAGGGAGGCTGCTCTGTCCTCAATCCTCGCTCTTTGCCTTAAAGTTTGACTTTTTGTTACACTTCCTTAAGTCAGACTGCTCAAACACAAGGGCCGTTTAATTTGAATGAGGAGTATTTTTAAAGAACTTTGAGACTTTAGTGAAGGTTGAGGAAGGGGCTGTCGCCCTCATACACGGAATAATTTCTGTTTGTTTTAAGTTTTAATGCTGCTCCTTGATTTCAGTTGAAAAAAAAACTTGTTTTCTTTATTTAATAATTGTCAGGGACAGTTTTCAGGTCTTCCTGAAAGTTGCAAACTTTTTGAATTTCAAAAGTCTGGATAATTTGTAAAGGCCTGGTTAATGGCCTCCAATGCCAATTCCACATAAAGGTAAGGATCCTCGCTATAATTTAAGAATAATTTTTAGTGTCTTGGAATGAAAATCTTAGAAATATACTAGCTGAATACGGTCACATTTATTGGCTAACAAGTTTGCCTGTCTCTGCTCCAATACTTTTCCCTTCTAGGGAACACTCAAGGACAAACTTTAAAGTCAAATTAAGAGTGTAGGAAGCTTTCAAGAGTGGAAAAAACTTATAAGTTTTGACACGCTGGTGTCCAAAATAAATCACCACTGCCATCTACTGAACAAGATTCTATCCGAAAGTGCTTGTAAAAGTATGTATTAGAAAGATAGAAAACGGGGAAGTTTATTGAACAAAACTCTTAGAAGTATACTGGCTGGATGTGGTCAAATTGATTGGCGAACAAGTTTATTGGAACAAGTTCCAAATCTAGGTTTTTTTTTTTTTTTTTTTTTTTTTTTTTTTTTTTTTTTTTTTTTTTTGAAGAGGAGGTTTCAGTTCCTGTTTTTAAAACAAGTTTGTATTTTTTTCTGTTACATTGTTGTTTTTAAAATCAAAAGATAAGTTGTATTATTTACAGTACACTTATTTTCCATTTTTCAATTATAAGTCGTATAATTGTTGAAGGTAGCAAAAAAATGGGAGCTGGATAAGAACTAATCCACCAGATACTGTCCTTTAAAACATTGAACTCGGTTGTCTAGCGAACATAAGGTAGGATATCGGTCCTATATTCTATTCCTCAGTTTTGTCGAGAGCCAAAGTACTCACAGTCTGGGTTGCCAAAGGGGCACTTACATTTTTTTTTTTTTTAGCATCGGGAGATTTTATGGTGGAAAATGCCTCTTAATAAAAAAAAAGAACAGAACAGAACACTTGTATCACCCTTTTCAAGTAATATGTTTGCTCTTTTCTTAGGAAAAACTGGGATTGCGCTTTTCCGGTTTGTATTTTCTTATTAATTAAAGACTTGTCTCGTTTTGATTGCATAAAACTCCGCGTTTTGCCCAACATTTACCTATTTTACAGACTATTTTATCATCTTCAATCAAAAGTAATAAAGGCAAGGCTCTAAAGATGTCTCTTTTTTATTAAACTTTTTAATTTCAGTGCTTTTAGAATAGAAAATATTGGGAACATTTTTCTATTTTTATGTTGAACGTGCAGTCACCTCTGCAGGTAAAACCGCACGGTATTACACGTTGTGTAATCTCATTTGAAGCTATTCACTACTACATTATTGCAGCAGTATTATTTAGCCGATTCTCGTGCAGCAGTTTAGAATAAAGTTGTGCAGGGTGGAGGTACTAGGAAGTACAAAACACTTGGATTTGCTTAGCCATTTGCTACAAACAATTTTCGTTTCTGTATCAGATTAGCACGAGATTGGCCTTTCTAATTTATTATGTCATATTTATTTTATCAAGAGCCTACTATGTTTATTTTGCCATTTCTTGGAAAGACTAATAAATATGTTGTAACAGCAAATTTGATCTGCGGTTTAGTCGAATACATAAACATTTGGATAACATCTTTGTTAGGACGCAATTTCCGTACTTGTTTGGACACTGCATAGTTAAAAAAAAATTTGGTTCATTATCCTTCTGAATCAATAAATTTCGTTTTGCAATTACGATGCGTAAAACCCGGCAGATTTGGAAAACCACAGGGTTTAGCGCAGCTGGAGTCTAACAACGTGAAAACGCTGCTTTTTTTCTAATGATTACTTGTTAGGAATTTTGTTTAACATTTCCAGTTGCAAATTGCAAGGTCAAGGCTCAGATAATGTCTATTTTAAATCATTGTATGATCCGTATGCAAAAAAGAAGAGAATTCATATGATTTTACGCATCGTGTAGCTGCAGCATTGGAGATGAAAGTACGAATGGCGAAATTTTTGCAGACTTAGCGGTTTCCCGGGGGGGGCACTTGAAGTGTTGCTTTCTCTCTCATTTTGACATTTTGGTCCTAAAAATTATGGCAACACTGATCACAGCTAGGACTTCAAAGTAGTAGCATCTCATGAACAGATTATGTTCAATAAACTACTTATTTCACGTGATCAATCAAACCACCCACTATGAATTTTGAATGAATAAAATATGTATTTATTTATGAATTTTGAATTTAGCTTTTCTCAGAAAAAGACATCGTTTTGTATTCATGAAACCACAGGCTATGCAATGAGTATAGATAAAGAGAGGTCTTAATTACGAAGTGTAGCCATCAAAAAAAAAATTCCGATGGATGGGGGTAAAACTAGTCAGGCTGCCAGCAAACGACCTATATTTTGCAGAGATATAAACTTAGCTCCTACAAAAAAATCTTCTTTTTTGTGGCTTTTTTACTTTTATTTAGAGCTATTTGGTGTTGGTTTACCTTGTAATTTCGAAATATTTTTTACGCAAGTTTTAGCTGGGCCTTCGCAACACGCGGGTACATTTATTTTTGGGTAGCTCTTTTAAATTTTCTGTCAGGAATGCCGACACATTTATACTGATTTCTTTAATTTAAAGACTGCATCAAAGACTTTAAGTGCAAAATTTTCAGTTCCTATACTTTTTTGGCTCGTCACAGCAAAAGGCAGCAAAAAAAGAAGAAAAGATGTGCTAATGCAATTGTTAGGATGCGTGATCTTTGTCGTTTTTCTCTCAAGACAAGGTGGCGTTTGTTGTCTTTATTTTTAAACAAAATGGCTCCCATTGTGAAGTATTCGTTCTTTTATAATGCAATAATGATACGATGCTTAAGAATGTTTTCTTGTTGGACGGAATATGTGTATTATTATTTTTTTTATTTTGAGATGGGTCATTTGTATATTTTGTCTTCCTTGGAAAATTTGCAATTTTAATCTCTCGCTTTGAATTATAGTCACTCTTTATTACTTTGCATCTAAAGAACATTGTTCTAATAATTCATTGTTTCACAAGCCACATTTACTGTTGTACCATTGAGCCATCTTTTAGGCTTAAGGAGTTTGGTTCCAAAGATTTTAGTTGTTTCCGGAAAAAAAATCTATTTTTTCTCCACTATTTGATGCTTAGTTGAAGACACCAAATTTATGGTTGCTAAGCTGTGCTGAAAAATTCCTAGTCCTAATTGCTTTCCGGAACTCATATAAAGAAGGGAATTTTATTTTCCTCGTAACTTCATGACCTCCAGGTGTTTCAGAGCTAGTATTTTTCGTTTACATTAAGATTTAGTGAAACAAATTTATTCCATATAACGTGCAGTAAAAACTAATGGCTTGTATCGCTTCTATGGAAATGTCTAAATACATTTGGCTTGTCTCGTTTTTTTCTTTTTTTTTTTTTGCGGAAATAAAAATTCAAAAGGTGTGCCAGAGTTGTGTTTCAAAGGTTTTTTTTAGAATGAATGATACAAGTATAAATGGACTGTAAGCGATAATATTTCTTTTATGGTTACGCGTGTAATTGTATTTACTGAAATATAATTACTGAGTTTTTAACTTAGTTAAATGTGTATAATAATACAAAATGCTGATGTTTTATAAGCCCAGATGCTGAAACTGCTGCCTATCATAGTTTTGGCAGTTTTTACATGCTGCGACGAACATTCTGTACGATTTCTTGTTTTTGTTTACAGATCTCCGATGGGAATTTTCAGTCTAACTTGCATCTCTTGGCTTCTAGTACTAATATTTGTCTTTGTTAACTCCTAAAGGAAAGAATCAGTCCATACTAGGTTAGACCTTAAGCTTCAGTAGGTTATTTTTGTTTCTTTCTTTCTATCTCCTTATGCTTCTCTCCCTCTCCCATCTCTCTCTCTCTCCCTCTCCCATCTCTCTCTCTCCCTCTCTTCCCCTCCTCCATCTCTCTCTATTTTCCTTTCTCCTTATCTTTCACAATCCTCCTATCTGATGTTGATAATAATTAATTCATCAAAATAATTGGCTTTTTATGTTGGTTTCAAACATACAAAAGCCTGAGAAAATTTACCTAGTTTTCGAAAAAGGGGAGAAACACCCCATAAAGTCAACTGACCTTAGTGAAAATCACACTATCAGATTCAGCATATCAGAGAACCCCACTGTATAGGTTTCAAGGTCCTATCTCCCAAAAAAGGGAATTTCGTATTTTTGCCTGAAGACAAATCACGGATCCTTGTTGTTTTTTTTTTGTTTTTTTTTTTTTTTTTTTTTTTTTTTTTTTTTTTTTTTTTTTTTTTTTTTTTTTTTTTACAAGGGTGATTTTATTGAACCAATGATTAAAAGTGTCATTTTTAAGTGACCAAAAAGATTGAAGAGCAGCTAGCCCCCCACGTCTTTTTTTCCCCCAAAGACAAGTTTTGAGATAGTCATTTGGGTCAGTATAGTTGAAAGGTTCTTTAACTATAGCTCTGGGGATAATATGACCCGCAATATTCCCTTGGGAAAGGGCTGTAAGTTATGCAACTTATCCATTGTTTACCTGTAATATTTGTCATTGGGAAATATACGGAAATTATTCGGGGAGGAGGCAAGATTTTCCTCTGGAGAGATTCTTCCCGAGGAGAATTTTTCGGGGGGGTCCATGTTGGGGGTTGGGGGATTTCCCGGTATGAAAAACGATCAGAAATTAAATTAAAAAAAAAAACAAGTTTGTTCAACTAAAGATAAGAATCAACATTAAAACTTAAAAAGAAGAGAAATTACTCCGTATATAGGAGGGGCTGCCCTTTTCTTAACCCCTCGCTCTTTATTATGCTAAACTTTGACTTTTTGTTCCAATTCTTTAAGAACGACTGCTGAAAGACAAGGGCTATTGATTTTGAATAACAAGCTTTTGTTTAGCACTAAAAATGTTAGCGTAACGATCGAGGGATTGAGAACGAGGCAGCCCATTCATACATAGAATAATTTCTGTTCGGTGTAACTTGTAGTGTTGCTTCTTACTTTTAGTTAAAAAAAATTGTTTATTTATTTCATTATATGCAGAATTAGATAGCTAAAATGATGCAGATAAAAATTGCCCATTAAGATTTGAAATTACAATATTTTTAGCTAATGTCAGATTATTTTCAGTAAAAAAAAACTTTTTTTTTTCAACTAAGAAAAAAAATTACTCCGAGACCAGGGACGATGAAAACCGTCACGTTCGAACTCATTCAACAGTTGTTTTTTCCATTTTTGTGGCTGTTGAATTGTGATGACACATACACTGAATGTAAAAATTTAAAGTAAGATATTTATGTCTCTCCAAGGGTCCCGGTTTATTGAACTGATGGGGCCATGCTTATTTGTGTCTAAATTCTAGTATTTTGATAGAAAAAAGTCAAGTGGTGTGGCAAACATAAAATGTGGTAAATTTATTGCTCTTCATAGGAACGTTCAATGTTGGGGCATATTACTGTCTAACTGCTCTGTTTGTTGAGCCAAAGAATGTATATTAGCCTTTGTCACTTATTTTGTATTTATTTATATGTAATTGCTTACGACTGTCCTCTATGTCAAGCTTTATGTGACAATAATACATTCCCGCAAACTGTTTTTAGGAATGTTTACATGATAAAAGCTTGCTGGCAGAGGAAGAAAGTGAAGTAGTAGCTGAGGAGTTTTTGAACGGAACCATGCCTGTGGAGACATTTTTAGTGCAATACTTGGATAAACGAACGGTATGATTTAAAGATGTTTTAACCATTTTTACCTCAAGTTCTTTCTTCTGTTTTGGAATATCGAAGCGAGGGTCGGCTTATATCTCAATTCAAGCTCTGGCGAGAAGTTTCGAATTTGTTTTTAGTGAATATTTCGTCATAGAAAAGAATAATGGATACAAAATTGATCAAGTCAAAGGAAAGAAATAGGATTATAAATGACTTTCAGCATAAAATCTACATTACAACTCTTTCAATGTGTACTGTACTCTGTTATTACATGATACAACAGATGAGCTTTTAATGTAATTATAACTTATTCAAGTTAACACATATGATGTACTGTTTTGCATATAGGCCTACAATATAGTTGATTGGGGGGCAAATATATGACTCTAAAAATCCAAGTCGATGTCTCAGGAAAAAAAATTAGATACAGGGCATGTCATTTGCAGTTTTGCCGCAAAGACTGAAAGACGTCTTGAAAAATCTTCGTAGACGCGCAGATGTCTAGGAATCTGTAGACATCAGGAAGAAATCTTCGGCATATCCAAGACAGTCAAAAAGAGCCCCATCTATTTTAAATCTATATTCAGCTGGTATTAGTGACAATACGACATGAAGGAACTAACGAAGCAGGTGTGGGGACAGAATACCGCCGTGGGAATAGAATTGACTTTTTCATAAATTGTTCTTTAATATAAAATAAATAGATGTTCTTTATAAGTTACCAAAGCAATATAAAAATTGCTTTGGATGTACTTTTCTCCACTTCAGGTGGTCTTCATATGTACGACGACGCCCTGGCAAAGGACGATATCTGTTGAATTATTAAGTAACTGCAGTTTACTTTCATTGCTAAACAATCTGGAAATATTATACCTTGCTTACTTAAGTCCCAAACATCCTCATGGGACGTGTAGATTCCAGTCATTTGAAATGGAATAAAATAAGGCTGGATATGGTGATCTTTTAAGTTTTGACCTTGTGTTCGTTGTCCATCTATCACTACGCCGAATTCTATCTTTGAGAAATTGGGTGCCCTTCTTTTGAGTGGCTTAAGCCATCTTGGATGCCGCTATTTTATCTCAGTCATGTTCATATCTCCTTGTTTGTCATTTGGTCCATGTAATTTATCTTTGTGGTGTGTAGAATGTCGAACTGTTTGTCGAACGCGAGGAGGCTGTGCTCATGTGCCACATCACGATTGGCGCAATCAAATGTTGAAGAACAAGACTTTTAGCTGGCTCTAGAGATAGTCATATTTCCATATTTTTGATATTATCTTGAAGCTAGAGCAAGAGCTAGTCGTTTGGTATAGCATTTGTCAGCAATCAAAAGCCTCAAAGGTAGATAAACTGGTCGGCTGCTTTGACTATTGTTATAGGGAGAGAATTTTTTTGTTCATTAAGAGACATTCATAACTTTAAGAGGCCTGGAAGCGGCTCATAACTTTGGTTTTGTTGACGTATATTTGCATGCTTGAAGTTTTGTGATGACTTCTCTAATGCTCTACGTCTGTCTTTGGAGTTCCCCATTATATTATCGACTTATCCAAGCCAGTTAAAAAAAAAAAAAAAAAAAAAAAAAAACATATTTTGATTGTTTATTAGTGGTAGTATGACCTGAAAGAACAGATATAACAGGTCTGGTTACAGAATACCGCCTTCTGAGACCCCGGAGCAGTTTGAAAATTCATGCCGTTACATAGTTTAAGTTATCATTACTATCTCATCTGGATACTGTAAGACATTACATGTTCTTGATGATTTTCCTCCAGATAAGTTCAACGGTTCCCCGGAAGTCATTAAAATTCGATATAGGTCTCTGTTGGATTTGATAAATCGCTCTATCAGTTGTCTGTGTGTAAAGATCTAATTGATGGTCAAGTAAACTGGTCGAAAGTTAGGTCGATATTTACCTAGAACTGAGGCTGTGAAGGCTTTGGTTCTCCATAGAACCAAAGCTAACATTCTAGATTTGATGCTATTTTTACGTTTTGTTCATTTTATTATTGTTTGTTATTTCTCGTTTGTTTTAAAATTTTATTTCTGGCAATTTGTAATCGAGGTCAAGCTTCTTTTATGATATATATTGGCTGTAAACACTTCTGCCATATTTCTTAATTCAGCTATTCATTTTATAGCTCCTAAATCAATTTGAATAATTTACTTTCTTCTCTAACAAATGAAGTCGTGGCTTCTCCAAGGCAAAGTTATAGATTGCCGCTTCTATCTTTGCTGTTGAATTATTGGTTTTCTTAACTCTGAAAACGCTTGTTTCAGAACTTTCTTGCTAAATATATTCTGAACAGGAAAACTTTTGCCATTGCAAGTTTATGCATAATCTTCTTTTTTTTAAGAAACTGCTCTCTTGTATATCTGAGAGATTATTGCCCCGGTTCATAAATTTTCCATCTCTAATGTTTAATGTGCTGCTCTATCTGTATTCCAAGCTTATACGTTTGGAATGCTGCATCATATTTTTTTTCTTTTGGTTTTCCCACCGGTATTAAATAAGAAGATTCTAAAGGAAACAGTGTTTACATTTTGAAGTTTAGCAATCCCTAAAATTCTCTATAAAAATTCCTGAAAATTCAATGTTCATTTTCAGCATCTTTAAAAGCTCCCCTTTTTTTTCAAAAAGCCAGATTATGAACAATAGAGGTTACAAAATACAGCTATAGAAAAGATACATCAAACTTACCCAAAGACAAAAGTTATGATTTCGGTACGACATGCTAATCTAAAGAAATTTCTGTTTTGATCTTCTTCCGAATTTCAGTTATGATGTAATCCCTGATCATTATTACAGTGCGGATCTTTTGCGACTAGACCCGCTGTCCTATTTTTCGTAGACATGGCATACCATATACTTTAGCAGTAACTACCAAAGAAAAATTTTAGCAATGGGGATCAAAATGTAGCCATATTAAACAGAAAAATTTCTACAAATCAAGTAGTTGTGCTGGTGGTATTTCAACAGATCCTTGATAAACTATAGTATCTATAAGAAACATGTCTTGTTTAATAATATCAGCAAGTCTCTTAGAAAGTTTCTTCAAAGAGAGAAGGCTCTCAGTGTCTCCTGACAAATCTTTTTGGTGTCTAATATTGGTACATTACCCTCTTAAGCACCTGTAAGGTCACTGGTAAGTTCAAACTTAATAAATGAAAACTGAAACCAGTGTAAATTAAATAAGGTGATTAGCTTCTTGAAAGTTCAAAAGTCCAAACCAAATAAAAGTAACTTTTATTCAAATTTTTAACGTTTCGGTCCCTTAAGAGCAACCCTCCCCAACCTTGAGTGTCCTAACTTTACTTTTTTTCATTTTTCACCAGTAGGAACGGGGAAGCACAAAAGCAGCCTACAAAAACAACTCGCTATAGCACCACGCTGCATGAGGCCACCAAAACTATACACGCTCCTTTTTCATCCCAATCTATTTAAAACCTTCTTCTATACACCCTCCCATGAACTTATGATTTCCCATAAATCCTTCCTTACGACCTCCTCCAGTACAATTTGGGGACAACCTGCTTTTTGCTTGGCCCTAGATAATTGGCCGAAAAGGACGATGTTTGACAGTCTGTCATCTTTCATCCGTAGAAAGTGTCCTAGCAATCTTAAACTTTGTCTCATTTTAGCCCTAAAAAGCGGGATAGAACCACATTTTTCGTACAGCTTATTGTTTGAAATATTGTCAGTCAGACGGGTACTCAAACGATCCATACACAATTCTTTTGGATAATGTCTAATAAATATTTTTCCGTCTTTCGGAGCGCCCACGTTTCAAAGCCGTAGTTGGCCAACGTTATCACTTTCGCTTCAGTATTCTAATCTTTGTTCGTAGACTTATCTTCTTATTCTTCCAAACATTTTTCAAAAGTGAAAAAACGCCCTGGGCCTTGGCTATTCAACTTTTAACATATTTACTGCATCCACAATCTTTTCTAATAATACTACCTTGGTAAGTGGAGCTAGCCACTTAATCGATCATCTCATTACCCAACATCGCGTCTTCATCTTCACTTACTCCCAGTCTAAGCGAATTATTCTTCTTAACATTAATTTTCGAGCATATTCTTACGCCCTGAGCTCTCATAACCTCCAAAAAATTATTCATTTTGCTAGTGTTTTCATCTAGGACGCTCAAACCATCAACATAATCTAAGTCTAGGAAAGTTTTACTTTCCTATTTGATTCCATGCTCTCCATAGCATTTGCCGTGTTCCTTAGGACAAAATCTATCAAAATGATCCGTATAAACGGGCATAGAACGCAATACTGCTTAACTGCTGATTCAATACCAAACTAACTACTAACCTCATTTCCTAGCTTAACCGCAATACAGGCACGTACGCAGGAATTTGTTTCGGGGGGGGGCCAAATCCTTCAAACCCATTATTCTATGAGAAAAATCAGAAAATTATGGGAAAATGAAAAAAATTGATTTCGGGGGGGCCCGGCCCGGAGGCCCCCCCCCCCCCTGCGTACGTCCCTTCCGCAGCAATGTATTTCACGTACGTAGTACTAATTACTTCAATGTATTTTTCTGGTACACCATTCAAGAATCGGACCTTCGATAAAGCCCTTCAATGATTCGAATCGAACACTTGCTCATAATCTATAAAGCTGAGGACTAAAAGGGTCTGATGGCTCCGGGACTTCTCAACTATTATTCTAAGAATGAAAACACATTCTGGTCGACACATTCTCTCTCCTTCCTAAAACCACACTATTACTCTTAAGAATTTATCTTCAGCATCTCTAAGTCTAAAAAGTATCATCATACTAAGTAAGGTTCTTCCTACAGGAACCAGGCTAATGCAGCTATAATTAACACGCTCACTCTTATCACCTTTCTGATAGAGGGATTTAATCAAATTTTTCCTAAAATTCCTAGGTACTTTTCCTTTTCCAGAAATCATATTCGTAATCTTCAGTAATTTATCTCTAACCTCACAACCACCATATTTATAAACTCATTTAACACCCTATCAGCACCAGGGTCTTATTATTTTTTAATCCTTTTAGTACTGTCTCCAAATCTTCCTCGCAAAAGAAATAATCATTCACTTCCAAAGTGTCACACATATTTCATTCTTTTCTATATCATTTCCTGTAGCTTTATCGCGGTTTAGCATTTCTCTAATGTACTGACCATTTCTCTCTAACTCTTTGTTTATCGCTAATTGTGACCCCATTCCTATCTTTAACTGGGATAAGTCCAATTTGACTATTCCCTGTCAGTTTTATAACATGCCAATATTTTGATATTATGCCGTCTGGCTGCATCTTCTAGATCTTCATCAATTTTATCTATGGCCTCCACTTCACACTTCCTTAATTTAATTCTTAATGCTTTTCCTACCTTTCTTACATTCCTCTTATTTTAATGTAATCTATCACTCAAATACTTCTTTTACAAGCCCCTCCTCTTCTCTACTAAAGCTAAAACATTTTTACTAATATTCCATGCTTACTTTATTCCTGAAACACCATCTTCAACTTCACAAACCATTCTCCTAAAATTTTCCCTTCTATTTTTATATTGGCCAATTTTAGACTCTAATTTAATATTCAACTGCTCTTGGAAAGTTTTCCTCAGGTATCATCCTGTAGTCTACCAGCATCATAACTTCCCGGAAGGTAGTTACCCTTCCCATATTTATCTTTGAACTAACCTTCGACCCTACTAGATGGTTAACTTTCATTTCAATATCAATAACATTACTCCGATGTACTCTGGTATCTTGTATCGACCCTTTCAGTCTTTTCTTTACAATAACATAATCAATATGGCTGGTTGTCTTACAATCATGTGATACCTTGTTAACTTTTGGGTCATTTTATGACCAAACGCTGAATTGTATATAACTAGATTGTTATACCTACAAAATTGCAGTAGTACATAACCGTTATAATTATCCTTTCCCATGCCAAATTTTCCTAAGCACAGATACCATCTATCCCCATTTCTACCAACTTGGGCATTAAAATTCCCTTATAAAGCGTCATATTTCTACCTGGAACCCTGTATATTTGTTCCTTTAGCTGTAAATAAAATTCGTCGAAGTCACTACTATCTACATCAGTCGGTTCCACAGGAGCATATACAGTACTACTAAGACTGATAATTTGCATATTTTTAGTCGCGATATGAGCAACTAGCATTCTATTATTAATACCTTCCCAGCTTAAGCAAGACTCAGCAGCTTTCTTATTCATCATGAACCCTACTCCTTGCCAATGCACCCCATCCTTCATTATCTGTCTGTAAAAAAAAGGAAAAAAAATTGAAGGAAAGTAATTTTCTACTGATCCTTAAAATCAAACTGAATATAAAATGCCACGTGACTCTTTGAAAAGCTGATAGCTAAGTGCGTTGCTCGAAGTACCTTTTGTGTTTGTTCTTAGTAATCTGCACTGCTCTTTGTATATTTTGTTCACAATCGGCGGTAACTTTCCATTGGAACATTTATTGAACTTTCCGACGTAAGTGGGCGGAAAAAAGAGACAACACAATGCATGGCTAAGCAAGAGGGAATTAATGCAAAAGATAAATTTGAAGAGTATCCTTTAGAAAAGATGGATTCAAAGGGATATGGAGTTTAACTTCATTTTGAAAATTTAAAGCAGATGTATAGGCGGAATTTTATTTCAGAATTGGATTCAATCATTTTTTATTATTATAATTTTTTTTTGAGAAGTCCATCATTTCGTTGTTACTGGCAACTTTTTATGAAGCTAAGATCCTCTCAGAATATACATGTTTACATAAAACTTCAGTAGATAGAGACAGGGTCAAGCCCCACCCTTTTGATTGCCTGACTACTGTGAAGAATGACCTTTTAGTAAAATTCTGATTCTTGGACAAAACGCCCATACAAAAAGTATGTATTTTATCGAAGAGAAAGGGTCTAGCCCAATCAGTCTCTTTTAATGAAATGAAATCAGGAACATAAGAGTATAGTGCAATAGATTGTGTAATCTTTCTTATTTAGAAAGTGCTTTCTTGTCAATGGTGTTTGAAAGTAACTTCCATTGAATTCAATGGTCAAGGGTAAGTGTGTTTCTTAGACTCATATTAAGCCTATAGATTTGTCTTCTGAAAAACAGCTAACTACCCTCAAGGGTCGTTCACAATGAGGATTAGTTAGCGCTAGCCCTACTCGTAATAAGATTTATATAAATTCTGGAACTAGCTAAAGCCTGAACTGAAGTTTTATTTATTTTAACTTCCTTAAAATTTGGCCAAGGCCAGCCAATCAGATATCGCCATTATCAGTCTTTATTCTCATAAACAAGAAGTGTATAAGAACGACGTTAGAGACGCTAATGAATGATCTCCATGCAATTCTAGTCCCTGCAGCGTTCGAGATCGAGTACCACATCTCGAATCACGAAGCAGAGATCAATCCACTGTGCCACCACAGAGTCAAACTTTGATGATACAGTGAAAGTCTTTTATCTTTGGCTTGATCTAAACAATCAGATAAACATTATTTTTAATGGGTCTGACATTAACTAAAATCTTGAAGATAGTCAGATATTGGTGTTAGGTATATCGTGGCGTTATCCACTGGCGGATCCAGGGGGCACCCTCCCCCCTAAGATTTTTTGGCGCCCTCTTATCCTGTTTTTCTTTACTCTTTTTTTAGAATAAATATGTCAATTTGGTCAATTATTTGCACCTTTGTTACATTGCCCCTACCCCCTCTCCCCAAGATTTTGCTCATTGGTGCCCTTGTCACATTGGGCTTCCCCCAAGATTTTGCTCTAGATCCATCCCTGGCGTTAGCTAAATCTCATTGTGAATTAGCCTTTAAGAATGTTTCTTTTCATAATATATTTCATTGTTACTCAAGATGGTTTTATATTCTCAAGAATTAAGGTTACTGTTTGACGAGTTGTTCATGTATATTCTAATTCTTGGGCAAAAATTATGTTTCTAGAATAATTAAGGAAGTCTTCATTCTGTCTTAATAATAAACATCCAAAAAACACTTAGTGTCACTTTTCTTGTCTCTGTAACTGCCATAATCCTTATTGTAACACTTTTCTTTTCGGTTAATTATGTCTCCATCTGGAATGTTACTATATTTCTTTTTCTATCCTATATAAGTAATTTTGTCTTATGAATAGAAATATAAGTGTACATTCCTCTTTTGAAGCCTGCCTGTCAGCAGGAGTAAATTGAATTGGCCTCTTGTTGTAATCCAAGAAAATTAAAGCTGAAACCTGGTGCTCGTATGGATCATTGAATCATATCTTCTTCTCCGCTCTGGAAATTACGGTTCCTGTAAAAAAAAAGAAAAACAACTAACTTCTATATTCGTATATTTTTCTTCTGGCAAAAAATACAAAGTTGCAGATTTTTGCAGATATGAGCTTGAAACCTATGTAATAGGGTTTTCTGATACGCTGAATTCTGACGGTGTGATTTTCATTAAAATTCTTTCACTTGTAGGAGATGTTTCCCCCCTCTTTAAAAAATCGAGTAAATTTTCTCAGGCCTGTAGCCTTTGATGAGTAATACTTAACTTAATAAAATTTATATATTTAGGATCAGCATTATAAACACATTCTTTTGATACATTTATTGACATCAAAATTCCGTTTTTAAAAGTTTCGATTACTATTGAGCCGTATCGCTTGTTTTTTTATTGTTTTTTTATTACGTATATGTTATTACGTATATGAAGGGGTTCTCCCCTTTGTCAATACCACGCTCTTTACGTTAAAAGTGAAAAAAAATTTTGATTCACAAACCCCTGAATCACAAAGGCCGTTTAATTAGAATAGATAGCTCTTTTGAAAGCACTAAAAAAACTGTAGCGTAAAGAGCGAGGTATTGACTTGGGGGAGAACCCCCTCACATACGTTATAATTTCTGTTCGTTTTAAGTTCTAATATTCCTTCTTACATTTCAGTTGAAAAAACTTGTTTTTTTTATTTAATTTCTGATCGTCTAATGATCGATTTAATTTCTAATGCTTGGAAATCCGGCGCCCCCTTCATAGAAATGTCTCTTACCCCAAAGAAACATCCTCCACGGAAATATTCTCCAGAGTAACCCCCTCCTCTAGCCCCCCCCCCAGAAAAAATGCTTCCTGAAAATGGCTGTATACTTCCCAATAAATAATGCTGGCAACTTTTAGCCCTCCCTCTGGGAACTTCGGGGGATTAAGTCACCCTAAAAGACATATTTATCATATTTTCGACCATGCTGAACAAAATGGCTATCTCAAAATTTTGATCGGGTGACTTTGGAAAAAAATAAGCGTGGGAGGGGCCTAGTTGCCCTCCATTTTTTTGGTCACTTAAAAAGGGAACTAGAACTTTAATTTCCGTTCCAATGAGCCCTCCCACGATATTCTAGGACCACTGGGTCGATACGATCACCCCTGGGGAAAAAAAAAACAAATAAACACGCATCCGTGATCTTTCTTCTGGCAAAAAATGTAAAATTCCACATTTTTGTAGATAGGAGCTTGAAAACTCTACAGTAGGGTTCTCTGATACGCTGAATATGATGGTGTGATTTTCATTAAGGTTCTGAAACTTTTAGGGGGTCTTTCCCCCTTTTTTGAAAATCAGCCAAATTTTCTCAGGCGCGTAACTTTTGATGGGTAGCACTAAACTTGATGAAAGTTATATATTTGAAATCAGCATTGAAATCTGATTCTTTTGATATATCTATTGGTATCAAAAACCCGTTTTCTAGAGTTTCGATTACCATTGAGCCGGGTCGCTCCTTACTTACAGTTCGTTACCACGAACTGTTTGAAAAGAAAACGAAAAAAATGGATTGGATCGAGATACTGCTGAGTAGCTACAGAGGACGACTGTTATATGCTGTTAAGTTTAGCACGACTTTGATGTGCCGTTAAGCTCAGTTTCAGTTGAAACTGAGCTCTCGAAATTAAGGTTCGAAGTTTCGTGTGCTAAAAAAAAAAAAAAAAAAAAAAAAAAAAAAAAAAAAAAAAAAAAAAAAAAAAAAAAAAATCAAATTGGATTGAGAGACTGCTCACTAGCTGCAGAGAACGATTTAGATATAATGCTAAGCTAAGTCTTCTCGAAATTGGAGTTTGTGTGTAAAAAAAAAAAAAAAAAAAAAAAAAAAAAAAAAAAAAAAAAAAAAAAAAAAAAATCCGTTGGATTAAGATATTACTCACTAGTTGTAGAGAACGACTTTGATGTACTGCTAAGCATCGTTTCCGTTGAAGTTCCAGTTGACAAGCTCGTCTCTCGGGATTGCTTTGCTGGTAAGGTCATTTCTGAGGAGATTTGGGGTTCATGATTTTGCTGCTCAAGATCTTTTTAGCTGAGAATCATACCTTGTTAGCAGAGATGTGCATAGGGCCAAAGCCCATTGCAATGGGTCGGTACAAGTTGGTGACATTCATCTTAGCCTTAGAAAGAAAAGTTTCCTTTTTAGATTGCTTTTATTTACAGTTAATTTTTTGGGAAAACTGAAGCAAGGTTGTTTTTCCCAATTTCTCCGTATTTACGAAGTGAATATTTTATTCCAGCTAGGTGTTCATGGAGTTTTCGTTTTCGGCTTGTTACTTCGATATCAATAGTGCTCTAATTCAATAGTGTTCTGTTTTGTTGTTAGTCTGTGTCATTGGTTTCTTGTTCATTAGCTTTTGTTTTGTTTGTTTTTGTTTTTTCTTTTCTTCTTCTTTTCTTTTCCCTTTACTCAGTCTTGTCATGTTTTGTGATTGATGGGTTTTCAATAAATAATAATAATAATAATATATCAGACACTAGGTTTAAAAACTGATTTTCACAAATTTTTGGCAACTATTTTTTGTTACACCCTCTTTCAAAGACGTTTAAATATGAAAATCTGTTCATTAGTCGTGTTTTCTTTGTTTCCTTTCGATTGCTATCCTTTTGCAGTAGGGTAGCAATTTACTTCCTTCCTTTTGTTCATTTCAACTATGGTTAACTAAAGATTAATTTTTCAGACGTTCTTGTCACCTTTATTTTCGACTTTGGCTTAGTAACTCTTTACAGCTATAGAAAAGCGAAAAAAAAATCAATTGAATGAAGACGTAAAATTGTATTGCTTGTCATAATTGCAGTGTAGCATATCATTCTTTTATTGTTCTGTTTCTCTTAAAGAGAGAGAAAGCATCACTTCCACTGCATTATTGTGCCATTAAGTTTAGAGTTGTTTTCCTATCTTTATTAGAAAGGAAAGAGTTATTATGACAGCAATATTATTATACGCCACCATCTTTGTCCTTACACGTGCTATCAATCCGATTATTTGCGTCGTATAAACTTTACTTATTTCTTTTAAGTTACCTGCACACTCATTTTCTATTTTCTTACTTTTCCGAGAATTTTGTAAATAATCCGATTTTGAGATGGCTTTAAGGTGGTACTTAACTGAGTAGAAAACAGGAAAACATCGCGAAATAATATTCATGAAAAAAGGGAAAAAATTTAGAGTTTTAAAACGAATTGAAGTCCTAGAAACTTGCATCTAAACCAGTCTTTATGGTGGGCCGAGCTTTTGAAAGGAAGTACTTTTTGTTATGTTTTTTTTATTCTTCTTTCTTTTTTCTACGAGTTGGGCTACTGTTTGCTAAATTCTAGATCGCCAGACTTTCCAAATACAAAACTGGCTTTACTTTGCGTACGTAATGTCGAGTGGCGCTGTAAACCTTGGTCGGCTTTGCTAACAAAAGTATTTAGGGACCACACTTTTTTGTTTCTACACCAGAATTTTTTAACAAAAAAAAAAAAAAATGAGAGTAATGACAGGTTGTTTAAAAACGCTATTAAAATACATTGCTTCTGCTGAAAATCAACTTAATTTTCTTTTGCTGACATCCAAGCAACATTCTTTGGCCACTTTCTTAGTGACAGGCCACTAAAAACATTGGGGCTGATATGCTACTAGTCAACTGATAACCTCTGGTTAAAGCAAGGCGCAACATGCCTATTGTCATGCTAAAACTTGACATTTGGAGGGCTATGGATTGGGGGCAAAGGAGCCAAGAGCCCACTTTCTGGCTTCATCAGTAGAGACTGAAAAACTAAAATTTGCCTGCCCTTAAGGAATTTCAATCAATATGTTTTATTAACGAATTTGTATACAGAAAAATATATTTTATCCCCTTTTATCAGGTTTTCGGAAATACTTCATCAGTTATAAACAAAACTTGTATCTCTCTTTGTTTAAATGTTTATTTTCTGTTGATGAAATAACTTTCTGATATCGCTTCTAAAAGAGCAGTGAAGGGTGTGCTCTAGTTACTTTAGGAATTAGACAACTATTAATGTTCAAGAAGTATGTGTGATCACATTCCTCTGGCCTAGTCGCAACCGCAAAAATTAAATGACAAGCTGATCTGAAATCATAAATAGAAATGGCGTGTAACAGTAGAGGCTAACACTTTTTGACCTGTGGGTAAATGCTTCTATTTTTTTCTTTTTTTTGGCATGGCTTAATACATGTTGGTCCTTTCAAAATCTATACATTCATTTCTTTTTTTTTGAATTGCCTGTAGGCTCAAGAATGTCTTTGTATTGTGCCAGAATAGATTTGTATGACCATACACTTGGTTTGATTTATTTTTCATTTTTCTATTTCTGCAGTGAGAACGGCTCAGTAGAGGTCTTGACTTAAATATTAGCGCTTTTTTTTTTTTTTTTTTTTTACTGGCTGGAACTAAACTTGTTTTTTGGTCTTTACGCATATCTTTTTCTCATCTTTTCTACCCATTGGCGTCTTGGAAATTATTCTTTTTAACATAGGTGGACGTATATTCTTTCTTTTGACCGATACAATATCCCACTCTGCTAGATGTCTTGATAATAAAAACATAGTGATTCCTTACTTTCAAGGGCGCCGGCAGAAAATTTTCCCGGGGGGGGGGGCAGACGCCAAAACAGCAATGGTGGCTGGTTGACAGTTTAGATGGTTTACGGCACCAAAATACGACTTTACCCCGAAGAGGACGAATTTGCAATTAATTTAAAATCCTGAGAAGCTAAGTGATTTAAAAGTATCAATAACTATATTTTAAGCTTCCCAGTTGCAAAAGAAGTAATGCCACACGGTGGTAGTACTGGATTCAACCAAGTTGATTCGCTTTATTTGTAACGAAATTATGCTATGTTTGGTGATCTGTAATTGCGTATCAGCTATAATGAAGGGGTGTGAGTCATTGTTTATTTGGGGGTAGGGTAGATTCCTTCAAAAGTACATTTTAATGGACAAACTGCTTACTCTTCATGAGGCTTAAGATAAATGTTGAAAGAGGTAGGGGGAGTAGGAATTAATTAAAATGCTTCTCTATACAGCTAATACGTTACATTCCCATATCTACCAGCACAGGGGTGAAAAAGGCAAGGCAGGTCATCCTCAGCCCCGGCATGAAATTTCTGTGGGGTGCCAAATACTGCTAGGAACTTAGTTTTCAGCAATTTTCAATGGATTTTCTTTTTCATTTATATGAAGTAATTCAATGTATTTAAAAACAATATGTGTAATTTATTTATCAATAAGAAAATCCTTCAGTTATGTAGAAGATCAAAAGTCTCACATAACCGTCATCCCTCCAAACAATAATCCTCCTTTTCATGCAACCAAAATTCTTTAGTAATAATATTAACAATGACTTTTCAGCGAAATTACTATTCATCGCCAATTTTTTAAGTATATTCAAATTTTATCCGAAATTGAGATTGCAAATTTAAACGTAGAATGGTACTAATCAGCGTACAATTATTGATTTACACATTTTAAAAGCAATTGACCAGGGATTTAAGGGACCGGTACCTCAAATTATATCGTGGTTAGGCCTGAGTATGATTTCGAAAACAGTCAGAAATTAAATAAAAAAGAGCTTTTCAACTGAAAGTAAGGAACAGATTTGAAACCTATTTGAACAAATTATTCTTTGTATGAAGGTTTTTAAGACCCCCTGCAGCCCCTGGGGAAAGGTTTTCAAGTTATAAAAATTGCCCCTTGTTTTATTTGTTATTGGGAAGTCTCCTCCTTAGCTCCTTACTTTTTACTGTGAAGTTTGGCTTTTTTCCCAATTTTCTTAGAAAATTTGCAATTGGAAAAAAATATTTTTCAAAGCACTAAAAAACTTTTTTTTTAATGAGCAAGGTGTCAAATTGGGGGCAGTCCCCCTTATACATAGAGGGATTTATATTTGTTTTAAGTTTTAAACTTGCTCCTTACTTTAGTTGAAAAACCTTTTCTATTTGTTAAATTACATTTCATGAAACTGTGCGACCTGGCTCAATAGTAACCAAAACTCTAAAAAACGGAATTTTGATACCAATAGAAATATCAAAAGAATTGGCTTATAATGCTGACTCGAAATATATTAATTTCATTAAGTTTAATCTTACCCATCAAAAGCTACGAGTCTGAGAAAATTTGTCGGATTTTCAGAAAAAGGAGGAAAGACCCCCTTGAAGTTATATAATTTTAAGGAAAGTAACGCCATCAGATTGAGCGTATCAAAGAACCATACTGTAGATGTTTCAAGCTCATATCTGCAAAAATATGGAATTTTGTAATTTTTACCAGAAGATAAATCACGGATGCCTGTTTATTTGCTGTTTTTTTCCCAGGGGTGATCGTATCAACCCAATAGGCATAGAACGTCGGGATAGGGCTCATGTTTATGGAAATGAAAAGTTCTTGTGCCCTTTTTAAGCGACCAAAAAAATTGGAGAGCAACTAGGCCCCCTCCCAAGTCACTTTTTTCCCAAAATCGTCCGATCAAAATTTTGAGATAGCTTTTTTCTTCGGCATAGTTGAAAGGCCCAATAACTATGTCTTTGGAGATAAAATGACCCCCTACAGCCCCCAGGGAAAGGTTTTTAAGTTATAAAAATCGTCCTTTGTTTTATTTGTTATTGGGAAGTACGCATACATTTTTTGGATGGGGAGGGGAGGACGAATTTTCTGCTGGGAGAATTTTCAATAGTTTCCAGGGGGTGAAATTTTAAGAAGAAATTTTAAGCTGGGTGAATTTGCAAGAATTCATATACGAAATTTCTTTATTTGTCTTGCTTTCTCTTTGCCGATTTAATTTTAAGCATGAAGTTGTTAAGGGTATAAGTTGTCCGGGGTAAATCTTCGCGAGGATTGAATTGTCCAGAGGATATTTCTATGGGGAGGGGGATTTTTTCGTGAAGGTGGAGCCAGGTATCTTAGCTTTATTTAAAAAAAAACGATCTGAAATAAAAAAAAACAAGTTTTTTCAACTGAAAGTAAGGAGCAACATTAAAACTTAAAACAAACAGAAATTATTACGCATATGAGGGGGGTTGCCCCCTCTTCAACATCTCGCTCTTTGCGCTAAAGTTTGAATTTTGTCCCAATTCTTTATAAACGATTCCGAACCACAAGGGTCGTTTAATTAGAACAATCAGCAACTTTTTCTAAAGTGCCAAAAAACTGTAGCTTGAGCAACCGCCCTCATATATGTAATAATTTCTTTCCGTTTTAAGTTTTAATGTTGCTCTTTACTTTCAGTTGAAGAAACTTGTTTTATTTTCTTTATTTAATGAAGATTAGAAACAAACAATTTTCTAAAGGCAATAGAAGAAGTATGTCAATTAAAGTAAAAGTATTTAAAAATGAAAAGAGTAAGTAGATACAAAAAATACAGAAAGCAATAGCCTACTGACAAAAACGTGAGCAATGCCGAAGCGTTGGACGGTTATTTTTTAACAATATCGACACTTTTGAACTCGGTTATGAAAAACCAAAATATTTAATGCCTTTAGACTCGGTGTTCATAAAAAGTAACGCATTATCGAAGTATTTTGTTCAAAGTAAAACATCAAAACTAAGATTAACAAAATCAAATAAAAAATTTTAATTCAATATTTTTAATTTAATTTTGAATGCCAAAAACCAGTATATTTGATACCTTTAAACTTCATAACTGTAAAAAATTAAATTTTTTTCAAAGTGAAAAATAGATAATTACAATTACTCCTAGAAACAAAAAAAATTGATAATAAAACGCAAAAACGTATCCGTTCAGGGGGAAAATACAGGAATTTTTAGCATTCCGTTCAGGGGAAACATTTCTGATTATAGTGGCTTCATAAATCAGCTCATGGGTACTCTTGCAATGCAAGCAAAAGTTGACGGCATGTTCTTACCGAAATTGTCCCTTATTAAGTTGTTTTCCTTGTGTTTTTCTATAATTATACGAACTTTCTTGTGTTCTAATAACTGCACTAATTACTAATAAATAAATACATATTTAAGATCATCATAAAAAGCTTATTCTTCGACTGAATGATATCAATAGTTAGGCTCGTATACATTCGTTATTGACAAGGATCGTTATTTACTTACCATTCATTACTATGAAGAATTTTTTTTCTGTTTTTTTTTTTTTTGTTTTTTTTTTTTTTGCTCCAACCCAATCATATAGAAAGAATTTTTGTGGAAAACTTCTTAGGGGTCAACATTTTTTCCATGGTTTTTCCCTATTCTACTTTTTTCCCTTTGGTTTCCTTATAATTACTATATAGTCCCAAATTTCCAGCGGGGGTCATTGCCCCCCTGCCTCCCCTTGCCGGCACCCATGCAAGTCTCCTTAAAGATTATTTTGCGTCAAGATAAAAAAAAAAAAAAATACATATAGTAACTCTTGCTTCCCACAAAATTTAATTGAAACCTGACTATCTTTTCTGTCAGATCTTTCTGGCTAGCCACCCCCCCCCCCTCCCTGCACTGAAGCTGGATCAAATATACATACCCAAAAAGTACATATTGTCTCGGAGACTTGCTCTTACCTTCTGTTAAATTAGGTTGAGATCTGGTGATATTATCTGTTGCAGGGCATGATAACAAGAATTCAGGGACAAAAAAGAGAAAATCAGAATTTGTTATTTTCACACTGACCTTTCCATTATTATATCCTAGAAATCTCGAGGAGGTACAGAATTTTCAATCTTAGGTTTCTAATGACAGAAATATATGTTCTTCACGAGTCTGGCATTACATAATCCATGAGAATTTCATTTTTGGAGCTAGGAGGGTTTCATTTTTCATCCTGCATTTACTTTTTAATAGGTTAAAGAACATGTATGTTATTATTTCTGCTTCTATCGGTTTTTTTCTTTTCTTTTCTTTTTCTATGAAATGCATGTCTTTGGTTTAATCCTGAAATAAAGTATGTATCTGATTGCTAAAGTAATATTAGCTGATCATAATAAAAAAAAAAAAAACATATATCTTGAAACAGGTTTTTAAATGTAAACTTTATTTTCTAATTGGTAGCTTTAAACTAATATAGTTTATATGTTTATAAGTAATATTACAAGAAATTGTTTCTCTACCGTTTAAAATTTAACTATAGGTAAATTTAGACTTACTAGCTGCTGCCGCATAAGTCTTTCTGCATCAGTAAAAGACTTTTTAATTAGATTAAAAAATAAAAACAGTTTTCTTTTAACTCAAAGTAAGGAGTGACATTAAACTTAAAACGAACATAAATTATTCTGTATATGAAAGAGGCTCCCCCCTCCTCAGCGCCTTGCTCTTTACGCTAAAGTTCATATTGTTTTAAAAAGTAGAGTTGTGACAAAGAGTCAAACTTTAGCAAAAAGAGCGATGATTTGAGGAGGGGACAGTCCCTTTCATATACGGAACAAATTTAATTTTCATATACGCTAAATTTAAAAAAGCCTGTTTGTTTTTTTTTTATTATATTTCTGAGCGTTTTTCAACTAATGCAGGTTCGAATTTGGCTCACCCTACATGAAAAATTTAACCGAAATTTGCATATTAATTTTGTCAGATTTATTCCGCATATGAAGAGTTGTTCCCTCCTCAATACCTTGCTCTTTACGCTAAAGCTGTTAGCACTTTTAGAAAAGCTTCATATTTTAATTGAACGGCCCCGTGTTTCAGTAACCGCTCTTAAAAATTTGGGGCAAAAGTCAAACTTTAGCGTAAAGAATAGGGTATTGAGGAGGGGGTAACCCTTCATATATAGAATAATTTCTGTTCGTTTTTCAAATAATGCCGGTAAATCTGGCTTAAACGCTTTGAAATATACCCCTCCCCCTTACAGAAAACTCCTCCGTTGAAATTTAATCCAACGTAAAGTGCACTCCCCCCCCCCTCAAATTCCCTCCAGGCAGTTGCATCCTCGCTGAGAATTCTCCCTCCCTGTAAAATCGCTTGCGACTGATTCAATCTGAAAAATTCTCCTTGGCATTTTTTGATTTCAATAAGACGTTGATCTCTAATCGGTTTCTCGATCACCCCAGAAATGCCCTCTTTCGTGGAAATTATTTCCCGGGAAGTCAAAATACGCGGAAAATATCCTCCGGAACATCTTCACATGAAAAATTTGGGAAAAAGAATGTAAGACAATTAAAAAGAATTTAGTGTAGTAATTCTGTCAAATCCCCCCAATGTAACATTTCCCCTAGAAAATACGCCCCTCAGAATTTTCTCTCCCCAAGGAAGATTCTCCCTATAGAAATCCATCCCAAGAACAATATCCTCCCCCCGAAAAATGTCTTTTTGCTTCCCAATAACAAATACTATACGTAAACAATGGGCTACTTTCATAACTTACAAGCCTCTCCCCACGGAATGTGGGGGGGGGGGTCATTTTACACCTAAAGACATAGTTATTTGATATTTCAACTATAATGAAAAAAATGGCTATCTCAAAATTTTGATCAGATAACTTTGGGGAAAAATGGGCGTGGGAAGGGCCCTGTGCCCTCCAATCTATCTGGTCACTTAAAAAGGGCAATAGAACTTTCAATTTCCGTTCGAATGCACCCTCTTCCAGCCATCTTGGACCATTATTTCAATATGACCATCCCTGGAAAAAATAAATAAAAATAAACGCGCATCAGTGATCTCTTCTGGCAAGAATAGCAAAATTCCACATTTTTGCAGATAGGAGTTTGAAGCTTCTACAGTAGAATTCTTTGATACGCTGAATATGATGGCGCTATTTTCACTAAGACCCCTTGAATTTTAGGGGATTTTTCCCTATTTTAAAAATCAGGCAAATTTTCTATGGCTCGTAACTTTTTATGCGTAACACTAAAATTGGTGTATCTTATATATTTGGAATCAGCATAATAAGATTATTCTTTTGATTTATCTAGTGATATTAAAATTCCTTTTTTTAAAGTTTCGGTTGCTATTGAGCCGAGTCGCTCCTTGCTTACAGTTTGTTACCACGAGCTGTTTGATTCGTTCTCAGTAATTCTGAAAGGTCTTGGAATTTACACCTCCTAGATATTGAACTGTATATTTACAATATAACATAATTTAATTTTTTTTTTATAGAGATATTGAAAAAATGATTTTTAAAAATTTAGGGGCAGGGGAAAAAATCCAGTAAGTTTGTGTTCCTACATTAGCGTAAATAGTGCAACTCGAATCGTCGCTGTTTCTAAAAACTTTGTAAGAAATTTCCAAAAGTTTATAAAAGCAGTTGATCTTTTCTCAGAACATAAACAATTTAAAGAAATATAAAAAGTTTCTTGTGCTCTCTTAAATTAAGTTCTAATTATGAAACAGATTCAACCTTCTGCGCGTTTTAACAGATCTTCCAATTATGAGTCTTTGTAAAAGTTTCAGTTTTTGCATGAAAAAAGCTATGCATGCAAGCATTTAATTTAAGTGAGCGCAAAGAACTCTGTGTATCTTTAAATTGTTTATGTTCTGGGAAAAGACCAGCTGTTTTTATAAACTTTGGAAATTTCTTACAAAATTTATAACAAACAGCTAAGATTCGAGTTGTAACATTTACGCTAATGTTGCTTCCCTCAACACATCAATGTAAGTAAAAAGAGTAGAATCATAAACTTGAAAGATGATAAAATATTATATAGAAGTATCAGAATTAACTAAAAATAGCAGCAAAAAAGAACATTTAAAAGAATTTTACGCATAGTTGAAAAGAAAAAGCAAAGATGTGGTTGAAAGGAATGCTTAAATTGCAAAACTTTTAGAATTACTCAGAATGAATCACAAAAAGCCACTCCTACTATTAAGTCTAGGCTACAGTTCAGTTTCGAATAATGGAGAAAACGTCTATGATAATACTTCCTGTAAACATATAAATTTTATTTAGTTTAAAGGTGCCAATTAGAAAATACAATGGTTACACCTAAAAATTTCTTTTAAGATTCTGTTTTTTTTCTGTCATGATCAATGCTCAGTAGCTGACATAAACTAAAATAATAAAATGTATGTTCCTCTACCATGCTAAATGGTTCTAGGCAAATACTCCCCCGGCGAATACTCCACCGGCGAATACCCCCGGCGGAAAATACCCCCTGGAAAACACCCCCCCCCCCCCCACGAAAAATACCCCCCTAAGTTCAGCCCCATATTCTGAGAAAATTTCAATTTTTCACAAATTTTTGGGTCACTTGCTGGAGACTCTGGGTGGATGGGAGCCCCCAAATATTGTCCCAAATTCCTCTCTCAATTTAGAACTTGTTCACGGATGCCCACCGTCCCCAATCACTTTCCCAATAGTATCTATTCATTGCCTCAGCTAAGTTCAGCAATCTGAGCAAATTTAAACTTTTTTCAAGTTTTGGATCACTTAAATTCCTCTCTCGCCTTAGAACTTATTCACGGATGCCCAAAGCCGTGAACGGTTAGACTGTTTCCCTGGCGGTAACCATGCATGTGCCACACACATACCAACAATATTTTTTCCATTTTCACATGGGGTCCCAATCTAGCCCATGTCCATCGCTTAGCCTTCAGACCTTAAAAAATAAAGCCCAGATAGTCAGACCCCAACGCTCAAATCTGAACACTGAACGCTAAAAAATATCCAAATTTTTTTCAATAATTAATTAAAATTTGCATCCTGAGCCCCTGATGATAATCCACAAACCTTATATGACGGGGTCACTATGCATTGAAAATAGTGAAAAATGAAATTTGCTCAGAATGCTGGACTGAGCTTATAGTCGGGAATGGTTAGACAAATGCTCAGGCGGTAATCATGCACTACACACAAATCAACAATATTTTTTCATTTTCACATGGGGTCTCAATCTAGCCCACATTTGCCGCTTCCATTATACAAATTATTTGAAAAAAACTACGTTTTCTATAGAGTTAAAGAGGCTGAGTCACAAGTTCGAACCTTAAAACGTACAGGGATTAATAGGTACAGTTGGGGGATGCCGCCCCCCAAACCCCCCGCTTTTGCAGCCTATTTTGTTAGGGTTTTTGAAGTCCTGTAGCCTGCAATCAGTTGGTCGTACCAAGTTGATCACATTATAGCTTGTTTATCGGTTAGGGAAAAATCCCCTGTAAAAAATCCAGCAAACAGGCTCAGTACTGTTTCTAATCAAAGAGATGCAATAGGATGTTCTTACGGTAAAAAATTCAAGCAGACTTCGTTCGTGTTTTAAAGCATTTCTTTGCAAGGGAAAAAGCGGGGTTGAGGTTGGGCGGCAGATCCCCAAAACAAAAATCTTAACAAAAGAGGCTGCAAAAGCGGGGGGTTTGGGGGGCGGCAGCCCCCCAACTTGACCTCCTAATCCCTGTACGTTTTAAGGTTCGAACTTGTGACTCAGCCTCTTTAACTCTTTAGAAAACGTAGTTTTTTTCAAATAATTTCTGCACGTTTTTGTACAATTTATAATTTATTATTGGTTGACTAACTGTTAGCTGATCGTGTCAGGAGTTAAGGTTGGGGGGGGGGGCTGCCGCCCCCGAACCCCCGCTTTTGAAGATTCTTTTGTTAAGGCTTTTAATTCCTGAATGCTCAAATCAAATGCACAGTAAGATTTTCTTTTTTCAACTTTTCTTCGAGCATGCGAGTATACGGAATGTTATCAAAGCAGTGGAGACTTACCTGTAAGCTGAAGGCCGACTGTGATTATCTTCTGGAGACGCCTGTTGAGCCGAAGGATTTGATAGATTGGATTTAAAAAAGAAACTGAGTTTCTTTTTAAACTTTAAATTTAAGAGATACTACTTTAAATTCAATATATAAAAAATTTACTCTGATGGGGAATCGAACCCGGGTCTTCCACATGACAGACAGGAATAGTGACTACTGTACCATCAGAGTACTCTTCTTAAATTATTTTTAGTCTCTGCAATCTATTTTCGACGCAAGCAAATACAAAGTAAGATTTTCGTTTTTCGACAAAAAAAAATTCTGGGAAAGAGCTTCATCACATTATAGTTCATCACATTATAGCTTGTTATCAGTTAGGGAAAAATATCCTGTAAAAATCCAGCAAACAGGCTCAGTACTGTGTCTAATCAAAGAGATGCAATAGGATGTTCTTATGGTAAAAAATTCAAGCAGACTTCGTTCGTGTTGCAAAGCATTTCTTTGCAAGGGAAAAAGCGGGGGTTGAGTGGGGTGGTAGACCCCCAAAAAAAAACCTTACCAAGAGGCTGCAAAAGCGGGGGCTTTGGGTCGGCAGCCCCCCAACTGTACTTCCTAATCCCTGTACGTTTTACGGTTCGAACTTGTGACTCAGCCTCTTTAACTCTTTAGAAAACGTAGTTTTTTTCAAATAATTTCTTCTTGTTTTTTTTACAATTTATTACTTATTATTGCTTGACTAACTGTTAGCTGATCGTGTCAGGAGTTAAACTTGGGGTGCTGCCGCCCCCCAAACCCCCCGCTTTTGAATATTCTTGTGTTAAGGCTTTTAATTCCTGAATACTGAAATCAAATGCACAGCAAGCTTTTCTTTTTTCAACTTTTCTTCGACCATGCGGGTATACGGCATGTTATCAAAGCAGTGGAGACTTACCTGTAAGCTGAATGCCGACTGTGATATTCTTCTGGAGGCGCCTGTTGAGCCGAAGGATTTAATAGATTGGATTTAAAAAATAAACTGAGTTTCTTTTTTAAACTTTAAATTTAAGAGATACTACTTTAAATTCAATAATTAAAAAATTTACCGTGACGGGGAATCAAACCCGGGTCTTCCGCATGAAAGTCAGGAATAGCGACCACTGTACCATCAGAGTACTCTTCTTAAATTATTTTTAGTCTCTGCAATCTATTTTCAACGCAAGCAAATACAAAGTAAGATTTTCGTTTTTCGACAAAAAAAAACTTCTGGGAAAGAGCTGGAATTTTTGGAAGCTTGCAGTCGGTCTTGTCAGGTTAAGAGGACTATTTTGATCTAATTTAATAATGAAATACTATGCTTTTAGGAATTTCAAAAATTAACATGGGCTCTTATAGGAAAACGAGGTTTTTCGTAAATGTAAATTCGGGGATAGTTTTTTCGGTCTGAAAATATCAAAAGGCCCTAACAGGTCGAATTTCGCTTTGAATGAGTCCACATTCACCCGGATCCGTTGCCAACTGTGGCCTGTAGGCGTGGCTGATAAAAAAAAATTTGATGAACATTAAGTGGCTATATTTGGTTTTTGGAAAACAGGGAAGGAGTGATCGGATTGAGCTGAAATTTTGAGGATAAGCTCCCAGGCCCTAGGAAAGCTTATCCTCTAAATTTCAGGCCGATCGGACAACCTTAAAGGGGGGCTGTGGTGGGAGGGTCGATACTTCCAGCCCACTTTCCTCCATGAAGATAAAGTCGGAGGGGGGGGGGAGTGAAATTTTGCATGTTTCTTAGTTTGAGCTTAGGATACAAAATGCGATCACCGCCGTCGCTCTGCGACCGCTAGGACCGGAAATCGCTCAACATTGTGGTGGGTCGCCTCTTTAAAGAGGCACAAGTGTGCCTCCTTGATGCTCAGGCGGGCGCCCCAAACAATTGTCCCAAATTCTTCTCTCACCTTAGCAGTGGTTAATGGAAGCTTTAGGTAGTGAATGGTTAGACCGTTGCTCAAGCGCTAACCATCTGCAACACACATGGTTACCGCTAGGGAAACAGTCTAACCGTTCACTGCTTTAGGCATCCGTAAATAAGTTCTAAGGCGAGAGAGGAATTTAGGACAATTTTTGGAGGCGCCCACCTTCCCAGAGTCTCAGGCAAGTAACCCAAAGCTTGAAAAAGTTGAAATTTGCTCAGATTGCTGAACTGAGCTGAGGCAATAAATAGATACTATTGGGAAAGTGATTGGAGACGATGGGCATCCGTGAACAAGTGCTAAATTAAGAGAGGAGTTTGGGACAATATTTGGTGGCTCCGAGTTGCCCAGAGTCTCCGACAAGTGACCCAAAAATTTGAAAAATTTGTGAAAAATAGAAATTTTCACAGAATGCGGGGCTGAGCTTAGGGGGGATTTTCTGCGAGGGGGGGGTATGTTTCGGGGAGGTATTTTCCCCCGGGGGGGGTATTTTCCCCGGGGGGGGGGGGGTATTTTCCGGGGGGGGGGGGTAAACGCCGGCCATTATGCTAAATAGTATATGCAAGACGAAAAACAAAACCGTTGTAGCTAAAAAAAAAATCCTTATAGATTGTGTAATGCCAGACTCGTCAAGAAAAAATATTCATCTCTTAAGAGACCAAAGATTAAATCATTTGCATCTCCTCAAGGTTTTTAGGGTAGAATTCTGGAAAGGTCAGTGTGAAAATACCACAATCTGATTTTTTGGGGGAGAGGGTCCCGGAATTCTTATCATCATTCTCCAATTTCTAGTGCTTCAACTTCATTGGTGGATTGGAGAAAGGGAGATTTCTCAACTAAGCAGAGGTAAACAAACTAACTTGCAAAACAAAAAACGTCCGGAACACGGGGGGATAAATTGAAAATACATTATACAGTTTCAATGTGACAGCTAACAAATTAGTACAGCTGTAAGCGAATGTGCAGCTGACAAAACATGAGTATCAAGTCTTCTTTTGTTTTTTTTTTTTTGTTGCAATTGCAAATAAGTCGCAACGTTTCTTTTTGTAAAAATCGAAATTGCATTGTGGAAAATTTACTCGCTTCTCATTACACTCCTTTGGAAATCCATGGCTCTCCCGATTACAAATCATTGTTTCATCATTGGTTAAAAAAAAAAAATACTGTGTGGGATTCTTAGAACGGATAAGAAACGTTCCTCTCAAGTTTGGAAAATATCGTGGGATTTTCCAGAAAAAGGAAGTTATCATTTTTTTTGTTTCTAGCCTCTTAATTAGTATGAACAAAAATCAAATTGAAATTATTGAATTTCCGAAGGTCTTCTTTTTAGGGATCATTAGTTTTGTTGTCGTCAAAACATATCCTACCTACTTGCTTACTTGCAATAGGACCAGATGTTTTCCACCTCATTTGGCATCTAAAGTTCAGATATTTCGTAGGAATTTGTTCTACCGTAAGCTCTGTTTGCTTACATTTAGCCTTAAGCAAAGAGGTTATCGAGTCTCAAGTAATTTTTTTGGAAGTGAAAGTAACTGTCCTGGTTGGGCCTTTTGAATTTTAGTCACGACCCATCCTCTGCTGGGGGGAGGGGTCCCTAAATTCCTGTCATTAGGAAAGCTACCAGAAAAGATTGTCAGATCTCAACCAAACTTTATATGAAGTAAGAGCAACATCTTAGTTGTGTGTTTTGTGAACTATGACCCAGTTTGAACTTTTGGGGTATCGCTAGATTATTGTCATCAGTGCATCTAGTAAAGGAGGCTATCAGATTTCAGCTAACATTGGTTTGAAGTAAGAGTAAGTATCCTATATGTGCGTTTTTCGGTCAATACTTTTCCTGACATTTTCGAACTTGATAAGGAGTAAGAGCTGGTGCCGTTAGGAGGTTGAATTCGGTTTGGGAAATTTACTTTTGTCGATTTCTTGGCGTCGGGATGATTACCAGAATGGACCGACGAAACTTAGTGAGAAGTGCTAATTATTCTTTTTGGGAATCCGGCTCTGACCGGACCTCTATATGATGTTTAAATACCATCCAACCGTGAATTAGAAAAGGTGTTGGATCGTTGCAAAACTTAGATGGAAAAAAGACCTGATGTCTCAGCTGTGTCTTTTGAATATCTGGACCAGATCCAAGTTCGGAGGGTCGGAAAAATGAGGAAATCCTTAAATGCATGTTGTCTGAACAGTAATATTATTTTGGACATTAAAACTAAATGTAAGTTAACCCAATCACTTTGGATTTCAATATGGCTTGAGTTTTGCCCATGTCTACTTGTAGTTGCAAACGTCTTGCTGGATGCGCATATTTCAAAGGAAAGCTCAGATATAGATGAACATGTTATTCAGTTTGCCCTTGATTTGGAAACCCCTTCCCAGAATAGGATCCATGACCGCAGGTGTGCTGTGGTGAAGAAGAGCATTAAAAAGGTATCCATATCATCACCGGATCTGTTCAAAAAGAGCATATCGACATCCCAGTTGAAAGTGGCTCCAAGCTGTATCTTTAAGGGCATTGACATTTGTCTCTTGTGGGGTTTGTAGATGACCATCTTAATTTTTCAAGACTTTTGGCTTCTTTAGTACCCAACTTTAAATTTTGAATTAGAATATGCTACAATTAGGTTAAGTTTTAAAGCGACGAAATGTGATGTACTGTAAATTAATTGGAATACTTGCCCTTAACCTTGAATCTAACTAGAGTAAAAAATAGCGTGCCCTCTAAGTCGATTGTATACCTGAGTTTGACAATAGCTGAAACTCTACATCATACACGAGTGCTAATTTTGAATCATATTGAGAAAAAAAATTAGGTGTGCCAACGGAGCTTCAGTTTTTTCCAAGTGGAATCTAAATCTGTCATTTCGTGGTAAAAAAAAAATCTTCTTGCAGGATTGCTTTCTATTCTTTACGTTTCACGTTTATGTTATCAGAATAAGGTAAGAAGAATATTCCTCAAGCATCTGCCATTAAGAACAATTGATTCGTATTTAACGAGGCCGTGTTCAGTGCCGGATTCAGTAACAGGGACAGAAACGTGTTTAGAAAAATACCCCTAAAAGGTAGAGGCCAATAATCATCTGTTGGTGCTCATAATAAGTTTGTAGTGTGTGGTATGTAGCGTTGTTGTGTTTGTTGTGCTTCATTGTGTTCGTATATTGTGTCTCTTACTTCTTCTGTTTTCACCCTTTTGGTTTAATTGTGACGGGTTTTGTAATATGTTCATTTTTCCATTCATAAATGTCAGATATTACTAATTTTAAATAATAATAACAACATTTTAAATACTTTTAATTTACTTTTTATAAATAATTTTATAGTCGATTGACGACACTATTTCTTGAAATTGAAATTTGATGCTTTGCTCAAAGAATAAATAGATAAAATGGCAGTTATTAAAACTTATTGAACGTTTCTTCTTACTCTCATGAAATAACTTCAGTCTGTCTATGATTTGCAAATTTTGAGGATATTTCAGTCTTTTCTTATTTTTGAACAGCAATGTTTTAGAACTATCTCTTTCTTTGCAGCTGAGCCATAAGCGCAAAGCAACCGAGGATGCATTGTCAAAGCAGCTGCAGGAATTGGAACGACTTCGGTTTTAAATAGATTGTTTTATTGGTGTTTTTTCTTTGTATCTCACTTCCGTTCAATTCCAGTGTAAATTTATTCTTCGAGTTCATTATTTGTAAACATAATTCAGCTCTTTTTGTTTTGTTTTTTGTTTTTCTTTTGTCAATGAAGTGAATATATGTCGTTTTCTAGAGAATTACTGCACTTGAAAATAAAAATTAAATTTTGCCAATTAATTCTTGATAGTTTGAAGTGCCCACTGCCTAAAGATTGCGGAGTTAGGGAGAGAGTTTTAGATTAGATTAGATCTTGGCATAACAAGAACATACATTTAACTCGGAATTATCCAGTTTTTACCCTGTAAAGTTTACCATTGTGGAATTTTAACACTAAATCACTTGAATGGTTTGGATGCCTATAAGCTTCGATTAAACTCAGGGAAAGCTTTTTCAGACAAAGAAAATTCTTTTATCACTCTAGATTCTAAGTGTGCAGCATTTTTTGGTCACACTTAGTTTATGAGGCAGTGACGTCTCACACTTCACTGGGGACTTTCAGCATATCATCTTGTCCTAGACAATCAGCATATTATCTTGCCCTAACCCCAAGAACATATTTGGCACTTTTTTTAACTGTGTTGGAGAGTTCAAAAGGTTCCTAGGATGAATTTTTATCCACCGGTTAATCCCCTTGTTAGCATGGCGGGTAGGTCTGCAATGATTGAGACGAAAACTTTGTAGCACATCTGTTTGAGACACAATAGCGGGGGGGGACAAACTGGGTGCATGCACCTTCAAATCTTGATTTCTTGCTATTTGTCCCATCATTCCCTATATCTTTAGTATAATTTGCGTAAGAGGAAATTATTTTCTTTCTGAATTCTGAGCTACCAAAATGCTACCCTCTCTCCCTGAAAAAAAAAAATGAATCCTATATAGGTACCGACTATCTCAAAGACTGCACAATTTGAGCCTGTAAAATAAAGCTACATAATTTTTCATTAACATATCTAAACGCGGTCGGCTTTTTTTGTCTCTCTCATTTAAATCATTAAAAAATAGTTTTTCCTTGTGTGAATTTTTAAGGCCTTATTTTTTAATTCTGCAAAACTACAGAAACACGTTCTTTCGTTTTGATATGACGGTACAAGATACAGAATTTCTAAGACCTTAGCAACGCTTGTTACGATTCCCTCGGTGGTATGTCCGAGATTTTTTTTTTATTTCCATCCGAGTGGCCACTCTGCCTTCGGGTGGCGGAACACGCAGTTTAAATATACATTTATCAAGTTTAACATTTAATCTACCAGATAGTTTAGACATTTTAGCTTTAATGTACGTTATTTTGTTTCAAATGTGAGAATTTTTTGTTTAGATTACGAGCTTTGTCTTAAAACATAAAGAAAAACTACCAAAATAAATCAAAATGTTTTGTCGAAAAAATACTCTGGTTCAAAAACTGAATTATGAGTACTGAAAAATTTAAAAAATCAAGTGTTTTTTCCATAAAATTATCTAAATATGATTATCTTCCAATTTATTCTTGCCTTCCTTTAAAGAAGAAATTCTAATGTTGTGATGAATCTCAATAAATACAAAAAAATATTAATAAAATATTGTTATTACTGTATCCTCTCCATCCTAATTCAAGAGTAAGAAATGCTTCTGTGAGATACTTGATCCTTAGAGTGTGTCACAGGAGAATTTGCAAAAGCCATTAAAGAACTGTTTCTACATTATTGGATTATGTTTTTACAAATCAATTTTTATTTCGCTTGTTATTTCTATTTTTTTTTCTATTTTCTCTAAGAGTACCTATAATCAACCTTGCTCATTAAAAAAAGAAAATTGTCGAGCCATCCTTTTAATATCTCTAATAAGTTTTAAAAGGTTCACTGGAAGACTAGTTTTTTAGTGTCTGTCTTAGGGGAAATAGTCTAAAGCTATAAAGAACTCTGTCTACATTATTTAATTATGAATTCGTTGTTGCACTTTAATCGGCTTGCTGAATTTTCTTTTCTCTTCGCGAAAGCAGACTACAGACGAAACAAACAAATAAAAGCTTGTTTTTTGAATTTGAAATGACAAGAGAATGGTTTAAATGATATAATAAATTCCCAAACTTTTTGTAATTTGTGATAATGAATTTAAATACAAGGGCAATACAAAACAATTTAAGACAATTTAACAATTTAAGAATGTTTTTACTGACTTTAGCAAGAAATTTCACTTCGATCTGGCGCAAAAATTCAAGAGTCAATATAGAAGTTAGATCTACCCAATATAGCCCGATTGAGTTAAATGTGAAATAATAAATGCAGCTTGGTTTTCTGTCAGCTGAAAATTTGAGCCAAAATCTGTTTCCCAGTGCTTATTATCATTTAGTTTATTCAGAAGAATTATGTTTGTTAAATATAATCTTTATTAACGCTTTTGAGAAGAATGTGTTTTAAGACATACTCGTGTGAAATGATTTTTCAATGGTCCGTTCTGACAGCTATCCAGTATTATTGAGCTATAAATCGTATATTCATGAACCAAGTTCTTAATATGTGTATCTTTGATCTGAAGGAGCTTTATTTTCGGCTATTTCTTTTTATCTTTCGGTCCCTCCCCTCACATTTACCTGAATAGGCATCCCTGCAGAGTGGTGCCAAATAACATTAAAAATTCTAAAACTTAAAAATGTCAGTTGATAGCATGTTTAAGGGATATTTTTTTTCATGAAAAGAGTGGGTGGGCTCATCAACAGCGTGGCACGGCTCGCAGCTCCCCAGCTATTCATCATTGCATTAGTGTTTCTATTCAAGAGTGATGTTCTCTAGGCTCTTATTTTCTCAGTCTGGTACATTTTTTTTCAATACAATTGAGGACCAACTCGTCATTTCTATGCATTAGCTGATGAAGAAGTCTCTTTTTCTGAGCTACCATGTATCGCATTTTTATCTCGAGGGAAATTTACTGAAAGCCCTGTGGATCGGACAAGTGGATTGAAATTCATCTTATTTTCTTCGAGAATAAAGAGGTCAGTGGTGAAAGGAAAACATTTTTTTTTCTGTTTTTGGGCTTCATTTGATTTTCATACAATTTTTATATACGTATGAATATTACATTGGTGCATTTCAAAGCCATTGTACTTTGAAATGCAATTTCAAAGGTATGTACTCAAAGCAAGATTATGTAGCTGAAGTATAATTTTTGCCTATAGACCCCTGCATTTTCTAAAATTGGGCTAAGTGATAGGCTTCAATTCCTGGTGTCGCTGATTGGTGGTGTGACTCCGTAAGCTCAGCCCGAGGCGGCCCAACTCCAAATGTGTGCCGGAGAAATCTGGAGAAGGTAGACAGGAAGGGTATACAAAAGCGAAAGATGGCCAATCTCGAACTCTCCATTGCAGTTCCTGCATGAAGAGCCATGAAACAGAAATCAGCACCACCAGTAGGGACTGTAGAGTCCAATGTCGTGTTCTTTTCTTTTTTGGCTAAAATTTGATAAGTAGACTTACAGAGCTAAGTAGCGTCAATTCGGAGAGTAGGCACCTGTCACTAAGTTTTTTTGCCACTCCCTCTCCATAGGTTTCGAGAAATGCCTTTTATTTAAGTATTTTCATTAATAAATTGCTGTTTTGGTATTTTCCTTAAAAAGTTCAAAAAATTGTCCCTCCTCCTATTTTCCGTTCTCTGACGCCGCTGATCGAGCCGTTTTCTATAAATCTTGATGGCCAAGAAGATTTAACACTTATTTTCCAGAATTCCTCATACGTAGCTATAGTTAGCACTTGTTCTGGGTAACCTCAAACCTGAAAATGGCTATCATCTGCTTTGGCTATGCTTTTGTCTCTTCCGCAAAAACAAGTATAAATCGCGTGTTTGCTCTTGTAGACCTTAATCGTTTAAAGTATTGAAATTGATTAGACTCCAGTTGTCTAGCCGTGTCATACTTCATTATTTCTGCCTCATAATGAGAAGTTGGTATTATTTTTGATTTGAAAACTTGTTTAAGCGACTTTAGCCTTCAACCCTTCTCCGGAATATCAAGACTATTTCGCTTGCTATATATTTCACAATGTTGGCAGCTTTTTAAAATTTTTAAGACCTCCTTTCTTCCCTCTACCAAAAAACAAACCTGCTTACGGATTTCTTGTAATCTACTGCGGACAAAATCATCCCCAGGTGTCATTTTTTAGTTTCCCATTGAAATTGGCAATTATTGATTATGTCCAGGTATGCCAGTAGGGGGATCAGACCCCACCCCCCTTTCTTGGCTTAAGAAAGCATTTTCGTTTGTTATTTTCTTTTAAAAGGAGTAGTATCCTCCTGTGTTTGGAGTAAATACTTTTTTGGTATCTTCATTAAAGAAAAATTGAAATAAAATTTGCCCCTTATTTCCTCTACATTTTTCTGCATTGACAAGTTCTCGATGACAGAAAAATAATTACGTATGACAAAGAATGATTATATTTTTTGGAGTGACATTAAAGGACAATGACATTTTGCCCGATTAAAACTGTAATACATTTTGTAATGACACTTTGTCAATGGCCAAAATTTACGACAAAAGGATTTACTGGCAGGCTTTCTGGATGCCTCTGCTGCTACTTCTTGCTTTTTACCTTAAAGATCGACTTCCCCCTCCCCGAACCCATCGGGGATAGAATGCTTATTCATTCCCTTTAGCTTTAAAAAATTAAATTTTTAACTCAATGATTTTGAGAGGTAATCCGAAAATAAAATATTTCCAGTTACCTACTGGTTGTATGCATTGTACTCTAAAATCCTTTCAATTAATGACTTGCTGATTAATTAATTAGCTAGTTACAATTGAATCAATGACTTAGGGGTAAAGAGCAGGGCGGTGAAAGGAGGCAATTTCCTTCACACAAAGGCTAATATATGTTCGTTTAATGTTTGAATGTCACTTTTAAGTGTCATTTGAAAAATATATCTCTTTAATGCATCTATTCTCAACCCTTATATATTGTTCTTATTTTTCTTATCAGTATGTGTTTAATTTATTTGTTATCTTTCCTGTAAATTGAATTCAACTTATATAATTGGAAAAAAATTGTATAAATTGTGCTTGAAGGACATTTCCTATACTGAGACACAGCCTATGGAAAAGAAAATTCTAGATAATTTTAATAACAGATAATTTTCGCCCAATAATCAAAGCCGGTGATATATGTTTTTTCTGAACTGTATCCATTATTTTTGGGGTATTGGTCAATTTGGGTCCTGATAACTCACACTGGTAGATATTGCAATCACTTTTATTTCCAAAAATGTAATTATTATTAAAGATTATTTAGTAGAATCTCTTGTCAGCAAGCCTCTATCCATTGAAGATACGCAGAAAAGGAACTCAAATAAATGATCCGATAATATTAGTATTTTATTAGCGTAAAAATAGTGGCAATAGGTATGAATCAGTGAGCGAGTTTAACTACTAAAAACAAGTACCTGACATATAAATAAAAAAACTTTACAAATATACCTTTTATCAGTCGAAAGTGTTTCATTTCAATAAAAATGATGAGGTAGAGAGGAAGAAACGAGATGAAAGAAAAATGGAAGAAAATATTTCTAAAATGCATGACATATCCCTCTCTAGTCAAAGAAACCTTTTAACCTGAATGTTTTTGGTGTCTTGCATCAATTTCATTTATTTACAATATTTTCTTTCGTTTGAAGTAATGTTGCAAAAGGATGGTATTACAGAGACGTTTCTCAAAATCACTTTCATCATAGTCACACAGCTGTAGTTCTTTGATTTTTTCACTCAATATATAAAAGAATCCTTTTGATTCTCAGATCTGGGTTTAAAAAAAATATTATTTCATTACATAAATGACTCGAAATAAACAAAAATGTAATGAAATGGTGGCTATTTACGTACCAAAATGGTTGGGGAGGAAGCTAACGGTAAAGTAATATTAAAGAATGTAAAATCGTAATGCTCCTTGATCCAATTTTAAAGTCACAGTTACTTTTACAGAATGGCTGAACGTCTTGGGAGAGGAGTTTTTATCTTCACGAACGTCCACCCACACGTGGCATCTCTGGCTGCGTAGATAAACAAACTTGGCAAAGTATTGTATCAGTTATAGCAATTCTGTGCCGATAAGCTGTTGGATCGTTGATACGGAATTTTTCCATTTCTGGTAAACAGGATATGTAATCGACTGAGTTCTGACTTGAACAAATTAAGGACAATTTCCAGTAAACTTTATGTTTGAGCAGAATCATCCGTGATTTTATAAGCGCAGTCGAACGTGGCATTTCTTGTTCTTGAAAAAGATGTCCGCTTTGCTTCAACATCTTCTGTTACTGTGAATGATCTCGAGAGGGTTCTACTGGGTGACCTAATTGGTGGAACTCTAATAGGAAATTCTGTAAAAGACGTTTCGTTTACATCTAACCGCTCACGACTTAGTCGGGTTGAGTCCTTCTGCTTTGGGAGACCGCAGTCTGAGCATGGTCTCATAGGCTCCTCAATTTGATGCCTCATAGTGTGTGATGGTACTGTCAGGTAATCCATCATCGGCTTCTGAGATTGTTCAAGCTCTGGGAACGAGCTTTGGTATTCTTCTTCCGTCCAGTCTACTGTGGTTCCTTTTGCTCGACTATGGGCAAACATCTTTCTTCTATCTGAGGCTTTTCCAATAGAAGGGCTGTTCATCGGTGAAGCCGGTATTACCTGAAATAAACTTGAATCCATCAAAAACTGACTTTGAATTATTGAACCTAACTTATCTTTAAAATTTTTGTATCTAGCAGAAAGCAGTATAAATCTGGTTTTAAATCAGTATTTTTAATAAGACTCTCTTAGAAATTTTGTTTGTCTTAATCTTTTCGTGGTTTCTAGTTTCTAGAGACATGCAAATCGATGTGCAGGTCACTTCAATTTCTCCATAAAATATTCAAAGAGCCTGTTGGGCAACAGGCATGAAAAAACAAGAAGATCTGTAGCGTGCACCCCCACCCTAAGACAAAGTTCGCAGGCTTTGTCAATAGCAATGAGTAAGCGGGTGAAAGTTATTAGAAAAGTAAATGGTTATTATTTTAGAATTTTAAAAATTAGTTCGTGAATAATCCCAAATATTTCTTTTATACTATATCTCCATTGAGAACAGCAGCTAAAAACCTCTTTTGGGGAAGGGCAGCTAAAAAGGGTGTAGGAGGGGACAGGTTGCCCCCGGGTTACTTTTGATCCTAAAAGGGCACTAGAACTTTCAATTTCCGATTGAACGAGCCCCTCCGAAGTTTCTACAACTAACCTTCCATATGTAGTAGCTATGGAGGGAAAAATAATGCATTGAAGACGTATGGTTCATTAGCGTCGCCTCTGAAAAGGAAAAACATAAAAGACTTGAAGTCAAACATGTGTAAAGTATTTGGAACATAAATTCGAGAAGGCTTTTTCTGGTGTCTCGTTTCTTAGAGATTTGGCCATGTATATGTCAACGAGAACAGTCCAGGGGGGGGCTTTTGGGACTAAGGCTAGTCGTGGGAAAGGGTCCGTTCCCAGGCATGGTTGAACAACCAATAGCTGGAACTTCCGTTCCAGGAAAGTTACATTCTTGGCTCATTTCTTAAGGCAGTCCATCGTTCGCCTTCGTCGTAGTTAGTTGTTCTTGTGCTACCTTATTTTCTCTATGTGTATTCTCACGTTATTCAATAAAGACCATGTACCATCGTTTATCGTCTATCTTGGAATTTACGTAAACCATTACATCTGCCAATTATAAAAGGGCATATAGAAAGAACAAAAGAGAGGTTTACAGAGTGGAAAACCCCGAGGTTTACAGAGTGGTGGCAAGCGGTTAAAACTAGTGGAGCATATATCACTAGTGGAAAACCTCCAAGTGACATTTGAGTGACCGTTATAAGTATTTACGACATCTTATGCTAAATACTGGCAACATATTGAAGAGTATTTCGCCCGCTACCAGACTGTGATATTGAGCTGCAAATACTACAAAAGACTGATTAATAAGACATCGAAACGTTACGAGCTATTGAACTTTCTTCTATTCAAAGCGCCTTCTTGAAAAACACTTTCTTTTAAATGAACATTTTGAAATAGGCTGTTACACAATGCCTAATATGGATTCCCTCGCGATAGCTTCTACCTACTAATTCAAATTTCTACAACTGAGAGTCTCCGGTTGATTTCTACCTTCACTTAGCCATTCTACGGTTGGTGGGTTTTTTTTACCTGATTTTATACAGTCGACGTGTGATCTACATTTGACAGTTTCCAACAACAATTTTACATTTTGAATTCGATAATCGAAAATTAATTCTCAATTGTGACTACGTTTGACGCTAGTGATTTAATTGAAACCAACTACAATTGGATTTGGAAAGGACTATCTTTCGTAAGTGATTTACCACGACTAAACAACCCAGTAAATTTTATTAGACCCTTGTTGTTAGAAGTGAAGTTATTGCCCAAAATTTAGCGTCCGTAATTCAAGAACGGTGTTTAAGACCAATATTTAAATTTTTTGAGTAATTGCTTTTTCAAATTTTGATATCAATATGTCAGTTATTATTTCTATATTTGATCCGGCGGAATCTGGATAAAACAAAAAGGTTGCTTTTGATTTTGTAAAACAATGGAGGATAAATGGCATATTTCCATTTCTTTTATTTGACTCCCCTCGATTATAAATTTGTCAAGTTTAAAACGTGGATTACTTGTAGCATATGCCCCAGGCAAAATAGTAGGCAAAATGGTTGCAGAGTTTGTAGGCGTGGCTCAATTTAAGGATGAAAGGGCATATCTATTCTATAGAAGGATGCAAAAATTAGGAAGGTCATGTAGGGTGTCCTTAGAAGCCAGGGATGATGGTGTAGTCCTTGGAAGATTTGCTTTTAATTTATTCAAGGAGAGGATCAGACCGTCCTACAAACGGTATTTGTTAGAGAATAGTGCATTTTTTTTTTTTTTTGTTTAGGTGATGCGTATAAGGTTGCAATACAATATGAACAGATAGAACAGATAGTGGGGAAAGAAGACACGTCTTCTTTTTCCGATGAATTTCTTTCTGCACTGACGAGGGTGAAATTTGGACTAAATGATAATGAGAAGGCACTGCGAGATGGTACTGATTCCTCGCAGGGTGGTTTGGCTACCCAGGAAAAGCGAGCTGGTTTTGAGGTCCCGTGGGATGGTACTGATGCCTCACGGGATGGTTTTTTTTTGTTGCACTACGAGATGGTACTGATTCCTCGCAGGGCGGTTTGGCTACCCAGGAAAAGGGAGCTGGTTTTAAGGTCCCGTGGGATGGTACTGATGCCTCACGGGATGGTTTTTTTTTGTTGCACTGCGAGATGGTACTGATTCCTCGCAGGGCGGTTTGGCTACCCAGGAAAAGGGAGCTGGTTTTGAGGTCCCGTGGGATGGTACTGATGCCTCACGGGATGGTTTTTTTTTGTTGCACTGCGAGATGGTACTGATGCCTCGCAGGGCGGTTTGGTTACCCATGAAAAGGGAGCCGGTTTTGAGGTCCCGTGGGATGAGAAAAAAAAAAAAAGGTGGAAAGGGGGCTGGTTTTGAGGTCTAGTGGGATGAGGTTGATGCCTCACGGGATGTTTTTAATGCGTAGCGCTAATAGTTATGTAGAGATATCAACAGTAGTACTGCCATTTGTCGAACCACAAGTTAGTAGAGAAAAACCAAATAGGTCTAAACCGAGGCGTTCCGCAGCAATAAAACCCCGAGGATTTTATTGGGAATAATATCTTAACGTCACTGCAGCATGGTATGATTTTTAGAGTTTGCAATTTCATTTATTTGTCGCTGGTATTTTCAGGATTAATTAGCCTTTCCCGGTCATTCCTTTTGCCCTAATTCAAAGTTTATACATAATCCCAACTTTCCTTGTCCTCATCAAATTCAGGGGTATGGAGAACAAGTTTATTTTAAAGTATAGAGAGAAAAGTGAAGTGTTAAAATATCCAGTTTCCGACTACTGTTATTAGTGTGGTTCGTTTATACTATGTAAGTTTTTACTTATGCAAGTATTGTGTAGTGTTTATATTATGTAATTCTTTACTAGTTTATGCTGAAGAATGTTAGTAGGTGAGAAGTGAATAATTTGGGAAGGGTATTGAATGTTTTGAATTCGATTAAAGTTTGAGGGTTTAATGAGAAGGGGATAAGCCAAATTTGGGAAATTTAACTTAAAACAGGGGGAGAATCTGTAAAGTATTTGGAACATAAATTCGAGAAGGCTTTTTCTGGTGTATCGTTTCTTAGAGATTTGGCCATGTATATGTCAACGAGAACAGTCCAGGGGGGGCTTTTGGGACTAAGGCTAGTCGTGGGAAAGGGTCCGTTCCCAGGCATGGTTGAACAACCAATAGCTGGAACTTCCGTTCCAGGAAAGTTACATTCTTGGCTCATTTCTAAAGGCAGTCCATCGTTCGCCTTCGTCGTAGCTAGTTGTTCTTGTGCTACCTTATTTTCTGTATGTGTATTCTCACGTTATTCAATAAAGACCATGTACCAACGTTTATCGTCTATCTTTGGAATTTACGTAAACCATTACATCTGCCAATATAAAAGGGCATGCAAATAAAGAACTAAATAGAGGTTTACACATTGCTGCCTTGTTCGCTTCTTTTACGACAATATCTGGTAAAGGCAGGGCTGTTATTGCCAACAAAAGCTTTTTAATGACATTTTTGTCTCAGAGTAAAGGACCAGACAGATGGGACATTTATATTTAGGGCTTGAAGAAAGTACGTGTGCAAACAATAATCTTTTTTTTCTTCTTTTTTTTAAATACATTTTGGTAATCATTTTAATTTAAAAAGAGATGTCATTATAATTTTTTATCATATCGTAATTCTGGTTCTTAATGATAATTTTTCCGGAGAATTACTTCTTATCAGACACGCATTCAAAGCTTTTCCACAAGCAAATCGTTATTATTCGTTTATTAGTTTTTAGTGAGTCATCAATGCATGTCAAATACATAGAAATATCTCAATACACCCACCAAACAAAATAGCGAGTGAAGAAAAAAGTAATTCATTCTTAAGGTTAAAAGCGAAAATGTTCTAAACATTTTGGGCTATCTAGTTAGTTTTGTATTTCTTTTTCTTTTCTTTTCGATTTGGCTCTACAATTTTCTTCTGCCTTCTTTGTTGCTTATTAAATAGCTAATTTATAGCTAATAGGAAAAATTTTCGTATAGCTAATACGAAAAATAGCTAATATATAGCTAATACGAAAAATAAACTAATACTAATTATGAATGCAGCTTATAACAATTGTGAGAATCAAGGAGTATAAATTTAAATGGGGGTAGACCAGTGGTTCCCAACATTTTTTGGGCCATATTCCAACTAGACATTTCTAAAATCCGGATGCCTCCCCTCGTCATGTTTAAATTTTGCTATTCAAATTTTACGCATATTCACCTAAGGTAAGCTTTATTCGTAAAGCTCCTGGACAAAGAAATTTTTACATATTCCTTATTCTGGGATTAAAAATCTTTCTGTAAAGAACACTAAACAACATACTAAACAATTATATAAAGAATCACTAAACAACAATAAAGACGACTACGATCATTAACTCTGGAACTTCACAAGGAAAAATCCTTAGATTGCTCCAAGCTGCAATTTAAGGTATATTACAGCTTCCTTATAATGTAACTTGGAACAGCATATAGTTTTGCTCAAAAATCTACGAGGAGAATGCTTCTCGGAATCCAAAAGTTGGGTAGCAGCTTGTTGATTTTGGGATCCAAAGATCTTTAAGGTTGGGATGACAGTTTGATAATGTCGGTACCCTAGGAAATCCAATAAATAAAATATTGGATGGCTTTCTTCCATCTAGATTACTTATTTATGGCTTATTTTCTCCCATCATAACGGTTTTTCCAAAATAACAGTTTCAAATCACAACTGGCTTAGATAAACATTATCATTAAGATTTCTTTCTCATTTTTTTTTTCTATCTCAGTTATTTCTTCTTTGAAAAATAAGGTAACTCCCTTCGTTTACTGTAAAGGCTGAACGCAAATCGTAGAAATAACTAATCTCTTGTGCAACAAACATCATTAAAATGACATACTCGAAATCCTCTAGAAAGAAAGCTCAAGGCCTTCATTAAGATTGGAAAATATTTTGCCTAGAACTAAATAAGAAAGAGCGAAAGTGCCTCTTCAATCCTTATTAGCTACACCATTAAAAAGACGGGGAACTTTCTTTCTTTTAAAGGTATAGCGAGACCAAACTCAATTACAAATTCAGACATAGGTTGTAAATACAATGCTTTTCTTACTATATTATTTTTATTTTTATTTTTTAAAGGTTTTTTGTCAGTCTATCTGTAAAAGTCAGTATTATGTATTGGTATTTTGAGTACGATTAGATATTTTTATAGTTTTGAAATTTCATAATAAACATGATGCCAGTATTTCCTATCTATCCTAGTCCCAAAAGAATTTAAGAGATATATTAGTCTTACTCGAGAACACATTTTGCGATTGGTCTTTTTTAATTTACTAATATTTTAAAAAGCCCCATTAGGAGTGCCAAACAGCCAGGCAGGATAGCAATATTTAATCTGTTGTAAATATAGAGGTTTTTTAGAGGTTGATTTAGAACTGGCTTAATTTTATCGAAACAATTTCTTCTGTTAAGCACATTTGAAATTATTAAATAGTAAATAAAATCATTAATCAGCACACTCACTTGATTTTATGTAATTTGTTAAATATAGAATTCTAATGGAAAACCAACCTTTTTGGGTTTGTAGTGTTTCTGTGTATCAATGTTTATTTCTATTACCGCATATGTATGTAAAGTTTCCTTGTTAATTCGTTTTTGTATTTTTTCCCAGGGATAAACTAAGCTCTAGAACGCAAATAAAAGGCTTTGAGACGTCAGACTTAGTCAGATATAATCTTTTAAGTAGGTTTAGAAGACTGTTTTTGTGTATTAAGGTACTTGACATATTACTCGACAACTTTCGAGCCAATCCCCTTATAGTTGTCAGAGGATCCGTCTACTTTATTCTCCTTACTTTTTTATTTTAAGGATTATTTTTTGGGGCTATAGCGCTGTAGTGAAACAGCACTACAAATCACACTTTTACTTAAAATCACATTTTTATTCTGTGTACAAAATTTGTATACATACGAGCAGGAATCTGTATACATACGAGAAATACAAAAGAGGGATAACTGTAATTTCTTAAAGTACCAAGGAAAATAAAAATAAATATAATTAGGGCCGTATCTGGGGGATATGGGGGGTTGCCCCCCCCCCCTCGAAATATCTGTCTGGCTCGTAGAAACATAACGAAAAATGCATGTAAATAAATTTTTATGCGTTTTTAATTATTTTTTTGTGTAACACAAAGTAAGTACAATCTCTAAAAATTAATATCTTTATCTTTCTTAATAACGTTACTATAACATGGATTTGCAACAGTTTTTGTTTAGAATTTCTTATTTAGCAAAATCTGAGCGATCTTTTGAATAGCGTTAACAAGAAAAAGAAAAAAGAAAATTCTTAGAATATCCCCAATAATTAGCAGTTTCATACCATGATATATCCCTCACACTAACTTTTCGGCGCTTTTTCGATGATGGTTTTCCACGCTAATATTAATCATAAATCATCAAATTTGATATATTTAGACATCAACTTCAAGACCTCCTTTGCTATTTGCTGTATTTTCTTACAATAAAAGTATTAGGACCATTACTTGTCTAAAACCCTGTTTATAACAGTATTACACAAAAGACCAACTAACCTTTATAAACGTAGTCTCCAAAGAGTCACTCAAAGTTCTAACGCTTGCACAAGGGGAAGCACTGGGTGTTGGCTGAGTAACGCATATATCTATGTGACTGGCTGTTTTGTTCGTTTCAACGCTTTCAGTCCTCCATGTCGGCATGGCGCTATCATTAGTGTTAGTGCTCAAATCTAAAGACATCTGTCCTCTTAAGGCAGCAGAGTTTTTGTTTAAATGTGTTGCACTTCCACGTGGCGTTGACTTGTGAGAATTTGTAACCGAGCTATTGCTGCTCATTATAGAATTTCTTAGCAAAGGCCTTGGGAGATAACCAGGAGGGTTTTCAGACTCACTGAGAGATATTGAACGAAAACACTGATGAAGTTTCTGTTTACTTGATGAACGACAGAGTAAACAGTAACGAGGAATTGGTGGTCTTCCTTGTTTGTTTAACTTTTGTGGCGCATAATTACTCTCGGAAACTGATGACGCCCGTAAAATTGATTTAGCTCTAACAACTTCGCGGGCTGGCAAGGGAGCGTCAATTGTTGTGATAGATCTTGATAGCTTTTTCACACTAGGTTTATTTGCAACTGGCAGAGGGGTAATTATGTCACAGTCCTCTTCCCTAAAGGAAACTGCTCTTGCTGGAGGCTTCCTAATCTTGAACGAGTTTTGTTCCTCTCTACTTGGGAGATCACTTTCACGGAAAGAGACAGATCTCATTGGCATTATTCTTTTCTTTGTTTCTGTCACGCTTGTAACACTTTCTGTCAATTTTCTTTTTTCATTTTGACATACACTACAATTTGAGCACATATCATTGGAATAGCTTGTATTTTCGCTATAATTTAAACTAACTTGACTTTGTTCTAGAGAAGATATAATTCGTAGTGCACTACCCGGTAAACTTTTTGTTGCATGTCGGCACTGACAAGAACTACTGCCACAGGATTCAAAAGAATGGTTCTGGTAAAAAGGAGAAGATAGACTTCCTAAAAAAAAGGATCAAAATGAAATGTAAATAGAAAAATAATTGCACTATATATACTGACCACCCGTACTAATTGCTGTGGTTTATTCGCTTACTGTAAATAAAATTCAATATGCTGATGTCCCCTTTTGTCCAGGTTAGATGCAGCCTTGTAGCGCTGCCTACGTGAAGAGTTCATATACCTTCCATATAAATTATTTTTCCAGCCACTTCGTGTGGTGGTCTTAGAAACTTCAGGGTGGGGAAATTTGATTGGAACTTGAAGGCGCTTGTGCACTTTTTAAGAGTCAAAAGTAACTGGGGGAACTAGGCCCCTTTTCGTATCCTTTTATGCTACTTAACTCCTCCCGCCACCACTCAAGACATCTGATCAATATTTTTAAGACATTAATTCGTCCAAAGTAATGAAAAGATCCAGTAAATATGCCTCCGGGTATGACATGAGCCCCAGAGCCATCGGCGCAAGGGTTGTAAATTGTGCAAATGCCCTTTGCTTAAAGATTGGTTTTATAAATGTCATTTTCAGTCTCCGGTGGCAAAAACTTTCAGGGATCTTTCCATGGATCAATAAAATCAAATAGTTTGGTAAGGGGGAGGGATGTCAAGGGCCCGGGGATAAATCAGGCGACTTTTGTCCTTGATCAGATTGAAATTCATAGCTGTAGGTCTTTGGCCCAGAGAAATCTAATATTCTGGCCACTTCATACGGAAGGGCTGGTCATAGAAACTTGGGTTGAGGCTCATTGGATTGAAAATTGAAAGTCCTAGTGCCTTTTTGTGTGGGCTAAATTGGATTGAGCATCAATCAACCCACTTCCATGCTCTTTTTACTACCCATGCCTACACAGCTCCCAAGATATGGGGTCAGTATTTTGAGACGACCATTCTTTTTACAACGTCAAAATTTATAATAAAAATACCTCTGTTTTCGACATCACCTTGACATCCCCAGTGATCCTCGTTCTAAAGTGCGTAAGTTACCCCGTGTTCAAAGATAGATTATAGTGGAAAAGATGGCCATATTTGGTATTGATTTTTCGAACAGCTAAGAGCTGTTTGAAATCGTTTGTTGGAAGAAGTAATTATTAACCCTGGAAAGTACATAATCACCTAAGTAAATTAAAAGAATCTTAGTGCATCTGAGTTTAAAAATTATCCGCAAGATCTAGAGAAGGACTTGGGGGATCGGGCTGAAACTTTCAGGTACGGCGAAAGAAAGGAAGGAATACGGTGTGTCAATTAAACTTAATATTTTGCGGCGGGGGAAGGTGCAAAACTGTTTTGTCCAATTTACCGAAGGTTTTTCTCACTATAACCTCCCTTATAACTCTATCCTATGCACGGTTATGCAACGAGGTAAATAAAAGACATTAGGTGTAGCAAGGTTATCAAAATAGTGCATCTGCAATATCTCACGAATGGGAGGAGTATCAAGTTGAAACTTCAGGGTGTGTTGAAGGGTGGAGATGGCAATTGAATTTTGAATCGTGACCTGGGGTAGAGGGTAGATCTAAATCAAAAGACAATATGTGCTTCCAGTAAAAACACTATTTCTGCCATAATACCATATACTACATCTGCAAAATCTTGGGACCGAATAGAGGGATTTAGTGGTAACTTTCAGGTAATGTTGGAGAATGGGAGAGCTGGAAGGCTTTGGAATTTATCCTGAGAAAGAGGGTCAATATTTTTTGTCCCTTACTAACGTAAACATTTTTGTATTGTAAGCTGGAATTGGAATTATAATCTATTCAATGCTAAGTAAGAGAGGTAAATCAAAAGTCATTATGTGTTGCCAGGTTATCAAACTTGGGTGAATTTGCCAGAGTTCATACACGAAATTTCTTAATATGTTTTGCTTTCTCTTTACCGATTCAATTTTACGCTTGGACATGTTAAGGGTAATTATTCGGGATAAATTTTCGCCAGGATTGAATTGTCCAGAGGATATTTCTATGGGGAGGGGGATTTTTCCGTGGAGGTGGAGCCAGGAATCCTGGCGTTATTTAAAGAATGATCAGAAATAAAAAAAAAATAAGTTTTTTTCACCTGAAAGTAAGGAGCAACGCTAAAACTTAAAACGAACACAAATTATTACGCATATGAGGGGGGTTGACCCCTCTTCAACACCTCACTCTTTGTGCTAAAGTTTAATTTTTGTCCCAATTCCTTAAAAGCGATTCCTAAAACACAAGGGTCGTTTAATTAGAACAATAAGTAACTTTTTTTAAAGTGCCGAAAAACTATAGCTTGAATAGCGGGGTGTTGAGCAGGGGGGGAGCTCCCCTTATATATGTAATAATTTCTGTTCTGTTTAAGTTTTAATGTTGCTCCTTGCTTTTAGTCGACAAAAACTTGTTTTGTTTTCTTTATTTAATGAAGCTTAGAGACAAACAATTTTCTAAAGGCAATGGAAAAAGTATGTCAATTAAAGTAAAAGTATTTAAAAATGAAAAAAGCAAGTAGCTACAGAAAACACACAAAACAATAGCCTACTTACAAAAACTAGGATATAAACTCCCAGCATCAAGTTACAAATAGATAAAAACAATCAGTCCTAGAAACAGAAAAAATTGATAATCAAACAAAAAAAAAGTATCCGTTCAGGGGGAAAATACAGAAAATCTTAGCATTCCGTTCAGGGGAAACATTTCTGATTATAGTGGCTTCATATATCAGCTCATGGGTACTCTTGCAATGCAAGCAAAAGTTGACGGCATATTCTTACCGAAATTACCCCTTATTAAGTTGTTTTCCTTGTGTTTTCTATAATTATACGAACTTTCTTGTGTTCTAATAACTGCACTAATTACTAATAAACGAATACATATTCAAGATCACCACAAAAATCTGATTCTTTGACTGATGAATGTTATCAATGGTTAGGCTCCTATACTATCGTTATTGACAAGGATCGTTATTTACTTACCATTCATTACTATGATTTTTTTTTTTTTTTTTTTTTTTTTTTTTTTTGCTCCAACCAAATCATATAGAAAAGATGTTCGTGGAAAACTGGTTAAGGGTTATTCAGTCACAAATTAGAACTTATATTTTCCTTATTAGGGGTCAAAACCTATTGGCAGGCAGCCAACAATGGGGCAACAAACAGTTTTCCATGGTTTTTCCCTATTCTGCTCTCTTTCCTTTGGTTTCCTTATAATTACTTTATAGTACCCAAATTTCCAGGGGTCCCCCCTTGCCGGTGCCCATAATCGCCATTGACTACAAATAGTCAATAGACACCAGATTGAGAAGTAGAGCTTAGAATACAATGCTATGAAATTTCTTATAAAAATGAATTAAGGGGACAGAATGCTTTTTTATAACTATCCTATGTTGTTTTTTCTTCTTTCTGCAAAATTTTTAATAAGCAGGTTAAAAATAGGGAGAATATTTATAACAATGACTCAGTAGAGGTTTTATGCCTCATAATCCGCGAGGCAAGGTATACAATATGGCTATAAGTAGATAATGCCTTAATCTGTTAGGACGGGACCCCGACGGCGATACCATACCACTCCCATCGGACTTCTACAGGTCCGAACACGAATGGCTAGTACCCCGTGGGTATGCAATACTCCAAGCGGTCATCTATACATTGACATAACTGGATCAAATAAACCGGTTTACTAAAATCCTGTTTGGTATCATTTTACAGCTCACCATCGTAGGCTGCGCAATAGCGCTGCCTAAGTAAAGAACGATGTTGCCACTATGTATTATTTTTTTCCCCATACCCGGGCACTTCGTATCGAAGGAGTTGTCGTAGAAACTTCGAAAAGCCTCATTTGCTTGGAAATTGGAGTGGCTAGTGCCCTTTTTAATAGTCGAAAGTGATTGGAGGGCAACTAGTCCCCCCCCACGCCCATCATTCCCCCAAACACATCCAATCTAAATTTTGAGATAGCCATTTTGTTCAGCGTAGTTGATTTCCATATAGAAAATATGTTTCTGAGGAGAACACTCCCCACAACCCTCGGGGCACGGGTTTTAAGTTATGCCTTGGGGTCATATAAGGTTTTTATAGAAGGCGTTGTCGTAGAAACTTCAAAAAAGGCTCATTCGACTGGAAATTCAAAGGGCTAGTGCCCTTTTTAATTGTCGAAAGTAATTGGAGGGCAACTATCCCCCCCCACGCCCATCATTCCCCCAAACACATCCAATCTAAATTTTGAGATAGCCATTTTGTTCAGCGTAGTTGATTTCCATAGAGAAAATATGTTTTTGAGGAGGACACTCCCCCAAAACCCTCGGGGCAAGGGTTTTAAGTTATGTCCTGAGGGTATATAAGAACGATGTTGGCACAATGTATCATTTATAATTTTTTTCCTTTAAAGCAAGGCACTTCATATCGAAGATGTTGTCGTAGAAACTTAGAAAAGGGCTCATTCAACTGGAAATTGAAGTGGCTTGTGCCCTTTTTAATAGCCGAAAGTGATTGGAAGGCAACTAACACCCCTTCCATGCCCACCATTTCCCGAAACACATCCAATTAAAATTTTGAGATAGCCATTTTGTTCAGCGTAGTTGATTTCCAGACAGAAATTATATTTTTGAGGAGGACACTCCCCCACAGCCTTCAGGGCAAGGGTTGTAAGTTATGCCCTGGGGGCATATAAGTTTTTTATAGAAGGCGGTGCAGTAGAAACTTCAAAAAAGGCTCATTCGATTTGAAATTCAAAGGGCTGGTGCTCTTTTTAATAGTCGAAAGTGATTGGAGGGCAACTAGCCCCCCCCCCCTCCCGTGCCCATCATTCCCCCAAACACATCCAATCAAAATTTTGAGATAGCCATTTTATTCAGCGTAGTTGATTTCCAGATAATTTTTTTTAGGAGGACACTCCCCCACAGCCTTCAGGGCAAGGGTTGTAAGTTATGCCCTGGGGCCATATAAGATTTTTACAGAAGGCGTTGTCGTAGAAATTTAAAAAAGGCTCATTCGATCGGAAATTCAAAGGGCTAGTGCCTTTTTTAATAGTCGAAAGTGATGGGAGGGCAACTAACCCCCTCTCACGACCACCTTTTCCCCAAACATGTCCAATCAAAATTTCGAGATAGCCATTTTGTTCAGCGTAGTTGATTTCCAGATAATTTTTTTTTAGGAGGACACTCCCCCACAGCCTTCAGGGCAAGGGTTGTAAGTTATGCCCTGGGGCCATATAAGGTTTTTATAGAAGGCGGTGTCGTAGAAACTTCAAAACAGGCTCATTCGATTTGAAATTCAAAGGGCTGGTGCTCTTTTTAATAGTCGAAAGTGATTGGAGGGCAACTAGCCCCCCCCCCCCGACGCCCATCATTCCCCCAAACACATCCAATTGAAATTTTGAGATTACCATTTTATTCAGCGTAGTAGATTTCCAGATAGAAAATATGTTTCTGAGGAGGACACTCTCCCACAACCCTCGGGGCATGGGTTATAAGTTATGCCTTGGGGTCATATAAGGTTTTTATAGAAGGTGTTGTCGTAGAAACTTCAAAAAAGGCTCATTCGATTGGAAATTCAAAGGGCTAGTGCCCTTTTTAATTGTCGAAAGTGATTGGAGGGCAACTACCCCCCACCCCCCACGCCCATCATTCCCCCAAACACATACAATCAAAATTTTGAGATACCCATTTTGTTCAGCGTAGTTGATTTCCACAGAGAAAATATGTTTTTGAGGCGGACACTCCCCCACAACCCTCAGGGCAAGGGTTTTAAGTTATGCCCTGAGGCATAACAGAACCATGTTGGCACAATGTATCATTTATTATTTTTTGCCTTTAGAGCAAGGCACTTCATATCGAAGATGTTGTCGTAGAAACTTCGAAAAGGACTCATTCAACTGAAAATTGAAGTGGCCTGTGCCCTTTTTAATAGTCGACAGTGATTGGAAGGCAACTAACACCCCTTCCACGCCCACCATTTCCCGAAACACATCCAATCAAAAGTTTGAGATAGCCATTTTGTTCAGCGTAGTTGATTTCCAGACAGAAATTATGTTTTTGAGGAGGACACTCCCCCACAGCCTTCAGGGCAAGGGTTGTAAGTTATGCCCTGGGGCCATATAAGTTTTTATAGAAGGCGTTGTCGTAGAAATTTAAAAAAGGCTCATTCGATTGGAAATTCGAAGGGCTAGTGCCCTTTTTAATAATCGAAAGTGATTGGAGGGCAACTAGCCCCTCCTCCCACGCCCATCATCCCCCAAACACATCCAATCAAAATTTTGAGATAGCCATTTTGTTCAGCGTAGTTGATTTCCAGATATGTTTTTTTTAGGAGGACACTCCCCCACAACCTTCAGGGCAAGGGTTGTAAGTTATGCCCTGGGGCCATATAAGTTTTTATAGAAGGCGTTGTCGTAGAAATTTAAAAAAGGCTCATTCGATTGGAAATTCGAAGGGCTAGTGCCTTTTTTAATAGTCGAAAGTGACGGAAGGGCAACTAACCCCCTCTCACGACCACCTTTTCCCCAAACACAACCAATCAAAATTTTGAGATAGTCATTTTATTCAACGTAGTTTTCAGTTCCGTAAATTAGGTCTTTGAGGATGACAACCCCCTCACAGCCCTCAGGACAAGGTTATAAGTTATGCCCTGGGGGCATATAAAGTTTTTATAGAACGCTTTGTCGTAGAAACTTCAAAAAGGGCTCATTCGATTAGAAATTGAAATGGCTAGTGCCCTTTTTAATAGTCAAAAGTAATTGGAAGGCAACTAACACCCCTTCCACGCCCACCATTTCCCCAAACGCATCCAATCAAAACTTTGAGATAGCCTTTTTGTTCCACACAGTTAAAGTTTAGGAAATTATACCTTTGATTAGGACACTCACCCCACAGTCTTCAGGGCAAGGCTTATAAGTTATACTCTGGGTGCATATAAGTTTTTATTCAAACCTTTGTCGTAGAAACTTGATTGGATTGGAAATTCAAAGGGCTAGTGCCCTTTTTAAGAGTCAAAAGTGATTTGACGGCAACTCTCACGCCACCTTTTCCCCAAACACATCTAATCAAAACTATTTAATAGTCGAAAGTGATTTGAGGGCAACTCTCACGCCCACCTTTTCCCCAAACACATCCAATCAAAACTTTTAGATAGCCATTTTATTCAACGTAGTTGAAAGTTTTGGTAATTAGGTCTTTAAGGATGGCAACCCAACCCCCCCCCCCTCCCACAACCCTCAGGGTAAGGGTTGTAAGTTATGCCCTGGGAGCATGTAAGGTTTTTATAGAAAGCGATGTTGTAAAAACATCAAAAAATTTCTCATTCAACTGAAAATTGAAAGGGACTTTTTTAATATTTGTAATTGATTGGAGAAAGACTAACGCCCCTCTCACGCCCACCATTTTCCCAGACACATCCAATCAAAATTTTTGAGGTAGCCATTTTGTTTAACGTAGTTGAAAGTTCTGGAAATTAGGTCTTAGAGGATGACAACCACCCTCACAGCTCTTAGGTTAAGGGTTGTAATTTATGCCCTGGGGACTAAGGTGTTTATAGGAAGTGTTGTCGTAGAAACTCAAAAAGGGCTCATTCGATTGGAAATCGAAAGGCCTAGTGCCCTTTTTAATAGTCGAAAGTGATTGGAAGGCTGAACATTTTTATATTAAAGATCGATGTGGGTATAATGTATTATCTTTTTGTTGTTGTTGTTGTTGTTTAGACCAGGGCACTTTGTATCGAAGGAGTTGTCGTAGGAACTTCGAAAAGCACTCATTCGATTGAACATAGAAAGGGCTGATGCCCTTTATAATAGTCGAAAGTGACTGGAGCAAAACTAAACCCCCTCCCACGCCCACACTCCCATTTGACTTTATGTTTAAAAACTAAATGTTGCCATATGATTAAATCATAATGCACTGTGTTAATGCTAATTCCCAATAAGGCATCTCAACAGTTTCCCATGAACGACTGACGGTATTAACTTTCGAGGCTGCTTCTGCTCTTAAAATTTAAACAAATCAAAATAGCGTAAGTGTATCCAAGTTATCAAAGAAAGTAAACAGATTTTTTGCGAATGGTATCAAGTTTTCCATTTCAGGTCAACTAGAGGAGGTACGAAACTAAATTAAACACTACTATATGTGTTCAGAATTTTAAGAGCGTATATGTTGTTAAAAATTGCTGAAAATTTTTCTCCAGCCTACAAATAGCAGGCCAAACAATAAATTCTTAAAAAACGCAAAGATTTAAAGTGTTATTTTTTTTTCTCTCTGAAAAGACTATATCAATATAAAACGAACAGAAATTAATTAAAAAAACTTTTTCCAAAAAATAAGTTTTTCAAAGAAAAGTAAAGAGCTCCATTAAACAAAAAATCATGATTTCCACACTTTGATCATGATTTCGATGGTATGGTCTTGATTTATATGGTTTGGTCCGGAGCTCTAGGGTTGACTCTGTTTTGTAGATAAGCACCTTATGATTTTTCTTGGAACACACTTCCTTTCTTGGCTTTAACATTCATGGCGATAAGGCATAATCGGAGGTAAAAGAAGACTAAAACTTATATTCTATACATGAGTCACCTTTCTCTCTTCTTGCTTTTTAAGAACGTCAGGGATTAAGATTTTTCTTTTTCTGGACATCAGCCTTTCTTGGGTTTAATATTTGTTGAAAGTAAGGCATAATCGCTTTTTTGGAGGTAAAGGAAGACTAAAACTTATATTCTTTAAACGTGCTGTTTTTTGTTAGAAGTTGTAAGTTTTTCTTAACACTAACAAATTTTCTCTTCGAAGTAACAACTTTTTCCTTAATACTAACAAAATTTTACTTAATATTATCAAATTTCTCTTGGAACTAACTGAAGTTTTCCGTCAAAGATAAAATATTTCTCTTAGAAGCAACAACTTTTCGTTTATGATAACAAGTTTTCTTTTAGAAGTAGCAAGTGTTTCTTAACACAAACAAATTTTCTCTTTGAAGTAACAACTATTTCGTTAATACTAACAAACTTTTACTTAAATTATCAAATTTCTCTCGGAGGTAACAGGTTTTTCTTAATAGTAATAATTTTTTTCTAATAACAGCAAGTTTACCGTCAAAGATAAGATATTTCTCTTAGAAGTAACAATTTTTTCGTCTATGATAACAAGTTTTCTGCTAGAAGTAGCAAGTTTTTCTTAACACTCAAATTTTTTCTTCGAAGTAGCAACTTTTTCTTTAATACTAACAAACATTTACTTAATACTACCTCTAAACAATAATTACCAAAAACAAAGAAAACCTGACAAATTCATAAAAATTAGGAGCAAACTGTAGAAATCAATAGCAAACTTTAAAAATTTAAGGCCAGTTTCTAAAAAATCCTAACTAATACATCGAATTCTTACGAATTTATAAAAATCATAGTCAATACATAGAAATCTGTTGGAATTAGTAGAAATCATAAGTTTTGTATGGAAATCCTCACAAATTTTTAAAAATCAAGATCATCCGAAAGAATCCAGACCAATCCAGTGACATCATGACAAAACCATAGAAAATATATTTGGTCTGTAGAAATCCAGAAAAGTCCCCTAGAAATTAAAATCAATGCAAGAATATTCAGGAGGAATTCATAGAAATCGTAAGCAATGCTTAGAAATCCAGATGAATTCATAAAAAACAGGTGCATCCCTAGAAATACAGACCAAAACATAGAAATCCAGATCAAACCAAAGATATCAAGACTTTTTGCTTACTATTTGGTTAAAATTTTATTTCAATTTGATTAAATTCGGTCTACTTTTTTTCGAACAAAAACCAACAAGTATCATGTTTCACGAAAAAACAACAACAACAACATTTAACAAGTTGTACAAAGAAAAATATCATGACAAATTAAGTTTCACGAAGAAAAGTAAGTCATCAAAGAATAATAAGAATCATGTGTAAAAACAGCAATTCTACCCCAAAGAAGGGCTAAACTTTATCGCATGAAAATTTCGAGATAGTTAATCTATTCGAAAATCTATACCCATTTTGTGCCTTGAATTTCAGAGGTGGTAATGCCGTATGAGGCGCGTTCGTTTACAAAGGTGCAAATAGTCCTATAAAATAAGAGTTAACATATACATTTATTTCTGTTAAAAAAAAGTCTGTCCCTCAGTAAAGCGGTGTTTTCAGGCGATTTGTGGTACGAAACGACAAATCTAGCTAAAAAAAAAGCTCAATAGGGTATTGCTTGAAAATTCTGAGATAGTTAATGTATTCAAAAATCTATATCCATTTTGGGCCTCGAGTTTAAGAGGTGGCAATGCCGTATGAGGTGCGTTCGTTTCTAATGGTGCAGGTAGTTCTATAAAATAAGGGTTAACATATACAATAATTTCTAGCCAAAAAGTCTGTCCCTCGGTAAAGCGGTGTTTTCAGGCAATTTGTGGTACGAAACAACCATTTTAGCTAAAAAAAAGCTCATGCCGTATGAGGCGCGTTCATTTTTAAATTGTGTCATTGGCTTGAATCTGTGAGAAAATAACATCAAGAAAGAAAATCGATAAGATATGAAATAAAGTCATATGTCTTGTAGTCCTTTGAAATGCTTTGAAACGTCTTGAAGTTTCTTGTCAGTAAAATTGCTTGCTAGAGGTTCCGTTGGAATCGCTCGTTAGGGTCCTCCAATGGTTATGTCAGGGCCCTCCGTTGGAATTACTCGCTAGGTCATTGGTTTAATTGGGTGATTAAGTCCTGACTGAATTGCTTGCTAGGACCTTCCCCCTGATCTTTCGTTAATTTACGCATGTTTTTGTTTATATTTCATCCTTTTATTAGCCTTTTCAAGTTTTGTTTTTTCCATTCGCGTAGTCCCGTCTCAAAAACGCTGCATTTCGTTAAAGGCTCTCGTAAATACGTCAATAGAATGTAAAAAATTTACCTCTGATAGCATCCCCCCTCCTCTGGAATTTCACGCTAGGACTTCCACCAAATGTGGAGGTATTAAAAGAATTTCTTAGGGGTGGGAATAGGGGGACAAAAAACAATATATCATGCACTTAAAGAAATTTAGCTCTGAATTAGCTCTAATATCAGTCCGTCCTCTGGAAATTATTGCTAGGAGGTTAAGGGGGAGAGTTCTATATTGTCACAATGGTGTGAAATATTCATAAGTTTAGCTCGAAGAAGCGAGATAATTTCATTAAAAACCCTTAGAAACACCTCAATATGGCTTAAATTTAACTCTAATATCAATCTTGCCCGTCTGAAAATGATTTCTAAGATGTGTTTTTCGTTTTAATATATGTTTTTTTGGCTTTTACTTTATTCTTTATAATCCTTTTTTAACGTTTTATTTCTTGTTTGTCTTGTTTTTCTAACTTATTTTTCTGTGTTTTAATATAGTTTGTAAAATTGTTTGAATTAATAAGACTTTTACTACAATAAGCGAAATCCTTTAGATATATTGTTTAGGGTGATCTAGGTGTTTGCGCAATTTAAGCACTCCTTCTGTCTTTTATCACTAGAAATACCTTGAAAACAATCAACAAATATTATTTGGCATCACTCCCTAAAAAGTATTACTTAATGAAGAGGTGTGATTTCTGGAAATAGATGTTTTCTGACTGCATGCCAAATTTTTGGTGTAAACACGTTGTTCTAGCATGTGCAAAAAATGGGTAAATCTCAGGTGACTTGCAATAGGCTAATTTTAGAATGTAGTTCTCGACACAGAATACTGGGTGGTTAGTCCTGGTGGTTGGAGTGCCTTCCCATTGCAAGGGAATTGACCTTTCAAGTCCCAGCGAGGACAAAAGAACTAAAAAAAAGAAAGAATAAGGAAGAAAGACGCGTTGTACGTTTCGGCTAAAAATAAATTGTCAAAGAAGTATATGTGACAGTGATGTGCACCGTCATTGCTGATATTACATAAAGTGTGTTCCACCATAAGTTTAAGTTTGGGGCAAAATAAAATCCCAAAAGTATTATGTGACAGTGATGTGTGCACTGTTATTACGTAAGATGAGTGCTGCCATTGCGTAAGGTGTGTGCAGTCGTTAAGTTACAAGCGGGAATTCACCATGGGTCCTGTCGTAAGGTTACATAAAATTGCGTCATCCATATTACACCTGACCGTTTAAAACGGGGTAAGTCGTGTTACGTCATTGGAGTCCAAATGGGTGTGTCGGGGGAATCTCGCCATCTGAAATAAGATTACATCAAGCATATTACACCTTGAAACAGGATCTACATTTCACAGGTGTGACGGCTTGAGGGGCTAGTAGCTCCACTTATAGACTCCCTATCTGACACTTTAAAATCCCATGCTAATATCCCTATCTGACCGTTTAAAAGGCGAGTGTGTGTGTTGTGGGAATCTTGACAGCTGAAATAAGATTGCGTCATAACAACTGGAACCTTGGAACGCATTGCACGGGTGCGAGGGACCAGGAGCTCCATTTATTGCTACTTGTGTATTATAGCGACCACACTCTGATTAATCATATTAAAAAAACTAAAACACTTGGAACCACGGAATCTTTCCAGGGTATGTTGTGGGAATCTTGCCAGGGCCGCGAATCGAGAAAATTGGCGGTTGCTAGGGGAAATATTGGAACACCTGGGGAGTGTCATGGCAATTCTGCCAGCTAGAAACAGGAATCCTATGCTATTTTTCCTAGGGATACGCTCAGAATCTTGACAATACTGAAACAAGATTAGAATTCCAGGAATCTTGCCATCCGACCGCTAGAAACAGGGCTCCCGTTCATGGGCACCCATAGGCTGAATTTTAAGGGGGGGGGGCTTACCTGGTCTAATCGGCACTTCCAGTCCTGTATGTTTGAAATCTCAAGACAAAATATCATAGGCAGTGCGATAGCGCTGCCTAAGTAAAGAGTGATGTGGGCACAATAAATATATATTTTTTTTAGACCAGGGCACTTTTTATAGAAAGAAATGTCATAGGAACTTCAAAAGAGCTCATGAAGGGCAACCAGGTCGCCCTCCCCAAAGTCAATCACTTCCCCAAACACATCCAATCAAAATTTTTTCATTGTAGTTTAAAGGTCCGTAAATTATGACTTTGAGAATGAAAGCCCCACAACCCTCAGAGCAAGGGTTGTAAGTTATGCCCTGTGGGGATATAACGTTTTTTTTATAGAAAGGGTGGTCGTATAAACCTCAGAGGGGACTCATTTGATTGGTAATCAGAAGTTCTACTGGCCTTTTTAACAGTCAAAAGTGATTGGAGGTCATCCATCCCCCCCCCCCCCGTACACCAATCATTTCCCCAAACACATTCAATCATAATCTTTTAGATAGCCATTTTGTTCAGTGTAGTTGAAAGGTCCAGAAATTATGTCTTTGAGGGTAACTCCCCCCCTCATATAGCCCTCAAATCAAGGGTTGTAAGTTACGCCCTGGGGGCAGTTAAGGTTCTTATAGAAATGGTGGTCGTATAAACTTCAAAGAGGGCTCATTGGATTAGTAATCAGAAGTTACAGCGCTCTTTTTGAGAGTCAAAGCGATCAGAAGGCAAAAAGCCCCTCCCCCCTCACACACACGCACACACGTCGTATTTTCCCGTAACGCATCTGATAGAAATTTTAAGATGGCCATTTGTTGGCGTAGAAACTTTGAGAAGGTCTCAATCGGTTGGTAATTGAAAGGGCTAGTGCCTTCTTTAATAGTCAAAATTGATTCGGGGCAACCACACCCCCCCACGCCCATCATTTTCCCAAGCACTTCCAGTCAAAATTTCGAGATTATTTTCGTTGACGTCGTTTAAAAGTCCATAAATGATGTCTTTGAGGATGACAACCCCCTCACAGTCCTCAGGCAAAGGTTGTAAGGTATACCCCGAGGGCATTTAAGGTTTTATGGAAACCATGTTCATGTAAACTTCGGAGGGGGCTCATTGGTTTGGAAATTGGAAGTTGAATAGCTATTTTTAAGAGTCAAATATATCGGAGGGCAGCTATACCCCCCACGTCATATTTTCCTCCAATGCATCCGATAGAAATTTTAAGATAGCCATTTGCTCAAAAATAGTCGAAGGAACTCATAACACGGCTTTTGGGGTTGACACCCCCCCCCCCCCAAGTATGGGGATTAGGGTTTTAAGCTATGTCCTGGGGGGATGTAAGGTTTTTATGAAGAGGTGGTCTTGTGAACTTTAGAGGAGGCTCATTTGATTGGAAATGCATAGTTCTTGTCCCATTTTAAGAGTCAAGCGTGATGGAGAGAAACTAACCCCCCCCTGATATCCTCTTTTCCCCAAATACATTCAATCAAAATTTTGAGACAGCCATTTTGTAACCAATAGTCCAAAGAGAATATAACAATGTCTCCAGTAATCATAAGAAATATTTAGACGGGCGGTGAGCTAAATCCAAACCAAACTAAATCCAAACTATGAGCATGTAAACTTTCAAGAAGGTGACAAAGCAATATCTCAGGAACAACTTATATTATTAAGTTAGATCCTTAAGAGTAAGTTATGGGGGATTTTGAACTAGCCAGAAGGCACTATATGCATACTTTTAGCACTACAACTATAGTTACTATAACTAATGACGCTAAGAGTATTAAGGTGAAACTTCTAGGAAGTGTTTAGGGGGTGGTCCAATTAAACGAAAAAAAAAACTGTATACATGCAGGTTTTCAAAAAGGTATATAATATCATTAGAAGCACCACTCTATTATAGCTAGATCATTGAAGCATTAAAGAAGCTAATTCGGTTCAAAATTAAAAGTTCTTGGGTCCTTTCTAAGAGTAAAAAGAGATTGGAGGGCAATCAGCCTCTCAAGCCGTCTCTCAAGCCGATTTATTTCCCAAACACATCTAATCAAAATTTCGAGACAACTATTTTGTTCAGCATAGTAAAACGGTCCAGCAACTATGTCTTTAGGGATATTGGGCATATCAAACCCCCACAATTCTGCCAAACTATGGATTCTTATAGAAAAAAACGAAAAGATATACAATATTTTTTTTCATCAAAATGACTTTGTCAATAAAAAACGAACAGAAATTCATCTAAAAAAACTTTTTCCACAAAACAAACTTTTCAAAGAAAAGTAAAGAACACCATTAAGCAACAACTGGGCAGAAATGAAGTCAAGTAATCATCCAAGCGTAAAACTACCACAAATCACTATCAATAAATAAATGAAACTCGAAATGAACAGAAATTAGAATAAATAGCCGAGTCAAACCCGAAATGAGCAAAAATTAACATTAATAGGGCTGATAACCCCCGTGCCTTCTCAAGACCAGAACATAATTTGCGCTTTACTGAAAACAAAATATGTTAAAATGTTTTCATTTTTTACTTAAATAAGAAAAAAAGAGCTTTTTTTACTCACTATTTTGCCCATTTTTATTTTAAGGAATAAATATCAGTATAGATATATTAAACTGACAATCCACGGTCCTTTTTTTAGTAAAGCCTAAGTTATGTTCTGGTCTTGAAAAGGCATGGGGGTTGTCAGCCCTAGTAATGTTAATTTTTGCTCGTTTTGAGTTTGACTCGACTTTTTATTATAATTTCTGTTCGCTTTGAGTTTTATTTAAATTTTGATAGTGATTTGTGGTAGTTTTACGCTTGGAAGATTATTTGACTTTATTTCTTGATATTTTTGGCTTAATAGAGCTCTTTACTTTTCTTTGAAAACTTATTCTGCGGAAAGTTTTTTTTTTTAATTAATACAAGCATATGACACCGTCATTCAGCCAGGGAGGGGGGGGGGGGGGGTAGCCCCTTATCTCCTCCCCCTCCTTATGGGCGCCCATGCTCCCGGTGAAATCTTGCTAGGGATGCCGTGACGTCAGAGGACTCCCGTGGAAATCCTATGGAAAAGGGATAGGGCTGTGCTCCGAATCTTGCCAATACTGAAACAAAATTGCGTCACCTGGAATCCGGAGAATCTTGCCAGCCACTCGGAATCTTACCCAGGGCTCTCGTCGGAATCTTGCCAGGGTATATCGTGACGTCAGAGGGCTGCTTCGGAAACAGGATGTCATAGAAATCCCATGTTAATCTGCTATGGGTGTTGTCGAATCAATGGATGGGATAGTACTCCTGTTAGCGCCACAAATATCGCCAAATATCAAAAAGAAGAAAAAGGATTTTTCAACAGTTTAACAGCTTAAAAAACAAGCGTCAAGGAGCATTTGGAAAAGCAGTTTAAAGTCTAATTAAACTTCGTCGCTTTACTTACTTATCAATTCAGAGTTATTGTTTCAAAGCATTTGGCTTAGATTTTGAGAAGTATTCTGAATGGAGTAAAACTTGCTTAGTTTAATCTCTCAGAGTGCAGCATTAAAGTACTTTCTTCCATGTTCAAAGCCTTAGAAAATGGAAATTGACTTTACTCTTGGTTAGAAATTACATTTCCTACGAGCTTCAGCCCACTACTAGCATGAATAATGTTAATACTTCGCGCATGTAAGTTCTCTAGTAGTTTTTAGGTTGTGATTACTTACCTTTAAATCCATTTGACTTCCAGTAACTTTTTTCCTCCCACGGAAAACCTTCCTTAGGAATGTCTTTCCAGATACAATCATGTTGGCAACGTTTTTCACTAGAACGGAATGCCTCGTCTGGCTGCCACCATACTATATCTTCTTGTGCGATCATGGATGGTACCAACGGGTCTTCAACGTCTGCCATTGATGTGGCCTGACTAGTTCTGCGACTTGGCAAAGGCATACGCCGCCTCCCACAACGTCCCTGATTACCGAGAAAATAACAAAATTTCTACAGAAACTTTAAAATCCTAGGTCTGTTTCTATAAGAGTGCGATCATGAGCAGCTAGTCCTTAAATCCCTAAAATAAAGAATTGTTTTGTCTGAACTTTATGCTGTATATAAAATTCTCATTTTCAATATTGCTATAAAGCTACCACTTTCTTGAAATATCTACATTTTATTTTAAACTTTACAGCAGGAATACTTATTTTTCGCAATTCGGGACAGGTAACCTCGCCCTTGAAATTATAACTTATGATATTCTGTTAACTTCCATGTAGCTAGGTTTTTCAGCTTCTAGTTCATTTTTGCACAATGCATACACCAAATAATATGTGCAGGATAAAAAAAAAAAAAAACAGACTGAGACCTCGGAAAACACTAAAATAAGATACACGCTTGTAAAGACACACACAGCAATGTAGCGACAATTATTATCCAAATTATAAGTGGAAAATAGGAAAAAAAAATTACCAGACTGTGTTTATTTTATTTGATTAGACGCAATTACAAAAAAGGGGGATATACACATATAGAAAGGCTTAAGGTCAAACACAAGGATACAGGGACGTTTAGCGGGTAAGTTTTTCTTTTTCATATAAGTTAGCTAGGAAAAAAGTAAATACATCGTTTGATGCATTTTTAAGCTTTTTCCGGGAGAAATTCTACTTCGAGCTCCTAAAGGAGGCCAAAAAGATAAATTATTTCTATCACCACACAAAAACTGAGCATTGCTAGAAATGGGTTTTAAAGGTGGTTAAAGTGATATCATTTGTTTACAAGTCAATTATTCATAAGTAATGCATTCTATAGGCACTAATTTCTAACAATCTAATTCCACAAAAATATGAACTTATAAGTATTGTTCTAGAATGTCAAACATTTTCCTGACGTCTATAGAAAGGGTATGTTATCTGCACGACACCCTTTATCTCTTAGGTCTCCATGGATTTGTAACTTTGGACTTCGATTGGAAGTTGATAATCCAAAAATCATAAAACAGTGCCTCCAGGGTTGACACAACCCCCTAGAGCCCGGGTGCTAGCGCTGTAAGTTATGCCCCTGAGGCATATAAGGTTTTTGTGGAGAAGATGGTCGTATAAACTTTGGAGGAGGCTCATTTGATCGGAAGTTGTAAGTTATCGTTCCTTTTTGTAAGATTTAAAAGTAATCAGAGGGCAACTAACCACGCCCTCTTTTTCCCAAATGCATCTGATCGAAATTTTTTGAACTTATTTTGTTCAAAATAGTTCAAAGATCACATAACAACGCCTCTGGGGTTGATACAACCTCCTGAGCCAGAGGGCAAGGATTGTAAGTTATACCCAGGGGGAATATAAGGTTTCTATGGGAGGGGGGTTGTATAAATTTTGGAGGAGGTTCATTTGATTAGAAATTGAACTTCTAGTTCTGTTTTTAAGAGTTAAGAGCGATTAGGGTGCAACTATCCCCCAATGCCCTTTTCCCCTAAATACATCTGATCAAAATTTTGAGACATCCATTTTGATCAAAAAAGTCAAAAGAATAAATAACAATGACTCCAGGGTTGACGGAACCCCCCCCCCCCCTGAGCCCATGGGCAAGGAATAGAAATTATATCTCGGGGGAATATACGGTTTCTATGGAAGGGTTGGCTGCATAAACTATGAAAGAGGCTCATTTGATTTGAAATTGAAAATTGTAGTTCCGTTTTTGAGAGTCAAAAATGATCAGAAGGTAGGCGACTAGTTCCCACCTCCACGCCCTCTTTTCCCCAAATTTTGAGACAGCTATTTTTTTCAAAATAGTCCAAAGATCATATAAAAATGTCTACGAGGTTGACACAACCCCCCAAAGCCTGGGGCAAACGTTGTAAGCTATGCCCCAGGGGCATATAATGTTCTTATGGAATGGGTGGTCGGGCAATTGGAGGAGGGTCATTTGATTGGAAATTGAAAGTTCTAGAAAGTCCTTTCTAAAAGTCAAATATAATCGGAGTGCAAGTAACCCCCACGTCTTCTTTTCCCCAAATACTTCCGGTGAAAATTTTAGGATATCCATTTTGTTAAAAATAGTCAAAATTTCATATAAAAACGCCTTCAGGGTTTACAAAACCCCCAGAACCTGGAGGCATGGGTTGTATGTTATGCCCCGGAGGCATATAGGGTTTCGTGGAAGAGATGGTCGTGCAAACTTTTGAGGAGGCTGATTTGATTCGAAATGGATAGTTCTATTTTACTTTTTAAGAGTTAAAAGGGATCGGAGGGCAGCCAGCCCCCCTCCTCATACCCTCAATTTCCCAAATGCATCCGATCGAAACTTTAAGATAGTCATTTTGTTCAAAATAGTTCAAAGATCGTATAAATGCCTCCAGGGTTGACATAAACCCCGGAGCCAGGGGGAAACGGTTGTAGGTTATGCCCGGGCATATAGACCTACGGTTTAATGGAAGGGGTGGTCGTATAAACTTTGGAGAAGGCTCATTTGATTCGAAATTGAAAGTTCTAATCCTCTTTTTAAGAGTCAAAAGTGATTGGAGGACAGCCAGACCCCCTTCGTCCTACACCCTTTTCCGCCAAATGGATCCGGTCAAAATTTTGAGATAGCCATTTTGTTCAAAATAGTCCAAAGGCAAAATAACTATGCCTCTGGGGTTGACTACTACCCCTCCCCTGGCCAGCGGTACAAGGGCTTTAACTTTTGTTAGTTGCCCATTGTTAAAATACGAGACTTTTATAAAATTGATGGTGGGCAACTATCTAACCCTTTGCCCTCTTTTTCCAAAATACATCTGATCAAAACTTTGAGATAGCCGTTTTGTTGAAAATAGTCGAAATATTATACAACAATAACTCCAAGGTATTGACGCCCAGAGCGCGGGGGCAAGGGCTGTACCTTATGACCTGGGGGCATATAAAGTTTCTATGGAAGGGGTCGCCTTGTAAACTTTGGAGGAGGCTCATTTGATTGTAAATTTAAAGTTCTAGTTCGCTTTTAAGAGCCAAATGTGATCAGAGGGCTACCAGTCCCCCCCTCTATTGCAATCTTTTCCCTCAAATGGACCCGACCAAAATTTTGAGATAGCCATCTTGTTCCAAATAGTCGAGAGTTTAAATAACTATGCCTCCAGGGTTTACACCCCTCCTCAACCCTTGGGCAAGGACTATAAATTTTGCCAGTTCCCTATTGCTAACATGTAAGGTTTTTATGGAAGGGGTGGTTGTATAAACTTTAGATGAGGCTCATTTCATTGAAAATTATAAGTTTTAATTCCTCTTTTAAGAGCTAAAAGTGATCGGAGAGTAACCAGACCCTCCCCCGTTTCACTCCAAACTTTTTCCAAATGTATCTGATCAAAATTTTGGGACAGCCATTATATTCAGAATAGTCAAGTAATCAAATAACCATAACTCAGGGGTCGACAAACCTCCAAAAGCCCCTGGGGCAAGGGCTGTCATTTATGCAAGTTTCCTATTGATAACATATAAGGTTTTTTATTAATAGAAGAGGGCAAGTTTGAATTTGGATCAAAAATTGTAAATCAGAAGTTCTTATGCCCTTTTCTCGACTCAAAAGTGATTGGCCCCGTCACACCCTCTTTTCCCCAAATGTATCTGATTCAAATTTTGAGATAATTATTTTGTTCAAAATAGTTCAAAAGGTCAAATAACTACGCCACTGGGGCCGACAAAACCCCCACAGCCCAGGGGAAAGGAATATAAGTTATGAAAGTTGCCTATTATTAAATTGTAAGATTTTGATAGAAGGGATGGCCGTATTAACTTTGGAAAACACTCAATCGACTGCAAATCAAAAATTTTAGTTTCCTCTTTGAGAGTCAAAAGTAACCAGGGTGCAACCAGTCCCTTGTCCCCAGGGCAAGGGCTGTAAGTTATGCAAGCTGTCCATTTTTATGGAAGGGGCGGTCGTATTTGACTTTGAGACAACTAAAAATCTGAGATAGCCCTTTTGTTCAAAATAGTCCAAATGTCAAATAAATATTGTTTTAGATTCGATACCCCCCCCAGACCTAGGGGCAAGGGCTATAAATTATGCTAGTAACCAAATGTAAACATTTAATGTTTTTAATGGAAGGTATAGTCGTATAAACTTTGGAGGGGCTCATTCGATTTGAAATCGAATGTTCTATGCCCTCTTTCAGAGTCGGAAGTCGTTGAAGGGAAACCAGCCCACTCGCCCCCTTTTCACCCTAAATTCATTCGTTCAAAATTTTGAAATAACCATTTTGTTCAAAATATTATAAACGTAAAACAACTATAGATCAGGAGTTGACAAATCTCCCACAACCCTCGGGGAAAGGGCTGTAACTTTTGCAAGTTGCCCATTGTCCAAATATATGTTTTTCCTGGAAGGGGTGGTCGTATTAACTTTGGAGGGGGCTCATTCGATTGGAATTAAAAATTCTAGTTTCTTTTTTAAGAGTCAAAAGTAATCAAAGGACAAACAGACCTCCTCCCCCTTACACCCATATTAAGGCCACATTAAACTTAAGAGCAATACAAATAAATTCCTAGAATAATTCAAACTGAAAACGACCAGAAATTACTACTAAAGAAAAACTGAAACCTAAAACGAACAGAAATTAAATAAACAATCATAGCAAACAACCCTACTATAGACACTGATATAAATGAAAAAATAAATCCTAAAACAATTAAAACATAATGAATATGCAATCACGCAGAAAACGAACAGAAGTCACTGCAAACAAGAGACTGGTTTCTGCCCCGAGTCCCTAACTGTAAAAGTCTAAAGCCTACAGCGTCATTGGCGCTTTGCTGAAGCCAAACTCTTGTTGGTAGTGAAAACTATATTGTGCTTAAAACAGTTTTGGAAAGAACTTGTAAAATTAAAATGAATTTTTGATATTTATATATCATCAGTTCAAGATTTTATTTCACTGTAATTTTGAATTTTTTGTTTTCAATGTTGCAGCAAGTCCAAAAGAAAACATTTGTAACATAATTCGTTTTCAATAGAGCACCAATAACGCAGTAGGCTTTAGACTTATAGAGCTAGAAAAGTGAGCAGTAGCCTGACTCTTGTTTGTAGTATTTTTTGTTCATTTTAAGCTTGATTCGCATACTCAATTGAATTTATAGTCGTTTTAAGTTTTAGTTATTCATTTATAGTAGTACCTATTGTATGTTTGTTTGCTATGATTGTTTATTTAATTCCTATTCGTTTTGGGTGTCATTTATTCTCTAATTGTAATTTCTGGTCGTCTTGAGTTTGAAATATTCTAGGTATTTATTTTTGCTGACCTTAAGTTTAATAAAATAAAATAAAACAAGTTTTTTTTAACTTAAAATAAGGAGCGACATTAAAACTTAAAACGAACAGAAATTATCCCGTATATAAAAGGGGCTGTCCCCTTCTCAACGCCTCGCTCTTTACGCTAAAGTTTGACTCTTTCTCACAACTCTGCTTTGTAAAACAATAAAAAACTTTAACGTAAAGAGCGGGGCGTTGAGCAGGGAATAACCCCTTTCTTATACGGAATAATTTCTGTTCGTTTTAAGTTTTAATGTCGCTCCTTACTTTCAGTTAAAAAATTGTTTTTTTTTATTTAATTTCTGAACGTTTTTAAATTAATGCAGGTTTTGAATTTGGCTCACAGTACATGAAAAATTAAAACGAAATTTGCATATTAATTTTAATTTTTTTAAAACTAATAACAAACTTGCAATAAACTAAGTTTGATTTTTGTTCCAGTTTTTTTAAGAATGACTCCTGAATTACAAAGGCTGTTTATTTAGAATAATAAGCTCTTTTAATAGTTAAAAAAGGAACTTCAGCGTAAGAGCGAGCTATTGAGGAGAGGCAATCCATCTCATATGCGTAATATTTTCTGTTCCTGTTAAGTTTTAATGTTGCTTCTTACTTTCAGGTGAAAAAATTTTTTCACGTTTTTATTTAATTACTGATCGTTTTTTAAATGATGTACGGAAATGTAGATATTCCTCCATGGACAATTCCCTTCCCCACGAGAAAATATCTCCATGGAAAGATTCTCCCACGTAACTTAAATTAACGATATTTGCGGAACTAATTTTGTAAGGTATAGTAACTAAACGGCCAAAGAGGTCGAAACTATTTTATGAAAATGATAGTCACAGGTTGAGCAATTCTCAAATCACTGAAATGAATGAATGAATAAATCTTTAAAAAATATACATAATAATTTATGTCTGTTTTAAGTTTTAATGCTATTCCTTACTTTTAGTTGGAAAAAATTTGTTTTTTATTTTATTTAATAACAACCACAAGCCGAAGACCTACAATATCTTTGGTTTATTATCCCATAAAAAACGTAGTTATGAAACTTCTTAAGGTAAAATTGAATGCTAAAATTGGCCAGCAAATAACACAAACAAATTATTAATTATATCGGCCATTATTTGACAAAATTCAAACTTTAGCGTAAAGAGCGAGGTATTGAAGAGGGGGAGAAATTTTTCATATAAGTAATATGCGAGGTTCGCCCCTTCGTGAATGCTTCGCTCTTTACGCTAAAGTTTAAATTTTGTTCCAATTCTTTAAGAATGACCCCTGAATCACAAACGCCGTTTAATTAGAATAAATAGCTCTTTTGAAATTATTAAAATACTTTAGCGCAAGGAGCGAGTATTGAGGAGGGGACAAACTTCCTCATATACGTAATAATTTCTGTTCGTTTTAAGTTTTAATGTTACTCCTTACTTTCCGTTGAAAAAACTTGTTGTTTATTTAATTTCTGATTGTTTTTTAATAATGCTGGGAAACCCAGGATCCTTTTCATGGAAACTCTCTTCCCCCGTGAAAAATTCTTCCATGGAAAGATTTCCCACGTAACCCAATCCTCCCAACTCCCAGAAAAAATTCTCCCCTGAAAACGTCTGTATAGTTACCAATAACCAATACTATATATAAACAATGGGCAAAGTTCACAACTTGCACCCCTTCCCCTGGGGGCTGTGGGGGATTAAGTCGTCCTCAAAGGTATAGCTATTAGATGTTTCAACTATACTGAACAAAATGGCTATCTCAAAATTTTGATCCAGCGACTTTGGGAAAAAATGAGCGTGGGAGGGGGCCTAGTTAACCTCCAATTTTTTTGGTCACTTAAAACGGGCACTAGAACTTTAAATTTCCGTTCGAATGAGCCCTCTCACGAAATTCTAGGACCACTGAGTCGATACGATGACCCCTGGGGAAAAAAAAACCAAAAAACTTTGGAAAAAAACTCTCTGAGTTTTTCTCCGGGAAAGGTTCTCTGATATGCTGAATCCGGTGGTGAGATTTTCATTAGGACTAGATGATTTTTAAGGGGTGTTTTCTCCTTTTTTCGAAAATAGGGCAAATTTTCTCAGGCTCGTAACTTTTGAGGGGTTGGACTAAACTTGATCAAACCTATACATTTAAAATCAGCATAAAAATCCTCTTCTTTTGATGTATCTGTTTGTATAAAAATTCCATTTTTTAGATTTTCGGTTACAATTGAGCCAGGTCGGGCCTTACTTACAGTTTGTTACCACGAACTGTTTGATATGGCCTTTACTTTTGTTTGAAAAAGTTCATTTTCGGAATTTTTCTTTTTTTTAATTAATAATAGGCATAAGGAAAACTTCACCCATTTATCATGATGTGTAGATTGAAGAAATATTAAACATTGCTTAATTTTTTACGCTGCACGAAAAAGCTGAATCACGAGTGTAACTTGTTTTGACTTGATATAATAATCTAAAGCTATGGACTAGGCAATAACTTAAATTTTAGGGCTCTGTTATGGGCTCAAAATGGAATTTCCCACATAAGTAATTAGTATATTTGTTAAAAAAAAACATAAAAAAATACATCAAATGGTTTATTCACTTTCTTCCTAGATAAACCATATAAAACAGGAAAAAATTGCCCATTTATCGCAATGTGTAGTTTAGAGAAATACTAGATATTGCTCAATTTCTTTACTCTGGACAAAAAAGCTCAGTTAGAAAAGACAAATTAAAGAAACTAAAACCTTACAACACTGACTGCAAAACATTGAACACATAGGCAGCAGAATGATCGCACTCTTTAAAGAAGTCGTTGTAAGTAGATGCAAAAGCTTGAAGCCATTAGTTAGCATGCAAAACCAAGACGTGTTTTTGAAAAAAAATTAAACCATTAAAACATTAAAATTTCTGGTTTGCTTAAATTTTGCTTATCAGTTTGAGAAACTGATGAACCACACTAGCTGGATGTAGTTTTTTACTCAAAGAAAAAAAAATATATATAAACTAATTACATTTAAATAAAGATATATAAAGACAGGTAGATATTTTACACGTTGCTCGTTTATGAATTTTCAGTTGTCACACTGAGATAGAATAAAAATTGTGACTAAATTCTGCATATCAGTTTAAGAAGCTGATGAACCTCATTAGCTGGATGTAGTTTTGTACCCACGGAAAAAAAAGAATAATACATAAACTAGTTACATCTAAATAAAGATATATAACGACAGGTAATCATTTACAAGCTGTTCGTTTGACGAGTTAGTTGGCACAGTTTTCAGATAGAATAAAAAAATCATTAGATATTTAAAATCTAAGATTGAACCCTCCCAAGGAAGAATTATTATTATCGGTGCTTGAAATATTGTGCACTATTCGGAATACGTTTTTCGAACTTAAGCTTCATAATGTAAGCCCTCGGGTGGCCGTGTGAGTTGGTGATAGTATTTTAGTCTAGTCTTTGTAAAGTAGCTATGAACAACGATTAAATGAACGGAGCCTTATAATTTTCATAGTTAATTATTCTGGAATTTGAAATATCGCAGTCTTAAATTAGCCTCCGTCGTCAAAACCTTCATCCTTTTTCAAACAGAAACATGAGAACCTAAGAAAGTTTTCTTCCCTGAAGGGTGTCAACGGCTATTCCCTGATACACATAATTTTTTTCTATTCTCAAGTTATTCTACATATAACTGTTAGGCTATAGCTCAGTTTTACCTACTACTACTACTACTAACAACTCACCGCAGCACCATGCCGCCTGAGGCCAACACAGCTACGCAAGCTCCTCCTCCATCCCAATCTATTCAAAGCCTCCCTTTTTACTCCCTCCCACGAAGTTCCCATTTCTTTTAAATCTTTCTTTATGACGTCCTCCCACCCCAGACAAGGACGATCTGCTTTCCGTTTAGCCCTAGACGGTTGGCCAAAAAGAACAATCTTCGGCAATCTGTCGTCCTTCATCCGCACAACCTGCTCTAGCCATCTCAACCTTTCTTTCATTATAGCCCTAGAGAGCGGTATTGAACTACATTTTTCGTACAGCCTATTGTTTGAAATACGGTCAGTCAGCTGGGTACCAAGAACAATCCTTAAGCAATTTCTCTGGAGAACATCTAGCAAATCTTCATCCGCTTATCGAAGTGCCCATGCTTCAGAGCCACATTTGACTACTGTCATCACTGTAGCTTCTAATATTCTAATTTTTGGTTTGCAGACTTATCTTCCTATTTTTCCAAACTTTTGTTAATTGTGAAAAAACACCCTGAGCCTTGGCTATTCTACTTTTAACATCTTCACTGCTCCCACCGTCTTTACTAATAATACTACCAAGGTAAGTGAAGCTGCCCACTTGATCAATCTGCTCATTACCCAACGTCACCTTTTCATCCTCACTTATTCCTAGCCTTAGTGACTTAGTCTTCTTACATTAATTTTCAAACCTATTCTAGCACCCTGAACTCGAAAAACCTCTAAAAGTTCATTCATTTTGCTCACACATTCCTCTAGGATGCTTAATTCATCAGCATAATCTAAGTCTAGGAGACTTTTTCCTCCTCATTTGATTCCGTGATCTCCCATTGCCTTTCCTGTGCTCCTTAATACAAAGTCCATCAAAATAATCCATATAAAGGGGGATAGAACACAACCCTGCTTAATTTCTGATTTAATACCAAATCAGCTGCTAACCCATTTCCTATATTAACCGCAGCAGTGTTATTCTCGTACAATAATCACCTTAATGTATTTGTCTGGTATACCATATAAGGATAAAACCTTTTTTAAAGCTCTTCTATCAACAGAATCGAACGCTTGCTCATAATCTATAAAAGTATGGGTATGCGGTGGTATGCTACGGCAACCCACTCAGGGGTTGGCGTCCCTGCTCGCAGAGCTTGAGAGAGGTAGGTAACGCAAGGTGCCAACTCCTGCCTATATTGGGGTCACCGCCACCTTTGCTGAGATTAAGTATGAGGTCTTATGACCGCTCCTTATCTGATGAGGCAAAGCCTGTCTTAAGAGTTCTTTTGTCCGCTGTTTGGGCCAACTACCCATCCAGCCGGTATTTACCAAGTTTTCAAACGGAAAAAACAGCCTCGGATCGGACTTCCTTACAGTAGAAAACCAAATGCGCGCCCCAAGACAATTCTTACGGATACGTTTACTGTTACCCACTGCAATATTCGTGGTCTCCGATCCAAGTTGGACTACCTACAGCACATGATGAATGAGGTCTCCCCTTCTGTCATGTGTGTATCCGAGACCAAGATGAATTCTAGCGTCATTGATAGTGAGGTCAACATTCCTGGTTACACTCTGCTCAGGCTGGATCGCAAAAACCCGAGAAGCTCGACTTTTGGTGGAGGTGGTGTTGCTATGTATCTTAAAAATAACATCCCTTTTTTGGCACTTTCGATTCCTAGTGATAAGGAGATCCTTTGGGTTAAAGTAGACCTATCAAACAAATCGTTTTTTATTGGCACAGTCTATAACCCACCAAAGATGAAAATTACCGAACATCTGGAAGATTGCTTGGAATTTGTGAAGTAAAAGCTCCCTAAATCAGGTATAATAATCCAAGGAGACTTCAACATTCATCATGGCCCCTGGCTGAAAAGTCGTACGACTGATGTGGAGGGCTTAGCTGTGCTAGACCTGAGACTTGCTTACAGCCTAGAACAACTTGTTGAATTCGACACTTACATCGGCCCTCATGGATCATCCAGGCTTGATTACTTCTTAACTGATCATTCGGATTCCTTTAGTGTTGAAAGCTATCCTTTTGCTAGCGACCATGTGGCAGTTATAGCTCGTAGAAATCTCAAAATACCTCCACCTGTAAAGCACGAGCGGGTCATCAGGCAGTATCACTGCACAGACTGGGATGGTCTGCGAAACTTCTTATCGGCAATGCCGTGGAGTATATTTTTAAAAGAAACCCCATATAAGCAGCGGCACTTTATGAAAAAGCGATTACAGAGGCTATTGAGAAATTCGTCCCATCAAAAACAGTAAACGTTTCATCTCAAGATAAGCCATGGTTCAATGCTGGTTGTAGAAAGGCAATCAGGGCCAGAAAGAAGGCTCACAAGAAATGCGTTCAACTGAATCCGACGAGGACCGGGCTGCTTTTATTAGCGCTCGAAACGTGTCTGTTAAAGCTGTACGTCAAGCTAGAGCCAATTACAAGTTTGTACACAATTTTGTAGACAAACTGAAAAGTGCCCCTGCAAAGTGGTGGTGGAGGGTCGTCAAAGAAGCCCTACCGTCATCTAAATTAACATCAATTCCCTCACTTCATGTTGAAGGGACGATGATCGAGTCAGGCCAGGAAAAGGCAGATGTTCTTGCACAAGCCTTTTCATAGGTCTTCCAACTTGATGAGGACGGAGTCTCCCCTCCCCCCTTTCCACCACAAACAGATGCTAAAATCACCAGCGTTAACATAACTACTAGGAGGGTGCTCAGAACACTAAGCCAGCTGGATGTCACCAAAGCTTCAGGACCTGACAAGATTCCCAATCTCATTCTTAAAAGATGTGCCCCTGAACTTGCTGGTCCTCTCGCCTCTCTCTATATAAAATGCTTTGCAGCGGAATTATTCCCGAAAGCCTCCAAAACTGCTCATGTGGTCCCTGTTCCAAAGGCAGAGTCTGACCTTACTAATGTAGGATCATATCGTCCAATAAGTCTGCTGTCCTGCATAGGTAAAGTTTATGAAAGCGTAATTAATAAGACCCTTTACCAATACCTTGACTCACATCTGTTGGTGCCAGACATGCAATAAGGTTTTCGCAGAAAACGGTCTACATTAGACTGTTTGATTGCACAGTATCAAGAGTGGGTTGAGCTCCTTTCTCAGGGACACGATATTCGCCTTCTCTCCTTTGACATTGCAAAAGCCTTTGATCGTGTATGGTACAAGGGACTTCTTTGTAAACTGAAATATGGAATTCATGGTCGACTATTTGACGTTCTTGCTGACTTTCTTCATCAACAATCGTTGCAAGTTGTCCTCGATGACTTCGTATCAAAAGGACACCCAGTTTTATCAGGATTACCACAAGGAAGTATTCTTGGACCAACTCTTTTCTTGGTGTTCATAAATGACGTAGGGGACAACCTTGTGAAAAAACCTCACCACTTTGCGGATGACACAACAACAAAAACATCAATCGCAAAATACGAAGATCCCAGTGAACCCCACAAGGAGCTTCAGGCTGACCTGGTGAAAATTGAGGCGTGAGCAGATACATGGCTTGTAAGTTTTAACACATCGAAAACGAAAGAGCTCCTAATTTCTAAGGCGCGTAATGTGAGGGCTCATCCTGATTTCGTCTTCAAAGGAGAGGTAATAACGAGAGTTGATACACTGCGCCTACTTGGAGTTAATTTCTCTTCGGATCTCTCATGGACTGAGCATCTCAGTAAAATTAGACCCTCTTGCAACAAGAGATTAGGAGTTATCCTAAGATGCAAAAGTCTTCTCTCTGATGATTCTATTCTGCCACTTTTCAATACGTGCATCAGACCTGTCATGGAACATGCATGTCCTCTCTTTGCTGGTGCACCAAAAAGCCACATCGCTCCACTCCAACATATTCAAAATAGAGCAGTGCGCACATCAACCTCTGACAACACGAAAGCTAAAACCCCACAGCTTATCCAGGAACGTTTCGATGTGGCATCCATGTTGGTTTTCTATAAGTACTTGTATACCCCTTCATCGGAGGAGCAATCGAAGCTCTTTCCTGATAAAGAAAAGCCCTTGAGATCAACTCACCGAAGTACAGCTCGTCAGGACTACCTTGAGCAGGGTACTCCCCGCCAAGAATATCTAAAACGAGTTTCGTCCGGCGATCGGTTGCCACATGGAATAGATTGCCGGCAGAGGTAATCCCGAAAAATCCTTCCCTTGACGCGTTCAAGAGAAGGTATAACAAGTACCTCAGTGTTAGAAAATGAGGTAACTACCAGGACTAGCGGCAAATCATCATTTGGACTAGCGGACCAAAGGTGTTTGACAACTCAGGCACTTCTCAATTATTAACCTAAGAGTGAAAATGTGGTCGACGCATTTTCTACCTTTTCAAAAACCGCACTGTTCTTCTCTTAAAAATTTGTCAACAGCATCTCTCAGTCTAAAAAGTATCATATTACTAAGTAATTTGCTACCTACAGAGACCAGACTAATTCCTCGATAATTACCACACTCACTTTTATCACCTTTCTTTTAAAGTGGCTTAATTAATGTTTTCCTAAAATCATTTGGTACTTCCCCTTTTTCAAAAATCATATTCATAATCTTCAGTAACTTATTTCTAACCTCAGAGCCACCATATTTAAGAAACTCATTTACTACCCTATGAGCACCTGGAGCCTTATTATTTTTTTAATCCTTTTAGTACTGTCGTTAATTCATCCTCACAAAAAAAAATCTTCCTTCACATCCAAGGTATCACAAACTTTTTCATTTTCCTCTATATCTTTTCCTGCAACTCTATATCGGTTTAGCAAACTCTCAAAATGTTCTTCCCATCTCTCTTTAATTATTTCCTTATCGCTAATTGTGGCCCCATTCCTATCTTTAACTGGGCCAAGTCCGGATTGACTACTCCCTCTCAATTTATTGACATGCCAGTACAATATTTTACTTTGATGCTTTCTCCACTTTCTTTACATTCCTTTTGTTTTCATATGATCTATCACTCAGATAATTCTTGTACAAGTCCTTTCTCCTTTCTATTAAACATAAAGCTTTTCAACTAATATTCTTAGCTGCAGTCCTAGCTTTCATCCTTACGACACCTTCAGCAACGTCACAAAATATTTTTCTAAAATTATTCCAACCATCTTCCACATTATCAAATTTTAAACTCTTAAATTTCGTATTCAACTGTTCCTGGAAAGTTTCTCTCAAATTCTCATCCTGGGGTCTACCAACATCATAACTTCCCGGGAGGTAGTTACCCTTCCGAAATTTGAGCTTTAAATTAACCCTTGACACTACCAGATGGGGACCTTCACCTTTAACATCAATAGCATTACTCCTATATACCCTAGTATCGTGTATTGATCCTGCCAGTCTTTGGTTTACTATGACATAATCAATAAGGTTTGCTGTCTTACCATCACGTGAATACCATGTTAACTTATGAACAAAATGGTTTCACCTACCATCAAGTAAATAACTAATTTAAATCTAATTTTAACATGAAAGGTGAAATCGCAAAATATCAGGCTTCACAGTATATTTAGGAGTTTGTCGGAAAAAATTAGTTTCTGCTACCACCCCAACTAGCAGCTTACTGCAGCACAAAACCACCAGAGGCCAACACAGCTGCGTATGGTCCTCCTCCACCATGATCTATTCAAAGCTTCACTTTTTACACCTCTCCTGAATTTGGGTTTGTTTAAGGAATGTTTTCTAGGAGCGTACCGAGCAGCGTTGCCACTTTGGTCCGGTACAGTTGTGCCGGTTTTGGTACAATATAGAATTCCTTGTAAAATAAGGTACAATTGCAAATTTTTCGGTACACAACAAATTTCCGGCACGATTGGGTTTTATTGCTCCTCTCTGACTTGGATACCCGCTTAAGTTTTAGTTCATTGAAAATTTTCTTCTTGTTATGATAAATTTTTAGCCTGCTGTGCAGATGGTACAAATTAACCTCTTGCGGCATAATTTTAGTTGGAAAACTGGTACAGTTTATTTCAAAGCGTCGGCAACGTCGATGCCAGATAAAAAAAAATGTTGGATGACATCAATGAGCCCATTGTCCGTAATTAATGCTTATAGTTATGAAGATAAGTTACAAAGTGAAGAATCAAAACTCCACGGTAAAAAAAATGAAATAAAATAAAACCCGAGAATTAAGAAATATGTCTCGTGTATAAAATATGGAAATCAACGATTTATTTTTCAGAAGTATGCCATTTATAAAGTAACTGAAGAGTACCGTGTCCAAATTTATGCATAGATATACAAAATAAATATAAAAATATATGGTAAATTTACATAAGAATCAGGCTTAAACAAACACATGATTTTGGCATTAATTAGTCTTTTGCCCGTTGGAGAAATAATTCAGCTGGGGTTTCAAAGAAGGGGAAAAAGTCCTGATTTAGAAAACTTTAAGCAAATATTTGTTACAAATATAATTGCAGGTAAAGACAAACAGCAGAATTAATATAAAGAGGAATAGTTCTATAATATCAACACTTAACGTTTTGAGTTGTTTTAACGTGAAATTGCTCGTCACTTCAAATTATTTTTTATAGATTGAAAACTTACTTTAAATGGCTTATTTAAGAAAATGAGTTTTTTGTACATTTGAAACATGCGACGGTGGAACTCTTGGAAGTTTTGGATGTCATTACTATTCTCATCACGCTTGAAATTCTCTTTTCGTGTTGGAGGTCTTAAATTCTTGTCTTTACATTCTCTGAAAAGAATCTAAAAAGAAGTGTTATGCTATCTATGGTAATTAGCTCCTCTCCGGGTCTTTTCAATTTCTATGATTTCCGTTAAGGTGTATTTTTGTGCGTGTGTTTTTATGTATCTCCTCTTGTGAAGTTGTATTATTTACCATATTCAGATTTTATTTTAATAGTTTGAATAAATTTATCTGTGTTGTCTCAGTTTCCCTTCGTTTTTCTTCTTTTTCTTTCATTTTCTGCTGCAAGTACTTATTTTGTTAGTCTTCTTAGAGCTCAATGGCTACCTATTCCTTGTTTATTTTGTTCCTGAGTTTAATTTTTCAATAACTTGAATAGAATCAAATAAATTAGCTTTCGTAAAGAATTAATTTGAAATGTATGATGCTTAATGCATTAGCATCGTTTTAAAAGAGACGTCAGTTAATATTGGAAAAATACAAAGAAAAATCTTTGTCTTGAAATCAGCTGCTCACTCTAACTGTTAAATAAACACACGTTTTTCAGATGAAAGTAAAGAGTGACATTTAAACTTATAGTCAACGGAAATAATAACATGTTTAAAGAACCACCCCCGCCCCCAAATGATCCTCCCACTGTGTATGCTAAATATTTACTTGTGCGTTATTGAAAATATACTTGAGTAAAAAAAAATATAGCAGGTCGTAATTGAAAGATTTTTACTTACCGATTTCGTTTCAAAACATTTGAAGAAAAAGTTTAATTTTGAAAACCAAGCGTACATTAGTATGTCCTTCTATTCTAAAGTGGAAACACATTTTTTATCCCATTCCCATTCATTTTGTGCTAGAGCATTTGTTTTTAAAGTTTTGCGAAAATAATTTTAACTTTTGCAGAAAGAGGGAAGAGGGGGATAATTTCTTAGACCACACTGCTTATCCATGTATGACAAATTAAGAGAGAAAAACGGGTCATATTAAATACAGCAGGGCCAAAGTTGTCACTACTTTAATTAACTTAAACCCGTTTTTCTCTCTTAAATTTTCCGGGGGGAAGGGGGGATGTTAGAGGGTAGCCCCCTCATATAAACAATAATTTCCATCTGATTTAGTTTTTAATGATTTTCTTTATATTTATTTTTTCTTAACTTGTTTTTTATTCAGTTCATATTAAATAAAAATAAAACAGGTTTTGTCCAACGAAATTTCGTGTTCGTTTTTTATTCATTTCTTCTGTTCGTTCTTTATTAATACCATATTCATGGTTATCCTAAATACGAGGGAGTGGGCCCTGGCAGATCCAGGGGGGCTAAGATTTTTATGGTGCCATCATTCCTTTTTCCGTTTTCGATCTTTTTTTTAATAAATTTATCAAGTTGGCCATCTATTGGCGCCCTTGTCACATTGTCCCCCCCACCCAAGATTTTTCTTATTGGCACCATTGTCACATTGCCCCCCCCCCCCAAGATTTTCTTATTGGCAACCTTGTCACGATGACCCCCCCCCCCAAAGATTTTGGTTTTTGGCGCCCATGTCACATTATTGCCTTAATAACTTTTTTTATATTAAATCTTTACTTTTTCATAATAGTGTGGTAAATGAGTTTCCTAAATATGGTGCTAATGATGTTAGAAATAAGTTATTAAGGATCATGAACATGCTTTTGAAAAGGGGAAGTACCTAGTGATTTTAGGAAAACGCTAATGAAATCCCTGTATAAGAAAGATGGTAAGAGTGAGTGTAACAATAATAGAGGCATTAGCCCAGTTTCTCTGTGTAGCAAATTACTTAGTATGATGATATTTTTAGACTTAGAGATACTGTAAACAAACTTTTTAAGAGAAGAACAGTGCGGTTTCAGGAAGGGTAGAGGATGTGTCGACCGAATTTCCATTCTTAGATTAATAAATGAGAAGTGCCTGAGTAACCACGAAATCAAATGGGGAGGAAAAAGTCTCATGGACTTGGATTATGCTGATGATTTAAGCATCCTAGATGAAAGTGTGAGCAAAATGAATGAAGTTTTAGAGGTTTTGCGAGTTCAGGGTGCTAGAATTGGTTTGCAAAATAATGTTAGGAAGACTAAGTCACTAAGGCTAGGAATAAGTGAAGATGAAAAGGTGACGTTAGGTAATGAAAAGATTGATCAGGAGCGCAGCTTCACTTACCTTGGTAGCATTATTAGTAAAGATGGTGGGAGCAGTGAAGATGTCAAAAGTAGAATAGCCAAGGCTCAGGGTGTTTCTTCACAGTTAAAAAAGGTTTGGAAGAATAGGAAGATAAGTCTGCAAACCAAGATTGGAATATTAGAAGCTACAGTGATGACAGCGGTCAAATATGGCTCTCCGGAAAAAATTCCGTACTTTACGGAAAAATTCTTTTAAATGTTTTCACTTTTACAATTTTAAGAAATCAAAAATTAATTAAGATTTTAAGGAATAAATATAAGCATATGTATCTTAAACTGACAATGCACATTTTTTTCAGTAAATTCATTTGAATTTTTTCAGTAAAGTACAAATTATATTCTGGCTTTTAGAAAGCATGGGGTTTAGAGCCCTACTCATATTCATTTCTGCTCGTTTTGAGTTTAACTCTGTTATTTATTTTAATTTCTGATTGATTTGGGTTTCATTTATTTATTGATACTGATTTGTGGTAATTGTATGCTTGGTAGATTATTTGATTCTATTTTTGTTCATTTTTAGTTTAATGGAGTTCTCTACTTTTTTTTTAAAAACTTAGTTTGTGCAAAAAGTTTTTGATTAATCAAATAAAGAAGACGTATCAGAGGCAACGCTGTAGCGTTGCCTATAGTAAAGGCCATACGGCTCCAATGTTTTATTATTATTTTTTTTTTTTTCCCAGAAGCACTTCATATGGAAGGGGTCGTCGTAGAAGCTTCAAAGGGGACTCATTCGATTCGAAATCGAGAGTTCTAGTGCCCTTTTTAATAGTCGAAAATGATTGGAGGGCAACTAGCCCCCCCACGCCCATAATTCCCCCAAACACATCCAATCAAAATTTTGAAATAGCCATTTTGTTCAGCGTAGTTGATTTCTAGAAAATATATTTTTGAGGAGGATACTCCCCCACAACCCTCAGGGCAAGGGTTTTAAGTTATGCCCTGGGGGCATATAATGTTTTTATAGAAGGCGTTGTCGTAGAAACTTCAAAACAGGCTCATTCGACTGGAAATTAAAGAACTAGTGCTCTTTTTAATAGTCAAAAGTGATTGGAGTGTAACTAGCCCCCCTCCCCCCCCACGCCCCTCATTTCCCCAAACACATCCAATCAAAATTTTCAGATAGTCATTTTGTTCAGCGTAGTTGATTTCCAGATAGAAAATATATTTTTGAGGAGGACACTCCCCCACAACCCTCAGGGTAAGGGTTTTAAGTTATGCCCTGGGGGCATATAAGGTTTTTATAGAAGGCGTTGTCGTAGAAACTTCAAAACAGGCTCATTCGATTGGAAATTAAAGGGCCAGTGCCCTTTTTAATAGTCAAAACTGATTGGAGAGCAACTAGCCCCCCTCCCCCCCCCACGCCCATCATTTCCCCAAACACATCCAATCAAAATTTTCAGATAGCCATTTTGTTCAGCGTAGTTGATTTCCAGATAGAAAATATATTTTTGAGGAGGACACTCCTCCACAACCCTCAGGGCAAGGGTTTTAAGTTATGCCCTGGGGGCATATAAGGTTTTTATAGAAGGCGTTGTCGTAGAAACTTCAAAACAGGCTCATTCGATTGGAAATTAAAGGACTAGTTCCCTTTTTAATAGTCGAAAATTATGGAAGGGCAACTAGACCCCCCCACGCCCATCATTGCCCCAAACACATCTAATCAAAATTTTGAGATAGCCATTTTGTTCAGCGTAGTTGATTTTCAAATAGAAAATATTTTTTGAGGAGGATACTCCCCCAAAACCCTCAGGGCAAGGGTTTTAAGTTATGCCCTGGGGGTATATAAGGTTTTATAGAAGACGTTGTCGTAGAAACTATAAAACATGCTCATTCGATTGGAAATTAAAGGGCTAGTGCCCTTTTTAATAGTCGAAAGTGATTGGAGTATAACTGACCCCCTTCCTCCCCCCCACGCCCATCATTTCCGCAAACACATTCAATCAAAATTTTCAGATAGCTATTTTGTTCAGCGTAGTTGATTTCCAGATAGAAAATACATTTTTGAGGAAGACACTCCCCAACAACCCTCAGGGCAAGGGTTTTAAGTTATGCCCTGGGGGCATATAAGGTTTTTATAGAAGGTGTTGTCGTAGAAACTCAAAACTCAAAAAGACCAGAAATTACTGTTAAAGAATAAACAAAACACCGAATGAGCAGAAATTAAAATTAACTATCTTACAAACCTACAGATAACCGGTGCAAACATAAATAAATCTTATATAGCTTCAATATTTTTTATTACTTTCCCTCCAGAGCTGCTTTATATGCAAGGGTTAAAAATACCATTTTGTTAAAAATAGTTGAAAGGTTAAGTAACAAAACTCTGGCGTCCACAAAACCCCTCAGGGCCCGGGGGCAGGAAGGGATTCTCGTATAAACGTCAGAGAGGGCTCATTTGATTGGAATTAGGAAGTTCTAGTCCAGCTCTTAAGAGTCAAAATTGATCGAAGGGCAAAAAACCCCCCCACACGCCCTTTTTCCCCACCCCTTCCTTTGAACTAATTCTGTTTATACCTGAATGTCCGATGAGAGCTAAAATGTTTTGGTATTAACACACACCTATTAGGCATCTGCTCTCCTCCTTAACAAGGAAAGAAACAGAGAGTGTAAGGCAGTGGCGGATCCAGGGGAGGGGACACTCCCCCACAACCCTCAAGGCAAGGGTTTTAAGTTATACCCTGGGGGCATATAAGGTTTTTATAGAAGGCGGTGTCGTAGAAACTTCAAAAAAGGCTCATTTGATTGGAAATTCCGAGGGCTAGTGCCCTTTGTAATAGTCGAAAGTGATTTGAGGGCAACTTATTAAGGGGGGTTTATAACTTATGGGAAGGGGTTTTGTATGGGAAGACTCCCCCACACATAGGAAATCTATTATAATTATCCCATTATAAGGTTAAAATACATACTCTGTGATAGATGCAAAATTGCTTTGGCACACAAAAACCTATTAAGGTCAATTCCAAACAGTCGTGATGCCTTTGTGTCAGCAAGTGAAATGGTCTAAACCCCCTTATTGGAGCTATTTTTTCAATACATTCATTGTTGTCAATTGCTGTCCACAAGTTATGCAAGCTGTCTATTGTTCATATATAAGGTTTTTATCAAAGAGGTAATCGTATAGACTTTGAAAAAAGCCTCATTCGATTTAAATTGAAAGTTCTAGATCTGTTTTTTAAAGTCAAGAATAATCAGACAGTAAGTACCCCCCCCCCATGCCATAAAAACTTGAAACTTTTTGCAATCAAAAACGAACAAAAATTGATTAAAAAAAAACTTTCCGAAAAATAAGTTTTTCAAAGAAAAGTAAAGGCCATTTTAAACTTAAGCTCAGGAGATACAAATACCTGTTAAAATTCAAACTCAAAACGACCAGAAATTACTATTAAAGAATAAATGAAACCCAAAACGAACAGAAATTAAATAAACAATCATAGCAAAAAACATAAAAAAAGTAATAATATAAATGAATAAATCGATCTTAAAGCGAGTAATGCTTAGATTGAATATGAAAATCAAGCTTAAAACGAAAACAAATATTTTGCTATTAAAGTATAAATGAAACTTAAAACGAACAGAAATTAAATAAACAGTCAATGCGAACAAACATACAATATATATTAATGTAAATGAATAAATAAATCTTAAAACGAGTGAAACTTAAATTGAATATGCAAATCAAGTTTGAATCGAATAAAAATAACTACAAACAAGAGTTTGGGTATCGCCTCACTGCAGAAGACTAAAACCTACTGCGTCATTTTTAATATAAATATGCTGATATTTATTCCCTAAAATCTTAATTAACTTTTGATTTCTTAAAGTTACAAAAGTGAAAACATTTCAAAGAATTGTTTTCAGTAAAGCGCCAATGACACAGTAGGTTTTAGGCTTCTGCAGTGAGGCGATACCCAAACTCTTGTTTGTAGTTATTCTTATTCGATTCAAACTTGATTTGTATATTCAATTTCAGTTTCACTTGTTTTAAGATTTATTTATTCATTTACATTAATATATATTTATGTTTGTTCGCACTGATTGTTTATTTAATTTTTGTTCGTTTTAAATTTCATTTATACTTTAATAGCAAAATATTTGTTTTCGTTTTAAGCTTGATTTTCATATTCAATCTAAGCATTACTCGCTTTAAGATATATTTATTCATTTATATTATTACTTGTTGTATGTTTTTTGCTATGATTGTTTGTTTAATTTCTGTTCGTTTTGGGTTTCATTTATTCTTTAGTAGTAATTTCTGGTCGTTTTGAGTTTGAATTTTAACAGGTATCTGTATCTCCTGAGCTTAAGTTTAAAATGGCCTTTACTTTTCTTTGAAAAACTTATTTTTCGGAAAGTTTTTTTAATTAATTATTAGTAAAGGCAGCGGGTGCAGTGCAAATGCTAAAAGTAGAATAACCAAGGCCCAGGGTGTTTCTTCACAGTTGAAACAAGTTTGGAAGAATAGGAAGTCTGTGAACCAAGATTAGAATATTTGAAGTGACAGTGATGACAGTGGTTAAGTATGGTTTTGAAGCATGGTTGCTCCGAAGTACGGAGGAAGATTTTCTAAATATTTTCCAGAGAAATTCCCTAAGGATTGTTCTAGGTACCCGACTGATTGACCGTATTTTAAACAGTAGGCTGCACGATAATTTTCACTAGATTAAATTACCACCCTCATCGGGCCAAAATAGTTGTTTTAAGCCGCAAAGTTACGGAAATTACCCCATTACTGTGGCGCGATCGCTTTTATGAAGTTTCAAATTTAATTGTCATCAAATTCTTTTACTTTGAATTTGTCATGCAAATGAATCTTCTCCCGATATCCTTGGACAATCGGCTCCATACGATCACCGCTGGGGAAAAAACAAATAAACACGCGTCCATGACAAAGCTTCTCGAAAAAGAATACAAATTTACCAGTTGATGGATGCTTAAAACCTTTAGCATAAGGAATCTGATATGTTGAATTTGGTGGTGGAATTTTCATAAAAGGGTAATTGAAAAAGCATATAAAAGCGCATAAAAAGCGCGTAAAAGCGTCTGTGACGAAGCTTCTCGAAAAAAAAACAAAAACAAATTCACCAGTTGATAGATGCTTAAAACCTTTAGAATAAGGAATGATAAGTTGAATTTGGTGGTGTAATTTTCATAAAGGGATAATTGAGGGTGATTTTCCCCGTTTCCAAAGTTCGGGAAATTTCCTCAAGATCTTACTTTTGATAGTCGATTCTAAGACTAGGGAGTGTTGTGTTTTGAATCGCCATGAAAAGACGATTCTTTTGACTTTTGTATTTTATCATGGTTTTGTGTTTGGTTACGTACTCTTAGTACGATTGAGTCCTTACTTACAGTTCGTTACCACAAATTTCTTTGTCAACACGTCATTAAGGTTTACCCTTGCAAACAACAGAAGGAAAACAATTAAAAGCTTCAACAAGCTGCATCCACTTACAACGACAATGTAAAAAGTTTCAACTACTACCTTACACAAGATGTAAAATACGGTGAAAGCAAAAAATCCAGTTAAAGTCGTTGCTATTCGAACACCCGTCATCGGATCATAAGTTCTGTAATATTCTTGGCGGTCATAAGGATTTGGTCGGTAAGTTGCAGCAATAGCATATTGAGGCTCATCAGCTGTCGTTCCTATGGTAATATCCATTGCGTTGGCAGGGCTAGTTGATATATTCACAATCATCTAAAAAAAAATCCAATATTGACTCACTGATGATCGTTAGAACGTTAAAGTTAATATGAAACAACAGTCACTATGGTATTCTTGATGAGAACTATTCTTAAACCTAGTGAATTCTAAAATTGATGATGATTCTGTCTGGGCCTAATATCCTAATTTACTAAAAATTTTAAAACATAGCTTGATACTAGTCGAGACAAGTTTTTTTTTACGATTTCTCATTTTCTACATTTTCAAATATCCGAGAAGCATTTTCAAGTCTTTCTTTTATGCAATTGAACACGACGGATTTAAAATAATCAAAATAACTACCGGAGGAATTCCAAACAACATTTAGTTACTATCTTAGGAAATACCATAACTGACAGTTTATCAGATTGTGTCTCTTTACTTTTGTCTCTATTAATAGTAACAAAGCCAGCAAAAGAAAAAAAACTTACAAAAAGCTTTTTATTTTATCTACTCCTACGTTAGACTGGATAAATCTGCTCTTTCCAGCTGTAGCAGTTGAATAATTAAAAAATAATAATAATAATATTCAGTGAACACTACTGGCTAAAATTGCGACAATTTTGGAAATATCATCGTGTTTCTAAAGATGCAAATGTCTAGAATAATAAAGTGTGGAATATCACATTGGCTTATTATGCACTTCCCAAATTAAGTTTGACTAACTTCTCCCGGGTCGTTTGATTGAACTTCTTTATTTAAATTTCTATCACAAAGAAAATTTGGACCAGTGGGAAATTTTCGTTTCGGAACTGAAAGCATTTAGGTTGTCGATGTGTTTCAGTCCACTGTTTAAAATTTGAATCTATCGTAGATAAACTTTCTATGAGGTTCAAGTCTGTGTGCCCTTTTGTGGTGTTTTTGTCACTGAATGCTTCACAGCCCCGCATGATAGGGTATCAGTTTTTCAAAATGCAATTCTCCTCAAATTTGTGCATAGACATTTTTCACCTCCCTTGAATCAGAATTATTCAGAGATTATTTGAATAATGGACTTGGTCTGTTTTGGCGAGCGTTTTTGGGTTGAAAAACCTCTTCCTAGCTAATTTATCTACTATGGGCTGGCTCCCCGTAGTAGTATAATATTTGTAGGCATGAATATATAATGAGGTCGAGGTAATAGGCTTGAGACTGTCTGTGCAGGATTTCGACTCTTACTGATAGAAGAGCATCGTTAAATGTTGAAAACCATATTGTGACCAAGATGGGCCCAGGATTGCACAAAGCCTCCATCCATACTGGAGGTCTCAGGGACTTCTTGCTGTCCAGTTCTCAGCTGGCTTAAGCGCTCCGGTGCAGACTTGAGAAGATATGTAATTCCCGTCCTCCACTGGTATCCGGGATCATTGCCTTTCCTGAGGGAAAAATAATTACAATTATTTAAAGAACTTGAAAATTGGGACTTGGAATGTTACGACGTCAAAAAATGACCATCGTATCAACATTTTGACTGACTAATTCAGACGATTCGAACTGGACTTATTAGGAGTTTCAGAAACTCATATCCCAGGAGTGGGGAGCATAAAATTAGGCTATGTAGAATTTGTTTACTCAGGCAGGAAAGATAGGGTACATAGACAGGGAGTAGGGCTCATGAATAAGAAAGCTGCTAAGTCTTGTTTAGGCTGGGAAGGTATTAATAATAGAATAATAATTGCTCATTTTATGACTAAAAGGTTCAGGGTATCAGTAATTGTAGTATATGCCCCTGTTGAACCGACTGACAGAGATACTAGTGACTCAGATGAATTATACACACAGTTACAAGAGCAAATAGACAGGGTTCCAGGTAGAGATATGATGTTTTTACTAGGAGATTTTAACACCCAGGTCGGTAGAAACAGGGTTAGATGGTATCCTGGCCTAGGTAAATTTGGTGTAGGAAAAGAAAACGGTAAGGGCTACAGACTTTGCAATTTTGTTATAACAATCTAGTTGCAACCAATGCGGTGTTTTGTCATAAATTGGCCCATAAGTTAACATGGTATTCACGTGATGGTAAGACAGCAAAACTTATTGATTATGCTGTAGTAAACCGAAGACTGGCAGGATCCATACAAGATACTAGAGCATATAAGAGTGCTGTTATTGATGTTAAAAGTAAAGATCGCCATCTAGTTGTGTCTAGGATTAATTTAAAGCTGAAATTTCGGAAGGAATTTGAAAATGTGAAAGACTGTTGGAATAATTTTATAAAAATAATTTGTGAAGTTGCTGATGGTGTCTAAGGGAAGAAAGTAATGACTGCAGCTAAGAATCTTAGTGAAAAAGCTTTATGTTGAACAGAGAGGGGAAGGAGCTTGTACCTGTATCATCTGAGTGATAGATCATATGAAAACAAAAGGAATGTAAAGAAATCGAAGAAAGCAATAAAATATGAACTAAGGAGGTATAAAGTGAAAGCCATGGATAAAGTTACTGAGGATCCGGATGATGCAGCTGGACGGCATAATAGTAAAATATTGTACTGGTATATTAATTAATTGAGAGGGAGTAGTCAATCCGGACTTGTCCCAGTTAGAGATAGGAACGGGGCCACAAGTAGTGATAAGGAAAGAGCTAAACAGAGATGTGCCGAACATCTTGAGAATGTGCTAAACCGAGACAGAGCTGCAGGAAAAGATATATAGGAAAATGAAAAAGTTTATGATACCTTGGTTGTGAAGGAAGATTTGTTTTGTGAGGAAGAATTAGCGACAGTACTAAAAGGATTACGAAATAATAAGGCTCCAGGTGTGATACTGTGGCAAATGAGTTTCTTAAATATGGTGGCTCCGAGGTTAGAAATAAGTTACTGAATATTATGAATATGATTTTTGAAAAAGGGAAAGTACCTAACGATTTTAGGAAAACCTTAATTAAACCACTGTATCTGAAAGCTGATAAGAGTTAGTGTGGTAATTATCGAGGCATTGGTCTGATCTCTATAGGTAGCAAATTACTTAGTAATATGATACTTTTTAGACTGAGAGATGGTATAGACAAAGTTTTAAGAGAAGAACAGTGCGGTTCTAGAAAAGGTAGAGGATGTGTCGACCAAATTTTCACTCATAGTTTAATATTTGAGAAGTGCTTGAGTTTTCAAACACCTTTGGTCCTCAGTTTTATAGATTATGAGCAAGCGTTCGATTCTGTTCATAGGAGAGCCTTAGCAAAGGTACGAGAATAACACTGCTGAGGTTAAGGTAAGAAATTAGGTTAGTAGCTGGTTTTGTATTAAATCAGGAGTTAAGCAGGGTTGTGTTTTATCCCCCTTTATGTGGATTATTTTAACAGACTTTGCTTTAAGGAGCACAGAAAAGGCAATAGGGGATCACGAAATCAAATGGGTAGAAAAAACTCTCCAGGACTTAGATTATGCTGATGATTTAAGCATCGTAGATAAAAATGTGAGCAAAATGGATGAACTGTTAGAGGTTTTGCGAGTTCAGGGTGCTAGAAAAGGCTTGAAAACTAATGTTGAGAATACTAAGTCACTATGGTAGGAATAATTGAAGATGAAAAGGTGACTTTGGGTAACGAAAAGACTGATAAGGTGGACAGCTTCACTTACCTTGGCAATATTATTAGTGAAGACGGTGGGAGCAGTGAAGATGTTAGAAGCAGAATAGCCAAGGCTCAGGGTGTTTTTTCACAGTTAAAAACAGTTTGGAAGAATAGGAAGATAAGTGTGCAAACCAAGATTAATATATTAGAAGCTACAGTGATGACAGTGATCAAATATGGCTCTAAGGCATGAGCGCTCCGAAAAGCGGATGAAGATTTGCTATTTTTTCGAGAGAAATTGCCTACGGATGGTTCTGAGTACCCGGCTGACTGACTCTATTTCAAATTCCAGCAGGTACGAAAAAAGTGGTTCAATCTTTTTTTCTCGGGCTATAACAAAAGAAAGGTTGAAATGGCTAGGGAACGTTGTGCAGATGAAGAATAACAGATTGCCAAAGAATGTCCTTTCGCCCAACCGTCTAGGGCTAAACAGAAAGCAGGTCATCCTCGTCTGGGGTGAGAGGACGTCATAAAGAAAGATTGACAGGGAACGGCTACTTTCTGGGAGGGCGTAAAAAGGAAGGCTTTGTATATATTGGGACGGAAAAGGAGGGTGCGCAACTGTGTTGGCCTCAGGCCACTTGGTGCTGCAATGAGTTGTTAGTAGTAGTAGTAAATCATAAAATGACAACACTAATCATTAAAGCCAATGCTACAATTGCATTTATTTATAACCCATCATATTAAAAAACACAAGAGTACATGAAAACAATGAGAAGAAAAACGAAACTTCAAAAACAACAACAAACTTTAAATATAAAAAAAATACATTTTGACATTCATGGCCAATTTGCTTAAATTACATATGAGTATTAAGTTTACATAGGTTGGCACAAACTTTAGTCTAAAAGAAAGCATCTAAATTACAAAACAACACGTTGGGTCCGTAGAAAGGACCCAACCTTGCTACCGTTTACTTCAGCTACAACATCTGCCACAACTAACGTGACTAAAACTACATCAACTAGTACTGCTACAACCACGACTGATACTACAGTTACTCCTACCACCAGACTATGAATGCTGCTGCTAAAGCTACTACTACTGTGTTATTAGTACTGCTCTTGTTGTTGTTGCTTGGGTTGACGCGTTCGACCAATAGTTCATATGTCATATGCGTTCGTATCACTCAGTTATTCTGTGCCTTATGCAACCACTAGCTTGCTTGGGTATCAGTTTGCTCAATATTCACTGAACTTGATCATGTATCATTTATTTTTGCTTTTGGTAGGGGGTTATTCACCTGCAGCAATTGTCTGCGTTAACAAACAGCCATAAAATAATAAAATTTGCCATGTCAAACAGTAATTATAATATATACATATACAAAACAATTATAATAAATAATACAAATATAACTTACAACCTGTAACCCAAATCCAGATATAAAAAATATAGAAAAATCAAATACAATAGGAAATGAGAGAGAGAAAAAAAATTACACGGAATGAACCAAACCAGTTGTCTTAACAAAATTAACTAATAAGTTTGTGCTTAGTCTTTTTTCCCAATGTCAAGGGACAATGTTGGAGATATAACTAGTCATTTGTCTGAGAAAGGGCTAGCCTAGGTCTCTTTATCCTAGTTATTGCACATTCTGGGCTAGGCATAGATTCCTTCCCTTTACGTTTTCTTTGGGCTTTGCCAGGGGTACTGGTAACTGCTGACATGGTGGGAAGGCTTGAACCTTCACTGTTTAGGTTTTTAATTGAGTTATTCAGGCTACGGACTGCGTCTTTGAAAGTATGTGGTGTTATCTGAGATTCTACTCCAAGAGGAGGGCCTTAGCTCTGCCTTCGAGTTCAACTGGGAGACAGACGCGTGCAATCGCCTCGATTGACCAAAACAACACCAGTTGACGTTAGCTTTCGCTTTGATTGAGACCAAATCGAATAATGAGTGATAGTGAGATAATGATTGGATTATTGGACAATTTAGTTGATGAGGATTATGATCGTGAGAGGCGTGGAAGGCAATATAAAGCTCACTCGCGTCGCAGAATACTCTCAAGTGATAGTGATAGTGATCAAAGAAACGGCTCTCGGAGCCCAGAGTTTCAAACTCGCGCTCGATATGGCTCTCGGAGCCCTGAAATTAGTTCTAGGAACGAAAAATCTTGCTCTCGGAGCCCCATAAAAATCCATGACACAAAGCGGAAGGCTTCTCCGGAAAAGCACAAAGGTAAAAGATTAAAAAGAAAACACGTCAAATGACGCTCTATTCAAAAAGGTTTCTGAAGAACTCTCTGGTACCAAAGAGAGTCCCAAGATCCATAAGAAACTTGCCAAAGTTGCAAATAGAGCTGTCTCTGAGCCTTTGGAAATAGGAAAGCCAAAAGATTTATTTGAGCGTCACCCTAGGCCTGCGAATACTGAAAAAATGGTTGTTTCAAAGGTGAATAGTGAAATTTGGGCTACTCTCTCATCACAGGCTATACAGAGGGATGCGAAGGCACTTCAAGTGCAGCAGGCAATTGTTCACTCAACATTTTGTGTTTTAGAGGCAGCAAATGCGATTCTTGAGCTTGAAAATGAGCATATCAAAGAAAAGGTTTTCAAAAACCTAACAGATGCAGTTCACATGATTGGCCTCACCAATTATGATCTAAGTCTAAAAAGACGTCATGCGATTAAATTTGAAGTGAGCCCAGATCCCACTGTAGCATCAGCCTTATGTGCTCCTGAAGTCAAAGTCACGGAGTTTCTTTTTGGCAAAGATGTTACCAAAACAACGTCTAAAGCCAAATCCGTTGCGGATTTGAAAACAAAAAATCATTTGGAAGACCAAAAAACGTGCAAGGGGGGCCTACCACTATCGCCGATGGCAGAACAAGCCCCCCGTCCAAATTATCGCAAAACGCAGGGCCAGGAACGTCAAGAGAGGTCCAAATTCCAGAAATTCCACAAAAGGGATCGCAAATAGCTGGTATGTACTATTTAACATACCCCGCCCTTGATTTTTATGATTTTGTTGTGAATTTCAATAGGCAGTCACAAAATTTGGCTGATAACTTTAAAGTGGGGAGAATTAGTAAGTACGTCTCAAAATGGTAGTCAATAACCAGTGATTTGAATATTTTGGATATTGTGGCCTCGGGATATAAGATTGCAGTTGAGAAAACACCACTAAAAGCTTTGAAAACAAAAGTTTTACTTTGGAAGAAATACAGGCTATAAGAAAGGAAGTTGATATTTTATTGCATAAAGGTGTTATTGTTAAAGTACCCGAGTTCAGAATAAAGGAAATACGTTGTATTTCTTCCGTTTTTACGGTCCCAAAGAAAGATGGGTCTTCTCGGTTTATTCTGAATCTTAAAAAAAATAAATAAAGACATTAAATATTACCATTTTAAAATGGAAAGTGTTCATTCTGCGTTTTTTTTTTAATGACAAAAAATTGTTATATGGCTTCTGTTGACCTAGTCGATTTTTATTATTCATGCCCTGTTGACTTTGATGATCAGATGTGGCTTTGTTTGAAGTAGACGTTTGTAATGCGTTCACTTCAATGCCAAATGGCTTATTATCTGTTCCAAGAGTTTTTACGAAACTTATGAAGCCCGTCTTCTCCCTGCTTCGAAGAAAAGGGTATTTGTCTGTGGTGTATTTAGATGATTCTTACCTTCTGGGAAGGTCATATTTAGAATTTCAAAACAATGTCTATGAAACAGTGAAATCACTGTCAGAGCTGGGATTTGTGATTCACCCGGGAAAGTCAGCTCTTATCCCAAGCCAGCAAATATAATTTCTGGGTTTTATGTTAGATTCACGATCAATGCGTATTTTTTCTGCCGGAAAGAAAAATTAAAAAAGTTATAGATTTGGTTTCAAAAATTTTTAGTACAGAATTGACTACGATTCAAGAATTGGCCAAAACTCTAGGCGTTCTTGTTTCAACATTCCCAGCAGTATAATTAGGGCCTTTATATTACCGGAAAGCGGAATTGTTGAAAACTCAATCACTAAAGTACGCGAGGGACGATTTTGCAGCAAGGCTAATTTTAACATCCGATGTAAATTCGGAACTTCAATGGTGGTTGGATATTACCAATCATGCTTCTAAAGTAATTGAGCCTAGATCAATTGACAAATATTTGTGTAGTGATGCATCAAAACTAGGTTGGGCACTCGTGGATGAATATTCCAAAAAAACGGCCACAGGTGAATGGTCCTCAGAAGAGAAAAGATTTGATATCAACGTTTTAGAAACGAAGGCTCTTTATCTGGGTTTAAAATGTTTTGCCCAGGATAATAAAGGCATGCATGTCCGGCTGCGTTCTGACAATATAATCACAGTAGCTTATATAAATAAAATGGGAGGATCAAAATCTGAGTTTTGTAATTATTTCGCAAGTAAGGTCTGGCAGCTAGTATTGCAGGGCAAAGGCTGGGTATCTGCATAACATGTGTTTGGAGTTGCTAATATCGCGGATAAAGCATCTCGAAAATTTGATAATGAAAAAGAATGGAAATTGGATTCTGAAATATTTATTATTTAGAACTTTTTGGTTAGTCAGTCGATAGATATTGATTTGTTTGCAACTAGATTAAATTTTCAGATTAAACCATTTGTTTCTTGGAAACCAGACCCAGAATATTTTTTCGTAGATGCATTTGCAATGAGTTGGAAGCCTTATTTCTTTTATGCATTCCACCCATTTAGTTTACTTCTGAGGACCCTTCAGAAAGTGGAAATAGATCAGGCCACTGGTATTTTGATCTTTCCAAACTGGACCACACAGGTCTGGTATCCCTTACTATTAAAGCTTTTAATAGGAAGTCCCATACTTCTACCAAATGATATTTTTACTTTGTCTTTGCCACAGTAACCGACCTTGAACCATCCATTGTCCAAGACGTTACGCCTAGCGGCTTGTGTCGTCTCCGGCAAAGGCTTCGCCACCAAGGATATTCTCCTTCCACAGTCGATATTACCATGGATGGATGGCGGGATTTGACTAAGCGCAAGTACAGGTTTACATTGAATAATGGATCGACTTTTGTGGAAGAAATGCAATCCAGGCCTTGGAGGCAACTCTATCGGAGACTTAGACCTTTCTTACGGATCTTTTTCACTCAGGTGTTGGATACAGTGCTATTAATACTGCGAGGAGTGCTTTATCGGCAATTTTACCAAGCCTTCAGTTAGGCTGTAATCACATCACCAAGAAGTTCATGAGAGGTGTCTTTAATAGAAGGCCTAGTCTACCCAAGATTTCTAGTATTTGGGATGTAAAATGTGTATTCGATCTCTTTAGACTGCCAGCTTGGTATATCGAAAATCTTCAATTACTAACACAAAATTAGCAGTTTTTTTAATTCTATCAGCTTGTGAAAGAGTTCAGTTTTTGGCCAGTTTATCACTTAGTAATATGATACATAATGACGATGGATGTTTTGAATTTCCAATCAATGTGTTGTTAAAGACAACGACACCGGGCAACCACATATCAGTAGTTAAATTTAGGCCTTTTCAAGAGTCGTCCCTGTGTCCGGTGACGCACATAGCTAGGTATATTAGAATGACGTCAGATCTGAATGAAACGACGCACTTTTTCTTACATATCGTAAGCCTCATACTGCTGCGTCCAAATCATCTATTTCTAGATGGGTAAAAGAAGTTTTATTTCTTGTAGGTATAGACATCAGGGTTTATGGTGCTCATAGTACACGGTCTGCCTCAACGTCGCACCTTAAAGCAAGAAGAGGTGACGTGCATCAAATCGTAAAATATGTAGGCTGGACAAATGCCAAAACGTTTGCAAGGTTCTATAATAAACAAATTGAAAGTGGTCAGCAATTATCTGTATTTTGAATTTACTCATTGTATTTTATTATATTTGAAATATCTTACTGTAAATGAAATTTTGTACAACAGCCTGTTTTTATGAATAACTCTATTATTGATCGTTAGTGTTGGTTTAGCTCATGCTGAACTTTAAAATCTCAGTTGAACTGGAAGGCATGGCTAAGGCGCTCCTCTTGAAGTAGAATTGATAAATTAAACGAAAACGTACCAAGTTTGAAGTTTGATTGTAATTCTACTCCAAAGAAGGAGCGCCAGCGTAGCTGAGAGTTCAACTGCTCTCCCAATTCCCCTTCCCGTTGAACTCTCAGCGTTTCATCATGAGCTTAACCACCGCATATTGCAATGACTTTAAAATACTGGTGTTGATTTGGTCAATCAAGGAGATTTCACGCGTCTGTCTCTCAGTTGAACTCTCAGCTACGCTGGTGCTCTTTCTTTGGAGTAGAATTACAATCAAACTTCAAACTTGGTAAGTTTTCGTTTAATTTATCAATCAGTTTGCATAGTGACGTTATAATCTGGGTTAGATCAGAGATCTGCCTTGCAACACCTTCAAACATGGTCATGTACTTCTTTTTGAGTTCCTCAAGAGGAGGTTGATTAAAAGTCAGTGGAAGGAAAGAGTCTATATGTACCATGGGGACATGTTTTGTATGAGTTGGAAGTCCCTTCTTCAAGACCTCAGCAGCAGTCCTTATGGGTAAATTATTGGTGAATGAATAAGTAACATAAGCTTTCTTCTCCATGGGCATTGGACACTCCTTGGAGTTAGCAGCAAGCTTTCCATTGCAGTTTGGACACCTAAGTACCTGTTCTTCCTTTACTGCCTTGGATTGGGGACATTTTTTAAGGGTGTTTTGTCCACTACATAGAAGACATCTTCTGCCTCTGCGGAAATAAGAGGCCATGTGGCCAAAACCTTGGCAATTGAAGTACTGTATTGCCCGGGGGATAAACCGTTTTACTGTATACCTTGCACCCCAAGTGGGAACAGGATATCCTGATTAAAGGTGCAAACCAAAGGCATAATAACGAAATCTCACTAAAAAAACTACATTCAGACTTCGAGTTCAAGCTTGCGGATGATAGCAAGAGAAACCCCGAAAGTTTCTGGAGCTACGTATCCAGCAAAGGTCATAGTCGACGTTCAATAAGGAAATTGAAGAAATCTGATGGCACGGAAATTACTGACCTGCGAGAAATTGCTGAATAACTCAACAAGCGATTTGCATCAGTGTTTACCAATGAACCTGACGGTCCTGTCCCCAACAGTCCAGCATATGGTGTACCAAACCTGATGCCACCTATCATTACTACTCTGGGGTCTGTCACAAAGCTGTTAATAAGTCAGAAGGGCCGGATAACATTCACCAAAGGCTCCTAAAAGAAGTGGCTAATGAGATATCAACTCCATTATGTCAAATATTTCAGAAGTCCCTTGACTCAAAGACATTGCCTTCAGATTGGAAGAGCTCTCACATTACACCAATATTCAAGAAAGGTGACAAGGCAAATAAAGATAATTATCGGCAGATTTCAAGGAATAAATATCAGCATATGTATATTAAATTGACAATGCACATTTTTTCAGTAAATTCATTTGAATTTTTTCAGTATTCCAATTGAATTTCCAACTGAATGAGCCCTTTTTGAAGTTTTTACGACAACACTTTCTATAAAAACTTTATATGCCAAGGGCATAAGTTACAACCCTTGCCCTGAGGGCTGTGAGGGATTTGGCATCCTCAAAGACCTAATTTTCAGAGCTTTGGACGTTGAACAAAGTGGCTATCTCGAAATTTTGATTGGGTGTGTTTTGTGATGTGGTGGGCGTGGAAGGTGTGTTAGTTGCCTTCCAATCGCTTTCGACTGTTAAAACGGGCACCATCCCTTCCAATTTCCAATCGAATGAGCCCTTTTCCAAGTTTCTACAACAACTCCTTCGACGCGAAGTGTCCTGGTCTACCCCCCCCCCCCCAAAAAAAAAATGATGGGCGTGGGGGGGGCATTTTCCCTCTGATCACTTTCGACTTATAAAAAGGCACTAGACCTCACAATTTCCGATCGAATGAGCCCTTTTTGAAGCTGCTACGAAAAAACTTTCTATAAAACCCTTATATGTCCCAAGGGCTTACCTTACGACACTTGTCCTGAGGGCTATTGGGGGCGGGGTCATCCTCAAATTTCCATACCTTTCAACAACGTTGAACAACATGGATATATCAAAATGTTGATCGGAAATGTTTGGGGAAATGATGGGCGTTGGGGGGGGACTCTCCCTCCGATTACTTTCGACTATTAAAAAGGGCAATAGGGCTCTGATTTTCCCAAACAATTCGCCCTTTTTGAAGTTTTTACGACAACGCTTTCTATAAGAACCTTGTATTACCCCAGAGCATAACTTACAACTCTTGCCCTGAGGACTGTGGGGGGGGGCGGTGTCATCCTTAAAGACCTAATTTCCAAAACTTTCAACTACGTTGAACAAAATGGCTATCTCAAAATTTGATTGGATGTGTTTGGGGGAAAAAAATAGGGATGTGTTTGGGGTCGGCATGAGAGGGGGGTTAGTTGCCCTCAAATCACTTTCGACTATTAAAGAGGGCACTAGCCCTTTGAATTTGCAATCGAATGAGCCTTTTTTGAAGTTTTTACGACAACACTCTATTAAACCTTTATATCCCCCCAAGGCATAATTCTCCTATTTGAAAGATAAAGATGGCTTTAAACGATTGTTTGCCTGTTTTTTTAAGCAAATTAATGGTCTTATATCAATTCTAAATTATTGGTCAACCTTCTTAAGACCATAGGCGGGCGTGCCTTGTTTGCCTCTCATTACAGGCAATCTAGCGGTCTTATGTGAATTTTAAATTCTTGGTCAACATGCCTGGGACTCTAGGCAAGCATGCATTTCCAAAAACTAACAAACAAGTATGTGTCCAATAAGAGAGACAAGCATACTCCCGCCATTTACCCGTGCCCCAGCCATTTAAACGTTTGCCTCTCAATTACTTGGAGTATCTGTCTTGGCTTTTCTCTGTCTACAATTAGCCATGTCCTGATGCAACCTATGCAACCTACTGCAAAATACTTGATAACTTCAATTCAAATAGGGGAATAACTTCAATTATTTCAAATAAGGGAAGCCATCTTTATCTTTCAAGTTTGGAGAAATCATGGGCGTGAGGGGGTATTCGTGCTCCGATCGCTTTTGACTATAAATAAGAGCACTAGCACTCTTTATTTCCAATCGCGATGAGCCCTTTTTGAAGTTTATGCGACAAAGTGTTCTATAAAAACCTTATATGCCCCTAGGGAATAACTTACAATCCTTGCCCTGAGGGCTGTGAGGGGGGGGGGTCATTTCTAGAACTTTCAACTACGTGGAACCTAATGGCTATCTAAAAATTTTGACTGGATGTGTTTGGAAAAATGGTGGACGTGAGAGGGGATTAGTTGCCCTTCAATCACTTTTGACTATTAGAAACGGCCCTAGCTTTTTCATTTTCCAATCGAATCAGCCATTTTTGAAGCTTCTATGACAAAGCTTTCTATAAAAACCTCATATGTCCTCGGAGCAAAACTTGCAACCCATATCCTGAGAGCTGTAGAGAGAGTCATCCTCAAAGACATAATTTCTGGACTTTTCAGCTACATTGAACAAAATGGCTATCTCAAAATTTTGATTGGATGTGTTTGGGGAAATGGTGGGTGTGAGAGGGGGGCTAGTTGCCCTCCAATCAATTTCGACTATTAAAAAGGGCACTATCCCCCTCTCAGTTTTCATTCGATTGACCCAATTTTGAAGTCTCTACTGCAGCGCTTTCTCTAAAAACCTTATATATCCCCAGGGTATAACTTACAACCCTTGCCCTGAGGGCTGTAGAGGGATTTTCATCCTTAAAGACATAATTTCCAGACCTTTCAACTACGTTGAACAGAATGCCCATTTCAAAATTTTGATTGGGTGTGTTTGGGGAAATGGTGGGCGTGGCAGGGGGGTTAGTTGCCCTCCAGTCACTTTTGACTATTTAAAAGGGCACTAGCCCTTTCAATCTCCAATTGAATGAACCCTTTTTGAAATTTCTACGACAACATTCTCTATAAAATTTCCAATCGAATGAGCCCTTTTTGAAGTTTCTACGACAATGTTTTCTATAAAAACCTTACATACCTCCAGGGCATAACCTACAAACCTTGCCCTGAGGGTTGTGGGGGGGTGTCCTCATCAAAACCATAATTTCCATTTTGAAATCAACTACGTTGAACAAAATGGCTATCTCAAAATTTTGATTGAATGTGTTTTTGGAAATGGTGGGCGTGGAAGGGTGTTAGTTGCCTTACAATCACTTTCGGCTATTAAAAAGGGAACTAGCCATTCAAATCTCCCATTGAATGAGCCCTTTTCGAAGTTTCTACGATGACTCCTTCGATACGAAGTGCCCTGGTCTAAAGGGAAAAAAATACATTGCGCCAACATCGTTCTTTACTTAGGCAGCGCTATTGCGCTGCCTATGATTTTTGTTGTTTTGGTTTAATTTAGACAAGGGCACTTCGTATCTAAGAAGTTGTCGTAGAAACTTAGAAAAGGGCTTATTCGATTGTAAATTGGAAGGGCGAGTGCCCTTTTTAATAGCCGAAAGTTATTGGAAGGCACCTAACCCACCTTCCACGCCCACCATTTCCTCAAACACATCCCATCAAAATTTTGAGATAGCCATTTTGTTCAACATAGTTGAAAGCTCTGTAAATTATGTCTTTGAGGAGGCCACTCCCCCCACAAGCCTCAGGGTAAGGGTTGTAAGTTACGCCCTGGGGTCATTTAAGGTTTTTATAGAAAGGGTTGTCCTAGAACCTTTAAAAAGGGTTCATTCGATCGGAAATTGAAAGGAAATTGAAGTGATTGGAAACTGAATTGCCTTTTTTAATAGTAGAAAGTGAATGGAGGGAAACTAAACCCCCTCTTACCCACATCATTTCCCCAAACACATCCAATCAAAATTTTGAGATAGTCATTTTTTTCAACGTAGTTGAAAGTTTTGGGGCATATGGGGTTTTTTATAGAAAGCGTTGTCGTAGAAACTTCTAACACGGCTCATTCGATTCGAAATCGAAAGGGTTAGTGCCCTTTTAAATAGCCGAAAGTTATTGGAAGGCAACTAACAGCCCTTCCACAATTTCCCCAAACACATCCAATCAAAATTTTGAGAGAGCCATTTTTTCAACGTAGTTGAAAGTTCTGGAAATAAGATCTTTGAGGATGATCTAGTGCCATTTTTAATAATTGAAAGTGATTGGAGAGCAACTACCCTAAAGTAATTGGAGAGCAATTGGAAAGCGTTGTCGTAAAAACTTAAAAGGGCTCACTCAATTGAAAATGCAAAGGGCTAGTGCCCTTTTAATATTGGAAAGTGATCGGAGGGCAACTAGCCCCCCTCTCATGCCCACCATTTCCCTAAGCACATCCAATCAAAATTTTGAGATAGACATTTCGTTCAAATTAGTTGAAAGTTCTGGAAATTAGGTCTTTGAGGATTATAACCCGCTCAGAGACCTCAGGACAAGGGATGTAAGTTATTCCCTGGGGGCATTGTTTTTATAGAAAGCGTTGCCGCAGAAACATCAAAAAGGGCTCATTTGATTGGAAACTGAAAGGGCTGGTGCCCTTTTTAATAAATTTGAACAAGGGATGGAGCCATTTTGGTCGACGTAGTTGAAAGTTCTGGAAATTAAGTCTTTGAGGATGACAAACCCCCAACAACCTTCAGGGCAAGGGTTGTTAGCCCTTGGGGTTAAGCCCTTGGCCAAGTTAAGCCCTTGGGGTATTTAAGGTCTTTATAGAAAGAATTGTCGTAGAAACTTCAAAAGGGGCTTACTCGATTGGAAATTGAAAGCGATAATGCCTTTTTTTAGTATAAAGTAATTGGAGGGCAACTATTCCCCTTCTCACCCACATCATTTCCCAAAACACATCCAACCAATTTGAGAGAGCTATTTTTTTCAACATAGTTGAAAGTTCTAAAAATTATGTCTATGAGGATGATACCCCCCCCCCCACAGCCGTCAGGGCAAGGGTTGTGGTTTATGCTCCGGGGGCATATAAGGTTCTTTTTATTTAGAAAGCGCTGTTTTAGAAACTTCGGAAAGGACTCATTCAATTCGAAATTGAAAGGGCTAGTGCCCCTTTTTTATTGTCGAAAGTGATTGGAGGGCAACTAACCCCCCTCTCACGCCCACCACTTGGCCAAACACATCCAATCAAAATTTTGAGATAGCCATTTTGTTCAACGTAGCTGAAAGTCCTGGAAATTAGGTTTTTGAGGAGGACACTCCCCCCACAGCTCTTAGGGCAAGGGTTGTGATATATGGCCTGGGGGCATATAAGGTTTTTTATAGAAAATGTTGTCGTAGAAACTTCAACGTAGTAGAAAGTTCTTGAAATTAGGTCTTTGAGGATGACAACCCCCCCACAATCCTCAGGGCAATGGTTGTAGACTATGCCCTGGGGGCATTTAAGGTTTTTAAAGAAAGTGTTGTTGTAAAAACTTCAAAAAGGGTTAATTCGATTGAAATTTGAAACGGCTAGTGCCCTTTTAATATTCGAAAGTGATGGGAGGGCAACTAATCCCCTCTCACGCCCACCATTTCTCCAAACACATCCAATAAAAATTTTGAGGTAGCCATTTAGTTCAACGAGTTGAAAGTTCTGGAAATTAGGTCTTTGAAGATGACAACCCTCCCCCCCCACAGCCCTCAGGGTAAGGATTGTGAGTTATGCCATGAGCGTATGTAAGTTTTTTATAAGAAAGGTTGTCGTAGAAACTTCAAAAAGGGCCCATTCACTAGGGAATTGAAAGAGTGAGTGCCCTTTTTTACAGTAGATTTTTTTTATAGTATACTTTGAGATAGCCATTTAGTTCAACGTGGTTGAAAGTTCTGGAAATTAGATCTTTGAGGATTATCCCCCCCCCCTCCACAGCCCTCAGGTAAGGGTTGTAAGTTATTCCCTGGGGGCATATAAGGTTAGAGGCACATAATGAAACCCAAAAGAAACAGAAATTAAAATAAATCACTGAGTCAAACTCAAAACCCGCAGACACTAATATGAGTAGGGTTCAACAACTGGCAATGCACATTTTTTTAAGTAAATTCATTTGATTTTTTTTCAGTAAAGTACAAGTTATATTCTGGCTTTTAGAAAGCATAGGGGTTTAGAACCCTACTCAAAGTAATTTCTGCTCAGTTTGAGTTTGACTCTGTTATTTATTTTAATTTTCACAAAAATTATTTTGTGATAAAAGTTTTTCAAATTAATTATGATAATAGAGCCATCTGGTCCAAGTCTTTCTAACATTCAGCCATAATGACCCTAAATTTATGTTTTGAATGCGCTCAAGCAGTTTTTTTGCAATAACTGTTCTACTCCCAAACGTCAGTGGTTTACTGGTCTCATTTGGACCTTCTACTGTTAGGACCAGAATCCTGACACTAAAATTATTCAGATCAGGGGTGATAGGACTACTAACTGTCCTGTCAGTCATCACAAATACATTAAAATACCAATAGGTTAAAAATAAATAGATAAAACAACAACGTCAAATAAATAAAACAAACGCAAGCAGAGGGGGAACCCTCAGCGAATAGTAGCTTATATTCAACAAGCAAAATAAATCAGAAGCAGGTATTGCACTAAGTGTCCAATCAGGGTGGAAATGGATTGATAAGCACTCTCAAGCACGCACAGTCAAAAGAAGCCAAAAACCAAGATTGCCCCACACACCAGGTGTAGAGGCGTCAGGAACCCAAAAGGGGAGCCCTTGTGAAATAATCAACAAACCGTGTCACAGAGCTATCCCAACAAGGGAAATAGCACCCTTAAAGTATTTTAAACATTTCAAATTCAATTCGTCTTTTCCAATTTGTCCATTCCGTGGTTATGGACTGTTTGTTTCTCCAATCTGATAGGAATTCTGAACAATTTTTAATTCAGTACTGCTCTTGCGACTACTGTTACTGCTGCTACTACTATTTCTTTTGTGAATTGTATGACAAGACTGTTTTTATCCTTTGCTATTTTAATTTTTAAGTTGCTTTTAACTTTTTGTTGAAAAACATTCGACAAAATAAGCAGCAAAATTAAGACCTGAAACAACCATCAATTAGCTATTATTAAAAATCAAAGGTGTAAAAATTTAAGAATTTACAGTAGGTAAGGAAGTAAAACAGACATTGAACCCAAACCACTACAAATAAATGCAGGGCTGCCGCCACTCTTTAATATCCCAAGGGTCACAGTTATGCTGCCCTCGAAACTGAATATTGTTCTAACTATGTATTCTTCATTATGGCAACTTGAAAATTCACACTAGTTAAACTTCAACATAGGATTTTCTTGGTGAATAGGTACTATTTATAATATAGGTTTTCTAGTTTTACTACTCCATTAAAACACCACATTTCATCAGTTTTTTCTCTTTTTAAGTCCATTGCTCTGTGATGTATAGCAATTAATTGCTAAACAACACTTCCCGAAGTATCAATCGGGGATTTTCAATAAGGAGTATGAGCAGGTTGAAGTTTCTCTCCTTTTAAATTGAAGATTTGTTTGTGAGGAGGATTTAGCGACAGTACTAAAAAATAATAAGGCTCCAGGTGCTGATGGGGAGGTAAATGAGTTTCTTAAATATGGTGGCTCTGAGGTTAGAAATAAGCTAGTGAAGATTATGAATATGATTTTTGAAAAAGGGGAAGTACCTAACGATTTTAGGAAAACCTTAATTAAACCACTTTATAAGAAAGGTGATAAAAGTGAGTGTGGTAATTATCGAGGGATTAGTCTGGTCTCTGTAGGTAGTAAATTACTTAGTAATATGACACTTTTTATACTGAGAGATGCCGTAGACAAAGTTTTAAGAGAAGAACAGTGCGGTTTTAAAAAAGGTAGAGGATGTGTCGACCAAATTTTCACTCTTAGGTTAATAATTGAGAAGTGCCTGAGTTGGCAAACACCTTTGGTCCTCAGTTTTATAGATAATGAGCAAGCGTTCGATTCTGTTGATAGAAGAGCTTTAGTAAAGGTTTTATCCTTGTATGGTATACCGGACAAATACATTAAAGTGATTAGTGCTATGTACGAGAATAACACTGCTGCGGTTAAGGTAGGAAATGAGGTTAGCAGCTGGTTTTGTATTGAATCAGGAGTAAAGCAGGGTTGTGTTCTATTCCCCTTTATATGGATTATTTTGATGGATTTTGTCTTAAGGAGCACAGGAAAGGCAATGGGAGACCACGGAATCAAATGGCGAGGAAAAAGTCTCCTGGACTTAGATTATGCTGATGATTTAAGCATCCTAGATGAAAGTGTGAGCAAAATGAATGAAGTTTTAGAGGTTTTACGAGTTCAAGGTGCTAGAATAGTTTTGAAAATTAATGTTAAAAAGACTAAGTCACTAAGGATAGGAATAAGTGAAGATGAAAAGGTGAAGCTGGGTAATAAAAAGATTGATCAGGTTGACAGCTTCACTTACCTTGGTAGTATTATTAGTAAAGATGGTTGGAGCAGTGAAGATGTCAAAAGTAGAATAGCCAAGGCTCAGGGTGTTTTTTTCACAGTTAAAAAAGTTTGGAAAAATAGGAAGATAAGTCTGCAAACCAAGATTAGAATATTAGAAGCTACAGTGATGACAGTGGTCAAATATAGCCCTGAAGCATGGGCGCTCCGAACAGCGGATGAAGATTTGCTAGATGTTTTCCAGAGAAATTGCTTAAGGACTGTTATGGGTACCCTGCTGACTGACCGTATTTTAAACTATAGGCTATACGAAAAATGTGGTTCAATACCGCTCTCTAGGGCTATAATGAAAGAAAGGTTGAGGTGGCTAGGGCACGTTGTGCGGATGAAGGATGACAGATTGCCGAAGATTGTTCTTTTCGGCCAACCGTCTAGGGCTAAACAGAAAGCAGGTCGTCCTCGTCTGGGGTGGGAGGACGTCATAAAGAAAGATTTAAAGGAAATAGGAACTTCATGGGCGGGCGTAAAAAGGGAGGCTTTGAATAGATTGGGATGGAGGAGGAGCGTGTGTAGCTGTGTTGGCCTCAGGCGGCTTGGTTGTGCGGTGAGTTGTTAGTAGTAGTAGCATTAAATTGTCCTGCCGGTTTACTCTCTCTTCCCTCCTACCAGAATTGACGAGGAAAAGGCAAAGGGATGTTAGAGTCTCTGTTTATTGATATCAATCATCGAGTTTGGAATTTAATAATGAGTAATGTGAATATTTATAGAGTATCTAGTGCCTCTGTTCTTTCATTTCTAAATATTCTTAATGATTTACTAGCTGCAGTACTTAAGGATTCATGTCAGGTAGTCGTTATGGTGATTTCAATATAGGCTTGAGATACCTATGGTCTTCAACATTAATAAATATTCTTTCATCTATGTTTGCTACAAAAACCTTGTATTCAGTATGTATCCCTACTTCTCTATCTGAGGATACAGCGTCCATGATTCACAATATATTCTCTAGACTTGGTTTTCTCTAGAATTTCATTCGATGAGTAATATTTCTGAATGTATCCATATTTATTTTTTGTAGATTTCAATACTACGACTAAGCCCATAAACAGCTTTCTGTGATGGTTCAAGGCCCTGCCCAGCCTTTCCATTCCAGAATAGCACCAAAATTGCACTTTCTGGGTGCCTTAAAGCACCTCATGGTGGTGTTATCAAGTCAAAATCATAAAAAAAAGTGGTCAAATACAAAAATTATCTTAACCAGCTTTCTATGAAGTTCTGGTGCCCCGCTAGCGGCCAGGAAAAAAAAAGAAGAAAAAAGGGAACACGTCAGTGCTACACATGCAAAAAAGTGACAGTACTCATTTTTCAATGGGGGGGGGGGTTGTGAGTTCCCTGTAAAGACTTTTCGACAGTGGTGATTTCAATTGTGTACTTTCTGCTTCAATCCAACACCATTCAAGACAAGTTTCTGGCTCTTTGTCGAAATTCCTGCAAATTTGTTTTCAAATTAACATTTTATTCTGAAGACTAATTGGAATAATAGTTACCATTCCTGAACAAGCTGCAAATGCCAATTGTTGTTCACTAAACGGTTTGAAAAAAAAATTTATTTTTAAACCTTTGGCTACAATTGGCCTTTGTTGGCTCTTTACTAGGTTGCAGATATTGCTGCAACAATGATGAAAAAATAGCTTAAAGCATTGCAGGTACCTGTTGTTTAGGCTTTTCGAAATTGCGATGCATACGCTATCGGTAGCGACTAAAATTAAAGTTGTATTCAAGCATAGGCAGCACTGCCAATCAGATTCGATTATGATGCCAATTGCAATGCCACACTGTATAATGATTAATATAAATTTAAAATATATATATTTTTTTTCTGGGGGGCGTATTTGCTTTTAATGAAGAAAAAAAGCACGGGGGAGGGGAAATTTATATTTTTTTTTATTGAAAATACAAGAAAGGCCATTTTTCAAAATCTATGTGGGCATTACAAATCTGGGGGGCGGGTGGGTGCGAAGTTTCATTGTTGAATTATTCATGAAGAAAAAGGCAACAACCATCAGACGTTATAAGTCAATTGCTAACACAATGAAATGGAATTTAAATGTAAAATACCCCTTCTAATCAGGTTATTTCATACCATAAATGCTGGAAACAGGAGAAAATTCACAATTTAAGAAAATAATGGCTGATAGAAAATTTCTGATCTCGGTTTTGGAACCAGCAAATGGTAGAGTAAAAGAAACACCAGAAATTATTCATTTAACAAAACCATTCTGACAAGTGTAATTTTTTATTTAAAGAAGTCTTATGTCAAGGAAACTATTGGCCAATACTTTATCTACAATCTTACGACGGGGCAGATTATATAAAGTTTACCAAGAAACGGTTGGTACCGTGTATTTTCAAGCATGTTCTGATTTATAAGGCTTTGTGAAGTTTCTTTTTTTATCTTTAAAACGTGACTGATTACGATTATGCAAAACGTTACAAAAATTGTCCATTCCCATTCCAAATTCGAAACCCTTTTCGTCTTAAAATGTAAACATAAGCAAAGGAAAAACCTTAACCGAGTTACATTTACATACAAATAGCCTATAATAGCTCATATTTATAGGTTCTCAATACTAGGGAAGAAAAATATCGCGACTTTCCTTATGACCAGAATCTCACTCAAAAACTTTTTTCCTTATGAAAGCAACATAAATCTATACGTCTAGGATATTGAAAACTTTCACAAGTTTGTTACTTGAAAAAGCCGGTCTTAAAATAAAATGTTACATTAGAAAACACACTGTTCAACAGACAATTGGAACTTAAAACGAAAATAAATTGCTATGAATAATGAAATGAAACCGCAAACAGAAACTAGATTTACTTTGCCTTGGGAGCTTGAAGGGTTGTACAATTTTTTGGTACGACTAGCCAACAAAAGCTTTGCTGAAGCCAAGCTTTGGTTTTCTTCTTTGCTGTTTGTTTTTGTATTACCCTCTAGCTCTAGCACAACCCAATGAAACTTTAAAACTGCCTGCTTCCAAAAGAATTACTCCTTCAAGAAAAATTATGAAATGTCCCATAAAGACGATTTCAAAATTCTTGTTTTTGCTTCAAATGATCTTTATTCTCTATTTTATGGCATGCAATCAATGTTGTTACTTTTTAAAATGTACCAAATATCCAATCTAATACTTTGTGACTTCGCTCCAAAACCTACAATCTAACCCAGTGTGTATTGCTTTTTGTAAAAATTCCGAAAATACAAGTTAATTGTGTTACTTTGTCTCAAAATATAGCACCAATTCAGGCCTATAGCATTTCATATTACAGCAATATTAATAATTATTAATACATAATTAGCAATATTAATATATTCATAATATATCGACGTTATTAAATGATTCTGTATTTTCTATTTCCAGCAATAAAACAAGTTCCAAGTTTATAATCGTGATTTTGAACGGGAGGGGGGTGTCACTTTTTCCACCTAAATTTACCTCTTAGTTTACCACTTAAGTTTACCTCTGAGGAAGAGTTTCTACTCATATCAGGTTCCCACACTATTGGTTCTTGTCCTTGAGGGTGCTATAACTACCAATTTATTTGACGGTAGGAACAAATTGGTTGTGTTTCTGTCAGTAAAATTGCTACAGGAACACTTTATTGATAATTGCAAACTATGTAATTTTACTTCATTATAATCGTTGTGTCATTACATGCATGAGTACACATTTCTCCGCTCTGACATGTATCAGAAACGAATAAAAAATTAAATATCTAGTACAAGTATGTAGTCCCTAACCCCTAAAGATGAAACATCTTCCACAATTTTTAATTGCGAATCTTCACTTAAAAATTTTATTCATCTGAAAGTGCTTAGAACAAACCAATAATAGACATGTTACAGAAGTATGTAAGCCCCTTTGCCTGGAGATGAAAGTGCTTGTCGATTCTTGTTTGCAAATTAAATAAAAAAAAAAAGTTTTTCCAACTGAAAGTAAGTAGTAACATTGCATTTCAAAACGAACATTCCGTATATGAGGAGGTAGCCCCCTCCTCGGAACCTTGCTCTTCACGCTAAAGCTTTTTAGCATTTTTAATAAAGCTTCTTATTCTAATTAAACGGTCCTTGTGTTTCAGGAGTCGTTCCTACAAAAATTGGGACGCACAGTCAAACTTTAGCTTAAAGAGCAACGTATCAAGGAGGAGGGTAACCACTCCTCGTTGCTCCTTACTCTTAGGTGAAAAAATTGTTTTTTATCTAATTTCTTATCGTTTTTAAAATAATACCGGTAAATATGGATCCGCCTCCATGAAAAAAAACCTCTCCTTACGAGAAAATCATCTATGGAAAGCTCCTCCCACGTAAAATACCCTCCGAGAAATTTTCTCTGGAAAATTCCGTCCTTGCCGAAAATTTCCTCCCATAAAATGTTTCGCGGACGATTCTGTTTAAGAAACTGTCCTTAAAACACTTACATTTGAAAAAAAAACTTGATTTCTCATCATCCTTCCAATCACTCCGGAAAACCCCCCTTTCCGCAGAAATTTTTCCAGGACCCCCCCCCCCCCAGTTGTAAGTTGCTTCGACTGAAAATTCCCCAAGGAGAATTCAACCCGTGGACCCCCCCCCTTCCCCCCATCCCACTGAATAATTCTCTAGACAATTCCAAACCCGGTCATGCAACCCCCAAAAGCATAGTTATTAGATCTTTCAACTATGCTAAACAAAACAGCTATCTCAAAATTTTGATCGGGCGACTTTGGGGAATGGGGGCGTGGGAGGGGGATAGTTGCATTCAAATATTTCTGGTCACTTAGAAAGGGAACTAGAACTTTTAGTTTTGGTTCAAATGCGCCTTCTCCCGATTTTCTAAGACCACTGGTTCGATACGATAATCCCTAGGAAAAAAAAAACAGACGCGTATCCCTGATCTTTCTTCTGGCAAAAAAGGCGAAATTCCACATTTTTTCTGACGGGAGCTTGAAAATGGGTAGGCTTCTATGATACACTGAATCTGATGGTTCAATTTTTATTAACATTCTTTGACTTTTTGGGGCTGTTTCCACCCATTTTCGAAAATCAGATAATTTTTCTCAGGCTCATAGCTTTTGATTGGTAACACTAAACTTAATGAATCTTATATTTAGAATCAGCATAAAAATCCAATTCTTCTGATATATCTATTGATATCAATATTTGATATATCTGATATATCTATTGGTTTTTAGAGTTTTGTTTACTATTGAGCCGGGTCACTCCTTACTTACAGTTCGTTACCACGAACTGTTTGAACACTTTCCGTGACTTGTAAACAAATCACTAAACTATAGAAGTTTGAAGCTTGTTAATGACAACTGTAGAAGTCAATAGCCTAAGACCTCTCGAGAAGAATGACCTTGGCTGTAGGCACAGACAAAAAGTATATAATAATACATTTTATGTACATTTAATAAGATTGCATAAAATATTACATATATTTTGTCTGTGACTGTTGGTGCTTGTCTAACAATTTTTTAAACTGAAACGGGTGCTTCGTATGGAAGCCAAATGGGGCTCAGAAGTAGGTCCAGCCTTTGGAAATCTGCCTCGTTTGTCTCCTTAGCTACCAGCACCCACGGTTGCCATGGGTATTACAAAAACACTACTTTAAAAACTTTTAATTAAGGTATCACTTCTTGAATACTTTCTGTAAAAGTAATAATTTTTCCATACTTTTTGCCAAGAGTATTATTTTTTGCCCGAGAAAGACAATTTTGCTAAGGTGTTCTGAATTCTTTTTCTGTGTACCAGGATTTAGTTTCTGTAATTCTATTTTTACTTGATACCAATAAACAAAAGATCTCTTGTATCCTGGCGAGTGAACTTACGTCATTATTTAGCCAGATATGGAATTTCTCTAATTGAACTTATAGGACGACGTCTTAACCTTCTACAACAATCGAGGGCTATTCAAAATGAACTTCCAATGATAAGTTCTTTCAAAGATTATTTCGTTTGTATCTCAAAAGATAGGTAGGGTTTACAGCCTGTACATAATTTCTGAAATGCAAAATTATTGTGTCGTTTAGCGGAGTCCAAGGTGAAAAAGATAGGTTGGTACATAAGAGCACCAACTGGGATGCCATAATCCCCTAAAATTTTAATAGCTGTCTCTTTTGTATTTTCATATCGGAAATTGAAAAAATGCCCTCTCCCAAGATTTTAAATATATATCATTTTTGGCATAGGTCTGTTTCATTAAAAAAAAAATCCCACCCCCTACATTTTCTTAAATTGGCAGAGCTGCTGGTCTACCCTTATTGATCAGACTTATTCCAATGGGAGCTAGTACCAGATAACTGGGAAGCTGTCCTGCTCCTCGTTTCAGTAATATCCTTATCAGATTGTAGACACTCCAAGAACTGGCTATTTGTACCCAAACCTTGAAGTCTCACCTTACTTGTACAGAGAGTAGCTCTAGCAGGATTATTATGGGTGCTTCTCTGTGGAAATATTGAAGTGACCCTATTTATTCCTCAATAGTAAGTGGACATGTTCGTCCCTCCTGATATGACATTTTGATGATCCTCTTGCAGGTGTACACCAGTGAGTACTGTGGCCAACTTCTTTATTTATGTCTTATTGCTTATTTATTTATCTTTTTTTCATTGAAACTTTGTTGTCTTGGATCTTGGGTTAAATTTTCTTCAAGTTTCCTACCTGTTAAAAGACTGAGGGCTCGCAGGTTTACATATATTTTTGGTTATTCATTGCTGTCAGTACTCTGTTTCATTAGGTTTGTCAATTTTTTTTCTATGAAAAGAGTCCTAAATTTACGAGAATCGGGCCTTCATGTATTGGCTCGAAAAGAGTTTATGAGATTACGTATTCACGCTGAATGTCGACTGAGTATCATCTCTGTGTGTGCGCTTGGGGCTAAACGTATGCCATATACGAGCACTATTTGTCGCGATTTTACGAAGATAAGGATAAGGCTAAAAACGATGAATATTTAGCAGATGGGAGAACGGTCGTATAAAATTATCGATTATTTCTAAAAGAAAAATTTATATTTAGGAAGAAAGACAGTGCTTCATTACAATCAGAGGAAAACGAGCTATTCCGTCAAGTGATAAGAAGTATGTGCTAGTAAATAGTCAGCGTGCATTGGCAACGTGCACGCTGACTGTTTCAAACGCTGCATTGGCAGCGTGCAGCGTTTGAAGATAAAAACACTGACGTTGCTTTTTTTTGCATGAGTTGTCTGATATTCAATACATTACGCTCAGGTTACAAGCCGACTTATAACGTCGGCTCAAGAAATCAGAGGTAAATTGAAGGAAAAGCTAAATATGCGCTTTAACATCCATCTTAGATCGCCGGTGAAGTCTAACACAAATGAAAACATCAAAAGCGAGAAAAAATTGTAATTTGTGGTTGCCACTAACTCTCCAACCTTGATTGGCCCAGGGTAAGAAATAATTGACGAATCAGAGTGGAATAGATGATTCACTCATTAACAACGTCAAATCCACCAAAAACCAATGGTTGTCAAATCGTCGGATAAAGAATCAGCGGAAAAATTATAACCCCATTTCCAGTCGATCATAGACAGCATAAAAGTCAAAGAATCTGTTCACATCAGCGTAGCCAGAGCTATTTCAAAGTGTGTCAATGGCAAAGATGTCGCTAATGAAGTTGCTAATTACATTAAACTTGTCCGAATACAGGCTTTTAAGGCAGTTAAGCCATATTTTCCTTCAAGTTTCCTTCAAGTCAACTCTGGTACTAAAATCGGCTATGATTGTGTCTAAGTTTTGAAGTAAATTAACACTTCTCTACGGTATTATAATATCAAGGTTTGTGACACATAGCTTCCACCTGTCATAAAAGAGATAAATGTACACATTGTGCTGGGTCGCAGATCATCAATAGACAGAATCCGTACAAAGTTCCAATTAAATGTGCCAATTGTGGGCTTAGGGGAATGAAGCGTTTAGCCTAGTGTGTCCAAGAATCGTCGGCATCGCAAAGAACTGACTCTTTCTCAAGTTGCCCATTCGTAAATTGGTATTTGGAATCATAGGCAGCGCGCTAGCGCTGCCTAAGTAAAGAACGATGTGGGCACAATGTGTTTTTGGTTTTTTCTCCATACCCGGGCACTTCGTATCGAAGGAGTTGTCGTAGAAACTTCAAAAAGGGCTCATTCGATTGGAAATTGGAGTGGCTAGTGCCCTTTTTAATAGTTGAAAGCGATTAGAGGGCAACTAGCCCCCCCCCACGCCCATCATTCCCCCAAACACATCCAATCAAAATTTTGAGATAGCCATTTTGTTCAGCGTAGTTGATTTCTAGATAGAAAATATGTTTTTGAGGAGGAAACTCCCCCACAACCCTCAGAGCAAGGGTTTTAAGTTATGCCCTGGGGGTATATAAGGTTTTTTAGAAAGCGTTGTCGTAAAAACTTCAAAACAGGCTCATTCAATTGGAAATTCAAAGGGCTTGATCCTTTTTAATAGTCGAGAGCGATTGGAGGGCAACTAGCCCCCCCCCCCTCCCACGCCTATCATTCCCCCAAACACATCCAATCAAAATTTTGGGATAGCCATTTTGTTCAGCGTAGTTGATTTCTTTATAGAAAATATCTTTTTGAGGAGGAAACTCCCCCAAAACCCTCGGGGCAAGGGTTTTAAGTTATGCCCCGAGGGCATATAAGAACATTATTGGCACAATGTACCATATATTATTTTTTTACTTTAGAGCAGGGCACTTCATTTGGAAGGGGTTGTCGTAGAGACTTGAAAAGGGGCTCATTCGATTGGATATCGAGAGTTCTAGTGCCCTTTTTAATAGTCGAAAGGGATTGGAGGGCAACTAGCCTCTCCCTCCCACGCCCATCATTTCCCCAAACACATCCAATAAAGATTTCAAGATAGCCGTTTTGTTCAGTGCAGTTGATTTCCAGATAGAAATTGTGTTTTTGAGGAGGACACTCCCCAACAACCCTCAGTGCAAGGGTTTTAAGTTATGCACTGGGGGCATATAAGGTTTTTATAGAAGGCATTGTCGTAGAAACTTCAAAACAGGCTCATTAGAATGGAAATTAGAAGGGCTAGCACCCTTTTTGAATAGTCGAAAGTGATTGGAGGGCAACTAGCCCCCCCCCCACGTCCATCATTCCCCCAAACACATCCAACCAAAATTTAGAGATAGCCATATTGTTCAGCGTAGTTGATTTCCAGATAGAAAATACGTTTTTGAGAAGGACACTCCCCCACAACCCTCAGGGCAAGGGTTTCAAGTTATGCCCTTGGGCAAAATGTATTATTTATTTTTTCTTCTCTATACCTGGGCGCTTCGTATCGAAGGAGTTATCGTAGAAACTTAAAAAAGGGCTCATTCGATTGGAAACTGGAATGTCTAGTGCCCTTTTTAATAGTCAAAAGTGATTGGATGGCAACTAACCCCCCCCTCCCCACGCCCATCATTCCCCCAAATACATCCAATCAAAATTTTCAGAAAGGTATTTTGTTCAGCGTAGTTAATTTCCAGATATAAAATATGTTTTTGAGGAGAACACTCCCCTACAAGCAAGAGTTTTAAGTTATGCCCTGGGGGCATATAAGGTTTTTATAGAAGGCGTTGTCGTAGAAACTTCAAAAAAGGCTCATTCAATTGGAAATTCACAGGGCTAGTGCCCTTTTTAATAGTCTAAAGTGATTGGAGGGCAACTAGTCCCCCCCCAACGCCCTTAATTCCCTAAATCGCATCCAATCAAAATTTTGAGATAACCATTTTGTTCAGCGTAGTTTATTTCCAGATAAAAAATATGTTTTCGAGGAGGACACTCCCCTACAACCCTCGGGGCAAGAGTTTTAGGTTATGCCCTGGGGGCATATTAGGTTTTATAGAAGGAGTTGTCGTAGAAAATTCAAAAAAGGCTCATTCGGTTGGAAATTCAAAGGGCTAGTGCCCTTTTTAATAGTCGAAAGTGATTGCAGGGCAACTAGCCTCCCCCAACACCCATCATTCCCCCAAACACACCCAATCAAAATGTTAAGATAGCCATTTTGTTCAGCGTAGTCGATATCCAGATAGAAAATATGTTTTTGAGAAGGACACTGCCCCACAACCTTCGGGGCAAGGGTTGTAAGTTATTTCTTGGGGGCATAGAAGGTTTTTAGAGAAGGAGTTTTCGTAGAAACTTCAGAAAAAGCTCATTCGATTGGAAATTCAAAGGGCTAGCGCCCTTTTTAATAGTCGAAAGTGATTTGAGGGTAACTAACCCCCATCTGACGCCCACCTTTCCCCAAACACATCCAATCAAAATTTTGATAGCCGATTTTATTCAACGTAGTTTTTAAGTTCTGTCAATTAGGTCTTCGAGGATGACAACCCCCTCACAGCCCTCAGAACAAGGGTTGTAAGCTATGCCCTGGGGGCATTTAGAGTTTTTATAGAACAAGTTGTCGTAGAAACTTCGAAAAGGGCTCATTCGATTAGAAATTGAAACGGCTAGTGCCCTTTTTAATAGTTGAAAGTAATTGGAAGGCAACTAAAACCCCTTCCACGCCCACCATTTCCCCAAACACATCCAATCAAAATTTTTAATTAGCCATTTCGTTCCACGCAATTAAAGTTCAGGAAATTATACCTCTGAGCAGGACACTCCCCCCACAGTCTTAAGGGTAAGGGTTATAAGTTATGCCCTGGGGGCAAATAAGTTTTTATTGAAGTCTTTGTCTTAGAAACTTGAAAAAGGGCTCATTCGATTTGAAATCCAAAGGTCTAGTGCCCTTTTTAATAGTCGAAAGTGATTTGAGGGCAACTAGTCCCCGTCTCTCGCCCACCTTTTCCTCAATCACATCCAATCAAAATTTTTAGATAGCCATTTTGTTCAGTGTTATGGATTTAGAGATCGAAATTCTGTTTTTGAGGAGGACACTCCCCCACAGCCCTCAGGGCAAGGGTTGTAAGTTATGCCCTTGGGGCATATAAGGTTTTTATAGAACGCGTTGTCGTAGAAACTTCAAAAAAGGCTCATTCGATTAGAATTTGAAATGGCTAGTGCCTTTTTAATAGTCGTAAGTGATTGGAAGCCTATTAGTGATCCACGCCCACCATTTCCCGAAAAATATGCAATCAAAATTTTTAGATAGCCATTTTATTCCATGCAGTTTAAAGTTCAGAAAATTATACCTTTGAGCAGGACACTCCCTCCACAGTCTTCAGGGCAAGGGTTATAAGTTATGCCCTGGGGGCAAATAAGGTTTTTATTGAAATTTTTGTCGTAGAAACTTGAAAAAGGGCTCATTCGATTGGAAATTCAAAGGGCTAGTGCCCTTTTTTATAGTCGAAAGTGATTTGAGGGCAACTAATGCCCCTCTCACGCCCACTTTTTCCCCAAACACATCCAATCAACATTTTTAGATAGCCATTTTATTCAACGCAGTTGAAAGTTTTGGAAATTAGATCCTTAAGGATGACAACCCACTCCCTCCCCCACAACCCTCAGGGCAAGGGTTGTAAGTTATGCCCTGGGAGCATGTAAGGTTTTTATAGAAAGCGATGTTGTAAAAACATCAAAAAGGGCTCATTCAAATGAAAATTGAAAGGGCTAGTGCCCTTTTAACAGTCGAAAGTGATTGAAAGGCAACTAACCCCCTTTTCACACTCACCATTTCCCCAAACACATCCAATCAAAATGTTTAGATATCCATTTTGTTCAACGTAGTCGAAAGTTCTGGAAATTTGGT
>CM051257.1:52018442-52058442 GCA_027921565.1 Artemia sinica | reverse complement strand
AAAGTTTTGGCCCTTACGCCCTCCTTCCTCCCAATAAAACGTTCGACAGGGGAGCAATCACTGCAGCTTTCAAGCCAATCAGATATTCAAAACAACGAGATATTTTCATAATTTAGTACCCTTGTATCTTAGGCTGTGTGAGTCATTTCATCACCGTGGGTATACTTAATGAACTTTCAACTATCCTGAAAGAAAAACAGTTAATTTGAAAGTTTTATCCCATACTATTTTAGGGGGCTACGGGCTGCCTGACAGCAAAAAGGGCACGAGAGGGGGCTACTTGCAGTCCAACTGGTTATAACTTCATGAAGGCACTTGAACTTTCAACTTCATCTAGCATGAGCCCCCCTCCCATGTTTTTACCTCTTCCATTGTAAAATAGACAATATATGCGAAGCACTCATTCTTTACCATGTCCAGGTAAGTCCATTGACTCTGATCAACATAAAACACAAGTTTATTTAATTTTGATTTCAAACTTTCTTCGTATGAAGAGAACAACTTTCCTCTTTATCTCTAAGTTGACATGAAGTGGAAACGCCCCCATATTAACAACCTTTTCACGAGCAAATAACTTCTCTCGAGTTTAAGGGATTTGTTTGTCATGAGGATTGAAATTATATCTTATCTTCACTACTGAAATATTAAATATCAATTTTCGTTTTAGATGGTTACCTTGGAAACTTTTGAGAAATTTAATTCTTCAGGCTAATAAACGTACAAGTATTGAATTTTGAATGGTTTCCTTTTAACTTTTCTGTCATATTACGTTAGCTTTTTGCAGATACAAATCCAGAGCCTTAATTTTGGAGGAATTCTTATGAGAAAAGTTTCTGATGAAGAAAATAATATCGATTTTTGGTTTTTAATACGGATCTTTGTTAATGTCTTTAATTGTATGGTATTTACAAGTTTTGCATAAGACTTTCAATTATTTCACCAAAACTATTTCAGGGGATTTTTGGACATTTTGAAGGATACAGTATACGAAACTGCAAAAAACGAGCAAAATCCATGAAAATTACAGAGAAAACTGTAAAACCTTGAGATCTTGGGGTCATTTCAAGATGGTCTCCATTAAATTTTTCTTTAAATTTGGGGGGAAAAAGTCGCAGGGGGCCAAATCCTCTGAGCCGGGATGAGGCGGGCTCAAAGACTGCTGTGACCGTTTTAGCTAAAATCAGCGTGACAATAATGGCTGTATTAGAGGGTGCATTGTCACGGTGAAGCATCAACGACTAATCTTATCACAAATGGGGTCTCTTTCGGTGAATTTTTTCGCGCGGTCAATTCAATACTTCCAGGTAAGATAGTAAGCACAATTTTCTGTCTGACTCTGGAGAACTGATTTTTGGAGTTCAGTTCCACGTGAGGCGAAAAAAAAACATCAGTATGACCTTGATTTTTATATTGATATCCTTCGTTGAGATCCCACCCTCTCTAAACCTTGCCAGCTACTTGAAGGACGAACTTCTTTTTTGAAGACGGTCTCTGTAAACTGGACTAATCCTCTCAAGAATTTTTTCCCTGCTTTCACAAGGAATTCCATCACAACTAGTTGTTCTTCAAAACCATGATCGATTTCCGCCACTACAATGGCAAAAATCGCATGACTCCGTGACATACAAACAAACATGATATCATTGCTATCACTCCCCCAATGTTGCAGTGTCATTCACAGTAAACTGGGCTTGAATTTTATTATCAGACCATGTACGCTTCGGACTGATTTGGTCAGTCGGGTACATGGAGGGAAAGTGAGGTTGATCGATGATCACTGATGATAATCGTTAAATTTTTTCTATATTTGTCAAAAGATCAATCTAATTTAAAATCTTTTGAAGATTTTCTTCCTTCCAAAAAATTTGGCCCCATTCTTCCGAGCAAAATCTTGATCAAACAGTTCGTGGTAACGAACTGTAAGTAAGGAGCGACCCGGCTCAATGGTAACCGAAACTCTAGAAAACGGGTTTTTGATACCAATAGATAGATCAAAAGAATCAGATTTCAATGCTGATTTCAAATATATAATTTTCATCAAGTTTAGTGCTACCCATCAAAAGTTACGCGCCTGAGAAAATTTGGCTGATATTCGAAAAAAGGGGGAAAGACCCCCTAAAAGCTGTAGAACCTTAATGAAAATCACACCATCATATTCAGCGCATCAGAGAACCCTACCGTAGAGGTTTCAAGCTCCTATCTACAAAAATGTGGAATTTTGCATTTTTTGCCAGAAGAAAGATCACGGATGCGTGTTTATTTGTTTGTTTGTTTGTTTTTTTTTTCCAGGGGTGATCGTATCGACCCAGTGGTCCTAGAATATCGTGGGAGGGCTCATTGGAACGGAAATTAAAAATCCTAGTGCCCTTTTTAAGTGACCAAAAAAATGGAGTGCAACTAGGCCCCCTCCCACGCTTATTTTTTTCCCAAAGTCACCCGATCAAAATTTTTAGATAGTCATTTTGTTCAGCATGGCCGAAAATATGATAAATATGTCCTTTAGGATGACTTAATCCCCCGAAGTCCACAGGGGGAGGGCTAAAAGTTAAGAACTTTACCCAATGTTAACATATAGTATTGGTTATTGGGAAGTATACAGAAGTTTTCAGGAGGGTTTTTTTCTGGTAGTGGGGGGTGGGTCGGGGGTTATGTTGGAGGATCTTTCCATGAAGGAAGTTTTCATGGGGGAAGGGAAATTTCCAAGAAGGGGGCGCCGGACTTGCCAGCATTATTTATTGGCTATTGGGAAGTATACAGACATTTTCAGGAAGGATTTTTTTCTGGAGGGGGGGGGCTAGAGGAGGGGGTTACCCTGAAGAGTCTTTCCGTAGAGGATGTTTCTTTGGGGTAAGGGACATTTCTATGAAGGGGGCGCCGGATTTCCAAGCATTATTTGAAAAACGATCAGAAATTAAATATAAAAAAAACAAGTTTTTTCAACTGAAAGTAAGAAGCAACATTAGAACTTAAAATGAACAGAAATTATAACGTATGTGAGGGGGTTCTCCCCCAAGTCAATGCATCGCTCTTTACGCTACAGTTTTTTTTTTTAGTGCTTTCAAAAGAGCTATCTATTCTAATTAAACGGCCTTTGTGATTCAGGGGTTTGTGAATCAAATTTTTTTTCAACTTTTAACATAAAGAGCGTGGTATTGACTAAGGGGCGAACCCCCCATATATGTAATAGCATATACGTAATAAAAAAGAAACAATAAAAAAAAACAAGCGATACGGCTCAATAGTAATCGAAACTTTTAAAAACGGAATTTTGATGTCAATAAATGTATCAAAAGAATGTGTTTATAATGCTGATTCTAAATATACAAATTTTATTAAGTTTAGTATTACTCATCAAAGGCTACGAGCCTGAGAAAATTTACCCGATTTTTTAAAGAGGGGGAGACATCCCCTACAAGTGAAAGAATTTTAATGAAAATCACACCGTCAGATTCAGCGTATCAGAAAACCCTATTATATAGGTTTCAAGCTCATATCTGCAAAAATCTGCAACTTTGTATTTTTTGCCAGAAGAAAAATATACGAATATAGAAGTTAGATACGTAAGTTAATTTGTAAATTACGTCATAACCAAATTTAGAGACACCCATTTAGCAAAAGAAAAGTAAAATTTTTATGCAAATTTTGTTTACTTATTCAATGACGGTGAGCCAAAATAAAAGCTGCATTAACTAAAAAACGATCAGAAATTAAATAAAAAAAAAACAAGTTTTTTAAACTGAAAGTAAGGAGCGACATTAAAACTTAAACGAACAGAAATTATTCCGTATATGAAAGGGACTGTCCCCTCCTCAACGCCTCGCTCTTTACGCTAAAGTTTTTTATTGTTTTAAAAACTAAAGTTGTGAGACTGAGTCAAACTTTAGCGTAAAGAGCGAGGCGTTGAGGAGGGGACAGTCCCTTTCATATACGGAATAACTTCTGTTCGTTTAAGTTTTAATGTCGCTCCTTACTTTCAGTTTAAAAAACTTGTTTTTTTTATTTAATAACGGACATAGAATGAGCTTTCTCTTTATCTTATGCTAGCATTGGTTCATCACTAAAAATCTTCCACTAATTATTTTTGAGATGAGGAGGGGAACGCCAGGCAAAATGAATTTTCAGGTAACAATTTTCCATTTTTTAATGAGTTTGGCCCTCGTACAACAATCTTAGTCTTGGGGGTCTGTAAACAATCCCCTAGCTTCCTCTATACAGGGTAGGCATACGAATATGATCTTCCATTTCACGCTAAATTACTTTATTAGATACAAGAAGTGCAGCCGTCTCAGTAACAGTATTTAGTGCTTGGACAAAACTGTTTTGTGAAAATTTAGAAGCTGGGGGTTGCATTCCTTTCAGAACTGATCTAAGCGTGTTACTGAATGTCTGTTTTTTCGGGAGGGAATGGGACTTAAAAAGTCAACTCCAGACCTAGTCTTCCCAGTTTTAGAGGGTCTGGTTTAAGCTGGAACTGTCGAGACACTTTTTGGCTCTAAACTAGAGGAATAAAATAGGACTACTAGCACATTAGGTGACTGACCCAAGGACCGTTTCGGGTCGACTACATAGCTTGCTCGCAATACCAGGAGGGAAGTGTCATGAATATTTGAAAAACGACTTTGTCTAAATTGCGAATTAATTGGTAATCGAATCCTTAATGGTGCTATTCTCTAAACATATTTTATTGGTTCCTTCAAGAGAAAAGTCAATAAATGTAGAACTTTTAGCGATTAAACTGTGCAAAAAACTAGTATCCTATTGGATAATTTATATCCATGGCATCACGAGGCATGTTGATAAAGAAAGGGATGAGTTCAAAAATTTGACTGCTAGTAAACTAATCAGGTAGATCCCACTCAGTATATGTGTCAGAAACAGCAAATTTTGGGGGTTGGAAGTGTCCTTTGGATGAACGTACTTTCTGAAGGTTCATTTGTGAATCTACAACCTAAACTATATCATATGTACCAAAACTAAAGGCCATATGAATACTATGTACAAGGGGGTAAGAGAAAGATTAGGTGCTTTAGATCCTGAAAAGATAAGACTGTAAAAAAAAAAACTTGAAATATTTACTAAATCGCTGAAGCATAATCATTGAACTTGATTTGATGGGGGAAGAGTGTCTAATAGCTACCAAATAAATTGAAAGTAAGAGGTTAAGGAGTTAGTTTGAACACTATCGGAGCCGTTTGATCTGAATTTTTATTATAGTTTCAGATCCATTGCAAATTAAGGGTGTTTGCTCTCAAACTTACATACACTACATAAAAGTTGACTGATTAGGTCTAAGCTCCTTAGTGATTTTCTTTTAGTGAACGAAACACCTCAAAACTTGTCAATGTCTCCCAAATTCGTTTTAGATGTTTTTAGATTGTTTTGCAGTACAAGGTTGCTTAAAAAATTATTAACGTGTATTTTCAGAGTCCTTCTCAAAAATACACTTCTCCCCAAACCCGACCTTATTTTCAATTTTATTCGTTTTCTCGGAATAAGCCCGGTAATTTAGACTGTAGATAATTTTTCCTTCTTCTAAATCATTCCTATGCTATTTATTTCCAATTATAATTTTTAAATTTTTTTTAACTGCCTTATTTCTACCGCCCTGTCTCGTTTGTTATACTGCATTCTATCAAGAAAAAAAAAGATTTCTGAAAATAGAAAAGGGTTCTAACATCGAGAAAATCATTTGGTTGGAATTCTAATTTAGCTTGATTTTAAGGATAATTTGTGCCGTTACCTAAGCAACAACTTTTCTTCCAATTCTCATTTGGTCCTTAAAAGACTGATTTTTTTCCAAGGGTAAGCAATTTAAAGATTGGTAAGGCTCTTTGATGGCTATCTGTGATATTGGAAAAGTACTCAGAAAACCTTTGAGAATCAAACGAAAATATAACAGAAAATGAAAACAAAGACAATTTTTATGTATGATCTTAAAAAAGCGGGATTTCCTGTTGAAGTTTACTTAGTTCTGAATTTAAATTGTTTTCGCTTTCGGAAGCATGTCGCAGTTATTGAAATGTTTATTGAAATAGAAAGTAATATAAGTAAATGAAATTCCATACATCTAAGAATGTGTGTAATTTTCCAAGCTTTGTATTTTGGCTAGCTGATTTTAAGGAAAATTCAATAAATAATTTTTTTAATATTTTAAGAGTGACGTTAAAGCTTAAATCTAACAAAAGCTAACTATGGTTTAGATAAAGCTTTATCTCCTAAAAGTTTATTTAATGTCATCACTTAACTGAATACTCAGAAAACATGAAGTTGGCATTCAGACCTTTAAGCTTAAATGCTATGTCTTAGGATAGCCTAATCATATCCTAACACGTGGCTCTTTCTTATCAACTAATTAAAAAAAAATTCTACCATAAGTTAAGAGGGGAGTTAAAACTTAAAATAAACAAAATTTTACTGCTTCGCAGTTTACACACCCTATTTTTGGAAAACTGTTTCAAATAAACAGGCTCGTGATATTTTCCTGTACTTGTAGAATTCTGAAAAACTAGCGCTTTACTGAAAACATAAGACCAATGCACCAAAACAGGATTAGAAGCTGATAAATCTTCAAGTGACCGTCAAAAAATAAAAAGTAATAAATAAAGTTATGAATAATATTTTCTGGCAATAACAATAATGAATTTTACTACACAATTTTAATTCTCTAAAAACTCATAGTTTTCATAAATTTACTATTAAAATAGGGCATTAAATATGGGTTTATCTTCACACCTCTCAAACTTTGCTTTAAAAGAATTTGAAATTTGTCACTTAAAGAGTCCTTGGGTATCCTCTGGGGAGTTGCACATAAGAAATTCCATTATTCATTAAACATCATCCTATATGAGACATATACAGATTTTGGGAACCTGAAGAACATCGAAATAATCTAAGAAGAGCAAATAATAAACTATAAGGAAATTCGTGTTATTATTGATGTAATTTTTAAGACACAAAGCTGCAAACAATTTTGAGCAAAAATACCTGTTGTAAAATGAAATTTTCTTATCCAAGATTCGAGCCTATGATACCAAGAAAACGATAAAGTGACAAAGTGGTAATACAAAGTTTGGATGGTAGTTGAAGCCACCGCCAAAGGATTATCCTAAGGAGGGGGAGCATCCTACAAGCGGGAGGTACGTTGTATTTTGTCTTGTTTTTATTTGTGTTGTAGTATGCCCCGGAGAGTAACCTGTTGTATTTGATTGCCTTATTTCATTTTTAGTTGGTATAAAAGGGAAATTGATTATTTTTTTTCTTTTTTGAAAAAAGGAGGCTATAGTTAGGATGATGAAAATTTCATGTTGGATTAATTTATTTTTTTTTAAATTTCAGAGATATAAAGGAGGAGAAAATAGAGGAAGAGAAGTTTTTTGGTGGTTGTAGTGGATTGAAGTTTGTATTTTTGTTGAATTTATTTTTTAATAGGAGAAAAATGAAGATGAGGGGTAAAAGGGGAAAAGGGGAAAAATTGGAAAAAAGGAAAGGGAAAAAATTGAATTTATAGGATAAAAATACAGAAAAGGATAATGAAGGCTAATAATCCGTATTGAAAAATTTTGATCATGTTAAATATTTATTGTAGCAGATTGTGTTTTCTTCAATATTGTTTGGATAGCAAACTTAAAAAATAAATGTCGTTTTTAAATTAGTGTAGGGACATTAAAGTTTTGAAATTATGTGAAAAAGATTATTATGTCACCGAGAGGAGAGGAGGTGGGATTTAAAAAAAGAAATTAAAAAAAAACAAAAAAAAAACGACAAAGTGATACCACGAAACAACAGACATGCGCCAGCATGTCCTGTTTAACATTCTTTGCTTTTATCCTCTTTGATAAAAGCAAACCTCTTTGATCCCAATCCCGTTTATTACGTGCAAGGGGGTGGATCTAGAGGAAAATCTCGGGAGGGGCCCAATGTGACATGGGCGCCAATGAGCAAAATATTGAGGGGGGCCCATTGTGACAAAGGTGCCAATATTACGATTTTTTTTCTAAAAAAGAATGAAAAAATGAAAAAAACAGGGAAAGAGGGTATCAGAAAAATCACCCCCCCCCCCCTGAATACGCCAGTGACGTACTAGAAATTTATGACAGTTAGGTAAACTATACATCAAAATTTTGTGACCAATTTATGTGCCTTTTTAATGCTCTTTTTAGCTATAAATCTACAAAAAGTGCTGAGCTTGATTAAGAGCTTTGAATTGAGCCTTTAAACATCTCTCTACGATGCTGCAATTGCCTGCTAGTTCCAGTGGCGTCAATTGGGAGAGGGAGTGTCAAGATTGCCTGAGCCCCTCTAATTCAAACTTAAAACGAAGCGAAATTACTGTCAACAAATAACTGGAACCCAAACCAAACAGAAACAAAAATAAATAATCAGATTGAACATAAAGAACAAAAGCAGATGGATACTGCTATAGATGAATAAGTGAATCGTGAAAGAAGCAGAACTTAAAATGAATAATCCAGTCAAACATAAAACGAACAAAAATTAATACAAACAGGACAGGGCTATCACCACTGAACCTTCTAAAGGCCGCAGCTTCATTTGTGCTTTACTGAAAAAGATATATATTTTGAACTGTTTGTTCTAGTTGTCATCACATAAGCAGCAGCACGCAAAAATACTATCGCAAGCCTAATCAAGGTTTATAAATAAGATTGGTGCTACTCTCCCTTCCTATAATTCTCTAAGTGGTATATGGCGCGATTTTTTTTCAACAGTGGTATATGGCATAGTGGGTGGTGAGGACCCCCTCCTCTGAAAAAAAATGCTTGATTTTATACTTCGATCATATGAATCTAAAGAATTTGCAAATGCTTTCTCCACTGACTTTTTGGCACTCCAAACACTTTTTATTACATTGTTTTTTGCCTTTCTTAAATATTCTTTTTCTTTTAGAATACTTCTCACTGAAGAGAAAATACGATGATACCATGAAGAGGCTGAGCCTCTCAAATACATATATTGATGAAAATAAAGATGTTATGAAAGGAGAGAATAGTCAAACGGTAGAGCATATCACTAATCATTCTGGAGTAGCTACATTTGGATGGGGAATAGATAATCAATTTTACTATAATTTACACTCCGTCGTGTCAACTTTGGAAATAATCAAATAAGAAATGCCAGCCATGCTACTGCTAATAATAGCGTTCAGTATGAAACTACATAAGAGAGCTGTTTTGAGGAAGAATACATGCTTAAAGAGAATGGATTGTCATTCTCCCCTCAAATCCAAGTTACATATAACGCCCAAGTTGGATGATCTCTGGGTTGTGATTGGGGACTCTCAAGATAACACCCCAACTTCATACTTCCATGATTTTACATTAAGTGACTATCTCAATAAGCAAGATATAACCAGTCTTATGAATATAGTTGAAGGAGAAATATCTAATGATGGTTTTACTACAGACGAACTGGGTCCTGAGTAAAGTGGCGCAGGACTTGAGAATACGGAATTTATTCTAAAAAGCGTACAATTATGGACTTTAACTTAGTTTCATATGCTCTAGGCTATTTATAGGTATATAGCGCAATTTTCATTCCATCAATAGTTATGAAGGCGAGGGCACAGTTTTAATAGACCCTGTTAAAGTTCTTCGAACTTACGCTAGCAAAATTCAAGTCATCATTGAAACCCAGATTCAAAACCGGAGTGCGAAGGATGGCGTAAAAGCTTACATGAATCAAAAACTTATTTTTAGTGAAAAGGCAAGGGATGCTTTTCGTTTTTTGTACGGGTTTCGTATTTAGTTAGGCACCGGTAATAGATGTAGTAAAATACAAGCCACCCTAAGTTAAAGAGTCATCTGGTCATTTTTCTCCAACACGGATGTAAGTCATCTGTTGTCTCGAGGGAGGGAATATGAATTCTTGTCACTACTACCTCATGTACTTGTCAGCACTCCACAGTGATAAAACTGTTGATAATCCCTTCAAACACTGCAATTGAGATGCCTGCATAATACAGAGCCATTTTACCGTTGAAGATTTTTTAAAACTCTCTTTTACATAATGTAAAGTTGTACTAGATTGTGAAGTGACGCTTTTGGACGTATCTGATTCATCAAAGTCAAATTTTGTAGAAGAGCAAAATATCATAGCTGTTTGCTATCACTCGTGCAATGTGTTTCAGCTAATAAAATGTAAGTAGTAGAGGTTAGTAATAAAATGAGTGCGGAAGATAGAATAATGACGGTACTCATCAAAACTGCGAACAAATCTTTTTTTTAGATTGCATTAAACATGTTTCCCATTGTCCCTATCAAATGAGGATGATAAGGTCATCCAATTGGGACTAACTTGTTAGGTTTCTATGGGGTGAAATTGTTGGCAAGAAAGACGCTGTAAAGGGCACGACTGCCTATTAAACCCCAACTCATTGAAACACAATTTAAGAAGGTGGATCATACCTGTAACTCAAAAGTTAAACATTCGCTCTTTATCCTGGTTTTTATATACAATTTCAAACATGATCTGAAGTGTGTGCCTCCAGCAACGGAACGGCTTCAAAGAGAAGGAGCTGTAAATGAAGCATGGATGAAAGATAGATTTTTCTGTTAAATTATGTCAAAATCATTGGAAGAGTTTTATTGGTTTTGGACTTTATGTAGAAACATGTTGAAAAGCAAGGAGCACTTGAGCAAAATCAGTTCTTTTTAGATTTCTACAGTTTCACTCTCAAATCCTTGAGTAAACTGATTCAAGTGCAGATGAAAGACGATTTGTTTTGGTTTCCCCCTTCTAGAGCAACATTTTCCGAAAAATGAAGTTTGTGATTTATTAACATGCGAAAATGTCAACCCCCTTGAGCACTACAGCTTCATGTCAAGATTTGCTAAGGAGAAGATTCCCTCGACTGTGAAGTCAATGAATATAATTTAACTGAAAAGGTGTGTGCAGGGGGTGGATGTAAAGCAGGGCACACTACTGCAAGTTATATGTATCAAGTGATGTGCTAACACTGGTGGCTTTTGTTTGTAAGAACACGGTAAAATTTATGAAGACTGGGCTAGATGTGGGCAACCATTTCTTCTTTCCTCATCTAGTGATAGACTTTCTGAAAATTAGTCAGGAAAAAGTTGGACTCGTCATCAGAATTGACCAGCATTTGATTATTGAGCGATCATTGAAGGGTTGGTTACGTGTTTCTCGTAAACTTGATCCTTGGAACTGGTTCAACTGGAATGGTGGTAGTTGAGAAGTCGATTTCTGTGTTCCTTGATATAAATTCCCTCTATCCATCGGCAATGTCTCACTGCTCTCTACCATGCAGCAATTACAAGTGACTCGACAACCCCTTCGCCTCTTATTTTTACAAAATTATCAGTGTTGAGTGTAGTGGAGCCGTTGGATGATTTTTTTTTAATTTTTGAGGAGACATCAGTTAAACTTCATGTTTTTTTCGTGGTAAACGATTTCTTTTCTATGCAATCTCTCTCTCTCTCTCTCTCTCTCTCTCTCTCTCTCTCTCTCTCTCTCTCTCTCTCTCTCATCTCTCTCTCTCTCTCTCTCTCTCTCTCTCTCTCAGGTGAAAATTTATAATTTATGCAACTGTGCAATCAGCTTCTCCTCAGACAGTTGTATAATTGTTTATGCGGCATTCGTTGAGCCCTCAATAATTGGCAATAGCAATGTCTCCCTCTTATGTATTTTTTAACGGAAAACCACTCAAGCTCACGTTCATCACTGCAATATTAGCAATATTTGCAATATTTTGATCGGATATCTTGTCATTTACGGGGTGCCTATTGAAAAAAGGGCCCAGCAGGGGGACTTGCTGCCATCCAATTGTTTTCGACTCATACGGCACATGACTCTTCACTTAGCCAGTGCTGCTGTGCTGTATCTGTTCAAATGGTAGGGCTATATACGTAAATCTAAGGGCTATATACTAACTTCAGAAATTCGCTTCAAAGCATTAAATTATCCATACTATAGGCAGAAGTAACTAGATTTTTAGAGTTTATACCATTTTATTTGTTATGATTTCTAATAATAGTAAGATTTTTTCCCAGAGTTTAAAATTTTAGATTGCTAGCTATTGGTTATACGGCTGATAGGACCAATGAATTGCCATATAAAACAGTCTGTCATTTTTGTATTCTGGATAATGACTTACGCCTACTAAAACAAAAGTATGCAAGTATTGAAGTATTTTAAAATATTAATTCATTATGTGTATTTTGAAGTATCTAGTTCATTTTACGAAAAGTTATCCATATCATGGCTTGTGAAATAATATTGAAAGCCTTATAGATTAACTTTTTACTTGCTGCAGAGTATAAAGGCAGTGGGAATCTATTAGAGACTTTCGGAGCATTGGATAGGATAAGAGAAGAAGATTTCAGGCTTTTTGTTTAGAGGGAGGGAATATATTGACCAAAAAATATTTGTTTCTGATCCCAATAAAAGTTGCGGGACAATTAGACCCAGTGGAACTTAGAATCTATAAACGCTAAAGTGGAGAGGTAGCTTACGTCAAAAGACGATATATTCACCCTTGCTGTCGAAATAGTGTATCTGTAATATCTTGACAATGACTTGGGAGTTCTAGGTAAGACATTCTGGAAGGATTTGAGGTGAGATAGGGGGTTTCAAGTATTATAAATAAGAAAAGCAATAAAATTGCCAAAATCTTTTAGTGTCCTAATTATTGGTTCGTCCAAGAAATGATCCTTAATTGTCTTAAATGCTTGAAACTTATGTTCGTAGGCTATTGGAATAATGGAAAAAAGTTTTTCAAAGAAAAATAAGGATCTGAACTGAAGTCATATAACAAATTAAATTCAGAACAAATAAAAATTAATATCAATGAATAAATAAAACCAAATTCAAACAAATATTAAAACAAACAGAAGCTACCAAAGAAGGAACTTGGCTACCACCATTTAAACCTTCTGAAGGCCAGTAGCCCTAATTCTACTTGTGGTAACTTCTATTCCTTTTTAAGTCTGATGTAATTATCGGCTTTAATTTATAATCGTTTGTTATTTGATTAATTGGTTCATATTAATTTCTGTTCATCTACACTGAATTAATATACGACTTTATTTCTGCTTATTTTATGTTTTAAAGTGGCTCTTTACTTTTATTTGAGAAAGAAGACTTGCTTTTGAAAAGCATTTTTATAAATTAATTGAAATAAAAAGATTCATTATTCATGGCCTTTGAATACTGTCTATCTGTCGACCATTATAAGAATCCAAGATATGAGAGAGCATAAAACCGAGATTTACATTCAAAGAAACGCTTGCACAAGTTTCTTAGGTTGGATTTTAGCCATTCAAAAAAAAATTATAAAAAAAAAACAAAAAACAAAAAAAACAGAAGTTGAATACAAAAAAGAAGAGGTTTTATGTTTGAGAGTCAAAGGGCCAAAAAAGAGCCGAAAGGCCACAAATAATCTTTTGACACATGCCAAATTTAACAAGAAGCATTTATTCTCCATATTTGCCCATTTCTGAAATAACCTGCTATTACTACCTGGATACCGTTAGTTGTCATAATTAAATTTTGTGTGGTAATAGTTCGTAAAAATGAATATTTATCATACCTTTAAATGGACACACTCAATTTTTTTATTTTATTTTCAGCCAAGCAAACATGCAAGATCACAAGCAGAATCGAAAAAAGAAGAGGATACATGTCCTTCAGTCGAAGTCCAAGGAGTGAAAATTTAGAACATAGCCGGCTTTTACATTAGATTAATTAAAAAAAACTTTTTCCACAAAATAAGTTTTTCAAAGAAAAGTAAAGAACTCCATTACACATAAATGAAAAAAAAAATAATAATCTACCAAGCTCGAAACTACCACAAATCAGCATCGATAAATATATGAGACCAAAAACGAACAGATATTACAATAAATAACCGAGTCAAACTCAAAACGAGCAGAAATTAACATAAGTTGGGCGCAAAAACCCTATGCCTTCCCAAGGCCAGAACAAAATTTGAACTTTACTGAAAGAAATATAAATGTTTTTACTTTTATAACTTTAATAAATCAAATAATTTTAACGTTTTGACTACTAAATATCAGTATATGTATATTAAAATATATTAATAATAACTTTCGACTATTAAAAAGGGCACTAGCCCTTTGAATTTCAAATCCGATGAGCCCTTTTCTGAAGTTTCTACGACAATGCCTTCTATAAAACCTTATATGCCCCAAGGGCATAACTTAAAACCCTTGCTCTGAGGGCTGTGGCGAAGTATCCTCCTCAAAAATATATTTTCTATCTGTAAATCAACTACGCTGAACAAAATGGCTATGTCAAAATTTTTATTGGATGTGTTTGGGGGATCGATGGGTGTGGGGGGAGGGCTAGTTGCCCTCCAATCACTTTCGACTATTAAAAAGGGCACTAGCCCTTTGAATTTCCAATTGAATGAGCTTTTTTTGAAGTTTCTACGACAACGCCTTCTATAAAAACATTATATGCCCCCTGGGCATATCTTAAAAACCTTGCCCTGAGGGTTGTGGGGGAGTGTCCTCTTCAAAAACATATTTTCTATCTGCAAATAAACTACGCTGAACAAAATGGCTATCTCAAAATTTTGATTGGATATGTTTAGGGGAATGATGGGCGTGGGGGGAGGGGAGGGCTAGTTTCCCTCCAATCACTTTCAACTATTAAAAAGGGCACTAACCCTTTGAATTTCCAATCAACTTTTTTGAAGTTTCTAAGACAACGCCTTCTATAAAAACCTTATATGGCCCCAGGGCATAACTTAAAACCTTTGCCCCGAGGGTTGTGGGGGAGTGTCCTCTTCAAAAATATATTTTCTACCTGGAAATCAGCTACGCTGACAAAATGCCTATCTCAAATTTTGATTGGATGTGTTTGGGGGAATGATGGGCGTGGGGGGGGCTAGTTGCCCTCCAATCTCTTTCGACTATTAAAAAGGGCACTTGCCCTTTGAATTTCCAATCGAATGAGCCTGTTTTGAAGTTTCTACGACAACGCCTTCTATAAAAGCCTTATATGCCCCCAGGGCATAACTTAAAACCCTTGCCCTAAGGGTTGTGGGGGAGTGTCCTCCTCAAAAACCTACTTTCTATCTGGAAATCAACTACGTTGAACCAAAAGGGCTATCTCACAATATTGATTGGATGTTTTTGGGGGAAAGATGCGTCTGGGGGGGATAGTTGCCCTCCAATCACTTTTGACTATTAAAAAGGGCACTAGCCCTTAGAATTTCAAATCGAATGAGCCTTTTTTGAAGTTTTTACGACAATGTCTTCTATAAAAGCCTTATATGCCCCCAGGGCATAACTTAAAACCCTTGCCCTGAGGGTTGTGGGGGAGTGTCCTCCTCAAAAACCTACTTTCTATCTTGAAATCAACTACGCCGAAAAAAAAGGCTATCTCAAAATTTTGATTGGATGTGTTTGGGGGAATGATGTGCGTGGGGGGGGGGCTAGTTGCCCTCAAATCTCTTTTGACTATTTAAAAGGGTACTAGCCCTTTGAATTTCCAATCGAATTTGCCTGTTTTGAAGTTTCTACGACAACGCATTCAGTAAAAACCTTATATGCCCCCAGGGCATAACCTAAAACCCTTGCCCTGAGGGTTCATGGGGAGATTCCTCCTCAAAAACATATTTTTTATCTGGAAATTAACTACGCTGAACAAAATGACTATCTCACAATTTTGATTGGATGTGTTTCGGGGAATGATGAGTGTGGGGGCTAGTTGCCCTCCAATCACTTTTGACTATTAAAAAGGGCACTAGCCCTTTGAATTTCCAATCGAATTTGCCTGTTTTGAAGTTTCTAAGACAACGCCTTCTATAAAAACCTTATATGCCCCCAGGGCATAACCTAAAACCCTTGCCCTGAGGGTTCATGGGGAGATTCCTCCTCAAAAAGAAATTTTGTATCTGGAAATCAGCAACGCTGACGAAATGGCTATCTCAAAGGTTTACTCGTTTCCCGGAGTAGCACTTCTACGAGTATTCGCTCTTTTGCATTGGGCTCGAATATGTCCATATTCCTTACAAAAATAACACTGTACATTTTCATAACGCGTATCCCTCTTTTCATACGGCCTACCCTTACTGAAACAATTAAAAGCTGGGTGACCTGGTTTCCCGCAGGATCCGCATTTTTGATAGCATTCCATAACGCTGTGTCTCACCCTACATGTAAAGCACTCTTTTCTTCTCTCATCAGAATATCTATCACTACTATGCCTACTATCGTAACTTACCCGACCACGAACACTTCCACGCCCACGACCTTGAAAACATTCAAGAGCAGAAATATATTCATGTGAAGAAGACGTCTCTCCTTCTTCCACTGTCTGTTCTATCTGTTCATATTGTTTTGCAATCTTATACGCATCATCTAAACAAACAATTTCTGCACTATGCTCTAACAACGGTCTGATCCCCTCCTTCAATGCATTAAGGGCAAATATTCCAAGGACTAAACCGTCATCACTGGCTTCTAAGGACACTGTACATGACCTTTCTAATTTTTTTTATTTTTACCTACTTTTTTGCCTGGGGCATGTGCTGCAAGCAATCCACGTTTTAAACTTGACAAATTTGTAATCGAGGGATCCAGATCCTCAAAAAAGGGGCGAAACAAACCATGGGCCAAAAGTGACGCTGTCTGTATAGCTCTTGAATCAGACCAATTTAACAACAACTGAAATTTTTGTAAATGCGAAACAAACTCAATTATCTTTCAACTTTCTGGCTTTGTGAGTGGCGTTATCACTGAAAGAGGGTCAATTAAAGATCCTATTACTTGGGACTGTTGAGGCTGTTCTATTGGAGGATTAATTGAGATCGTGCTCAGGGGAGTTGAAGGGTTTGTTGGGACCCATGTCTTGATCCTTTGAAGGTAATCATAAAGTTCATCTTGATCGAAATCAGGATCATTTGAGTCAAATAAAAGAGGTGGAAATATCCCATTTATCCTCCACTGTTTACCAAAATCAAAAGCAACGTTTTTGTTACATCCAGTTTCCGCAGGATCGAGTTTAGGAATAATAACTGACACACTGGGATCAAAATTTGAAAAAGCAATTACTCTAAAAATTTAAAATTTCGGTTTTAAACACTGTTCTTTAATTACGGACGCTGTTCAGTAATACTGAATTTTGTTTCTGTTACAAATATTTATAATTATAGGCTATGATTAAAATTGTTATTTTATAATAACAAAAAAAACTTACCAGCAATTTTTCTACTATGTGCGTGTTTCGAAATCTTGATTATCAAATTTCTCCTTCTACGGGCCGTATAATCGCTCTTTACTAGGTTGCAATAATTTTAAATTAACCGACGAATTTGAAACTTGAGTCGTCATGGCTACCTGTAAATAATAGGTTGTAGGTTAATGACGGTAGATATGTATGGACTGCATGAAGATACATCTTTATCCTCAGCAAATAGGTTTTCCATAACAGACATTTATCTAAAGCAAAACTTGAGGGAAATTTTTGTAAATCTTATCATAACTAAGTCTAATGTGAATAGTGTACACAGCCCGTCCATCTCCCAAGATTTAACTGTATAAAGGGGGGGACAAGGAAGAAACCTATATATAGCTCTCCTAATTATGCTGTTCAAAACCAAACTTAGTCAAAAATGTGGTTTTAGTAACAGTAAAATTGTCCTATTTTCACGTTTACTGCACAATGGGTTCAATACGACCACCCCTGGACAAAAAAACAACAACAAAAACAACAAACTAGCAAAGACTCCAGTCACAATCCTGCTAAGAAAAAGTTCAAATTTCTTTAGAAAGGGGTTTGAAACTCCTGCTCCGAGTCCTGATGTTTCGAATACGACGGTGGTGCAATATTAAACTTAATGCTTTTTAAATATTGGGAATCCTCATACAAGAAAAATTCTGTGGTCTACAGATTGCTATCGACATACTAATTTTTTACAGTTTCGGTTGTTTATTTACTGGTCAATACTGCAAACTATTTGATGACTTGCTTCGGGTGGTCGAAAGGTTGGTTATGTGCAATGAATAGGAAGTATGAATTATAGAATGTAATCCTTGTTCAGCGAGTTTACGTTCATGCTTATGACCCAACTTTCAAACTTACGTAGCTGTCAAGGTTTTAATTGTGTTGCAGATGAAAGAAAACCTTTTTTAGAAATATAGTCCCACTGCTTGTCGATTGTTTGACCCTTTAACTAGTCCTATGGCCCTAGCTGGATTGACCTTATGTATTTGAGCCTGTCTCCCGCCTACAGTCTCTCTTTCAAGGCTTTAAACGTCAAACTTGTGTCAGCTAAGAAGGCAGCTTTTTTCAATTGAATCAAAGCCCACAATGTAATGATTTTCTGCTCACTTCTTTCCTAGATTAATTTTCAACAGACTTTGACCTGTTGACAGGCTAATAAAAAGGACCGTCATTTTCCCCTTAAGCCTCCGCCAAAAAACTGTCCCATGCATTATCATTGTGTAATATTCTGTAAACAAATGAAAGGTGAACTTTTTCACGTCTTAAAAAAACAAAGAAACAATGTAGTGAAAACACCTTGGCTTTTAAGGAGATTAAATAAAAAAAAAACAAGTTTTTTAAACTGAAAGTAAGGAGCGACATTAAAACTTAAAACGAACAGAAATTATTCCGTATATGAAAGGGGCTGTCCCCTCCTCAACGCCTCGCTCTTTACGCTAAAGTTTGACTCTGTCTCACAACTTTATTTTTAAAACAATAAAAAACTTTAGCGTAAAGAGCGAGGCGTTGAGGAGGGGACAACCCCTTTCATATACGGAATAATTTCTGTTCGTTTTAAGTTTTAATGTCGCTCCTTACTTTCAGTTTAAAAAACTTGTTTTTTTTTATTTAATTTCTGATCGTTTTTTAGTTAATGCAGGGGATGTTTCCCCCCTCTTTAAAAATCGAGTAAATTATCTCAGGCTCGTAGCCTTTGATGAGTAATACTAAACTTAATAAAATTTATATATTTAGAATCAGCATTATAAACACATTCTTTTGATACATTTATTGACATCAAAATTCCATTTTTAAAAGTTTCGATTACTATTGAGCCGTATCGCTTGTTTTTTTTTATTTTTTTTTTTTATTACGTATATGTTATTACGTATATGAAGGGGTTCTCCCCTTAGTCAATACCACGCTCTTTACGTTAAAAGTTAAAAAAAATTTTGATTCACAAACCCCTGAATCACAAAGGCCGTTAATTAGAATAGATAGCTCTTTTGAAAGCACTAAAAAAAACTGTAGCGTAAAGAGCGAGGTATTGACTTTGGGGAGAACCCCCTCACATACGTTAAAATTTCTGTTCGTTTTAAGTTCTAATATTCCTTCTTACATTTCAGTTGAAAAAACTTGTTTTTTTTTATTTAATTTCTGATCGTTTTTTAAATAATGCTTGGAAATCCGGCGCCCCCTTCATAGAAATGTCCCTTACCCCAAAGAAACATCCTCCACGGAAATATTCTCCAGATTAACCCCCTCGTCTAGCCCCCCCCCCCCCTCCAGAAAAAATCCTTCCTGAAAATGGTTGTATACTTCCCAATAACCAATAAATAATGCTGACAAGTCCGGCGCCCCCTTCATGGCAATTTCCCTTCCCCATGAAAACTCCTTCATGAACAGATCCTCCAACATAACCACCGACCCACCCTTCCCTCCCACTACCAGAAAAAAACCTCCTGAAAACTTCTGTATACTTCCCAATAACCAATACTATATGTTAACATTGGGTAAAGTTCATAACTTTTAGCCCTCCCTCTGGGAACTTCGAGGGATTAAGTCATCCTAAAAGACATATTTATCATATTTTTGACCATGCTGAACAAAATGGCTATCTCAAAATTTTGATCGGGTGACTTTGGGAAAAAATAAGCGTGGGAGGGGGCCTAGTTGCCCTCCATTTTTTTTGGTCACTTAAAAAGGGCACTAGAACTTTTAATTTTCCGTTCCAATGAGCCCTCTCAAGATATTCTAGGACCATTGGGTCGATACGATCACCCCTGGGAAAAAACAACAACAAACAAACAAATAAACACGCATCCGTGATCTTTCTTCTGGCAAAAAATGTAAAATTCCACATTTTTGTAGATAGGAGCTTGAAACCTCTACAGTAGGGTTCTCTGATACGCTGAATATGATGGTGTAATTTTCATTAAGGTTCTATAACTTTTAGGGGGTCTTTCCCCCTTTTTTCGAAAATCAGCCAAATTTTCTCAGGCGCGTAACTTTTGATGGGTAGCACTAAACTTGATGAAAGTTATATATTTGAAATCAGCATTGAAATCTGATTCTTTTGATATATCTATTGGTATCAAAAACCCGTTTTTCTAGAGTTTCGGTTACCATTGAGCCGGGTCGCTCCTTACTTACAGTTCGTTACCACGAACTGTTTGATTATTTGAAAAACTACGTTTTCTAAAGAGTTAAAGAGGCTGAGTTACAAGGTCGAACCTTAAAACGTACAGGGATTAGGAGGCACAGTTGGGGGGCTGCCGCCCCCCAACCCCCCGCTTTCGCAGCCTTTAAATAAATAAAAAATTTTAAACTGAAAGTAAGGAGCGACATTAAAACTTAAAACGAACAGAAATTATTCCGTATATGAAAGGGGCTGTGCCCTCCTCAACGCCTCGCTCTTTACGCTAAAGTTTTTATTGTTTAAAAAAAGAGTTGTGAGAAAGTCAAACTGCCTCCTTGTGCCTCCTTGAAATCTGAGATCCATTAAATCTTAAAATAATATTACTTTCCTTACTGACATCGACGTGACGGCAGATCAGCGTTACAGAGATATAAGGTTACAAAAGATTTTTTCATATTCACTTGGGACCAAACAGAAAAAAGAACATACAAGCATATGTATCTACATTTAATAAAAAAAAGGAGTATTATGTCTAATTCTAAACTTAAGAATCCTATTTTATTGCAGTTAGGCTTTTAAATTACATTTTATTTGAACTAAATCTAACATTATTTGAAAAAAAACTAATTCAGTATAGAAAACCCATATGAACTTTGGAAATCCATCTTAGATTGTTATTTTAGTACTGAAAGTTTTTTTCTTGAATTAAAATATTCTTCTGAATAGACAGACGCATCTACGGCCCATATTAAGGTTAGGGAATGTTTTAAGGAGGCAAGAGCTACAAAACGCCATGGAGGGATGCCTAAACTATTGCCTGATTCTCTCAAAGCCAGTGAAAATTAGCATGCGAATCAAGGGATAAATGGAGAATAAATAAATTGGGCACTTGAGAAGCAAACAATAATTAAAAAAAAAAAAAATCTCATTTCATAATGATGTGAAAATTCGTAGTCTTTGTGAAAAAATTCCTAAGAGATGGTGACATTTCTGCAGCTCAGTGCGATAAACTTAACTACATTTTGATTTTCGATAGGTTCAGGACTAATATATAAACATAGACTATCGTTGCTAATTATTTCTGTGAGGTTCATATGTAGAAGGGTTCATTTCCGTTCTTTTTAGTTTGAACTATTCTAGGACTTAGTTCTCATCGTCTTTGTAAATAATATAAGATTTAAAGTTCAATTTAGGTAAAGTGAGGGTTTTAAAAAAAAGTTTAATGACTATAAGGCTTATATAGATTTATTATTATCGTATTGGTTTACTTTGCCATAAGGCTGGCCATGAAATACTATAAATTGACTTAATGGGTGGAAATGGTAATTGGTAGAGGCTCGAGTTTGAAATTACAATTCTGTGTTTTAATTTTGGGTTTCGGTCAATTCTTAAAAGTTTCAATCTTGGGATTTTCGGGGTAGAGCAGAGGCTAGCAGAGGTAGAACAGGGGCCATAGCAGAGGCCGCCCCCCCTGCTTTGGTGCCTGGCTCAAGTGGAAGCAAGCAGCACAAGGAATCTAATTGGGAAAGAAAAAATCTAGCCTTTCTTTCAACAACAATACTTATGCGGTCGTATTCAACACAAAACAAATTTACCAGTATCAGATACAGTAAAACGTTTGAACGCGATGACCCAAATTGGTATTTAGACTACCCCAAATTCTTTAGAGTTTTCCTGAATGATTTTTTTTTTTTTTTTTTTTTACTTAAATTTCTTCAAAATTATTCACACACGATTCTTAAAGCAATGTACAAATCGTCAATTTTTGTCAACATCGGTTTTTGGTTAAATTTTTGGAGAACCTAATTTTTATTTGAGAAAAATTAGGAAAACCCCTAGAATTCGAGATATCGAAAGTACTGGTCCAAAATGGTCTTATGAATGTATTCACCATGTCTACCTATTTTTGGAAACTTTATACAAAATAACACTTCTCAGGCTTACCACTGTATCTTTTATATTGATTTTCCTCTTCGTATTTTATTAAATATTCATTGCGTCAGAACTTTTTGCTCGTGTTTCTCATGATAGGTTTGGCCTAGATAATTCTAAAAGAGGTTAAAAATCAATCAACTATTTGTAATAGGTAGAAAACTGAAGCTCTCTTTTTGAGAATATATGCTAACTACATTTTCTCTTTTTTGGATTTCCCATTTTTTGGTTATTTCTTATGTTCTAAAATTATATAACCAGTTCTGTAATTATTGCACTCTAAGTTTATTTCGCCCAATCCTATATAAAAGCTACAAATTTAAAATATTAAACAATAGAGATAATGTCATATTACTATGAATAATTCGGTATTACAACAGGTATCATAAGATAACAAGTTGGTGTTGTACTGAAGGGAGTTGCTGGTACTTAGAAAGTACGCTGCAACCCTTTTAACCATAAACAGAGAGAAATATGAATAATTTCTTTGTTAAAATTAGTTTTTGTGGGGATTTCAGAGAGCACAAATTTCCTTCTGAAAAATTCGGGAAAAGCCTGGAAAATTAAAGGATACTCAAAACATTGGTCCAATAGGTTACCATTAAATTGATTAAACTGAACAAAAATTAATTTATGTATTTTACACAACTGCATTTATTTTAGAAAAATATCTATCAATTTTCAATTATATTTCAAATTAATTATTTCACCTAAGTTTCCCTGTTTATATTCCTTTTTGTATGACCTTAGGAAAGGTTTTAAAATTAGTTTAAAGGAAATTGCTGAAGTATTGCTGAACACCGATTCTTTTAGAAACTTGAGCACTTGTAACGGTATACTCGTTACTTTCTTCGTATACTCGTTGGGATTCTCAGGACTAGATGATAGAGACATGAAACTTTTAATTGTCGGAGAAATAATTCTGGATTTCGGCACAAGAAAAAGAAACAAGCGTAAGCATATTATAAATCAATACAGGTAAATTGTACATAAAATATAAATATTTGTCATTTGCAGGAATTCATTTTTGTTATGATAGAATGAGTCACTTACCGTGATAAAACAAAAATGTCGAGTCCAGGGCTAGTTCTTAGGAAATGAAAAGCATCTGTCTAAATTTTCTAAATAAAATTCTTTTTGATTAAGGTACCTGGCTACCAAATCTCAGTTGAATACAGTTGTTTACTATAAAGGTAGATTTGGGCTCATCCGTGGCATAAATTTCATAAAATCTGTTCCCTATGTTCCCTTAGCCGAAGGTACTCTCCCCCCTGTATTTCAAGTGTAGCCCAGGACGTTTAAAATGCGTGTAATGTCTTATTCTCTGAGATGCCATGGATGTACAACCAAATGCAGTTATGCTGGGTCAAACAAATTCAACGAAACAGCTTCTGTAGATTAAACCATCTCGAACTATTTCTTGTTATATTTCTTACTCGGCAACATGAGCCTTCCAAGCAACTTTTGCGGTATTCTGCATTTCATTGACCTAGGGACTGATGATATGCTAGATGATATGCCCTCAATCGTGAGTATATGAGCACAAAAGAAGCCCATAGAGTACTCCAATAGTAAAAAGGTGGACCCTAGGTACGACCAAATTCCTACATAAAAGGTCACTTCCGATCCAAAAATACTACATAAATTGTCACTTCCAACGAAATTGGCTATAGCCAAGGGTCACGTTCAACAAAATCAACAACATGAACATAGGGGCTCTCATGACATTATTGCTACTATTACTACTACTAACTCACTGCAGCCCCAAGCCGCCTGAGGCCACCACAGCTACGCACGCTCCTCCTCCATCCAAATTTATCCAAAGCTTCCCTCTTTACACCCTCCCAAGAAGTTTTCCTTTCCACAATCTCAAGTTTTCAACTTCCAATTTCCCTTAAATCTTTCCTCACGAAATCCTCCCACCCCATACGGGGACGATCTGCTTTTTGTTTGGCCGTAGATGGTTGGTCGACAATCTTTCACAATCTGTAATTTTTATCCTCAGAACGTTTCCTAGCCATCTCATCCTTTTTCACATTATAACCCTAGAAAAAGGGATTGAACTACATTTTTCGTGCAGCTTACTGTTTGAGATACGGTCGGTCAGTTGGTACCCAAAAATAGTCCTTTGGCAATTTCTCTGAAAAATGCCTAGCAAATCCTCCTTTGTTTTTCGGAGAGACCACGCGCCAGAACCATACTTGACCACTGTCATCATTGTAGCTTCCAATATTCTAATCTTGGTTCATAGACTTATCTTCCTTCTCTTCTTCCGAACTTTTTTCAACTCTGAAAAAAACACCTTGAGCCTTGGCTATTCTGCTTTTAGCATCTTCACTTCTCCCACCGTCTTCACTAATAATAATACCAAGGTAAGTGAAGCTGTCCTCTTGATCGATCTTCTCCTTACCCAGCATCACCTCCTCACCTTCACTTGCTCCTAATCTTAGAGACATAGTCTTCTTAACATTAGATTTCGAACCTATTTTTGCACCCTGAACTCGCAAAGTCTCTAAAAGTTCATTCATTTGGCTATCATTCTCATATAGGGTGCTTAAATCATCGGCATAATCTAAGTCTAGGAGAGTTTTACTTCCCCATTCGATTCCGTGTTATTGTGATTGTTTATCATTTTTCTTTTCTTACTTTCAAGTCGTGATATTTATTTTCTGATATTTTAGTTCGTAAGTGTGTGACTTGAAAAAGACTAATTACCTGCTTTGGCGGAGAGCCGAGATATAAGCTAGTTTCGTTTTGAATGAATGTTTTTCGTATGAAATGGTCGAACTTTTCCTGAACTTTGTAGAATTAAATAAAAAAAAACAAGTTTTTTTTAACTGAAAGTGAGGAGCGACATTAAAACTTAAAACGAACAGAAATTATTCTGTATATGAAAGGGGCTGTCCCCTCCTCAACGCCTCGCTCTTTACGCTAAAGTTTTTCATTGTTTAAAAAAAGAATAGAGTTGTGAGAAAGTCAAACTTTAGCGTAAAGAGCGAGGCGTTGAGGAGGGAAAAGCCCCTTTCATATACAGAATAATTTCTGTTCGTTTTAAGTTTTAATGTCGCTCCTTACTTTCAGTTAAAAAAACTTTTTATTTATTTTTATTTAATTTTTGAACGTTTTGAATAAATGCAGGTTTTGATCTTGGCTCACCGTACATGAATAATTAAAACAAAATTTTCATATTAATTGACTTTGATTTAGTTAAATGGCTTTCTCGAAACTTGTTTAATTTTATTTACGAACGTTTTTATTAGTAATAAATATACGTAACTTACGAATTAACTTACGTAACGAACTTCTATATTCATATATTTTTAATACGTAAATTAGGAGGTTCGCCTCCTAGTCAATACCTTGCTCTTTAAGCGAAATTTCGAATTTTGTTCCAATTCTTTAAAAAAGACCGCTTAATCACAAAGGCCGTTAATTAGAATAAATAGCTCTTATGAAAATACAAAAAAATCTTTGGCTTAAAGAGCGAGGTATTGACTAGGGGGTGAACCCAATCATATATGTAATATTTTCTGTTCGTTTAAAGTTTTGATGTTGCTGCTGTTGCAGTTAAAAACTTGTTTTTTTGTATTTAACTTCTGATCTTTTTTAAAATAATGCTGGGAAGTCCGGCGTCCCCTTCATAGCAATGTCCCTTCCCCCATGAAAACTTCCTTCATGGACAGATCCTACCACATAACCCTTAGACCCACCCCCCCCCCCCCACCCCCCACTACCAGGAAAAATCTCCCCTGAAAACGTCTGTATACTTCCCAATAACAAATACTATATGTTAACATTGGGTAAAGTTCAAAAATTTCAGCCCTCACCCCGGGAACTTCAGGGGATTAAGTCATCCTAAAAGACATACTTATAATATTTTCGAACATACTGAACAAAATGGCTATCTCAAAATTTTGATCAGGTGACTTTGGGAAAAAATGAGCGTGAAAGGGGGCCTAGTTGCCCTCCATTTTTTTAGTCACTTAAAAAGGGCCCTAGAACTTTTAATTTCCCTTCCAATGAGCCGTCCCATGATATTCTAGGACCACTGGGTTGATACGATCACCCCTGAAAAAAAAAAAAAACAAAAACAAATAAACACGCACCCGTGATCTTTCTTCTGGCAAAAAATGCAAAATTCCACACTTTTGTGATAGGAGCTTGAAACCTCTACAGTAGGGTTCTCTGATACGCGGAATATGATGGTGTGATTTTCATTAAGGTTCTATAATTTTTAGGGGGTTTTTCCCCCTTTTTTCGAAAATCAGCCAATTTTCTCAGGCGCCTAACTTTTGATGGGTAGGATTACACTTGATGAAACTTATATATTTGAAATCAGCATTAAAATCTGATTCTTTTGATGTATCTATTTGTATCAAAATACTGTTTTCTAGTTTCGGTTACCATTGAGCCGGGTCGCTCCTTACTTACAGTTCAATACCACGAACTGTGTGATAAAGACCACTGTTAGAAAATCTTTGCACTTTGTGAATTTAGACAGCGATAGGGTTTCTGATTGTGACCAATTTTAGGACTTGGGTTCTAATTATTGGTTGCTGCGGTAAAAGTTGCCATATTTTGTGTCTGGCGGCGGGATAAGATCCCTGAATTTGGAGAGGCATTGAACGGTGGATCTGGAATAGGGACAAAGTGTCTACTATTCCCGCAAGGGATCCCGTTTGAAGAGCTCCTGAGTTAATGGTAACTAATTTAATCACGCTAGCGATATTTTGTTGTTTTGTACAATTTTAGTTTTCCGTTTAGGCTTTTGAGAAAAGTCTAAACCTAATCAATTAATTCACGTTTCAGTTTTACAATTTCAGTTTTTTGTTTAGGCTTTTAAGAAAAGTCTAAACCTAATTAATTAATTCACGTTACCGATATTTTGCTGTTTTTTAGAACTGCAATTCTCCGTTTAGGCTTTTGAGAAAAGTCTAAACTTGATTAAGTAATTCACGTTACAATTTTGCTGTTTTTATAGCATTTCAGTTCTCATGTTACCAAATTTTCTTGTTTTCCTAATTGTCGAAAAATTGGAGTGACATTTTGCAGATGATTGAGGCGGTAAAGAAAGACAATATTTTCATAAACTTTAGAGATATTATAGGATCTTTTTTCAGTATAAGGAAAAAGGCATTAAGGTTGGTTAAGTCGTATACCGGAGAATCCTACCGAGTCTGTGAGACAGACTAGGTCCAGTTCACTGGGGCGAGTTCACGTGAAATTACCCGACACTCTAAACGACGGAGCATCAGCGATTCCTAAGAGGAGGACTAAAGTAGACCCTTTTAAAGAGTTTAAGTCCAAGACGGAACAGGTATTTCACTCAAATATAAGAGAGGTTGTAGGTGGGGCTGAGAGCACGGCGGAGAGGATCAGTTATCCTTACAAGAAGGGAGAACAACAGAGTGTGAAGTTTTTGCCTGAGGCTATTTCTGAAACAGAAGATAGTAAGACAAAGACAGAGAAAGTGGAAGGGAAGGTAGGGATAGAAGTATTCCCAGAAGTTTCAGCAAGTATTCAGATCTAGGGTAAAAAAAATCCAATTCAAATGGATGCAGCACAGTTTAATCAGCTTATGACAGCACTAAAGGCCCTAACAACTATTTCGGCAGGTCAACCTGCGACAAATCAGCAGCAGCCTACAGCAACACAAGCCACAATTAGGCCCAAGCTAATGAAGCTGAAAGATAGTGACGACATAGACTCGTTTTTAAGCATGTTTGAGAGCACGGCAACGGCAAGTGGCTGGCCTAGGGAACAGTGGGCTACACAGCTGTATCCAGTTCTATCCGGTCCTGCACTGGAGACGATGTCAGGTTTATCGGCGGATACATTTGCTGATTATGATGCGGTTAAGACAGCAATGCTTGAGAAGTATTCTGTCAAAAATGAAACGTATCGCGTACGCTTCCGGGGTGGAAGAAAAGAAGAAAAGGAGTCCTACGGAGAATTCGGAAGGAAGCTGGCAACCAACTTCAATAGATGGCTCAGTCTAACATCGCTGGGAGTGCAGGCAGAGTATCTGGTGGCAACAAGCACCCGACCAGCCAGAGTGGTTGCGCCACTAAAGGATGTAGAAGAAATTTTTGAGCTTTTACAGGTGGAACAGTTTACGGAGGAAGTACCGTACCACCTGCAGGTAGCCCTTTCGGAGAGGCAGTTTAAAACTCTTAAAGAAGTTGTTTCTTTTGTGGAAGCGAGCGCCCTAGCTCTTGAAACAACGAAAGATTGTTTGAAGACGGGTGACGATAACAGGGACCAGCGTCCGGGCAAGGAGGGAAGGAAACAGGAATTTTGACGGGAACCGTAAAGGAGGGGTGAGCAGCCATCAAGCTACAGCTGAGTCCAAGGAAAGAAGCTCGCGCGAGAGTCACCGAGCAGGAAACAGGAGAGCCTGCTTTGTGTGTGATGACACGTCACACTTTGCGAAGAACTGTCCGAGGGAAAAGCAGCAGCCAGAAAATACGCGACAGGGAGCCCGGAAAAGCCCGATCACCAGGAGTTGGCAGGGGCAGCGGTAGTGCTTCATGGCAAAGAAGATGGAAGGAATGTTGAAATTCTGGTGGACAGTGGATCGGATATAACAGTTCTGCATTCGGAGTTGGTACCAGAAGAGTCACACACGAATACCCTACGGTGGTAGTAGACATACGGGTGAAACAAGCAGATGGTTTGCTTGTTGAACTTCCAGTGAAGGTTGCAGTCTCGGATCGGATCCCAAAGAAGTTCCTGGTAGGGAGAAATTTTCCAAAATTCTCGAGGCTGGTAGATTTGGAAGTTGATGTGTTTGTGACAGCAAGAGCCAGAGCAAGCAAGCTGGGTGAGTTACAAGCGGATATTTAGGAGGCAAGACAGTATGACTTCGACGACTCAATGTTTTCTGGAGGAGGAAGAGCAAGGAAGAAGCAGGGGCAGAAACGTAGAGAAAGGAAGGCCGCTTCTCCGGGCAAGTCAGACGGAGAGGAGGCTCCCATGAAACCTGGACAGAAAGGGAAACGTTTTGCTGAGTTACAGAGGATGGATGAGACCTTGCAAGAATTCTGGGTGCAGGCTAAGGCCGAACCTACAGAGGCAAAATATTTCCTTGTAAGGGATGAGATCCTTTACCGTGTAGTCAATTATGGAGATCAGGATGAGCAGAAGTGGCAATTAGTGGTTCCTTCAGCCTACAGAAAAGACGTGCTAAAACTGGCCAATAATTCACCTGTGGGAGGGCAAATGGGCAGGCAACGAACTACCGGCAGGATTCTAGAAAGATTCTTTTGGCCAAATATTTATCTGAACGTATTAAAACATTGCAAACAGTGTCATGATTGCCAGATGACAGCGAGAAAACTCCAGATAGAGAAGGTGCCATTAAAACCCCTCCCGATCATTGAAACTCCTTTCCACAAAATAGGAATGGACCTGGTGGGACCTTTAAAGCGTAGTAAAACTGGTTTCAGGTGGATCCTAGTGATAAGCGACTATGCAACCAGATATCTGGAGGCTATACCTTTTATCTAGACTCACTCACAGAAGATAGCTGACGAAATGATCAAGTTTTTCTCTCGAGTGAGGATGCCTTTAGAGATTCGAACCGACAATGGAAGTCCCAAGCGATGTAGAGACTATAGTGGCCCTTAGTGCAGATAATAAGAAAATTTGACAGAGATGAGCCGAAGAAACGGGATCAGTATCTTCCATATTTTTTTTGCCTACAAGGAGACTAAACAGGCTTCGACAGGTTTCTCACCATTCAAGCTGATCTATGGGCATCACGTCAGAGGACCACTAGATGTGTTACGAGAGGAGTGGGAGGAGAAAAAGAAAGGTGCGTCTGAATCGGTAGTCAGTTACCTGGTTAATATGCGGCAACGACTTAGCAAATGGACCGAGACCACGCATCAAAACTTATTGGCAAGTCCGGAACGACAGAAAACCTGGTGTGATCACAACCGGAAACCCAGAGAGTTTGAAGTGGGAGAAGAAGTGCTGGTCCTCTTACCATGTGAAAATAGCAAACTGGAGGTACAGTTGCAAGGCCTATACAAGATCCTGAAGAAATCTGGAAGTGTGGATTACCTAGTGGAATTTCGCGAGGGAAAAAGAAGTCAAGGCTTCTCCACGTAAATCTTCTTAGAAAGTACCACAGGGCAAATCCGAATGAAATCTTATTTATTCAAGCTGACAACTATGCGGACACAAGTCTGGAAGAGATGACAGACTACAAGGGTACAGGAAATGACGGAGACTTCGAAGAAGCCCTCCAAACATCCATAAATGGAACTTTGAGTCATGGTCAGAAAAAGGATTTGGCTAAAATCTTGAGAAGATACAGAACGACCCGTTCGGACAGACCTCGGAAAACCGATCTCCTGCTGCATGAGATCAATACAGGCAGTAACCCACCGGTGCGGAAAAAACCCTATCGAGTTCCAGCAGCGAAACGGCACCTGATAGAAACCGAAGTGGCTAAGATGCTGCAAGAAGGAATTATAAGACCGTCGGAGAGGGATTATGCGTCACCGATAGTACTAGTCCCAAAGACAGATAGGACGGTGCGGTTTTGCACCGACTATCGGGAACTAAATAAAATTTCAAGGCAGAATTGTTACCCATTACCTCGCACGGATGAGATATTTGAGAGAATGGGAACGGCTAAATTCATCAGTAAGCTAGATTTAACTCGAGGATATTGGCAGATAAAAATGCACCCTAATAATATACACAAGACAGCATTTGTGACGCCATATGGTCTATATGAGTTTCTCGTAATTCCATTCGGGATTTAAGGAGCAAGTGGAAGATTACAAAAGCTCATGGATCGTGTTCTCAGAGATTTGAAATTCTGTCGCTGCTACGTCGACGATATTGTGATCTTCAGTGACACTTTCCAGGACCACCTGCGACACATCGAAATGGTGCTACAGAGATTGCAGTCAGCAGGGCTGGCTTTCAATCCAAGGAAGTGCAGGTTTGGAGATACAGAAGTAGAGTTTTTGGGACATACAGTAGGAGGTGGAGTCGTTAATCCATCGATGAACAATGTCCAGGGTATTGTCAATTATCCAAGGTCCATTTCGAAAAAGGATGTTCGAGCATTTATGGGACTAGTTGGATACTATGGTCGCTTTATCCAGAATTTCGCAGCTTTGGCCGAACCACTCCGCTAGATGACGACCAAAAAGGCCCCTGAGGTAGTTGAGTGGACTCCCAATTCAGAGCTGGCATTTGAGTCACTGAAGGAGGCGTTGTGTTCAGCTCCGGTTTCGAGAAATCCGAACTATAAGGAGCCCTTCATACTACAGACGGACGCGAGCGGCAAAGGACTGGGGGGCAGTCTTGACCCAGTGGACTAACGGGGAGGAACATTCTATTGGCTTCATTAGCAGGAAACTGACACCCGCTGAGAGTCGATACTGCACGATCGAGAAGGAGGCTCTAGTAATAAAATGGGCAATATCCAAGTTCCACTACTTCCTGGAGGGTCGGCGTTCCTTCGTTCAAACTGACCATGATCCGTTACGGTGGATTCATGTAATGTTGAATCAGAACAAAAAATTAGCTCGGTGGATTCTCGCCCTACAAGCATATGATTTCACCGTTCGTAGCCGTCCAGGGGTTGCGAACGCTAATGCTGACCCTCTGTCAAGATATCAGGAATAGGCAATCCCTCTTCGTTTTGTAAATACTGTATATAAATTTTTCGTTGCAGAATCCAGAACGAATCATCGTCGCGGAGAATATAGATCTACCGGAGCACCTGTATGGATTCACCTACGGCGAGGTCAGCCGGGGGCAAGTAGTGAACGGCACACTACAGTATTACGTAGAACTGGCAGCGTTTGAAATGACGGATCCAAGTGACGCGAAATACGCATGGGATGAGCAAGGAATCTTAAGAAGGTTCTTCAATGACCAACTTCCCCAAATCGTCGTCCCCATGGGATTTTTCCGTGAGTGCCTAATCATGGAGTGGCACATCAGACAAGATGGTTTTCACAGGTCCGACAAGGAGGTGGCTGATCATATCTTGCCGGAATACTTCTGGCCTGGGTTATTTACAGATATCAAAAACTACAGAAAGAATTTTGACCACTGTCAGGCAGTCCAGTTGAGACGGGGTCAGTCTGTAGTCACACGTGTGTCATAGGGTTAAGCCAAATTGGTGCCTCTCTTGTAAATAGTGTTCAAAGTGGCCCTTCCTCTTTTCTCGTCATAAATGAGGCCTTGAAGGAAGAACTCATGAAACAGTGCCTAAGGGGGAAGGGATGTGATGGTTTATCATTTTTTATTTTCTTACTTTCACATCGTGATATTTATTTTCTGAGATTGTAGTTCGTAAGTGTGTGACTTGAAAAAAACTAATTACCTGTTTTGACGGAGAGCCGAGATATAAGCTTTTCCTTTCCTGAACTTTGTAGAATAAAGACCTCTGTTTGAAAATCTTTGCACTTTGTGAATTTAGACAGCGATAGGGTTTCTGATTGAGACCAATTTTAGGACTTGGGTTCTAATTATTGGTTGCTGTGTTAAAAGTTGCCACAGTTATCCCATTGCCTTTGCTGTGCTCCTTAAGACAAAGTCCATCAAAATGATCCATATAAATAAGGGTAGAACGCAGCCCTGCTTAACTCATGATTTAATACGAAACCAGCAACTAACCTCATTTCCCACCTTAACCGCAGCAATGTTATCAAACAGTTTGTGGTAACGAACTGTAAGTAAGGAGCGACTCGGCTCAATAGTAACCGAAACTCTAAAAAAAGAATCTTGAAATCAATAGACACATCAAAAGAATCAGCTTATTATGCTGATTCCAAATATATAAGATTCACCAAGTTTAGTATTTACAAGCCTGACAAAAATTTACGAGCCTGATAAAATTTGCCTGATTTTTCAAATAGGGGGAAGTATCCCTTAAAATTCAAAGAATGTTGATGAAAATCACACCATCAGATTTAGCGTACCTGAGAACCCTGCTGTAGAAGTTTCAAGCCCCTATAATCGAAAAATGTAGAATTGTCCTAAGTTTGCCAGAAGACAGATCAGGGATGCGTGTTTATTTATTATTATTTTTTTTGTCGTTGTTTTTTCCCCAGGGGTGATTGTATTGAAGTTATAGTCCTAGAAGATTTGGGAACACATATTCGAACTGAAATTAAATGTATTAGTGTCCTTTTTAAGTGACAAAAAAGAGTGGAGGGCAAAAAGATTGCCCCCCCCCCTCCCACGCCCATTCATTTCCAAAATTTATTTGATCAAAATCTTGAGATAACCATTTTGTTCAGTAAAGTTGAAAGTTCAAATAACTATGTCTTTAGGGGGGAAATGATCCGCCCCCACAGTCCGTGGGGAGAGGCCAGTAAGTTATGAAATTTACCCATTGTTTACATATAGTATTTAATATTGGGACTATACTGAATTTTTTTTTTTTGGGGGGGGGGGTGAGCTTGCAGTGGATTTCCATTGGGAGAATCTTCCTAGGGGAGGAAAATTTCTGGAGGGGAGGATTTTCAAGGCAAAATTTTACGCTGGGGGGATTTGACAGAATTTTATAGAAATTCTTTTTAATTGCCTTACATTACCAACTCAATTTTGGAGGAACATGTGGAGATGTTCCAGAGGAAACATCCGGGGGCTATTTTCCACGTCTTTTCATTTCCAGAAATAAATTTCCACGGAAGGGGGGAGATTTCCGGAGTGACCGAGAAAGCGATTAGAGATTAAAGTTGTTGTTGTTTTTTTTTCAACTGGAAGTATGCTAAGGATAATTTTTCAGGCTTAATCGTCCGTAAGAAATTTCACCGAGACGGGGATGGTCAGCAGGGATGGTACTTTCTTGAGAGAACTCGACGGGGGGGGGTGTACTTTACGTTGGGTCAAATTTTCACGGAGGAGTTTCCTGTGAGGAGGGAGTAGATTTCATGAAGGGTGAGCCAGATTTACCTGCATTATTTGAAAAACGAACAGAAACTGAATAAAAAAAACAAGTTTTTTTAACTGGTAGTAAGGAGCAACATTAAAACTAAAAAAGAATAGAAATTATTCTGTATATGAAGGGTTGCCCCCTCCTCAATACCTTGCTCTTTACGCTAAAGTTTGACTGTTTGTCCCAATTTTTCAAGAATGCTACTGAAACACAGGGACCGTTTAATTGGAATAGGAAACTTTTTCAAAAGTGCTAACAGATTTAGCGTAAAGAGCAAGGTGTTGAGAAGGGGGCAACCCTTCTTATACGGAATAATTTATATTCGTTTTAATGCTGCTCCGTGCTTTCAGTTAAAAAAAACAAACTTTTTTTTATTTAATTTTCGTTAATAGCACTAATCTCCTTAATGTATGTTTCTGGTATCAAACAGTCCGTAGTAACGAACTGTAAGTAAGGAGCGAGTCAGCCCAATAGTAACTGAACCTTTAAGAAACGGAAATTTAGTATCAATAGGTACACCAAAAGAATTGGCTTATTATGCTGATTCCAAATATGTAAATTTATGAAATTTAGTGTTACCCAACAAAAGCCACGAGCCTGAGAAAATTTGCCCGATTTTCATCCCCTAAGGGTAAGAGAATCTTAATGAAAATCCCACCATCAGATTCAATGTATCAGAGAACACTATTGTAGAGGTTTCAAGCTCCCATCTTCATAAAAGTGGAACTTTTTATTTTAAGCCAGAATAAAGCGGGTTCATGGATGCGTGTTTTTTTCCAGGCGTAATCGTATCAAGTCAATGGTCCTAAAATGTGGTAGTAAGGCTCATTCGAACGTAAATTAAAAGTTCTATTGCCCTTTTGAAGTGACCAAAAATTTCAGAGGGCTGCTACCCCCCTCCCACGTTCCTTTTTCCCCCCAAGGTCTTCCGATTAAAATTTTGAGGTAGCCATTTTATTCAAAATAGATGAAAGGTCCAATAAATAAGCCTTTGGTGATAACCTGACCCCCTCCCCGAGATCTCCTGGGGAAAGGGCTGTAAGCTATGAAATTTGCCCGCTCTTAACGTATAGTATTTATTACTGGGAAGTATTCAGATGTTTTTATAGAGGGATTTTCTGCTGAGGGTGTGGGTTTCCACGGTGAAAATTTTCCGCGGGGAAGGAAGTTTCTGGGGATAAACCTTCCAGGGGAAATTTTAAACTTTAGAAATTTGACAGAATTACTCTACAAGATTCTTTATATTTGTCCCCCCCCTCCTCCCCCCTCCCCCCACCCCCTCAATACCTCGCTCTTTACGCTAAACCTTTACTGATTGTCCCAATTTTCAAGAACGACTCTGTAGACACAATGCCCGTTTAATTAGAATATAAAGCACTAAAAAACTTTAGCGTGACGAACGAGGTATTGAAGGGGGGGGGGGGTAATCTCGTCATATACGGAGTAATTTCTGTTTGTTTTAAGTTTTAATGTTGCTCCTTACTTTGAGTGTCTTTCTTTCTTAAATACGTTTTCAGTGCAAGGAATGTATTCAATACAATACCTTCGCTAATGCTCTTCGATCAGCTGAATAAAACGCTTGCTCATAATCGGTAAAATTGAGCACTAAAGGCGTTTGATGACTCAGGCACTCCTAGATACATATGCTGTTTAAGATACATATGCTGTTAAACTGAGCATATGTAAATGTTAAACTAAGCATATTAAAAGTGAAAACATTTAAAAGAATTTTTTCAGTAAAGTTCAAATTATATTATGGCTTTTAGAAAGCATGGGGCTTAGAACCCTACTCAGATTGATTTTTGCTCGTTTTGAGTTTGACTTATTTTAATTTCTGTTTGTTTTGGGTTTCATTTATTTATTGATACTGATTTGTTATATTTGTATGCTTGATAGATTATTTTATTCCATTTTTGTTCATTTTTGGTTTAATGGAGTTATTTATAATTTTTTTTTTTTTAAACGTATTTTGTGCAAAAAGTATTTTTGGTTAATTTCTGTTCGTTTTATATTGACATAGTCTTTTTCAGGGAGAAAGACTGAGCCTCTTCTGAAGCTAAACAACCATCCCTTCCATAAAAATCTTTAATACCCCCTGGGAATAACTTACAACCCTTGCCCCTAATCTCTGGGGTTCTTTTCAACCCCAAAAGCCTTATTATACAATATTTAGTCTATTTTGAACAGAATGGCTATCTAAAAATGTTATTCTTATGCCCCCAGGGTATAACTTACAGCCCTTACCCTGAGGGCTGTGGGGACGGGGGGGGGCGGTTGTCATCCTCCAAGAATTTCCAAACCTTTCAACTACGTTGAAAAAACGGCTATTTCAAAATTTTGATTGGATGTGTTTGGGGAAATGGTGGGTGTGGGTTGGGGCTAATTGCCCTCCAATCGCTTTCGTCTATTAAAAAGTGCACTAGCCATCTCAATTTCCAATCGAGTGAGCCCTTTTTGAAGTTTCTACGTCGAATTTCTATTAAAAACCTTGTATGCCCCAAGGGCATAACTTACAACCCTTGCCCTGAGGGTTGTGGGGTGGTTGCCATCCTCAAAGACCGTTGAACAAAATGGCTATCTCAAAATGTTGATTGGATGTGTTTGGGGAAAAGGTGGGCGTGAGAGGAGGGTTAGTTGCCCTCCAGTCACTTTCAACTATTAAAAAGGGCACTAGTCCTTTAAATTTCCAATCGAATGAGCCCTTTTTCAAGTTTCTAAACTTGAAAAAGGTTTCATTAAAAACGTATATGCCCCCAGGGCATAACTTACAACCTTAGCCCTGAGGGCTCTGGGGGGTGTGTAATCCTCAAAGACCTAACTTTCAACTACCTTGAACGAAATAGTTATCTGAAAATTTTGATTGGATGTGTTTGGGGAAATGGTGGGCGTCAGAGGGGGGTTACACTCCAATCTCTTTTGACTAATAAAGAGGACACAAGCACTCTCAATTTCCAATTGAATGAGCACCTTTTGAAGTTTCTACAACACCGCTTTCTATAAAAACCTTGTATGCCCCCAGGGTATAACTTACAACTCTTGCCCTGAGGGCTGTGGGGGAGGGGGGAGGGGGCTGTCATCCTTAAAGACCTAGTTTGCAAAATTTTTAACTACTTTGAACAAAATGGCTATCTAAAAATTTTGATTGGATGTGTTTGGGGAAAAGGTGGGCGTGAGAGGGGTGTTTGTTGCCCTCAAATCACTTTCGACTATTAAAAAGGGCACTAGCCCTTTGAATATCCAATCGAATGAGCCTTTTGTCAATTTTCTACGACAAAGCTTTCAATAAAAACTTATATGCCCCCCCCCCAGGGCATAACTTATACCCTTTACCGTGAAGACTCTGGGGGGGGGAGGGCCCTGCTCAAAGATATAATTTCCAGAAGTTTCAACTGTGTTGAACAAAATGGCGATCTCCAAATTTTAATTGGATGTGTTTGGGGAAATGGTGGGCGTGGTAGGGTGTTAGTTACCTTCCAATCACTTTCGACTATTAAAAAGGGCACTAGCCATTTCAATTTCCAATCGAATGAGCCCTTTTCGACGCTTCTACGACAACACTTTCTATAAAAACCTTATACGCCCCCAGGGCATAACTTACAACCCTTGCCCTGAGGGCTATGGAGGGGGGGTTGTCATCCTCAAAGACCTAATTTCCAGAACTTTCAACTACGTTGAACAAAATGGCTATCTCAAAATTTTGATTGGATGTGTTTGGGTATAAGGTTGGCGTGAGAGGGGGGTTAGTTGCCCTCCAATCACTTTCGGCTATTAAAAAGGGCACTAGCCCTTTGAATTTTCAATCGAATGAGTCTTTTTTGAAGTTTCTAAGACAAAGCTTTCTATAAAAAACCTTATATGTCCCCAGGACATAACTTATAACCCTTGCCCTGAAGGCTGTGGGGGAGTGTCCTCCTTAAAAACATAATTTCTATCTGGAAATCAACTATGCGAAGCAAAATGGCTATCTCAAAATTTTAATTGGATATGGGAAATGGTGGGTGTGGAAGGGGTGTTAGCTGCTTTCCAATCACTTTCGACTATTAAAAAGGGCACTAGCCATTCCAATTCCCAATCGAATGAGCCCTTTTCAAAGTTTCTACGACAACTCCTTCGATACGAAGTTCCCTGGCCTAAACAAAAAAAAAAATAGTACATTGTGCCAGCATCTTTGTTACTTAGGCAACGCTATTGCGCTGCCTATGATAGATATTGAATAAACAAAAACAAGTTTTTTTAACTGAAAGTAAGGAACGACGTTAAAACTTAAAACGAACAGAAATTATTCCGTATATGAAAGGGGCTGTCCCCTTCTCAACGCCTCGCTCTTTACGCTAAAGTTTTTCATTGTTAAAAAAAAAAAGTTCTGAGAAAGTCAAGCTTTAGCGTAAAGAGCGAGGCGTTGAGGAAGGGACAGCCCCTTTCATATACGGAATAATTTCTGTTCGTTGTAAGTTTTAGCGTCGTTCCTTACTTTCAGTTAAAAAAACTTGTTTTTTTTATTTAATTTTTGAACGTTTTGAATTAATGCAGGTTTTGATTTAATTTTACTTTTATTTGGTTAAATGGCTTTCTCGAAACCTGTTGAATTTTATTTACGAACGTTTTTGTTAGTAATAAATATACGTAACTTACGAATTAACTTACGTAACGAACTTCTATATTCATATATTTTTAATACGTATATTAGAGAGTTCGCCCCCTAGTCAATACCTTGCTCTTTAAGCTAAAGTTCGGATTTTGTTCCAATTCTTTAAAAATGACCCCTTAATCACAAATGCCGTTAATTAGAATAAAAAGCTCTTATGAAAGTACTAAATAATCTTTGGATTAAAGAGCGAGGTATTGACTAGGTGATGAACCCAATCATATAAGTAATGTTTTCTGTCGTTTTAAGTTTTGATTTTGCTCCTTACTTGCAGTTGAAAAACTTGGTTTTTTATATATATAATTTCTGATCTTTTTTTAAATAATGCTGGGAAATCCGGCGCCCCCTTCATAGCAATGTCCCTTCCCCCATGAAAACTTCCTTCATGGAAAGATCCTCTGACATAACCCCCGACCCACTCCTTCCCCCCACTACCAGAAAAAATCCCCCCTGAAAACGTCTGTATACTTCCCAATAACCAATACTATATGTTAACATCGGGTAAAGTTCATATCTTTCAGACCTCCCCCCGCGGACTTCGGGGGAATAAGTCATCCTAAAAGATATAGTTATCATATTTTCGACCATGTTGAACAAAATGGCTATCTCAAAATTTTGATCGGATGACTTTGGGAAAAAAATGAGCATGGGAGGGGGCCTAGTTGCCCTTCATTTTTTTGGTCACTTAAAAAGAGCACTAGAACTTTTAATTTCCGTTCGAATGAGCCCTCTCACGATATTCTAGGACCACTGGGTAGATACGATCACCCCTGGGGAAAAAAACAAACAACAATAAATAAACACGCATCCGTGATCATTCTTCTGGCAAAAAATGCAAAATTCCGCATTTTTGTAGACAAGAGCTTGAAACTTCTGCAATAGGGTTATCTGATACGCTGAATATCATGGTGTGATTTTCATTAAGGTTTTATAACTTTTAGGGGGCCTTTGCCCCTTTTTTCGAAAATCAGCCAAATTTTCTACGGCGCGTAACTTTTAAAAAGTAGGATTAAACTTGATGAAACTTATATATTTGAAATCAGCCTTAAAATCTGATTCTTTTGATGTATCTATTGGTATCAAAATTCCGTTTTCTACAGTTTCGGTTACCATTGAGCCGGGTCGCTCCTTACTTACAGTTCGTTACCACGAACTGTTT
>CM051257.1:51993442-52013442 GCA_027921565.1 Artemia sinica | reverse complement strand
CAATTTCCAATCAAATGAGCCCCTTTTGAAATTTCTACAACAACTTTCTATATAAACCTTATATACCCCCAGGGTATAACTTACAACCCATGCACTGAAAGCTCTGATGGGGTTATCATCCTAAAAGACCTAATTTCCAGAACTTTCGAATACGTTTAACAAAATGGATATATCAAAATTTTGATTGGATGTGTTTGGGGAAATGGTGGGTGTGAGAGGGGGGTTAGTTGCCCTTCAATCACTTTCGACTATTAAAAGGGCAATAGCCCTTTCAATTTTGAATTGAATGAGCCCTTTTGGATTTTTTTACAACATCGCTTTCAATAAAAACCTTACATACTCCCAGGGCATAACTTAAAACCTTTGTCCTGAGGGTTGTGGGGGGGGGGGGGTTGTCATCCTTAAAGACCTAATTTCCAAAACTTTCAACTGCGTTGAATAAAATGGCTATCTAAAAATATTGATTGGATGTGTTTGGGGAACAGGTGGTCGTGAGAGGGGGGTTAGTTGCCCTCAAATCACTTTCGACTATTAAAAAGGGCACTAGCCCTTTGAATTTCCAATCGAATGAGCCCTTTTTCAAGTTTCTACGACAAACATTTCAATAAAAATCTTATATGCCCCCAGGGCATAACTCATAACCCTTGCCCTGAAGACTGTGGGGGGAGTCTCCTGCTCAAAGATATAATTTGCTGAACTTTAAACTGCGTGGAACAAGATGGGTATCTAAAAATTTTGATTGAATATGTTTGGGGAAATGGTGGACGAAGAAGGGGTGTTAGTTGCCTTCCAATCACTTTCGACTATTAAAAAGGGCACTAGCCATTTCAATTTCCAATCGAATGAGCCCTTTTTGAAGTTTCTATGACAACGCGTTCAGTAAAAACCTCATATTGCTCCCAGGGCATAACTTACAACCCTTGCCCTGAGGGCTTTGGGGGAGTGTCCTCCTCAAAAACATAATTTCTACCTGGAAATCCATAACACTGAACAAAATGGCTATCTAAAAATTTTGATTGGATGTATTTGAGGAAAAGGTGGGCGAGAGAGGGGGGCTAGTTGCCATCAAATCACTTTCGACTATTAAAAAGGGCACTAGACCTTTGAATTTCCAATCGAATGAGCCATTTTTTAAGTTTCTAAGATAAAGATTTCAATAAAAACTTATATGCCCCCAGGGCATATCTTTTAACCCTTGGTCTGAAGACTGTGAGGGAAGTGTCCTGCTAAAAGGTATAATTTCCTGAACTTTAACTGCGTGGAACAAAATGGCTATCTCAGAATTTTGATTGGATGTGTTTGGGGAAATGGTGGGCGTGGAAGGGTGTTAGTTGCCTTCCAATCACTTTCGACTATTAAAAAGGGCACTAGCCATTTCAATTTCTAATCGAATGAGCCCTTTTTGAAGTTTCTACGACAACGCTTTCTACAAAAACTTTATATTTCTCCAGGGCATAACTTACAATCCTTGTCCTGAGGGCTCTGAGGGAGTTGTCATCCTCAAAGACCTAACTTCCAGAACTTTAAACTACGTTGAACAAAATGGTTATCTCAAAATTTTGATTGCATGTGTTTGGGGAAAAGGTGGGCGTGAGAGGGGGGTTAGTTACCGTCCAATCACTTTCGACTATTAAAAAGGGCACTAGCCCTTTGAATTTTCAATCGAATGGGCCTTTTTTGAAGTTTCTATGACCACGCCTTCTATAAAAACCTTATATGCCCCCAGGGCATAGCTTACAACCCTTGCCCCGAGGGCTGTGGGGGAGTTTCCTCCTCAAAAACATATTATCTATCTGGAAATCAACTACGCTGAACAAAATGGCTATCTCAAAATTTTGATTGGATGTGTTTGGGGGAATGATGGGCGTGGGGGGGGCTAGTTGCCCTCCAATCACTTTCCACTATTAAAAAGGGCACTAGCCCTTTGAATTTCCAGTCAAATGAGCCCTTTTTCAAGTTTCTACGACAAACATTTCAATAAAAACCTTATACGCCCCCAGGGCATAACTCATAACCCTTGCCCTGAAGACTGTGGGGGGAGTGTCCTGCTCAAAGGTATAATTTCCTGAACTTAAAACTGCGTGGAACAAGATGGCTATCTAAAAATTTTGATTGGATATGTTTGGGGAAATGGTGGGCGAAGAAGGGGTGTTAGTTGCCTTCAAATCACTTTCGACTATTAACAAGGACACTAGCCATTTCAATTTACAATCGAATGAGCCCTTTTTGAAGTTTCTACGACAACGCGTTCAGTAAAAACCTTATATGTCCCCAGGGCATAACTTACAACCCTTGCCCTGAGGGTTGTGGGGAAGTGTCCTCCTCAAAAATATAATTTCTATCTGGATATCCACAACACTGAACAAAATGGCTATATAAACATTTTGATTGGATGTATTTGAGGAAAAAATGGGCGAGAGAGGGGGGCTAGTTGCCCTCAAATCACTTTCGACTATTAAAAGGGCACTAGACCTTTGAATTTCCAATCGAATGAGCCCTTTTTCAAGTTTCTACGATAAGGATTTCAATTAGAAAACTTATATGCCCCCAGGGCATAACTTTTAACCCTTGGTCGTAAGACTGTGAGGGAAGTGTCCTGCTAAAAGGTATAATTTCCTGAACTTTAAATTAATTTTGTTTTTTTTTTTCATTTTTTTTTTCCATTTTTTTTTTTTTAGTATTTCTACTGAAGACGGTCGCTGTATACAAGACCGAAATATCTGGACTTTTGTACCTGTTTTTTCACTGTCTAAATAAAAGGATTTATCCCCATAGTATTTGTTCGTCTTAGAACGGCAGTGTGGTCTAAGAAAACAACACCTAATTTAAAGGTGTTACGTCGAAAATAAAAACCTTATATACCCCCATGGCATAACTTAAAACCCTTGCCTCGAGGGTTGTGGGGGAGTGTCCTCCTCAAAAAGATATTTTCTATCTGGAGAGCAACTACGCTAAATAAAATGGCTATCTCAAAAGTTTGATTGGATGTATTTGGGGGAATGATGGGCGTGGGGGAGGGGCTAGTTGCCCTCCAATCACTTTCGACTATTAAAAAGGGCACTAGCCACTCCAATTTCCAGTCTAATGAGCCCTTTTCGAACTTTCTATGACAACTCCTTCGACAAGAAGTGCCCGGGTATGGAGAAAAAAAACACATTGTGCCCACATCGTTCTTTACTTAGGCAGCGCTAGCGCGCTGCCTATGATTCCTGGATGTTTGACCAAATCAGAGCTGGTAGAAAAGTTTTTGTCGCACATCTCCCATGTATTTGGTCATTGTCCATTATAGACTCTCACAAGTATGGACAAGTGAGAACTATTTAAAACCATTTTACTTCATATCATGCATGTACAAAAAAACTGTTTTATTGCATATTTTGCACTCAAGTGGTTTAGTTTCCTTCACTAAGGCTCTTTTCCCTAAATTTTTTATTTTGTAACTTATCGAAAAGATTTTTGTGATTAGCTGACGAATCAAAAACGTATGGCGTATTCATGCCCTAGAATTTAATTTTGTCCGGTACTACTTTTCTTACTACTACCACAACTACTAGCACTACTACTGTTACTACTATTACTGCTACTACTAGTAGTACTGCTACTACAGTGCTACTACTACTACTACTATGATGCTAGTACTACTAAAGCTAAGGGTATGAAGGTGAAAATTTAAGAGAATATTGAGGGGAGAACTGAAATGAATCAAAACACGCTATGTGCATGCAGGTTGTCAAAAGGGTTTTTTATAGGAACAAAGGGTATAGTTGGAACTTTCAGGAAAAGCTTAGGGTGAAGATCAATTGACCAAAAGGCAATATGTGCACGCTACTACTAATACTACTTCTACTTCTACCACTTCAGCTATAGCTTCTGTTGCAACTACTACTCAGCATAAGTAGTAGGTTAAACATCAAGGAATGTATATATATATATATATATATATATATATATATATATATATATATATATATATATATATATATATATATATATATATATAATATATATATATATATATATATATATATATATATATATATATATATATATATATAAACAGATCAATGCAGGGTGATGCAGTAAAATATTTTCTCTGTATTCTTCCTTATCTAGACAAAAGAGAACACATAATGCGGCTGAAAGTATTAAGTGGAAATTTTCAGGGAATAATGAAGAGAATATCATTTAAACAAAAGGTAAAATGTGCACGCTCCAATTTCACACATCTGGTGTAAAGCATGGAGTGCCACTCGTACTGCGCAGTTCTGCCCCACATGTCATATTTCCATCACCCGTTGCACGATTTCCACAATGCTTGGCGTAGTTCCATCCCGCTTTCAAACTCTTGCCACGCTTGGAACTCTCCACGTGGTCTTAGTGATCCCCCTTTGATTCACCAGAGTGGATTGATGCTCTGCTTTGAAGTACGGGGCCGAAAGTTCGACTCTAGCTGCTAAAAGGTTGGATGGTAGGTTTGTCAAACTCTGGTGAATCGATTGGGTTGAGCTATGGGAGGGGCTCAGTTAGGTAGAAGGTCTCAGGAATTGAGCACAAGCTTTCATTATTCTGCAAATATCTTGTTTATCCGGAGACGATAAAACTAAACAATCCCACAATTTTACCTGTGACCCAGGGAGTCTAAAAATAATATAAACTGCTAGGAGGCGTTCAACTTAAATCCAACAGATAAAATAGGACCAAAGACTGAACCGCAGTTTCCTTTAAATACGTAAAATTGAGGGATTGTTACTTTCAGAAATCACGAACACCACATGGAGGGTGCCAAACGTGGCAAGAGTGTGAAAGCAGGGTAGAACTATGCCAAGCGTTACGAAAATTGTGCCACGAATGGCGGAACTATGACACGTGGGGCAAAAATTTGCTGTAGACATGACACTCCCAGATTTGCACCAGCTGTGGGAAAGTAAGCTACCAGTCGGGTTACTTATGAGCCACTTAATAATTATGATATTATGAGCCACGACAAACCATATTGAATTGATTTAAGAAAATGCTAACCAAATAATTCGAGTTCACTTTACATGTCATGCTTAGTGGGCATAAGCCATCGTAGTAGCACAAAATCAGCACTTTGCTGATCTTTGCATGGAAACTGCGAAAACCAAGTAAATAATTCCTAGATGAAAAAGGTCACTAGTTTCAACTCTACGTATAAATAAAAGAAAGATATAGCCAATGCAGGATTAGCCTGGAACGAAATTTTAACCATTGGTAACTGGCTGGTTTTTGGTCAATTTTGACAGAACTACAATCAAAGGTAATACCTGTCTCGGGAAAAAATTATTTATTGTAAATTATTACTTCGTAAATTACAACAAAAGTCATACATGACCAAGGGTTACATTCCTGAATGCAGGGATGAATCCAAGCAAAGATCAAATGAAGTTCACATTCACCAGTAAATATCAAAATCTGTTATTATAAGCTTGTACAGCACATAAAGTTAGTTTCCCAGGCCGTTTCCTTTTCGTTGTCATAACAAACACTACGATTGTCATCCAGTCAAGAAGGTGTCATTTATGACTGACACGGGCATGCATATAGAAGAAGGACACTTAATGCAGCCTCTGAAAAGAGTCACGATTTTCATAAATATTTCAAGATATTCCATATATATTCTTAAATATCCAATAATTCTCATGTAATTCGTGTATTTTATGAAGTTTTTATGACAGCTCTCTCCAAAAATAAATCTGTTTTACCTTCCTAAACGAGTATTTGCTTATGAGACTGATGAAGTCCCGTGAGTGTTTTGTATTATGTTCTTTACTAATCCACCAATACAAGCACAATATACGCCCTTAATATTTCTGTTTCCTTATAAATTCGTAATTTGACTCCTTAATTGCACCTGTTTGTACAACAAGTGGGGTCGTTAAAAAAAAATTGGGAGAGACAGCTGATACAAACTGAAATTATAGGTTTTATTGTGTTTGTTCTTTTCTTTCTTTTTTTTTACAAAAAAAAAATCATGCTACAATGAAGGGCTGTTTTAGGTCACTTTCTTCAGGAGGTTTTTATCGCCACCTTGTGCTTGCTCCGGCTTTCAGTCCTCGACAATATGGACTAGTGCTTCCAGGTGGAGTGCATTTATAGGAGTTGTATTCTTTCTTGATGTGATTTTGCATTTAAGTATTTAAATTAATGGAATAAAAAAAATTGCACGTTCAGCGCTTACCGTGTTTCCAATTAGGATTTATTTTTTACACAGTAAGTAAGAGGGGAGATGTGATCCTCAGCACCCACGTTGCAGGCTTCTCCAATGAAGGAAGGCTCCTCGAAAAAAAGCAACAAAAACAATATGCCCTTGATCATTCTTCTCGGTAAAAATATTAAACTCCCCCTTTGTGTAGATAGTGCTTTGAGATTTTCAGATGTGCTATGTTTCATCATTTAATTTTCACCAAGGTCCTGCTCGTTTTGGGGGGTTACTAAATTACTCAAATAATCTTACGATATTAACTTTTGATGAGTATATTTTAAATTAATGAATTTTACATATACAGCATAAGCATAAAATTGAATAATATTGATGGCTATATTGTAATCAAGATTTGGTATTTTAGAGTCACAGGTTCTTCTGACAGGATTCGCTCTTTAAGTATTGTTTATAACCACAAGCTGTCTAATCCAGTGTCTTCTCAAATTTGAAGGAGGCTATAACCCCAAATGCTTTGAGTCTACGTTTACGTTAAAGTTTAATATATTTTATGTCAATGTTTCGATAATGATAATCCTCCCTGAAAAAGTGACTTTAAAACATTGTCGAGAAACTCTTACTCTGAAGTGGTTGTAGCCCAAGGAGGTTATAGCCATTACCTAATGGCAAGACATTTAGAGAAAAACTGTTATATAACGTTTTATTGGGATTGAACATCTAAATACCCCAGATTTAAAGCGGGGAGCTAAGAACTCTTCCCACTTTTTCTAGAAATGTAGGTGTCAGCTTTTAGTCCAAGCTCTACAAATTCTAGTAAAACCACTCAATCAACACCGATTAGTTGGGCTGCAGACACTAAACACGTTTATGATGGGCGAGACAAGCTGATCATTAAAAGTCGTGTCTTAATTAGCGTTGAAGGCAAACTGCTTCGTCTAAAGGGATGGGTAGAGCTTGCTCCAGTAGCTGTTACATCCTCTACCCTCTCTCTTGGAAGCTTTATCTCCTTGTCCCATGGTCTGTCAAGATGAAGCATAAAGTTTGCCCTGATTAAAATTCGCACTTAATCATTATTTGCCATGTTTCAGACCTTTCAATTGTCGTTCTTTAATATCATTTTTTTTCAATTTAGAAATCTGAAAAAAATATCTTAATAATTGATTAATTATGAGCTATTTTATTTTTATTCGCACTATTATTAACAGCATAAAATGTTCGTATTGTATTGTCAGGCAATGTTGCTATCCACTATTATATTGCCACTCAAGTTTCCAGGAGTCACAGCTTACTATACAAATTTTGTCTTCCTAGTCCAGACGTCTTATTCTTGCTAAATTGCAAGAAGAAATGATAATGCACAAAGGAACCAGGCAAAGTCTTGTTTGTTTATCAAAAACTACCGATGCTTATCAGCAAACTCTCACTCGAATGTCGAAGTCTTCAGGTCTTACTAAAAGAAGCTATTTCTTACGAGCTTCCAGACTTCATCTCTAAAAGCTCCTACAGAAAAAATCATGATACTCAATGCAGTTAAACAAGCTTCTTTTATTTAAATCCTCATGCTTTATCAAAAGTGTTCCTTGAGAGCTTTGTTTTTTTTTTCCTTAGTACGTGACTGGATGTTAGGTCAAGAGGTGTTTTTTTTCACATATTTATTTAAAGAGAGAGTAAGGGGTGAAACGAAAAGCAATCGATGAAAAAACAGTAATTTTAGCTCGTTACTTATTCCTTCATTGTGCCATATCTAAACCACATTAATAGGAATCCGCTGTTTCATAGTTACACCATAGGTCAAAACGAGACAGTTGAATATGGATATACAAGTAATTAGCAATTCAGAATAGAGTTATAGGATTTTGTCAGTTGATACACCGGGATATTTATTGAAACTATTGGTAATGTAAGCTTATGGCTCGCATGATCAAGAGAACCAGGTCCACTTTCGGGGTTTCTTTTTCAAAGTATCAATACACAAACACAAGTTAAAGGCAACGTGATTCAAATTCGAGTTAATGCATAAAATAAATTATTGTAGAAAAGGCTAAAGGACTCTAATAAAAAACCTTGACGGTCTTTAGAAAAAAAAAACAGATAATAGAATACACATTTGAATATTGTTGTTCACTGTTAAAAGCTATTTCCAAAAAGTGTTTGCACTCTTTGATCAGAAAAAAAAATCCTGACTCAAAAATGTCTACTGGTCTTACAAAATACTGAAAGTAAGCTTTTTAACTTTGTCACTTAACTTTCAAAGGGTTCTGAATATCTATCGCAGGATTCTTCTACGGTTTTGTTCACTTTTTTACTGAACCTTGTTATATTTCACTTATATTATGTTTTATGACCATCTTTTGTGTGTGTGTTTGAAGAGTTAGCTATATACCGTAAATGATAAAATTTATTGCCGCATTATAAAGCTGAAAAATAAGGGCAAACTTTTAAGGTTTTTTTGGCTGATTTGAAAAGTATTCAAAGTTTCTAAGGAATTGTATATCCATTCGCTTATAGATGGAGCTCAAAGTTTGGAACTTTTATTTCTGCAGCATACATAAAAAGGGAGGAATCTTGGACCGAAGGGAAGAACATCATAGTGTTACAATTATTTCCTGGTGAGGACTATAAATTCTGAAAAAAAAATCCATCGAAAACAAAATCAGTTCTCCTCAGCAGCATGGCCTAACCGTTAAAAAACGATTCCCCTTCTTTACTGTGGATTTGATTAGTTTAAAAGTGACCTAAGAGAGACTGGCCCTCCCGCTTCAGCCCTCCACTCATTACGTTTATGTCATTTTGCTTTACTAAAAGAATTTTCGAGTGCAAAAATACAGCAAGTGTCATATTTACCGATTGCTTTTCAAAATATTTGAACTGCAAATTCCAATTTTTAAAGCAATTGCGCATAGACAAGCCCCTCCATTCTTGAGACATTGCAAGACTTACTTTTTACTCAAGTCCATTGTTCTTTTGCTAGAACATTCGTTCCTAAAGTACTGGGGAAATGATTCAAACTTTAGCAGGGGTATGAGTTGGGGTAGTCACCCTCATTACTGGGAAAAATTTCTAAACGTTTTAATTTTTATGTCACTCTTTTCGTTCATTTGAAAGATATGTCAAGATTTTTAGGGTAATACAGTGGGATTCCTAGGGGCAAGGAGCAGGGAGGTAATATTTTGTTTTTCTTAAAATAAAGATGAGTTTGAGTCTCAGAGAGTGGGGCGGTAAACCATTCTTTGATTGATTGGGTGCTTTTCTTTCTGCTTGAGTTATTTTTTTGGATCATGGTTGTAGCATTAGCTACAACCTAGTAAAGAGCGATCCACAACCCATAGTAACCAAAGGTTAAAAAACACGTTTTGAAAAAAACTGCCTTGTGAGAAAAAATTGTAACCTGACACTGATTCAGGAATGGTAACTAGTATTCCGACTAATCTTAAAAGTAAACGTTTATTGCAAAAAAAATGTATGGTAATTTCGAAAAAAACCTGATTACCCTCAAAAATGGTGTCAGATCAAAATAAAAAATGGATCATTAAAATCAGCATGGTTGAAAATCTTGAATTTGGGAATTACAGTGCCCTACCTTGAACAGAGAGGAAAATCACTCTTTTGTATCGGTAGAACTAGACCCCGGCACCGCGCCACGCCGGAACATGAAATGAACGCCACCGACGAGATGCTCGGTCAACCGCCGTTCGGCTGACTTTAAATTAATTTGCACCAATTCTTTATCGCTTCAACTGTAATTTTGGAGCTTTTCTTTTCTCTTGTGGGTAAGAATTTCAATTTTCCTGCTTAGAAATCATGTGCAGTTATCAAAATTAAACAAACAAGTTTGAACACAAAAACCTTGCTAGAATTCCTTGTGCTTACAGTGAGTTTTTATCCAGCACTAGTTCTTGTAGCGCATCCATTGAATAGACAAATGTCTTTCGAACAAACACTAGATTAAATTACAGGTAGATTTAAGGACCTTAGATTTAAGGACCTCTCTATTTCAAGACACCTTGGTATAGCAAAGAATCAATTTTTCTAGAGTCCTTGCTGTGGGCAGGTGTATCCTCTTTCATGCAATAGATATGATCTGGCAGTTGCAGCCACTTTCACACATTACCTCTCCTACTACTCATATTCATCACACTGACCTTTGAAGTAGGTTCTACCCTATCCCTAATGGCCCTCATAGATGACTTTTACAAAGTTGCCAACCGCGACCCAAATCAAAACTAAGCTCAAATTCTTTTTCAGTATCGTGCCCAAGAGAACTATCTGAGTTGACATGAACAATCACAGTCTGAACCTTTTCAGTTTCATTTTCACCCTCAGTGCTGTGTTCTTACCAAATCTCTTCATAGCCTGCTTCTTTGTTTTACTGGCTTCTGTTGCTTCATTTTTTCTTTTCCACCTTTCCTTTGCCTCCCTTGCAGCAAAGGCAGCTTCAACCTCGGCCTTCACTGATTTATCAGTGAGCACTTTTGTTCTGCCCTCCTTTGTTCCTTGAAGCATTGTTTTCTTGGTGGTGCTGGGATGTGGTTGTACTTGCTCAAGTATGACTGTCCTGTTTCACAATGTCTGCAGAATCATAGGGCTTACTGAAAGCATTGGGTGAGAGAATGACAATGCAGGTAGGGATTGACTGGAGTTAGAGCCTCTGATGAGCTTTGCAACTTGCCACCAGCTTCATGGGCTAAAAAAAATTTGTTTGGTCTGTATTTAAGAGCACAGATCATAATTGTAAAAATAATCTGGATTGAAAGGGAATAAACCTTCCAAACCCCTTCTGGAAAAATGATGGTGTGAAAGCTAAGGGGAAAATTTTTCCCACCAACCTAGCTGTGATGTAAGTTGTGACAGTTCTTCCAGGATTGTTCACCATATACATATCAATGGATTGGTTGCACTGACACTTGGGTGGGTCAGATACAGAAGTATCCAATGGTTGCAAACAACGACTACATTGGGATAGTATTGTCTGCAGTATGAACCATTGCTCCTTGGCATAGTTTATCACTTTTGGATGAAGATGAACCTCACACTTCTCTGGTTTGAGTAGCTTCTTAGTATCAGGAAAAGCTCGCGAATGTTTCACTAAATATTTGATGTAATTTATAAGAATAGGACCGTTGATCAGCCTATGAAGATAAGACTTTCTATTCCTAGCACAGTGATGCAAAGATAGCCTCTTATCAAAAAAATCCATAGTTTCAGGCTTCCAAATGTATTTAAAAATCAAAAAATTACATAGCGGATCAGTGTTATAAAAGTTGGTTTGTCTATTCATAAGAAAATCTGCTAACAGGCTTTTGTCAACCTTTGAAGGCCTAGGCTGCAGCCGAGCATAGAAGTAAGACTTGTATGGGTGGGTGGGGGCAGCATTTGAAAAACGTAAAATTGTATTAATATGTGGTTAGACATAGAGAATTGTAAACACTTTGAGATTTCTTGGGAACAAGGTCCCATAGGCTCTCCTGTATAAGTCTGGTGTTAATTAAATGATGATAAAAAAAAGAAAATACATAATATTGGGTTTTGAGGGTAGTTGCGGATAACAGCCAGTGACTCGAGAAGTTTCTAACTCATGAAGTGGCCCAAATCTGTGGTAAATTAAAGTTGGGTTTTGAGAAAGAATGATCAAAAGATAAATGTTTGCGATCTGCAATGATTGTGCCGGCGGCGCGCCACCGACAACTCATCGGCGGCTGCGCGAACATTTTTTTAGAGGTACGCCGGAGATCCACCGCCACTGCTACTTTTTGGCCCTGCCACCACCGGCCTTCCCTTATCGGTGCGGCGCCAGGGTCTAGGTAGAACTGGTGTATCTCCCTTTTTTCGTTCTCTTTTCTAGGGCTAGCGGGTTACAAGAATGTCATAGAGAGAAGTTTAATGGCTCGTTTGAAAGCTATTTTCCATATCGCCATACATTTTGTAAATTTCACCATCTGAAAGTGCCTTACAGCACTAATAAATGGCACGTTTGTGCCATTTCTCAAGGGGTGAGGCTAACGGGGTATCAGACAATCGTAGACAGATATTTAGTAGCACAATTAAAAGCACTTTTATTGTAGCAAAAAATAGATATGAGCAAAAAATAGCCCTTTTGCTCATATCTACGTGTTTTTTATCAATTGTACCATCCGTAAGTGCCGTATAGCACTAAAAACACCAATTTTGGTGCCACTTCTTAAGTGCAAAAGCTTGGAAGCATAAAATACTACCATTGTAATAATTATTGTCCAAAACCCTTACCTGGAGGTTTAAAAGAACCCTTCTCGTATACTCCCCCGTCCCAGCCCCCTTAGAAAGTTTTATAAGTTATATGCTCACCAGTAGGTAACTGCAACATTAGCAGGACTAGCGTGTAACGAGATCATCATAGACTGATAATCTAATGGCTCATTCGAAAGGAAATTAAAATTGCTGCTGCCCTTTTTCAGCCAATAAAAAGATTGAAGGGCAGCTAGCCCCCTTCCCTCTTCAACTCCTTCCTTCAAAGTCATCCAAACAAAAATTTTGAGATAGCCACTTTGTTTAACATAGTTCAAAGATCCAATGAATATGTTTTTTGTGATGGTATGACCCTTCATAGTGCCTGGGGAAAGGGTTGTGCGCGATATCGGGCTTATCGGTATTCGAGTATCTTTATCTTGCGTATCGGTATTGGGCGTATCAGTATCGGGTTTTTTTCGATCATGGTTATGTGAAATCTCTATCATTTTCCATTAAAACGGGCAAAGTTAAATCTAAAACAACGGAGATTTTCTGAGGGAAGTAAAGAGTGAAGTTGAAACTAAAGACAAACAAAAATTATTACTTCCCAGCCTATCAAACATATATCGATACAACTAGTGCAAATAAATCCTCTGGTGAAGATTCCGGATGGTTGTAGGATTAGAGAAAACTAGCACTTTACTGAAAACACAAATCCAAGTATAAAAAAACAAAATATTGATTAACAGTCAAAAGTGAGCCCGTAGCCTCACAACAACAAACTAATCTATAACGCTTTTCATAGTCTTACACAAGCTGTGATATCAATAAATTTCAGTATATAATTAAAATTATCTTATAAACTTAGGCATAAAAATAAATGTTTTTTTTAACAAGTGCAAAGTTATTAAACAACATAAAAAATAATGGTTTAATTCAACAGGCAACATCTTGGTCTCACCCAGAATTACTCGAGATGAAGAACAAGTAAACCATAATATGAAGTCTGGAAATCCGTTTTTTTCTCTCTATTCAACGGATAATTTCAAGTTATGATACGGATTCTAAAGCGAGTCTGTAGTCCTAATACTATCAAGATTGCTTCACTTCGAACTTGTCAACAAAATAATTATGAAATGTCCTTTTCAGATCCAAAACAACAGCAAATAATTGGACTGAGTTCATTGTGCAGAAGTGATGCTAAATTAAACGAAAAAAAAGCAACAGTCCTAAAATGCTTTATTTTTATACTTTTAAAAGTGTCCTTATATGGTTTTCTTTTACTGTTCCAAAACTCCTACATTGTTTTATGTTTTCAGTAAAACGCTAGTTTTCTACATACATTGGAAACTATCACCAGCTGGTTTATTTGTGCCAGTTTTATCGATATACGTTTTATAGGCTGTAAAGTAATAATTTTTGCTCGTTACAAGTTTCAACTTGGCTCTTTACTTCCCTCAGAAAAACTTTGTTTCTTTAAATTAATTTCTTTAATAAACCAGATTCATTAAACGGATGATTTACAATTTTCCTTTGAAACCACATATGATTTTACAATACTAACATAGTTACTCTTCTCCTCCAAAAATTCATGCAAACGGGCCTGTTTGAAAGAAAAAAAGAATTATAATAATTTAAGAGAAGGTTCAGGTTGTTTCAGGGGGAGAGTCTATTTTGCAAAAAATAAATCGTTGGATTTCCTAATAATAAAACTTTCTGTTATTTTTGTAGGTTTATTGTTCCCTAAGAGGGCAATGACAAACCTCTTCTCCTTAAGGAGAAAGAGGTTGCCTCTTTCTCCTTAATGGATTATACTCTGCACTTAATTCCCTTACTTTCCAAAAAACACAAACCCAAGCATTGTATTGTTGGTGTTGAAATGATCTATGATGCATTTCAAGTTTTGTGTTAGCCTACCTGGTTTATCAATAATTAAATTCTGCTGCTTGTCAAACAGTTCGTGGTAACGAACTGTAAGTAAGGAGCGACCCGGCTCAATGGTAACCGAAACTCTAAAAAACGGGATTTTGATACCAATAGATACATCAAAAGAATCAGATTTTAATTCTGATTTCAAATATATAAGTTTCATTAAGTTTAATCTAACCCATCAAAAGTTACGTGCCTGAGAAAATTTGGCTGATTTTCGAAAAAAGGGGGAAAGACCCCCTAAAAGTTATAGAACCTTAATGAAAATCACACCATCATATTCAGCGTATCAGAGAACCCTACTGTAGAGGTTTCAAGCTCCTATCTACAAAAATGTGGAATTTTCCATTTTTTGCCAGAAGAAAGATCACGGATGCGTGTTTATTTGTTTGTTTGTTTGTTTGTATAATATATGATAATATATGTATAATATATGATATTATTTTGTATTTATTGTTTAGTGTGATGGTATTAGTGGTGTCGGTGGCCAAGTATTCTTTGTTTTAAGGATTTTGTTTACTCTACCTCCCCCACGGACAAGCTTTGCTTTTTAGGGGAGGCAGCAATAATTTTTTGTTGATATGTTTTTTTTTTCAATAAATCCTTCTTCTTCTTTGTTTTTTTTTTCCCCAGGGGTGATCGTATCGACCCAGTGGTCCTAGAATATCGTGAGAGGGCTCATTGGAACGGAAATTAAAAGTTCTAGTGCCCTTTTTAAGTGACCAAAAAAAATGGAGGGCAACTAGGCCCCCTCCCACGCTCATTTTTTTCCCAAAGTCACCCGATCAAGAACGACGTTAAAACTTAAAACGAACAGAAATTATTCCGTATATGAAGGGGGCTGTCCCCTCCTCAACGCCTCGCTCTTTACGCTAAAGTTTGACTTTCTCACAACTCTATTTTTTTAAACAATAAAAAAACTTTAGCGTAAAGAGCGAGGCGTTGAGGAGGGGACAGCCCCCTTCATATACGGAATAATTTCTGTTCGTTTTAAGTTTTAACGTCGTTCCTTACTTTCAGTTAAAAAAAACTTGTTTTTTTTATTTAATCTTCTCACAAAAGCCATTGGAAGCAAGATGCTTGAAGCTGTATTTTATTTGTTAATATCATTTTTTTTTTTTCGCTGATATATATTTTATATTTAAGACGGTTGTGCATTAAAGTAGCTATTTTTCAGAATTAAAAACAAAGAGCTTTCCAAAACTAATTTAGGATTGAAGCTACCTTGCGAGGCCAAAATTTTCAGTTTAGGAACGGCTAACCAAATTTTTGGGAAAAAAGTTTAAAAAGATGTGCATAAGCTCGAGGGGAAACTTAGCCTTTTTTAAGCTTAATTGCGCTAACAGAACCTTTATTGAATCGATCAGTTTCTAAGAATTTCTTTAACTGCTTTCCAAAAAAAAAGGTCCCATAGTTTGAACGTTAGCCTACTCCTATTTCTTGATTAAGAGAAAACAATTCCCGTTTGTAGACTTTAAAGTTTTCTAGTTACTGTGGAATGCAAGTGTCAACAATCGTATATCCTGTATTCGTAATTTCAGAATTCCCAAAGACCATGGAATTCTAAACATTAAACATCTGTAAGATTACCTCTGCATGCTCTGATTTCTTTTAGTGCGAAAGTTATCGCATAGCATAAGAAATTGGCATTTATTGGAAGTCATGTCTTTCGTATGCAGTAAAAAATCGAATAATGATAAATATGCACTACGAGCAGTTCCGTAAATCCTTAAAATTTTCAAGTCATAAAAATGACATTTTCAGAATCAAAGGTGCAATCAAACAATACTTGAATTTTTTTTATGAATAACCCTATAAATCTGTACAGTCGGGAACCATGAATAAAACCTATTAATAATTGAACGCCAATCACGCACTTTTAATAACCAGCCCACAAAGATTGGAAACTTGCTCATAATTATTCATGGGCTTTAACACTATGGTCTTAAATCCAGAACAACATGCCCTAATATGTATAGAGGAATCTCTTTGAAGGGGTGGGGGAGTCTCAAAAAGCACATATTCTGGTCAAAATTTTCGAGCTCTTCATGAGAAATGCTTCAAGTTTATATTAAGGGAGGAAAGCACAACCCCTGGCCTTACTTCCCACCCAGGCATGTATTTACAGTAATCTCGGGAAAGCGTTGTTCCTGTCGGGAATTGTTAATTTTCTAATTTTGAAAACTTGCAACAAAATCTTGAAATTTAACTACCCGAATCCCCCATTATTGAAAAAAAACTTAATTTTATCCCTAAAAACAAGAACTTTTAAATTATACCTTGTTTGCAAAAGAACAAAATTTAAACATCAAACTTTAGCGTAAAGGGCGGGAGGATAGGTAAGGTAGAAGCCCCATTCTAATTTCCGACAACAATGAATGAGATACAAAAAAAATTGAGTAAAATAATTAGTGATTTTCAAGTGAAAATAAAATAGTAGCATTAAAACTTGAAACCATTAAAATTTGCTGCAACCAGTACAATTTTGTGCTAAAGAGAAGAAGGCTTACAAAGTCTCAACACTCTCCAGTTCATAGAAGTATTTCTGTAAGGAACTCAATTAATGAATCTATTACATCCATAAAATCATTTGGCACACTCCAAAAACGATACCTCTCTTACACAGTATTTGATACCACATAAGTTAATGACTTAAATTTTTCTTTTGTATCTTATCCTCTCACTCTCCTTCTTTGACTCCACCTCTTCTCAAATCTTTCCTTTCTAATTCTTTATCCCTCTCTTATATTATTAACTAAAAAAAAACAAGTTTTTTTTAACTGAAAGTAAGGAGCGACACTAAAGCTTAAAACGAACAGAAATTGTTCCGTATATGAAAGGGGCTGTCTCCTCCTCAACGCCTCGCTCTTTACGCTAAAGTTTTTTATTGTTTAAAACAAATAAGAGTTGTGAGAAAGTCAAACTTTAGCGTAAAGAGCGAGGCGTTGAGGAGGGGACAGCCCCTTTCATATACGGAATAATTTCTGTTCGTTTTAAGTTTTAATGTCACTCCTTACTTTCAGTTTAAAAAACTTGCTTTTTTAGTTAATTTCTGAACGTTTTTGAATTAATTCAGCTTTGATTTTGGCTCACCGTACATGAATAATTAAAACGAAATTTGCATATTAATTTTCCTTTTTTTTGGCTAATTGGCTTTCTCGAAATTTTGTTCTGACGTAACGAATTAACTTACGTAACGAATTTCTATATTCGTATGTCTTTATTACGTATATTTGGGAGTTCACTCCCTAGTCAATACCTCGCTCTTTACGCTAAAGTTCGAATTTTGTTCGAATCACAAACCCCTGAATCACAAAGGCCGGTTAATTAGAATAGATAGCTCTTTTGAAACTACTAAAAAACTATGAAAGTACTAAAAACTTTTGAAAGTACTAAATCACGAAGGCCGTTTAATTAGAATAGATAGCTCTTTTGAAAGCACTGAAAAAAAAACTGTAGCGTAAAGAGCGAGGTATTTACTTGGTGGTGAACCCCCTCATATACGTAATAATTTCTGCTCGTTTTAAGTTCTAATGTTGCTTCTTACTTTCAGTTGAGAAAACTTGTTTGTTTTTTAATTGAATTTATGATCGTTTTTAAATAATGCTGGGAAATCCGGCGCCCCCTTCATAGAAATGTCCAACTTCAAATTGTTCTAATTAAACAACCCTTGTGTTTCAGGCGTCGTTCATAAAGAATTGGGACAAAATTCAGCCTTCAGCGTAAAGAGTAAGGTTTTGAGGAGGGGGAACCCCACATATACATAATAATTTCTGTTTGTTTTAAGTTTTAATAATGTTTCTTACTTTCAGTTGAAGAAATTTGTTTTTTTCATTTAATTTCTTATCGTTTTTTAAATAATCCCAGGAAATCTGGCTCCACCTCCACACAAAGATCCCTCCTCCCTAAAGAAATATTCTCTAGATAATTCAATCTTGGTGATAATTTGCCCCACACAATTACCTTTAACATGTCCACGCATAAAAGTGAGTCGGCAAAATGAAAGCAAGACACATAAAAATAATTTCGTATTGGAATTCTGGCAGATTCCCCCAGTGTAAAATTTCCCGTGAAAAGTTTCCTCCCTGGAAACTTACCTCCCCATGGAAAATCTTCCTTGTGGAAAAAAACTCCATCAGAAAATTCCCCCCCCCAAAAAAAATGCATGCATAGTTCCCAATAACAAATACTATATGTATACAATTGGGAAATTTAAAACTTTAAGACCTTTCCATAGGGCTCTAGGGGGAATTTGTTACCTTCAAAGATATATATTTTGGGTTTTTCAACTATGTTGAACAGAATGGCTATCTCAAAATTTTGATCAGACGAAATCGGGAAAAAAGGGGCGTTGGAGGGGGCCAATTTGCCCTCCAGCATTTTTGGTCACTGAAAAGGGCACTATAACTTTTAATTTCCGTTCGAATGAGCTCTCTCTTGATGATCTAGGACCACTGGGTCGGTACTATTACCCCAGAAAAAAAAAATCAAAACACGCATCCGTGATCTTTCTTCTGGCCAAAAATACTAAGTTGCACATTTTTGCAGATATGAGCTTGAAACCTATGTAATAGGTTTTTCTTATACGCTGAATCTGACGGTGTGATTTTCATTGAAATTCTTTAACTTGTAGGAGATGTTTTCCCCCTCTTTCTAAAATCAGGTAAATTTTCTCAGGCTCGTACCTTTGATGAGTAATACTAAACTTAATATAATTTATATATTTAGAACCAGCATTATAAGCCCATTCTTTTGATACATTTATTGACATCAAAATACCGTTTTTTAAAGTTGCGATTGCTATTGAGCCGTATCGCTTGTTTTTTTTTTTTTGTTTTTTTTTATTACGTAGCCTATATGTTATTACGTATATGAGGGGATTCTCCCCTTAGTCAATACCACGCTCTTTACGCTAAAGTTAAAATTTTGTTTAAATTACAAACCCCTGAATCACAAAGGCCGTTTAATTAGAATAGATAGCTCTTTTGAAAGCACTAAAAAAAACTATTAGCGTAAAGAGCGAGGTATTGACTTGGGGGGGGGGGGTGAACCCCCTCATATACATAATAATTTCTATTCGTTTTAAGTTCTAATGTTGCTTCTTACTTTCAGTTGGAAAAACTTGTTTTTTTTTTAATTTAATTTCTGATCGCTTTTTAAATAATCTTGAGAAATCTGGCGCCCCCTTCATATAAATGTCCCTTACCCCAAGAAAACATCCTCCACGGGAAGATTCTTCCGAGTAACCTCCTCCTCCAGCACCCCCCCCCCCACCAGACAAAAATACTTCCTGAAAATGTCAGTATACTTCCCAATAACCAATACTATATGTAAACAATGGACAAAGTTCATAACTTGCAGCCCTTCCCCTGGGAACTGTGGGGGATTAATTAATCCTAAAAGACATATTTATTAGATTTTCGACTATGCTGAAATAAATGGCCATCTCAAAATTTTAATTGGGTGAATTCGGGAAAAAATGAGCGTGAAGGGGGGCCAAATTGCCATCCATTTTTTTTGGTCACTTAAAAAGGGCACTAGAACTTTTAATTTTCGTTCGAATGAGCCCTCTTACGATATTCTAGGACTACTGGATCGATACGATCACCCCTGGGGAAAAAAAGAATAAAATAAACACGCATCCGTGATCTTTCTTCTGACAAAAAATACAAGATTCCACATTTTA
>CM051257.1:51506049-51993342 GCA_027921565.1 Artemia sinica | reverse complement strand
TTAGTAGTATGTTACCTTATATTTCTACAAGGCCCCCGTACCAAACAGGTTTTTCTGGTAGGTATAGTATGCTACCGGTTCTATAGGTAAACATTTCTACCGGTCATTACACCTTTGCCAAGAGGAACGAGTATAACTTGATTGGTGATTAGGATTTGAATAAAAGGAATAGTTTTCTTTACAATTCATATTAGTAAGAGAATTGAATTCAAAGAGAATAGTTTTTATTTGCAAGGATATTAGTGGAGAAAAAAAAAATGAGTGGTGCATTTACATTATTGGAGATTAATGATGGAACCGACAGCAGCAGCAGCAACGATATACGAGTACCTAATGTAGCTGTGGAAATAACTGCTGGCTGTAGACTATGTCTTGAATGGGACACTATGTATGCTAGATACGTGATATCATTAAGCAAATTTAAGCAGGAGGAGCAGCTGTGTTTTGCTGGAAAAGTAAATATTCTCCATATAAATAAACTTCGGTCAGCATTAGATGTCCTATCGAAATATATTGATGAGAACAAAATGCATCAGTGAATATTATTATTGTAATTATGATCAATAAAACTGTTTCTAAATCAATGGTATTTTTTCTTTTTCTATAGTAGACAAGCGTATATTTTCTAGAGTAGAAAAAAGAAATTCTGTTTAGTCTGAAGTTGATCGTGAGAGAGTTAGGACTAAAAAAATGGATAGATTCGAGAAAGATCGAATCATGAGGAATCTACTTCTTATGGAAAAACGTTTAATTCTAGACGATGATTTTCTAGAGTTGTCTATTCAGAGGAAGATATTTTCTCGAGGAATGCTTGTCGATATAATGAAAACTGATTCTCCATCATTAGACTATTGTATGAAGCTTCTACATCGTGGTCCAAATGCATTTACACAATTTATTGATATATTGATCACGACACGACAAAATGATATTGTGGATATGCTTTTAAACATTAGTTTAGAAATTTAGGACTTTTTTTCATAAGAAAGATGGTGCTCAAGGATGATTTACTCCTCTCTCTCTCTCTCAGACAATTTTTTTTTTGTTGCTAGCTCAGTTTCATTGTGGTAGTGAGAGTGTCAACACATGACAAAATGTTCCATACATGTCCGTTATGTATGTACTCACTGGGCAGCTGGTCATCATGTGAGAATTGCACAATGATTGAGGAGTATGATGAAAAGTGTAGATTATGCAACCCGTGTAAATTGCATAGAGGATATGCTGTACAAAATTAAAGGTTGTAATTCCTGTCTTGAAGAGGTGTGTGACTCTCATCCTAGAGGTCACCTATGCTCCAATTGTCATTATTTATGATAAATGTAATCAGTGGGAGAGTACATATCCCGGTATGATTGGAAAGAATCCTAACCGTGATTTTAGTTTACTGGTACGAGATTGTATCGTCGTGGTTTTAGTTTTGTTCTGGGAGGAGAACCGGGTCAACGATTCAACTGTTGGAACAACAAAAGAATATGGTTTCTACGTCATCGTTGTGAAGACACTGGTGTTATGATTATAAACCCACTGATTTTTATTTGGCTGTGACGGAATGTGATTCGACACTTGAGGACACTGTTTGTGAAATTGCTTCAAATAGGCAAATTGAAACATGTGAATTCTATAGAATGAATGAGAATAGTATCATTGACTATACAAAGAGATATGACAAGAGTGAAGTCACACTCTACTGTAGAAAATGTGACCCTGACATTGCACTACATCAGGATCAGTACACTGTGAATTCAGATAATCTACCTGCACTAGTTGTTGTCGACAAATACCTAGTAGTAGTGGATGAAATCTAAAGAGTAGAAAAGTCGTTTTATCATGTATATAATTTTTTTTATTATTAATAAACAATTCACATACACATACATCTTTAGAACATTTTATTCTCAGGGCACTAAAATCAATATTAAATACACTTGTAAGTATATTCTCCACTAGAAAGTCGTTCAATCGAGGTATGTCAACGTAGATGTTGAGAAACTGCTTGTAGGTGTAGCCACGACATCTGAACATGAAAAAGAGTAGTGCATGAAAGCCACATGTCTTAGTCGTTAAATCCTGTACTCTTCGTTGATTTTGAATAATGGTTTTCCCCTGCTTTCAATAAAGTTGCTGATGTATGGAGCGTAGAATTTATACGATAGGCCAAGAGGATCAAAAAATTCAATATTCTTTGCTGTTTGAAAGATGCATAGCCAATGACCGGTCTTCAAAGTCGATGGACTGCTATTAACAATGATTAGGGTGTTGTTAACACTTGGAATTTTTTCAATGAAGTCCGAGGGTATGCAATAGGACTTGTACTGGGACATGTATGGATCCATACTAAATACGTTTGATTGTTTGGTTTGTGTTCATGGTGCTAGGTCTAGTAGAACACTGCCGTCGGGCGTGATTTCCCAATAGGTTTCAAATTGACTCAGTGATATTAGCGTGATACTCTCAGTCAGAGCATTGGCAAATGTACACTCTAAACGTACATTCCTGTGTTCGTACTATGATCATATCTTGTGTGCCTGACAAATCCAAAACAATACCCCATGATTTTTTGAAAACATTGAATCGGTTATTCCATTTTCAAATAGTTGAGAGTCATGATCTAGGGATTGCATGGTCAACTCGTACAGAGTTCTATAGGATTTTTTGTCAAATGATAGAGTGTACAGTGGAATACCATTCACTTCGCACACGAGGCTAGATAGACCGAAAAAATTAAAATCATGGGGGGATTCAGTCCAGGATCCAACGGCACTGCCACTCTTCACAAAGGCCAATGCCAATTTTGATGGGATTTCTCCATTGATAAATGATGAATCGCTATAGCTACGAGAGCCGGAGGCAATGTGACGTTGATTGGTGATCGTATGGGGGACAAGAAGTTTAATGTTGTTACCATTGGCTCTTAGCTTTTCCACTGCCAATGCAACAGAGCTCATAACTTGTTGTTTTCGGACGTGGAGAATTGCCGATGTGATAATAACATTTGCATCGGGTGCTGCAGAAAGTGTTTTTATCAAATGAAATTTGATGGGGCCATCTGTAACTTTATGTCAATCTTAACATTGGGGGGTAGCCATTGGGATATATTGAATATCTCATGATTTAATTTTCCAACTAGATGATACTCCTGGGTCACTGCAGTAGTCAACTCACCGTCAGTATCAAACGCCTGTTCGATATTCATAGCCTAATGATTGTCCTCTCAACTCCTTGTAAGCCTTTGGCGTCATCATCATAAATTGTATGTAGCTTGCATAGTTAGATAAATTATTGCTAGTGCTCACCAATGTTCCATTAATAAATACATTAATTTGCTTGAATAGGTTTGTGTAGAATACAGTTTTCATAGGAGAGAGACCATCGCCGGCATTTGGAGTTGTATTATCTGACTTTTTCTTCACCACAACATTTAAATCAATAAATGTTGACGACAAATCAATGAAATAGTCTTCATTGTAAAATATTTGAAAGTGTATATTTTCCGAGAGGGGTTGTTGAGGATGAAATTGTTCATAGTAGCCATACTTGACACTGACATCAACATTTTCAGCATTGAATAGATTCAATGAGGAACTGATTGATGGATATGATTCCTTGTGGGGGAGATAAGTCATCTTAAGAGAAGAAATCCTTCTTTGATCTAACAATCTTTTTCTTTTTCTTCTTCTGCTGCTTATTGGCCTTCGTTGTTTTATTCCTCAAAGTCCTTGTTGATGTCCTTTACTTCCTGCCTGGGTGGAGACTGATGAGTGAATGACGCGAACGCATCCTTTTCAATCCCTCCCCATTTTGTCGAGATTTTAATTGTTCACCAACGGCTCTTGCTGAAGATCTAATATTTTCCTTAACACTCTCCTTGAAATTCTTGCCCGACCCCCAGTCCTGTAGTGTGGAGGCAGCAAAATTTGATGCAGAAGGTACAAGATATTTTTCTGGCAAGGGTAGTGCAGAACGAAATAGCCTAGCAAACCAGCTACCAAGACCATAGCCAGACATTGTAGTACGCCCCTTGTAGTAGTCCAATCCATTGCCTATTTGACGTGGACTCAAAGCACCAAGATAACAATCGATATCGGGACAGACAAATGGAATTCTTCTATTGTTCATTTTTTAGGTTATTGTACCGTCGTCGTTGACAATGGGTCGAAAATGACATGTAATCACTGCTAAGCCTTTTGAAATTGCTAGAGAATCACCTAATTCAGTTCTTAGTGTTAACTGACAGAGTTCCAAATAGGAAGTGTTTACGGGAATATACTGAAGATGCTTTATATTGTAGTGATGAACATGTTCTTGATTGGTTTTTTCGTTCAAGAACTCGTAGGAGGGGAACATTTGAATTACCAACCCGAGATGTTTCCACAAATGAAGCGTAGAGAAATATACAAGTGTCCGTGGAGAAGGCAGGTGGGTAGTCAGCAAAAATGAAATTAGTGTTTCTAGCACTTCTACCATTGATTATATTGAGCTTAAAGCCAAGAACGTCCTTTAAGTTATCATTGAGAATAATCTTTTCATTGGCAATAGGTGAACTAATGTAGATCTTGCCCTCCTCCTTTGAATAGTTGAAATGAAAAGCTCCTTTTTTACGAGCAGAAATTCTTTTATTGATAGTACGACATAAATCATTCATGCAGGTGAGCTCCTCGTAGGGTAATTCAATATATGGATAATCCATCCAATTGATTTTTTTTTGAATTTGTTCTTGATCACCTGGTGGTGGGCGGCCAATCATAGGGTCTAATTTTATATCATATTTACGATCCTTTCTCAGGATGTCATAGGTATTTTTGAGAATACAGTCGACAAGAGCCACTTCATATGCACCGTCAAATTTGACGGCGGGGGAGAGTTTTGTCCAAAAAATCACTTGTCGTATTCAAGTCATTGTAGAGAGGATCGGACACGTTGGACATGAAAGTTACATAGAAATCATTGGGCATTGTCAATATCTTCAACACCGATCCAAGAATCAAAATCAGAGTTTTATCCTAGCCACCGAACAAGTAACTGTTTCTTACCCCCGCGAGTACGTGTCTTAATACCTTTTCAATTTGATAGATTTCACTAGCATTTTTAACTTTTTGCAGTTCATAGTCATAAAAGCCACCGAGAATCTCTTCATCTTTGGTATCACGCAAACGATAAGTTATGGGTTTAGTGTCTAGGATTTTTGCCACTTTTAAAAGTTCACTGGACCACAAGTATTCCCCTTTTCAAAAACATTAGTTGTTCTATTAATTCGAACAGTATCACCAACATTGAATTTATTTTTCTTCTTCTTCTTGACTTTTGATTCATTGGAATATTGTTTAAGAAAGGTGTCAATTGTATTATGATCCGAATGATGAACTTCCGTTGGTGTAGATTTGTACAATGATCGATGAGGTCGTTGATTATAAATCAATGATTTTATCTAGATCATGAATAAAAGCCGGCGTATTTTCAATGTACAATATCTTGAAATTAAAAGTCGAATAGTTCTTATCAATCGTTCGGCCAATGCAGCCTTTATAGGACTGTGACTATGATAGAGCAGTGTACTATATTTCTCTAGTACTTTTGCAACATGAGGATTAACAAATTCACTACCGCAATCCGTTAGAATTTTTTTATATGAATCCTTTTCGAGAATACTTTCAATGGCCTGAGCAACTTCAACACCTCTCTTTGATCGCAATGGAATTGCATATGCATAGCGACTAAAAACACTGATTGCAAGTAGAATGTACTTGTACGGTGTATTGTGACGTCTTTGAAGCTCATCTAGAGTCAGGAGATCTGCTTGCATTATATGCAATGGGTAAAAGGCTTTAGTTTTTCGATATTGATTGGCACGAAGTCTATGATTTCTATGCAGAGTGTAACTTGGTTCATTTTGTAGATAGTCTTGTACACTTTTAGTGCGAACACCCATGACTTTGGAAAGAGTTGTGGGGGAACTTAAACCCCCCGCCTCGCCAATATTTTCATAAACACCTTTCAGAACTTCAGCCATTTTGAACGTAAACACGTTGTGTAACGTCCGCTACCCTTTTGTATACTGGCTGCTGGTGGTGGTGGTGACGTTGACTTGATACGTCTTCGCTTTTGTCTAGCTATCAGTGGTGTGCTAGTATTTTCCAAAATTGATTTAAAATCTTCTTCTTCTTCTTCTTCAAGTTCATATTTTAATGTTGATGATGATGATGCACGTTCATTTCATTTTTTTTAGAATTTGTCTATTGCCAATAAGACTTTTGGGGAAGTTTAATGTATTTAGAAAGTTGTATAGACGAGTGTCAAATGATAATAGTCCTTTACGATTTGTAACCATGTCATACATTAAATCAAGTAGATTATAGCTCTTGCCCTGAATTATAATCCTTTCCCCATTGCTCTCAACTTGAATTTGATCACTTTCCAAGAGATAGATTAGGAGTCGTTTACTTTGTTCACGATATGAGTGGGGCATTAGTTTCCAATTTTCAATACAATTGAATCCAATTCCTCCTTCTTTAATTGTGTTCCAGCAGCAGATTCTTGAAAAGATGATTCTTTTTTTTGGGATCAGCAACAGCAGCAGTGGGATTTGATCGATAGTGTTTGTCCACTCGGCGAAGTGCATCTTGAAGTAAAATCAGTTTTTTATCATCCTCAATAGTTTTCATTGTCGAGGAATTTACTCAGATTGTCCTCAAAGCGTTCGACGGGTGAGAGAGCGAGTTCTATTGGAGTCAATTTATAGGGTTTTTGCCATCTAGAGAAACTGTTTACAAGTCCTGCAATTATTGGCAGTAAAAGTGTGAAAAAGCTACCGCCCGCCTGAAGAAGTCGTTTCCTTTTAAAATTCTTTCCTTTCTTTTTAGAGGCCAATGTACGTACAATGGAACGATGTTGCTTTGCCTGTTGCTTAACTACTTCTGGTAGTTGAACATTACCCTTGGTCAAATTTAAACGAAGTTCAGATATTAGATTAATGAAATCATTGTCAATACCATGTTTGAGTATTGCTTTTCTAAGCGGAGGTTTTGAAGTGCTTAGAACTGAAAACAAATGTCTATTTTTATGTAGTTTCTTCAGTGTCATGATAGCGACTAATAGGTCTTTTTAGTGTTCACCGGGAGATATACTGTAATTTCATTGTCGGAAATATCTGTGACTACACGCAGATCCTCGGATGTATTTTGATTAAGATCCAATAGGATATAGCCGTGGGGTTTATTAGTTGCCTGATTGTATGCTGAGAGCAGAAATTTAGGGGCATCTGGATAGATTTGTTTATTTGAGGGTTATTAGCGAGCTAGAATCACGAACAACTCTGTAGATGATATAGTAGGTACAGTTCAAAGCAAGTGTTCGCATACATTTGCTCTGATGAAAGAGATTGTGTAGAACCAGAGTAACGGAAATCTGTTCATGATGAGAGCGAACAGTGAACAATTGCAGCATTTTGCTGGGACCATTGTTCAATAGATTCAGCCAGATCGTCAATGATCAGCCAAGAGTTTGGTTCAATAATGTTAAAAACATCAAGTCCCTGTATGAACTGTATCTGCACCGATCCCATGGCAGCAGCAATTGCTTTTATTTTATTGTATGACTCCTGCCAAATACTATAGCAATAGTAGATTTTTTTTGGCTTTTCCGCAAACATTTTATCACAATTTTAATTATTTTAGTTAAGAGTGTTGTTTCGCCCGACATTGAGGGCCCACACAGAAACGATCTGAATGGTGTTTTAAATTGATACATGTTCCTTTCAACAGTTTCACCTGGACAACTAACTGTAGACCCTAATTGTCTAATGACTAAATAATTTTTCCCTACTACTACTCTGTTCTTCAAGAAGACAAAGACAAAGACGAATAAAGAATCATATTTTTTTCTTTTATTATATGCACATAAAAAAGTAACATACATTGAAAAAAAACACTTTTTTTTAAATTTATTCATAATAAGAAATACAACATTTACATGGGGATACACAGAGAAAAAATACTTTTTTTTTTGTTTATTTATAGAGAAAAAACATTAAATTAGAGAGAGAGAGCACTTGAAAAAATACACTTTTTTAAATTTATTTATAATAAAAAAAATACAACAACATTTACATAGGTACACACACACAGAGAAAAACACTTTTTTTGTTTATTTATAGAGAAAAAAAACATTAAATTAGAGAGAGATGGCACTTGAAAAAAAAATCTGCTCTAAGTCCAAAAAAAAAGATAACTTTGGTGACGGTGCGCCCCCCGCGCTGGCGGCGGCCGCCCCCCCGGGTCGCGAGCCCCCCCCCCCCCCCCCCCCCAAAGGCCGCGAGGCCCCCCCAAAGGTTTTTAGGAAATTATTTACAGGACTTTATTTAAACCGAGACTTTCCCTGTGGGCAATACATTCGATCCGGTCTGAAGTTAAATAGTGTCCAAGGGGGAGGGTGGTCACACCATCTTGACAAACATAGACCTTGTCGGAAATGGTACTCATGGCTATTTTCTCTACATTTACAGTAAAGTTCCTATAATTCAATGAACGAATTGCCAACAATTTGGCTCGTGGAATTGTATTTTTCAACAATACAATTCCTATAATGTTCATGTCGAAATTCTTGTCCACATAGCGCGTGGGTACTCCTTTGCAACGTTTCTTGATTTCCTCGTCGTATGTCTGTATAAAAGTACACCTTCAGACCTACAAACATACCACGAGAAATCAAGTCGCTTCCTGTTTCAGATTTAAAAAATAAAAGCTGATTGGGCGCCCGACGTTTTACTAGCTCAGGGTAAAGACCACCACTCCAATTGGTGTAGTCCATCCGTGAACTGATAATTTCACCGTGCGCCAAATCATCAATTAGATTTGGTGTTTTTACTTTGAGCAGTAGAGAATCCGTGTCACCGTAGCAGACCTCTAATTGCCCCTTTTCCGGCCACTGTACCCTAGCCATATTGTAGTAGAATTCCAACATGAGCTTTTTTGAGATCTCCAAGATAGCACTGCCTGCTGCAATATTTTTATTCAAGACAATGCGTCTTTTTTTCCTATTCAAAAGTACCATGTCCGGGCCAATGATTGTAAAGGAAGTGTAATTGGGGATCGGCAATAATTCGAGCTCATTGTTCTGGATCGGTCACAACGTCACAACGATTCCTATTGCGAACACTCTCACACATTTTGCCAAAAGCCGAATTCAAAATGATTTTATAAATTTCTTTTTCGGCTTTCGTCTGTGCTGCAGAACGTTTGCCGACAAAAGGGTCAACAAACGTTTTCAAATAGGGTTTTTGACTAAACTCGAGTGCTCGGTGAACTTTGTGACGTTGAAGCCATTGTTACACATCCATTTTAACGCTACATGATGTACAACTATGTTTTTTTTCGGCAGAAGGTCAGCAATAAGTTTTTGTTTTGAAGGCGCCCAATGCAATCCGTTCACCTCGACTAAACGCCTATTACGAGGACTCAAAGAGTCCTTAGTCCACAGGTCTATTGATACATGGGAAAACAAAATCCTTTACTGAATCGTGAAGCTCGACTGGTATCTCTCATCAATTTCAAAAAACCATCCAACCGGTCCATTCTCCTCAACACTGTTAATGTTGGGAAATGGGGAGCTTGAGGGTCATTGAGCCATTTATAGTCACCGCAAGGTAGTGCATAATGGGACATGGCCGAGGGGTAGAGAGAATTCATATCGAGGCCAACTGCATTCGATTTTGTCCCCGTCTTCTCTCCTGTTGGATCGGTTTCCAAGATACGGTCTCCGTGAAAAACAAAACCCCCCCTCATTGAACTCTCGATGAACAGATGCTAATCAATGTCAGTGATTAGCCCAATTTTTTCCCCACTAATTTTCAGGATGAGGTCCATCACTAGATGAGGCGAAGAAAAATAATAACCCAAATCAAGATTAAACTCATCATAGATTTTATCCGTATTTTTACACATAATGTCTAACAGGGTTAACACGTCACTCGACAAATACAGCTTGCAGTATTCAAACCCATTTTTACACCCTCCCTCTGCCCAAACTTTTTTAGCAAAACTGTATTCCTCGGGGGTGCAACTACGATCGTGAAGACTGTCGTAAAACGATTCAATACAAGGAATAGTCCTCCCTCGGAGAATCTCGACATGGAACAATAATAATCATAAGGATAGATGCCCTTGACCGTTAACAAATCATATAAATCATTTGGAAATTGTTGCTTGAGAAGGGGAAAGCATTGCAGCCGTCATCGTTTTTCTGCACTTGAATTAATTCGCTCAATGATTTGGGGAAAAAACTGTAGGAATCTAAAAAGCGAATTTTATTCGTGTACTCAACACCGGCTTCAACAAATTTCCACATAAATTCCCAAACAAGCAACTTTTCCGATGATTTTAGGTATGATTTTGTACGTAAAGCTGTCTATCACCCATGCATCATCTACTGTTCCATTTCTTTGAAGATGTGCCAATGCAGGTAGCACATACTTTAGATCGTAGATAGAGTTATGTATAAAACCGGTAGAAAAAGTTGTTGTTTAATTTTTAAATTACACGAATTGTGAGCCCACCCACGAAAGTTACTTTTTCCCGTTGAATTAGGGTCAATAAGGTGATTGTGGTCCTGCACCGCGTCTTTTGGGGCAAGGGTCACCCCTACACACCCTGCAAATTGTCCCCTTTTCCAGCGCCAGTTGCTCTTTATCCGACAATGTCATTGGATAATTTGTATGACATAATCGTGAAATTGCCTGTTTTGTCGTTTTTATTAAAGAAACCAATACTTTTTCCATACTGCCCTCCTCGTCCATAGTAAAAAAAAACTCTTCCAATTGCATTTTATTGTTGGCGTCGCGACGGGCGTGCGCATAGGAAACACGCAAACTAGTTTGTGTTCCTTGACTATATTTGGCCTTGATGGGTTTGATACCTCAACCAGTCTTGTTTCACAATCCAAAGACACTTTATCAGATTGCAGAAGAGAATTTTGAAAATTTTTAAAACTGTAAAGTGTCTTTGCCTTCTGCCGGCATTTCAATTCTCTGATTTCCGTGAATTTTGCAATGCCCCATGTGATCTGAAAACGTTCACTCAGATGTGAATGGGGAAAGCACATGGGGCAATAGAAACGTTCACCTTTCCTCACACCTTGAGATAGGAGTCGACTTATTGCAGTAACGGGAAAAAAATGACCATAAGAAATTTACATCTTTGGGAGGTTCGTAAATAATCCATACCCAATTTTTAACATTTTCCACCATCGGTGTCCTCACTGAGTATAAAACTCTTTTTTTATTTGGTTTTTTCCCCCCATCTACAAATTCAGTGTCATACTGGAGAACAACCACCCCCACCCCAAGATTTTCATTTGCTTTCTCGAATATGCTTATTTCTTTAAGGACAACCGATACTTTCCCTCTAAACAATCAAAATTTACTTTAGGGAAATTTTTTCCCACCGTTACGTGCAAGTTTGTCAAGATTTTTTCATTGTTGAATCATTTTTTAATGTCTTATGGGCTGCTGCTAAAAACGCGTACTTAAAACATTGCAGTCCAGTGTCAAAATTGAAACCCTGAACTCCTTTGGTAGCCGACAAATCTGGGTGGCATTTTATTCCTTTACCCCTCCCCACCCCTTAAATAAAGTTTTTTTAAATCTACTGAGATTCAGATCCATGCGTTTCAATGTATACAAATTGTGGACCCACTCCCTCTCTCATTAAATGTATCCAAAGTTGAAATTAGTTTATTCACCCAGTTGAAAAAGTTGTCTTCAAAATCGTTTAGACCTGGGTAGAAAGTCTGGTTGCCTATCGAAAATGAAAATAAAAATGTCCCCAGATGTCCCCTTTTGTAAATAAACTTTTTTTGATTCACCGATGCTTTAATTCCCCCTCGACCCCCCTAATTCTGGATCTGAATCTCATTTTTGCTCGAATTCTGTCGATATAGCTATGGAGAACTTTCACGGGGTCATTTAAAAATAATGCTCGCGTTTTCTCGGGAAGGCTAAAATCTACCCTGTATGTTTGCAAATGGCTTAGAGCAGATTCTAACAAATAAAAATCAGGCAATTCCGGGGACGAGCACTATTTTTCATGTCCTGTCCCTGTTTGTTCAGGACTCAATTCACTAATTGTAAAGTTCTCATTAAAATGTCCCCGGAAAAATGAGCTGCTGTTGTATTATTACTACTATCTATACTATTAAGTGGAATGGTGGAGGAGGGTGACAGGGAATTGTCAATAACACCACTCCCAGTCTGTTCAATCACATTGGGGGGATGTGACATGAGGTCCCCTAGTACATATTCAAAGGTGTTTGGGGACAATTGATCGAGCCAGCCTGTATTGTCCTCTGATGGAATTTCGTTATGAGGACCCAGTTCAGATTTACTTGTAACGAACACCTAAATATTCACACATGAAACTATCTGCCCACTCTGGGTCCTCAAGCATGTCAATATCGCAAGTTAGAAGTCCTCCAGGCTGGCCATTTCCCCAAAAACATCGTTAAGGAACCCTCTATGCCACTCCAAATTCTCTAGAGCCAGTGTAGGTTCATCCCTGAGCTCTGCTGGTGGTGTGACAGAATTGGTTCTGTAAATATACTTGCTTCATCACTCAATGGTGTCGCTGGTGGTGCTATATTTTTAATCTGTAGAAAAAAAGTTTATTTTTTATGTAAAATAACCATTTTTTTTATAGTTAATAAACTTTGTCAATTTCTCATAGTCATTGTCCCACCATCATCACCTGAACAATTAAAAGAAAAGAAAAAAAAAGTTACATTGCCTTATGTCTTTCATAATGTCAACTGAACATGTTAAAAAATATTTTTTTTTTTTTTAGTCAGGAAAATGTAGTCTTATTCTTAGAAGGGTAAGTTAGAACAAGAGAATGATAAAAAAAAAACTAATGGTTTTATTCCAAAATTTTTTAAAAAAATAAATGCAAAATATGGTCCAATTCGAGTGTTTGACCCTCTTCATTATAAACTCTCAATGAAATTTGACCATCGTTCGACTGACGTGGTATGCTGTATGAACTTGCTCCTCAGCTTCAGTTAAAACGGACACGAATCCCATATTTCGACTGTTGGTGGTGTTACTTTCTCAATAATCCGTATTTTCCTGTGTCTTTTGCCAACGGATTTTGTTTGAAGTTGACCTGGGCTAAATAAATGATTGTAGAGAGAAGAACTTTTTTCTCCATCCATATCAACAATTAAAGTGCAATTAAAATGTTTGGGTGGTCCTTTTTAGAGCCCCCTCCCCCTCCCCCTCCCCCCTCCCCCCCCCCCCCCCCCCCTGTGAGAACCCTTGGGAAACCGGGAGCTTCCTTCGAGGTAGGAGGATCGATACCCTTTCGAGTTTGGGTATCGGACTTCACAACACTGTTCAAATAGAACAGTCTCAAATTCTTTTCTCAAATGCATCTTTTTCAAACGAAAATAATTGCCTGAGTTGGTTCAAAATATTGTTTTCTTTCGCATCATTGTGAACACATAATCGGTGATTATTAAAAACCTTCTTCCTGTCACAAGAAGCCCACTTAGAATTCAAAGCGGATTAAAAAGCGATGGGAGATCTGATAAGGAGCGGATGCGTGCAAATGGCTTAGCGCAAAAATACCAGTTTAATAGTGCTTGCCGACTGTGAAATAGCAAATCGTTTTTTTGTTTTTTTTCAAATAGTTAGTTTTTTGTTTAAAAGGAATATTGGAATTATTGCATTAGAATGCATCTTGGTTAGAAGTTACAAGGTAAGGTTTTTTTTTTTATAGAAATGCGTGATAAGCATTCCTTTATATACCGCTAATTTGGCTAATGAAAGAAAATGAAATAGTTTAGAAACAAATTTTAAGTTTTACTCATCAAAAGCTATGCGCCTGAGAAAATTTACCTTATTTTTTGAAAATAGGGATAGAAAAAATATATACACTTACAAGTTCTGACTGTACATCAGAAGTCCCTGACATGGCTTGAAGAAGAGTGTTCCCTCCTATCTTGATCTGATGAGGCTGAGGCATTATATGAAGCAGCCCATTCCTTTTCAACTTCCTTCCATCTTGCGTGCAGCTAACACTGGGGTCAGAGGACCCTGCCATTAAAAGATTCGCGGCTATTGGTTGGTCCAGGTCATGTGTAATTCTACCAGCATATTTGATAATAGATGGTCTTGCAGCTTGCATTAATGCAGGTTCGCTATATCTTGCTTTCTTTTCAGGAAGGGGGTTATGCACCTGCACGTATCCGCTTCCTTGGAAAAAAAAGGCAAAATTTAGTATGTAACAAAATGCATTTTGGGTTTAGAAAATAATTCAGTTTATGTTAGGCATCTAAAGTAGTGTAAAAAAAACATCTTGATTTCAAAATCAGGGGTTTTCAATTACTTTTTTGAGCAACTGAATCTTAATTTTTCCTTTATTATCAAGATAAAATACTCATTGTTACAAATTTAGATTTTTTAGAATGATTTTCAGCTCTTAAACTAAGGTAAGCAGCATAGATTCTAAATTGTTTTGGTTCTTCTTCTAAAGACTAAAAGCATCATTAGGCTACTATGATCTAAAATATCACTGAAATACATTTTCCAGCAGTACATGGTAACGAACTATAAGTAAGGAACAAATCAGGTTAATAGTAACCGAAACTCTAAAAAGGAAGCTTTTGTAACAATTAATACATTAAAAGAATCAACATTTTATTCTAACCCCCAAATTACTGATCGAAAGCTAAGCACTTTTTCAAAGACATCCCTAATCATGCTAAAAAGGTTAACTGATCTTGATAAAAATCGCACCGTAAATGCAGACTGGCCTGGAAGTATTTTCAAAAACATCCCTAAAAAAAAAGCCACTGATCTTGATAAAAAGGAAGCTTTTGTAACAATTAATACATTAAAAGAATCAACATTTTATTCTAATCCCAAATTACCGATCGAAAGCTAAGCACTTTTTTTCAAAAACACCTCTAAAAAAGGCCCACTGATCTTGATAAAAATCGCACCGTAAATTTCAGCCTATAAGAGAACTATGTAGAGGTTTCAGCTCCTAAAAACAATAGGCTTCTAAGTGCATAAGTACCCTTAGTTCTAGTGTAAGGAAAGAATTTCTTCCTTAACTTAATGACAAGACAATTTCTTTTTATTATAATAATGAGAAAATTTTACTCACCAGAAATTGCTTAGAATTATCCATTTTTCTACGTAAATATTCACAAAAAATTTCAGTAGTGTTAAGTTGAATAAACTATTCAAACTGTTGAAGAATCTAATTTGAAACCTGAATATATACAAAAAAATAATTGAATATATTGGTAGCTAAAAAGACACACCCGGTTTTTTCTGACATGGATTTAACCTAAAAAAAAAAACTTGTATATCATGAAATAGAAATTCAGTTAATTGTGTCAGAAAAACTTGAATCAAAACAGATTATACCCAACCTGTTTTGGTACGGGGGCGTCGTAGAAATTCATAGATGGTAAAAAAAAAACATGTATATACCTTGAACTAGAAATTGCGTAATCTCTTTGAAAGGCTGTAATGCCCCTGTAGAATAGAATTACCTACCAGAAAAACCTGTTGGTACGGGGGCCTTGTAGAAATATAAGGTAACATACTGCTCATTTTTGCAGATAGGAGCTTGAAACTTCTACAGTAGAGTTCTCTGATACGCTGAACCCAAATGGTGTGATTTTCATTAAAGTTCTATCACTTTTAGGGGGTGTTTCCCCCTTTTTTCGAAAATAAGTCAAATTTTCTCAGGCGCATAACTTTTAATGGGTAAGACTAAACTTGATGAAACTTATATATTTGAAATCAGCATAAAAATTTGATTTATTTGACATATCTATTGGCATCAAAATTGTGTATTTTGGAGTTTTGGTTACTATTGAGCCGGGTCACTCCTTACTTACAGTTCGTTACCACGAACTGTTTGATCTGCTCTCCTCTTTTCATTTCATAGTTTAATATAAATTTGTTTACCAATATCAAGTTTGACTCGCACAAGCATTGCTTTGAGTCGAAATGTCCATGTTAATTGTTTCGTTTGTTCATTTATTTAAAATAAAAGGTTGATTAATTGATTGATTGAAAAAGGAATAGACATTATCCTCCATATTATTGATGCGGCTGCCGCCACGACCTTCACCGGTTTTACGCTGCATTTTGACTTTTTTTCTCGGCACTTCGAATACAGAAGTTGTAACGTGAGAGCAACGTGATAAAAAGTTTAATCGATTTTATATTACAATGCCTAGAGAGAAGAAGGATTTATTTATTAACATTTGCTTTGAACAACTAAATTTTCAATTCAAATACTTCGAAAGAAAATCGGTAAACAAAGCACTTGCCAACCGATAATATTCGTAAAACACTTATCAAACTTGAGCTTAAAGAGCGGATGATTCAAGGGGGTGGTAGTTTTCGTTATATTAAGGACAATTTCGGTTCGTTTTTCAGTTGCAATTCCACTTTTTATTTTCACTTGGAAAGATTTATTGTTGTTTCTTTTTCCCATTTGATCAAACAGCTCGTGGTAATGCAGCAACTCGGCTCAATAGTAACCAAAACTCCAAAAAAGACGGAATTTTGATATCAATAGATATATCAAAGAATTGGCTTTGTATACTGATTCCAAATATATAAGATTCTTTAAATTTACTGTTACCCATCACAAGCTACGAGCCTGAGAAAATTAGCCTGATTTTGGAAAAAGGGGAGAAATACTCCAAAAGGTCAAAGAAACTTAACTAAAATTTTACCATCAAATTTAGCATATTAGAGAGCTCTACTGTAGAGGTTTCAGGCTCCCATCTTCTAAGTGTGGAATTTCGTATTTTTGGCAAGAAGGGAGATCACGGAAGAGTGTTTATTTGTTTATTGTTTTTTTTCCCCAGGGGTGATCGTGTCGAACCAATGGTTCCTGAATGTCGGCAGAGGGCTCTTTGTATCCAAATCGAAATTTCTAGTGCCCTTTTTAAGTGACCGAAAAGATTTGAAGGCATCTAATGACCCTTCCACGCCCTCATTTTTCCCAATGTCTTCTGATCAAAATTTTGAAATAGCCATTTTATTAGTATAGTTGAAAAGTCCAATAACTATGTCTTGGGGGATAACATGACTCCCCCCTCCCAGCCCCGGTGAAAGGGATGTAGGTTGTGAAATTTGCCCATTATTTACTTATAGAATTTGTTAGAGATATGTTTATTAAACCAAAACAAACATCAGTGTTAACAGCCACCCCGAGAAGTAAAAAACTTGTCCGAGGGAGTGGCAAAAATAAACTAAAAAAATAATAAATTTGGAAGTATCATTACCGGGAAAAATACGGACATTTTTCGGGGGGGGGGGGATTTTCTGCTTTATCGGGGAGGGAGAAATTTCTCACGGGGATAATTTTCCATGGAGAGGGAAGTTTCCGAGGGTGAAATTTCCAGAGAAAATTTTATACTTAGGAATTCGCCACAATTTCAATACAAAATCTTTTTGTTTGTCTTATTTTATCTTTGCCGACTCTGTTTTACATGTGAAGATGTTCCGGGGGATTGTCCGGGGAAATTTTCAGCGGGGTTGGAATTGTCAGGAAGCTTCTTTCATTGGGGGAGATTTTCCTGGTGAGAATTTTCCATGGAGGAGTTTTCCGTGGTATAAATTCTCTGTGGGGGAATTTTCCGTGGGAGTAACTTTTCACGGAGTAGGAGGAATTTCCAGGAAAATTTTCTACGGAGGGAATTTTCGACGGGATTTTTCAAAACGATCAGAAATGGAAGTATTTTTCAAATGAAAGTAGGCTAAAGAGAATTTTTCAGGCAGAATTGTTCGCGATAAATTTTCCAGAGGGAATTTTCTGCGAGGATGGAATTTTCCAGGGGAATTTTTTCGGGAGGAGGGATTTGTAGGGGACCAACCCTCCATTGAAGATTTGTCGTGGAGGGAAGGAATTCTCCATGGAGTTGGAGATGGGTTTCTTATTATTTGAAGAACGATCAAAAATTAAATAGAAAAAAACTTGTTTTTTCGACTGAAAGTAAGGGGCAACATAAAAACTTAAAAATTAGAGAAATAATTCCGCATACGGGGGGGGGAGGGGGTAGCCTCCTCCTAAATACCTCACTTATTATGCTAAAGTTTGACTTTTTGTTTCCAATTCTATAAGAACGACTCCTGAAAAACGGGGACCATTTAGTTAGAAAAAGACATTTTTTTTTTAATACTAAAAACTTTAGCATGATGAGTGAGTTATTGATAAGGGGGCAACCCTCCTCATACATTAAATAATTTCTGTTCGTCTTCAGTTTTAATGTTGCTCCTTACTTTCAGTCAAAAAATGTTTTTTTTATTACTATTATTATTTAATCTCAGTTATAAATTGAAATACTTTAGTAAAGGCCATACGGTTCCAATGTTTTATTATTTATTTATTCATTTATTATTATTATTTTTTTTCAGAGGTACTTTACATGAAAGGAGTCGTAGAAACTTCAAAGGGGGCTCATTCAATTGGAAATCAAGAGTTCTAGTGCCCCTTTTAATAGTCGAAAGTGATTGGAGGGCAAATAGCCCCCCCCCCCCAACACTCATCATTCCCCCAAACACATCCAATCAAAATTTTGAGATAGCCATTTTGTTCAGCGTAGTTGATTTCCAGAAATAAAATATGTTTTTGAGGAGGACACTCCCCAAACGCCCTCAAAGCCCCTGAAGTTATGCCCATTGAAGTTAGGGCATTATAAGCTATGCCCCGGGGGCATATATGGTTTTTATGGAAGGAATGCTCGTATAAACTTCAGAGAGGGCTCATTTGATTGGAAATTGAAAGTTGTAGTTCACTTTTTAAGAGTCAAAAGATATTGGAGGGTAACCAGCTCCTCCCCCTCCCCCAAACCCTCTTTTCCCAAATGCATCCAATAAAAATTTTAAGATAGCTATTTTTGTTAAAACTAGTTCAAAGATCATATAACAAAAATTAAGGTGTCGACACAACCCCCAGGTCCCGGGGGGCAGGCGTTGTAAGTTATGCACTGGGGGCATATATGGGTCTTATGGAAGGGATGCTCGTATTAACTTCAAAGAGGGCTCATTTGATTGGAAATTGAAAGTTCTAATTCATTTTTTAAAAGTCAAAAGAGATTGGAGGGCACCTTGCCCCCCCCTCCACGCCCTTTCTTCCTCAAACCCATCCGATAAGAACTTTGAGATAGCTTTTTTTAAAATAGTTCAAAGACCATAAAGCGAAAACTCCGGGGTCGACACAGCCCCCCAGGGCCCGAGGAAAGGTGTTTTAAGTTATGCCCTGGGGGGAATATATGGTTTCTTATTGAAGGGATGCTCTTAAAAACTTCAGAGATGGCTCATTTGATTGGAAATTAAAAGTTCTAGTTCAGTTTTTTAGAGTAAAAAGAGATTTGAGGGCAACTAGCCCCCCTCCCTCCCACACCGCTTTTTCCCTAAATGCACCCAATAAAAATTTTGAGATAGCCATTAAGTTAAAAATTGCTCAAAAGTCAGATAACAAAAACTCAGGTGTCGTCACAACCCGCCATGGCCCGGGGGCAGGTGTTGTAAGTTATGCCCTGGGGCATCTATAGCTCGTATGAAAGGGATGCTCGTATAAACTTCAGAGAGGGCTCATTTTATTGGAAAATGAAAGTTCGAGCTCACTTTTTAATTGTCAAGAGAGATCCGAGGGCAGCTAGCCCTTCCCCACGCCTTCTTTTCTAAACCCATCTGATGAAAATTTTGAGATAGACATTTTGTTAAAAATAGTTCAAAGGTCGGTTAAGAAAAAATCCGGTGTCAATACAATCCCCCAGGGCCCAGGAGAAGGCGTTCTAAGTTATGCCCTAATGACATGTATGGTTCTTATAAAAGAAATGCTTGTATAAACTTCATAAAGGGCTCATTTGATTGGAAATTGAAAGTTCTAGTTCACTTTTTAAGAGTCAAGAGAGTTAAGGGCAACTAGCTCCCCACGCTATTCTTTCCCCAAACATATCCACTAGTTTTTTGGAAAATGTTCAGAAATTAGATAACAAAAATTCCCCCCAGGGCCTGGAAGGTAGGCGTTGTAAGTGTTGTCCTGGGGGCGTATATGGTTCTTATGAAAGGGATGCTCGTATAAACTTCCGAGAGGGCTCATTTGATTGGAAATTGAAAGTTCAAGTTCAATTTTTAACAGTCAAAAGATGTCCAGGGACAACTAGCCCCCCCCCTACACACCCTTTTTTCCCCAAGCCCATCTGATAAAATTTTTATAATAGCCATTTCATTAAAAATAGTTCAAAGGTCAGATAAGAAAAATTCCCGTGTCAACGGAACCCGCCAGGGACCGGAGGCAGGCGTTACGAGTAATCCTCTAGGGGCATATATAGTTCTTATAGAAGGGATGCTCGTATAAACTTTGGAGACGGCTCATTTGATTGGAAATTGAAAGTTCTTGTTCAATTTTTAAGAATCAACAGAGATCAGAGGGAAACTAGCCTCCCCCTCCTCCACGCCTTAAATGCATCAGATATCCTTCCCCACACTCCATTTATTTTTTTCCCATAGGCTCTTCATATAGAAGGGGTCGTCGTATAAACTTCAAAGGGGGCTCATTCGATTGGAAATCGAGAGTTCTAGTGACCTTTTAAGAGTCAAAAGTGATCAGAGGGCAACTGGCCCCCCAAGCCCTTTTTCCCCAAATACATCTGATAAAAAGTTTGAGGTAGCCATTTTGTTAAAAATAGTTCAAAGATCATATAACAAAAACTCCTTTGCGTATGGCCATTTCATTAAAAATAGTTAAAAGGTCAGATGAGAAAAACTCCTTTGTCAACACCCCCCCCCCTCAGGGCCCGGGGCAGGCGTTGTAAGTATTGCTCTGTGGGCATATATGGTTCTTGTGGAAGGTATGCTCGTAAAAACTTCGGAGGGCTCGTATTATTAGAAATTGAAAGTTCTCGTTCTCTTTTTAATAGTCCAAAGAGATCGAAGGGCAGCTAGACCCCCTCTCCACGCCCTAGTTTCCTCAAACCCACCCGATAAGAACTTTGAGAGAGCCATTTTTTCAAAATAGTTCAAAGGTCAGATAACAAAAACTCCGGTGTCGACACATCCCCCCAAGGCCCGAGGAGCAGGCATTGTCAGCTATGTCCTGGGGTCGTTTGTGGTTCTTGTGAAAAGGATGCTCGTATAAACTTCAGAGAGGGTTTATTTGAATGGAACTTAAAAGGTGTAGTTCATTTTCTCAGAGTGAAAAAAAATCGGAGGGCAAATAGCCCCTCCCGCCCTCCACGTTTTTGGGTGTATCGGATGGATAAACCCACCCGATAAAAATTTAAGGTGACCATTTTGTTAAAAATAGTTAAACCATCAGATATTAAAACTCAAGGGTCGAAACAACCCCCCAGGGCCCAGGGACAGGCGTTGTAAGTAATACTCCGGGGATATATATGGTTCTTATAGAAGGGATACTCGTATAAACTTCAGAGAGGGCTCATTTGATTGGAAATAGAAAGTTCTAGTTCACTTTTAAAGGGTCAAAAGAGACCGAAGCTTAATTAGTTCCCCCACGCCCTTTTCCCAAAACCCACCCGATAAAAATTTTGAGATGGCAATCTTGTTAAAATAGTTCAAACATCAGATAATAAAAACTCCGAGGTTGACACAATCCCATTTTTTCACTTTGATATTGTTACTTTGATACCAGTTTTGATACTTTGATGAATGTTTAATTTTTTTTAAGTTTGGTTTTGAAATAAGGAATTTTTAAAAGCTTGAAATTTTTTGCAATCAAAAACGAACAAAAATTAATTTAAAAAAAACTATCCGAAAAATAAGTTTTTCAAAGAAAAGTAAAGGTCATTTTAAACTTAAGCTCAGCAGATACAAATAACTTTTAAATTTCAAACTCAAAACGGCCAGAAATTACTATTAAAGAATAAATGAAACCCAAAACGAACAGAAATTAGATAAACAATCATAGCAAAAATATACAACAAGTAATAATATAAATGAAGAAATAGGTCTTAAAGCGAGTAATGCTTAGATTTAATATGAAAATCAAGCTTAAAACGAAAAAAAATATTTTCCTATTGAAGTATAAATGAAACTTAAAACCAGCAGAAATTAAATAAACAATCAATGCAAACAAACATACAATAGATATTAATGTAAATTAATAAATAAATCTTAAAACGAGTGAAACTTAAATTGAATAGGCCAACCAAGCTTGAATTGAAAAAAAAAAAACACTAAAAACAAGAGTTTGGGTATGACCTCCTTCTTTCACTGTAAAAGTCTAAAACCTACTGCGTCATTGGCACTTTACTGAAAACTATATGCGTCTTGAACAGTCTTGGAAAGTATAAACAACATCAAATTGAATATTTGATGTATAATCATATTAATTGTTGAAAGATCCATCATTTCAAGAATTTACTTCACTGTAATTGTATTTTTATTTTCAATGCTGTAAGAACTGGAAAAGAAAATATTTGTAATATAATTAGTTTTCAGTTAAGCGCCAATGACGCAGTAGGCTTTTGGTTTTTATTTACAGTTAGAAAAGGAGCAGTCTCCAAACACTTGTTTGTAGTGAACTATATTCTATATTGTAAACTATATTGTAGTGAAACTATATTCTTTTTTAACAACTTTAAAAAGAGCTAATAAATTAAACTGAATATTTGATGTATAATAATATTAATTGCTGAAAGCTCTTAAGTTCAAAATGTTACTATAATTTTAATGTTTATTTTCAATATTAAGTACAAAAGAAAATATTTGTCATAAAATTGGTTTTCAGTAAAGCGCCAATGACGCAGTAGGTTTTAGACTTTTACAGTGAGAGAAGGAGGTCATACCCAAACTCTTGTTTGTAGTGATTTTTTTTTCCACTCATGCTTGTTTTGCATATTCAATTTAAGTTTGACTCGTTTTAAGATTTATTTATTAATTTACATTAATATCTATTGTACGTTTGTTTGCATTGATTGTTTATTTTCTGTTCGTTCTAAGTTTCATTTATGCTTCAATAGGAAAATGTTTTTTTTCGTTTTAAGCTTGATTTTCATATTAAATCAAAGCATTACTCGCTAAAAGATCTATCTATTCATTTATATTATTACTTGATTTATGTTTTTGCTATGATTGTTTATTTAATTTCTGTTCGTTTGGGGTTTCATTTATTCTTTAATAGTAATTTCTGGTCATTTTGAGTTTGAATTTTAAAATGTATTTGTATCTGCTGAGCTTAAGTTTAAAATGACCTTTACTTTTCTTTGAAAAACTTGTTTTCGGAAAGTTTTTTTTTAATTAATCAAACAGTTCGTGGTAACGAACTATAAGTAAGGAGCGACCCGGTTCAATGGTAACCAAAACTGTAGAAAACGGAAATTTTGATACCAATAGATACATCAAAAGAATCAGATTTTAATGCTGATTCCAAATATATAAGTTTCATAAAGTTTAGCCTACCTATCAAAAGTTACGCACCTGAGAAAATTTGGCTGATTTTTGAAAAAAGGGGTAAAGACCCCCTAAATGCTGTAGAACCTTAATGAAAATCACATCATAATATTCAGCGTATCAGAGAACCCTACTGCAGAAGTTTCAAGCTCCTATCTACAAAAATGTGGAATTTTGTATTTTTTTGCCAGAAGAAAGATCACGGATGCGTGTTTATTTGTTTGTTTGTTTGTTGTTTTTTTCGACCCAGTGGTCGTAGAATATCGTGGGAGGGCTCATTGGAACGGAAATTAAAAGTTCTAGTGCCCTTTTTAAGTGACCAAAAACATGGAGGGCAACTAGGCCCCCTCCCACGCTCATTTTTTTCCCAAAGTCAACCGATCAAAATTTTGAGAAAGCCATTTTATTCAGCATGGTCGAAAATATGATAACTATGTCTTTTAGGATGAATTAACCCCCCGAAGTCCCCGAGGGGAGGGCTGAAAGATATGAACTTTACCCAATGTTAACATATAGTATTGGTTATTGGGAAGTATACAGACGTTTTCAGGGGGGGGGGATTTTTTCTGGTAGTGAGGAGTGGGGTGGGGAGTGGTTCGGGGGTTAAGTGGGAGGATCTTTCCATGAAGGAAGTGTTCATGGGGGAAGGGACATTGCTATGAAGGGGTGCCGGATTTCCCAGCATTATTTAAAAAAACATCAGAAATTTATAATTAAAAAACAAGTTTTTCAACTGAAAGTAAGGAGCAACATCAAAACATAAAACGACAGAAAACATTACGTATATGATTGGGTTCACCCCCTAGTCAATACCTCGCTCTTTAAGCCAAAGATTATTTAGTACTTTCATAAGAGCTATTTATTCTAATTAACGGCATTTGTGATTAAGGGGTCATTTTTAAAGAATTGGAACACAATTCGAACTTTAGCTTAAAGAGCAAGGTATTGAAAAGGGGGCGAACCCTCTAATATACGTATTAAAAATATATGAATATAGAAGTTCGCTACGTAAGTTAATTCGTAAGTTACGTATATTTATTACTAATTAAAATGTTCGTAAATAAAATTAAACAGGTTTCGAGAAAACCATTTAACCAAATAAAAGTAAAATTAATATTCAAATTTGTTTTAATTATTCATGCTCGGTGAGCCGAAATCAAAACCTGCATTAATTCAAAAACGTTCAAAAATTAAATAAAAAAAATAAAAAATAAGAATAAAAAAATAAGAATTAAATAAAAAAATAAGTTTTTTTAACTGAAAGTAAGGAACGACGTTAAAACTTAAAACGAACAGAAATTATTCCGTATATGAAAGGGGCTGTCACCTCCTCAACGCCTCGCTCTTTACGCTAAAGTTTGACTTTCTCACAACTCTATTTTTTTTAAACGATGAAAAATCCTTACTTTCAGTTAAAAAACTTGTTTTTTTTATTTAATAAATACAAGATCGCGGATGTGTTTTTATTTGTTTGTTTTTTTCCCCCAGGGGTGATCGTACCAATCCAGTGGTCCTAGAATATCGCGAGAGGGCTCATTTGAACTGAAATTAAAAGTTCTAGTCTTGAGATAGCCATTTTGTTCAGCATAGTAGAAAATTTAATATGTATGTCTTTGAGAATACTTAATCCCGTACAGTCCCCGGGGGAAGGGCTGCAAGTTATGAACTTTGCCCATTGTTTACATATTGTACTGGTTATTGGGAAGTATACAGACCTTTTCAGATGGGATTTTTTATGGTGTGCGGGGGACTGGAGGAGATAACTACGTGGGAGGATCTTTCCATGGAAGATATTTATATGGGGGAAGGGACATTTTTATGAAGGGGGCGTCGGATTTCCCAGCATTATTGAAAAAACAATCAGAAATCAAATTTAAAAAACTATTTTTTTTCAACTGAAACTAAGGAGCAACATTAAAACTTAAAACGAACAGACATTATTACGTATATGAGGGGTTTCGCCACCTAGTCAATACCTCGCTCTTTACGCTAACGTTTTTTTAGTACTTTCAAAAGAGCTGTCTATTCTAATTAAACGGCCTTTGCGGATCAGGGGTCATTCTTAAAGAATTGGAACAAAATTCAAACTTTATGTAGCCAAATATATATATATATATATATATATATATATATATATATATATATATATATATTATATATATATATATATATATATATATATATATATATATATATATATATATATATATATATATATATATATATATATATATATATATATATATATTATATATATATATATATATATATATATATATATATATATATATATATATATATATATATATATATATATATATATATATATACATATATATATATATATATATATGTATATATATATATATAAATCGGTTGATTATTCATTCCTCTTTTTTTCTTGGGAAGACAACTTTTTCTTGATCTCAAAACCGTCATTTTGTTGCTTCATGATTAGCTCTAACTTAGCATGACACAAAAGCTTTCTGAAAGTGCTGATTGTACATGTAGATATGCTCCTTTAAGATCTTGTGCGTTATTTACTGTACGGTTAACTGTGTGGATCACTCTCATTAAAATATATATATATATATATATATATATATATATATATATATATATATATATATATATATATATATATATATATATATATATAAATATATATATATATATATATATATTATATATATATATATATATATATATATATATATTCGGTACACCCTTTTTCATGTGTACAAAAATTTGAACAAAAGGCTGGGGATCTAGTGTCATGGTATATTTTAAGCACAAAAAAGGCTAATTTTCTCGAAGAACTGTATTTAATAAACTTTCTCATTTTCAAGTAGATTAGCTTTCAAATTTTTTTTTGCATTTTTGAACAAGTAAATCTCTGGGAACATACCCTCTTGCGATGTGTTCATCTAAACCAAGAGTATCCACGCACAATTTTCTCCTTTTAAAGGCATTTTGTGTTGATATTAGACTTTCTAAATCACCACTGAGCACCTGGAGAAATTTCTACCTGGAGAAAGGGATGCTGCGCATCAGGAAAGATCCAGCTGAGAAAGCTAATTGACAAACGAAATTTCTAGACAATTTTGGACTATATCGGGTTAATAGCTCTTAGAAATATACACGAGACTTTTAGACATTTTCAAGATTAACAGTTACATGGTTTGACATTAAAGGGAGACCTTGGAGAACTATTAGGTTTCGCTTTGATATTGCTCGTAAGCTATTAATCTTAGCGCTTTATGGTTTATAAACTTATCTTCTGTTTTTCCTTCGAGATGTTTGGTTGTCGATGTTTTAACCGGATGTTTTAGTTTTGGGCTTCAATGAAAATCGTTGCGAAAACAAAAGCTTTCGTATGAGAAATGATTATCGTGGTGACAGACTTTAGGATAAACCAGGACAGGGATAATTTACATTTTTGAAGATTCAAAGCGCCTGAATACTGCTTGAATGAAATGATGGCCCAAAAGGTTCCCATCAGTCTTTGAAATAAAAATTTAAGTATAAAAGGGGTTTGGTCAGAACTGGGCTTAACAGAATCTGAATTGAAATGGCCTGATATAAGAAAATAAAGATACTTAAATTCTACTGTTAATTTAATTCTACGTATTCACGTGACTTCGGAAGATACTTGTTTATATTGTACATGAATATAGGTAATTATCAAACCGTTCGTGATAATGAACGCTAGGTAAAGAGTGACTCTTATTAAGGGATCTATTTTTCTCAATGATAACCTGCCATACAAGAAAGGAAGAAACGGAGCATAAACAAAGGAAAAAAACACTAAAAGGTAAGCAAACAATTACTAACACAGCAGGCACTATAATGAAATTCAGGTTCATTGCCAAGATCGGCCTTCAATAATCGAATAAAGGAAAACCCTTAAAATACAACAAATGCTTAGGTAAATTACTAGGGCAGTACCAAAGAGCTATAAAATTACCTTAAATTACCTTAAATCGCACTTGCTAGCGATATGGACGAGTCCAGTGTACGCCAGTTAAAGATGAGATTGTGAACAGAATATACATAAACACTTTACTGAAAATATTCAAATGAATTTACTGAAAAAAAATGTGCATTTGTCAGTTTAATATACATATGCTGATATTTATACCTTAAAATCTTAATTAATTTTGTTTTTTTAAAGTTATAAGTGAAAACATTTAAAAGAAATATTTTTTCAGTAAAGTACAAATTATATTCTGGCATTTAGAAGGCAAAAGGTTTAGAACCCTACTCAGATTAATTTCTGCTCGTTTTGAGCTTGACTTATTTTAATTTCTGTTTGTTTTGGGTTTCATTTATTTATTGATACTGATTTGTGGTAGTTGTATGCTTGGTGGATTATTTGATTCTATTTTTGTACATTTTTGGTTTAATGGAGTCCTTTACTTTTTTTTGAAAAACGTATTTTGCGCAAAAAGGTTTTTTGATTAATTTCTTCTCGTTTTATATTGACATAGTCTTTTTCAGGGAGAAAGACTCAGCCTCTTCTGAAGTTAAACAACTCTCCCTTCAATAAAAACCTTTAATACCCCTCGCCATAACTTACAACCCTTGTCCCCTAAACTCTGGGGTTTGTTTCAACCCCAAAAGTTTTGTTATATGATATTTAGACTATTTTGAATAGAATGGCTAAATCGAAATTTCTATTAGACGCATTTCGGGACATTATGACGAGTGTCGGGGTGAGAGGGTAGCTGCCCTCTGATTCTTTGACTCTTAAAAAGAGCGCTAGAGCGTCTGATTACCAATCCAATGAGTCCCCTTTGAATTTTATACGACCACACTTTCTATAAGAACTCTGTATGTCCCCAGGGCACAACTTACAACCCTTGCCCTTAGGGTTGGGGGGATTTCTTATCCTCAAAGACTTAATTTCCAGACCTTTCTGATAGGTTTAACAAAATAGCTATATCAAAATTTTGATTAGAAGTGTTAGAAGTGGGGAAATGATAGGCATGGAAGGAGACAGTTGCCCTCTGATCACTTTCGACTAAAAAAAGGCACTAGTCCTCTCAATTTCCAATCGAATAAACCCTTTTTGAAGCTTCTACGACAAAACTTTCTATAAAAGCATTATATGCCCCAAGGATATAGCTTACGACCCTTTTCATGAGGGCTATGGGAGAGGGATGTTATCCTCAAAGACATAATTTCCAGACCTTTTGACTACGTTGAACAAAATAGCCATATCAAAATATTGATCGGAAATGTCAGGGGAAATGATGGGCGTTGGGGGGGGGGGAGGAGGCGATTCTTCCTCTGATTACTTTCGACTATTGAAAAGGGCAATAGCCCTCTCAATTTCCAATCGAAAGAAACTTTTTTTGAAGTTTTACGACAACACTTTCTATATGACACTATATACCCCCAGGGCATAACTTAAAACCTTAGCCCTGGGGGCTCTTGGGGATAGTCATACTCAAAAATATAATTTCCGGGCCCTTCAAAAACGTTCAACAAAATTACCATATCAAAATATTGATCAGAAGTGTTGGGGAAATGATGGGTATGGGGGGGCATTCACCCTCCGATCGCTTTTTACTATTAATAAAGGCACTAGCCCTCTCAATTCCCGATTGAATTAGTCCTTTTTGAAGTTTCTATGACAACGCTGGCAAAGACCTAATTTCCAGAACTTTCAACTATGTTGAACAAAATGTCTATCTCAAAATTTTGATTGGATGTGTTTGGGGAAATGGTATGCTTGAGAGGGGCGTTAGTTGCCCTCCAATCACTTTCGACTATTAAATAGGACAATAGCACTTTCAATTTCCAATGGAATGAACCCTTTTTGAAGTTTCTACGATAACGCTTTCTATAAAACCTTAAATGCCCCCAGGGTATAACTTACAACCCTTGCGCAGAGGGCTGTGGGGGGAGTGTCATCCTGAAAGACATAATTTCTGGGCTTTTCAGCTACGCTGAACAAAATGGCTATCTCAAATTTTTTATTGGATGTTTTTGGGGGAAATGGTGGGCGTGGGAGTGGTTGTTAATTATCTTCCAATCACTTTCGACTGTTAAAAAAGGCGCTAGCCCTTCGAAGTTTCAATTACAACACTCTATCAAAACCTTATATGCCCCCAAGGCATATTTTACAACCCTTGTCGTGAGGGGTGTGTGGAGGGGGGGGGGGTGTCGATCATCCTCAAAGACATAATACCCAGAACTTTCAACTACGTCGAAAAAAAAATGACGTTGAAATCTAAAAATTTTGATTGGATGTGTTTGGGAAATGGTGAGTGTGAGAGGAAAGTTAGTTGCCCTCCAATCAGTTTCGACTAGCTTATTAAAAGAGCACTAGCCCTTTCAATTTCCAATTGAATGAGCCTTTTTTGAAGTTTATAGGACAACACTTTTTATAAAAAATCTTATATGCCCCCAGGGCATAGCTTACAACCTTAGCCCTGAGAGCTCTGGGGGGAGTGTCATCCTCAAAGACCGAATTTCCAGAACTTTCATCTATGTTGAACAAAATGGCTCTCTCAAAATTTTGATTGGATGTGTTTGGGGAAGTGGTGAGCTTGAGAGGGGGGTTAGTTGCCCTCCAATCCCATTCGACAGTTAAAAAGGGCACTAGCCCTTTCAGTTTTCAATCTAATGAGCCCTTTTTGAAGTCTCTACGAAAGCGCTTTCTATAAAAACCTTATATGCCCCCTGGCATAACCTACAACCTTCACCCTGAGGGGTTTGGGGGGCTTGTCATCCTCAAAATGATAATTTCCATAACTTTCAAGTTGATTGAACAAAATGGCTATCCCAAAATTTTAATTGAATGTGTTTGGGGAAATGGTGGGCGTGAGAGGGAGGTTAGTTGCTCTCCATTCACTTTCGACTATTAAAATGAGCACTAACCCTTTTAATTTCCAATCAAATGAGCTCTTTTTGATGTTTCTAAGACAACACTTTCTATAAAAACCTTACATGCCCCCAGGGTACAACTTACAACCCTTTCCCTGAGGGCTCTGAGGGGGTTGTCATCCTAAAAGTCTTAATTTCCAGAACTTTTAACTACGTTGAAAAAAATGAATATCTCAAAATTTTGACTGGATGTGTTTGTGGAAATGGTGGGGGTGAGAGGGGGGGTTAGTTGCCCTCCAGTTACTTTCAACTATTAAAAAGGGTAGGCCACTAGTAATTTCAATTTTCAATCGAATGAGCCCTTTTTGAAGTTTTACGACAACGCTTTCTATAAAAACCTCATATGCCCCTAGGGCATAACTTACAACCCTTGCCCTGAGGGCTGTGGGATGTTGTCATCCTCAAAGACATAATTTCCAGAACTTTCAACTACATTGAAAAAATGGCTATCTCAAAATTTTGATTGTATGTGCTTGGGAAAATGGTGGGCGTGAGAGGGGGTTTAGTTGCCCTCCAGTTACTTTCAACTATTAAAAAGGGTAGGCTACTAGTAATTTCAATTTTCAATCGAATGAGCCCTTTTTGAAGTTTTACGACAACGATTTCTATAAAAACCTCATATGCTCCCAGGGCATAACTTACAACCCTTGCCCTGAGGGCTGTGGGGTGTTGTCATCCTCAAGGACATAATTTCCGGAACTTTCAACAACGTGGAAAAAAAACTATCTAAAATTTTGAGTGTATGTGTTTGGGAAAATAGTGGGCGTGAGAGGGGGGTTGGTTTCTCTCCAATTACTTTCGACTATTAAAAAGACCACAAGCAATTTCAATTTTCAATGGAATGAGCCCTTTTTGAAGTTTCCACGACAACGTTTTCTATGTAAGACCATACATGCCTCCAGGGCATAACTTACAATCCTTGCCCTGAGGGCTGGGGGGTGGGAGTGTCATCCCTAAAGACCTAATTACCAAAACTTTCAACGACGTTGAAAAAAATGGCTATCTGAAAATTTTAGTTGTATGTGTTTGGGGAAATGGTGGGCGTGAGAGGGGGATAAATTGCTCTCCAATCATTTTCGACTATTAAAAAGGGCACTAGCCCTTTAAATTTCCAATCAAATGAGTCCTTTTCTAAGTTTCTACGACAAAACTTTCTATAAAAACCTTACATACCCCCAGGGTATAACTTACAACCCTTGTCCTGAGGGCTCTGAGGGGGTTGTCATCAAAAGACCTAAGTTCCAGAACTTTTAACTACGTTGAACAAAATGAATATCTCAAAATTTTGATTGGATGTTTGGGGAACTGGTGGGCGTGAGAGGGGGTTAGTTGCCCTCCAATTACTTTCAACTATTAAGAAGGGGACTAGCCCTTTCAATTTTGAATCGAATGAGCCCTTTTTGCAGTTTTCCGACAACGCTTTCTATAAAAACCTCATATAACCCCAGGGCATAACTTACAACCCTTGCTCTGAGGGCTGTGGGGGGTTGTCATCCTCAAAGACATAATTTTCAGATCTTTCAACTACGTTAAAAAAAATGGCTATCTGAAAATGTTGATTGTAAGTGTTTGGAAAAATGGCAGGCGTGAGAGGGGGATTAGTTGCCCTCCAATTACTTTTGACAATTAAAAGGCAACTAGCCATTTGGATTTCCAATGGAATGAGGCCTTTTCGAAATTTCTACGACAACGTTTTCTATAAAACCATATATTCCCCCAGGGAATAACTTACAACCCTTTCCCTGAGGGCTTTGGGAGGGTGTCATCCTCAAAGACCTAATTTTCAGAACTTTCAACTACGTTGAACAAAATTGTCTCAAAGTTTTGGATTGGATGTGTTTGGGAAAAGTGGGCGTGAGAGGGGGGTTAGTTGCCCTCCCATCAGTTTCGACTATTAAAAAGAGCACTAGCCCTTTGAATTTCCAATCGAATGAGCCTTTTTTTTAGTTTCTACGACAACGCTTTCTATAAAAATCTTATATGCCCCAGGGCATAACTTACAACCCTTGCCCTGAGAGCTTTGGAGGAGTGTTCTCCTCAAAAACATAATTTCTGTGTGGAAATCAACTATACTGAACAAAATGGCTATCTCAAAATTTTGATTGGATGTGTTTGGGGAAATGGTGGGCGTGGAAGGGGTGTTAGTTGCCTTCCAATCACTTTCGACTATCAAAAAGCACACTAGCCACTCCAATGCCTAATCGAATGAGCCTTTTTCGAAGTTTCTACGACAACTCCTTCGATACGAAGTGCCCTGGTCTAACCCCAATAAATAATACATTCTGCCAACATCGTTCTTTACTTAGGCAGCGCGAACGGGCTGCCTATGATAGTTAAGTCAAATTGAAAGTCAAAATGTATTTATGCTAAGAAATTGTTGGGGGAGGGGGTTCTTCTTTTCTTTAAACGTGATTAGCATTGCGATATTTGTGTTGTTGATTTTATGACAAATAAAAAAACTGCTCTTTTCGAAAAGCATCCAATTTTCTGCAAAGCGCAAATTTCTGTTCGATTAGGTTTCATTTTATTCATTCATGTAAAATTCTGCTTGTTGTAACTTTGAATATTAATGTCTCTTTTGTTCATGTTCGCTTAAGTTTTAATTTTTCTCTTTACTTTTTTGGAGAACCATTTTTAGAATGTGTTCTTATAGATAAATATATTAAGAAATTCAGTGGACATAAACTTTATGTGTCACCAATAATAGCTTTAGCAGTAGGAACCTAATGTGTGCAGCTATTTAGGTATGTAAACAAGGAATCAATTGGGGGAGTTAAACTCTCCTAGACCTAGACTTTGCTGATGATTTAAGCATCCTACATGAAAACATTAGCAAAATAAATGATTTTTTAGAGGGTTTGCGAGTTCAGGGTGTAAGAATATGTTTGAAAAATTAAAGTTAAGAAGACTAAGTTGCTAAAAATAAAAATAAGTGAAGGTGAAGAGGTAATGTTGCGTAAAGGGTAGACAGCTTCACTTACCTAGGTAGTATTAATAGTGAAGACGGTGGGTATAGAGAAGATGTTCAATGTAGAACAGCCAAGGCCCAGGGCTTTTTTTCACAGTTGAAAAAAGTTTGGAAGAATAGGAACATAAGCCTGTGAACCAAGATTAGAACATTGGAAGCTACAGTGATGTTTGTGGTCAAGTATGTATATCTGAAGCGTGGGCACTCCGAAAAAACGGAGGGGAATTTACTAGATATTTTCCAGAGAAATTCCCTATGGATCGTTTTGGGTACCCGACTGACTGACCGTATGGCAAACAGTAAGTTGTACGAAAAATTTGGTCAAATCCAGGGTTGCCAACTGGACAAAATTTATGTCAAAATGACACATTCCCATGTGCCGGGACACAATGATATAAAAAGGCAAAAAACACATTTTAGAAATTTAGGACATAAAAGAGCAAATAAGGGACACAATTTGTAATTCTATGACATAAAACAAAGCATTTCCTTGTTGGATATATTTTTCGGTAAAAAAAATAGTCACTGTTCGCTAAACTCGGTAATTTTTTTCTTTGTTTCTTTTTTGATAATCCAGGTTTTGCCAGAGATGTCATAAGTAAAGAATTTTCTCCAAAGTAAGGGATTTATATGTTTACATGAGTTTCGTGCTTTCACACTTAGGCGTCTTATATGGATTTTTTTCGTTTTCATTATATTTACCTATAACTAACCGCTTCGAAAGAGGTTTACAAAGCGTCTTTTGATCAAAAATACAACTGGTAGGAAAAAATAATCTCTAGTTTTTTAGATTTCAAGATGGAGATTCTAGCTTAAAATGACACACTTTTGATACTCAGGGGACGCATTCATGGGCTAAAAAGTTGGCAACCATGGTCCAATCCTGCTTTCTAGGGCTATAATGAGAGAAAGGTTGAGATGGCTAGTTTACGTTAGACAGATGAAGTATGACAGATTGCAAAAGATCGTCCTTGTTGGCCAACCAGCAAGGGCCAAACAAATAGGAGGCCGTCTCCAAATGGGGTGGAGGATTTTCTAAGGAAGGACTTAAGAGAAATGGGAACTTGTTACGAGGGAGTAAAGAGAAATGTTTTGAATAAATTTGGATGGAGGAGGTGCGCGCGTAGCCTTGTTGGCCTCAGACGGATTGTTGCTTAAGTAAGTTATTAGTAGTAGCAGTAGTAGTAGTAGTAGTAGTAGTAGCAGCAGCAGCGGTAGTAGTAGTAGCGGTAGTAGTAGAAGTATTATCACAGGAGACCTTATCAAGAGTAAGCTGATAGTCCGAGAGGATCTACTGAGGGCGATACCATCTCAAAGGGTCAGGAAGAAGAACTAATGGTGATGTTAAGAAGGATTAATGACATTATAGAAGCTGGCGAAGAGTATCTAATGGAAGGTGTTTAATTAAAAAAAAAAAAATAATTCTGACACGATCCATAAAACACTGTACCATAAACACCGATCAATCATAGAAACTGGACTACTTACTTTTTAACAAAATATTAACTCGTTAGCTTTTATTCTACAAAATTATATCGAGCAGGAATTATATTTAGAACTTGTTTTTAGACCAGTTATCCTTAATTCTGAATCGCTTCAAGCGCGTCGAGTGGGGTCTGGAATGTCAATCTTGCTAAAGGCTGTCCTACAGTTAGGCTGACTAAAACCAGTGCGGATGTAATTGACCCAAGTTTATAAGTTTGAAGGAGGGAGATATGACCTCAGGAATCTATGATTACGAAAACCTAAATTCATCCATAACTAAGAAATACTGGTTATGAAGTTGCAGGGAGGTGGTAAGAGAAATTGTAATTCAGGGGCCTACTCTAGGCCCTCCATTTATTGCTACTATGGATATTTCTTAGTTTTATTTTTGATAAAAGATGCTTGAATGCTTTTGAACCTGTAGGTGCTTGTAAAGTATAATAGGATATTCTCAATACCACGAACTACGAGTAGGAAGCTTCACTTTAGCTATTTCGTACGATTTTATTTTTCGTTGACCGTGTTTCAACAATTAGATGCTCTCTCCATCCTAGCGGCAAGACAGTAGTTTCTGTAATTCTTTTCGTTCTCCCAGGTAAAATGACACTTCTGAGTCCGATCAATACAATTGTCTTGCTGTGATACAAATCTTCTCTACATTTTTAGGGGTTATCCTTTATTATTATCTTCTACTGTGACAATTTTCTTCTTTTAAACGTCACTGTATTGATAGGTAGTGAAATGGAGTTTCTAAGAGTTTTTTTTTTTCTATATAGTAATCAGTTCCTTTTAAAAGAACAACACCGTTATTTGGATAAATTGCATGGTAAATTGCATCGAATATAGTAAATTGCATAGAAAAAAGTATGGTAAATTGCATTGAATACAAAATATCCAAGTAATTCCAAGCATTTTGTATAAATCAGGAAAATATGTAAACGTAAAACTGGTAGGATTAGGGTGTATATTGTAATTAGAGGTTCGGAAATGCTGGGTTCTGGTGAAAAATTTTTCATGAATTTAGCTTCAGCCTGATCGAAGGCATTTCAAAGATGTCCAAATACCAGTCCCCCCCCCCATTTTTCCATCTTCGGGATTCTGGCCTTTCGTAAATTGTAACAACTTGTATTAATGTTTTCGAAAAAATTCAATTTGTAATTTAGCCCATTGTCTTCTAGTTTTCTTTGATGTATAAATAATGTTACCACTTCATCACAACACTAAGTTGTCACACATTAGCAAGAATCATCATCCATTTGCTTCTGTTTAAAGCTTCTACTTCGATCATCTCTAAAGAGGTTCCAAGCAACTTTCCGTCATTTCTTTGAAGTCTCATCCCGGCCTCTCCCTGTTAACCTTACCTTTTTTCTTTCCCCTTTGCAGGTGACAAAATAGGAGTTTTTAGATATGCAGTATTCTTGATCAAGAGAACACACAGGGCACAGTCAAACCACCCTTTTAAGGTGCAGACACCGGTCAGGGTCAAGCTACTAAATTCACAAGCCACTCGCACTCGGCATCTTCTTGCCAAATCACCCTAAAAAAATTTCTCAGAAATAGTCTAGAATATCAGCCACCTCTTACTTTAGGGCCACGCTGACGTTTCATAGTTAGCTAAGCTTACCGCTTTCTTCTCCAGAGAGTAGAGAGCCTTGTGTTACACGTCATATCCATTTTTGTACTCTAATAGGAATGGCGTGGGGAGAGGAAGGCTGGAGTCGTCCCCCCCTCCTGCTAATGTCCACTTGTAAACATGAAGAATTTTTTAGCCCCATATGTAAGGCAGATATCTGATATTTGTGTCCTCTGAGTTTCCAAAAACTGATTTAGGGGCCGAAAATTTTAAAAACGGGCCGCAGAAAACAAAAGGTTGATAGTCTTCCTACAGCCATAATATTGATAACTTTCAGTATACGATTATGATTCTCTAAGAAATTCAAGAAATCTCAGTTCTAATTAGAGGGCTAGTTTTTAATATTCTATAGATATTGGGAAATATCACGAATTAGTTTATTTGAGCTAGTTTTAAGGATGTATTTTGCGCAATCTGCGAAGCAAAAATTGCTGTTCATCGTATAGTTTCTACTTCACTCTTTACTTCCATGTGAAAACTTTATTTTTGAAAATAAATTTTTGCTCGTTTTATAACACAATAAACCTTCCAAAAAGATGTTTGTTTAATTTAGGCTATGCAACTACAGAACTCAATACTTTTTTTTCTCTAAAATAGGACCTTTAATACAGATAAGATATTACTTCGGCTCCTTGCGTTGTGACAGCGTTGTGACAGATTGTGACCGTGACAGCGACTGCGACTACGGCTACTTGCGACTATGATTACTTGTGACTGCTTGCGAGTGCTGGAACTGCGACTGTCACTACTTGCGACTTCGAATATTTACCACTTTGACTGTGACTATGACTATAGACAGCATATGTTGTCTTTATCTTTGCCATGATTATTTATTTTGATTTCTGTTCGTTTTGGGCTTCATTATTCTTTGATAGTAATTTCTGGTCGTCTTAGTTTGAAATTAAATATAAAGAAGCACGTTTCCTCAACACCTCGCTCTTTACGTTAAAGTTTTTTATTACTTGAAAAAGTAGAGTGGTGATAAAGAGCCAAACTTTAGCGTTAAGAGCGAGGCGCTGAGGAGGGGACGTAGTTTTTCGACTAATGCAGGTTTAAATTTAGCTTACCGTACATGAAAAATTAAAGCGAAATTTGCATATTAATTTTGGCAGAACGGCCCCTGTGTTTCAGTAACCGTTCTTAAGAAATTGGGACAAGCAGTCAGACTCTTGCGTAAACAGCAAGGTATTAAGGAGGGGGCAACCCCTAATATACGGAAAAAAAATTTGTTTTGAGTTTTAATGTTACTCCTTGCTTTCGGTAAAAAAAAACTTGATTCCTTATTTAATTACTGATCGTTTTTAAATAGTTCCGGTAAATCTTGATCACCCTTCATGAGATATACCCCCTCCTCATGAAAATTCCTCCATGGAAATTTTATACAACGTAAATTACACCCCGCCCTTTCGTTAATTTCACCCTGAAAATCCCCCTCCCCGTCAAATTTCTTGCAGACGATTCGGCCTGAAAAATTCTCCTTACTTTCTTTCACTTGAAAAGACTTTAATCTCTAGTTAGTTTCTCGATCACTCCAGTAATACCCCCTTCCATGGAATTTTTTTCCCATAAATCAAAACACATCGAAAATTCCCCGTGGATAATTCTCCAGAACATCTCCACATGCAAAATTTGGCAAAGAGAATGTAAGACAATTAAAAAGGATTTTGAATAGGAATTCTGTCAAATTCCCCCAGTGTAACATTTCCCCTGGAACACCCCCCCCCCCCAGAAACTTCTCTTTCCAAGGAAGATCCTCCCTCTAGAAATCCACCCAAATCAAAAACTCCCCCTCCCTGAAAAATGTCTGTATATTATCCAATAACAAATACTAAACTTAAACCATGGACAAATTTGACAACTTACAGGCCTTTTCCCCGCGGTCTGTGGGGGGTCATTGTATCCCAAAAGACACAGTTATTTGATCTTTCAACTATGCTGGACAAAATGGCTATCTCAAAATTTTGGTCACAACTTTATTAAGAAAAAATGGGCGTGGGCTGGGGGTCAGCAGCCCTCCAACCTTTTCGGTCACTTAACTAAGGCACTATAAATTTCAATTTCCGTTCGAATGCACCCTTTACCGATCTTCTAGGACCATTATTTCAATACGACCACCCCTGGAAAATAAAAACATACAAAAAAAAACAAATAAACACGTATCCGTGATCTGTCTTCGGGCAAAAATAGCCAAAATCCTACATTTTTGTATATAGGAGCCTGAAACTTCTACAGAAGGGTTCTCTGGTACGCTGAGTCTGATCGCGTTGTTTTCTTTAAGGTTCAGTGAATTTTAGGGGCGTTTTCCCCCTGTTTCAAAAATCAGGTAAATTTTCTCAGACTAGTAACTTTTCATGGGTAACACTAAACTTGATGAATCTTATATATTTGGAATCAGCATAATGAGCTAATTCTTTTTACAATTCATTATTATAATTATTCAAGACCCAGAATTAATTTTGTAATAGAAAAAAAACACTTCTGTTTGCAGTTTTGCATTTTTTAAAAGCAGCGGCATCATTTTTTTTTTTAAGGAACGTGGATGAAAAAATTAGCAAAAAAAAAGATAGAAACATCAAACAGCTTAAGAAGATGAAACTTTCCTTTGAAAGAATAGTTTTGTTTAGAATCAATAGACTTTAAAGTTTGAATATTTACGGTCGAAAAGTGTTGCAAAATTGAACTTCTTAATTTTGGTTATTAACTCTCATGTATGAGCCTGGCAAAGCTGCCGGGTATCAGCCTTCTCATGTATCAGCCTGGCAAAGCTGCCAGGTATCAGCCTTTCGTCAGTTTGGCAAAGCTGACGAAAATATGATACTATCCTAAAAGCTCCATAATTTTGAAAAGAAAAAAATCTTAAAAACTTGTTCTTTTCAGGTATGATAGACATGAGATTTTTGGCAAAAATTGTTTTATTTTGATATCCTTGGTACTTTAATTGCTTCGTTTGATGTGGTTCGTCCAAATTTTTTAATATTGCATCTGAGGAGATTGGAGCTGTTTTGTGCAATCACACTCCCATACCACAGCCTCCAAACTTACATTTGGTACAATTTATCATTCAAACAACAATTTGCAAGAAAAGAATGATGCGCAACATCGTATTTTAGACAAACTTATTTCTTCGTGTTTTTTTTTTTATAATTTTTTATAAGGTACCTTTTATTAATGGAATACACGGAAAAAATAAAAGGCTGTGCTTGGAAGTTTGTAAAATTTGTACGGATTTGCTAAGATTGTGGATTTTTACCTTCAATATATTCCTTTCCATGTGAATGTACCAAACATTTTCGGGAATACGAAACATGAAATAAACCTTCAAAAAATAGATATTTTCCCTCATATGGGCTTATCTAAAATTTTATGAAATCAACCATCAAATGGTACGTCTTTTCCCTCATATGGGCTTATCTAAAATTTTATGAAATCAACCTTCAAATGGTAGGTCTTTTCCCTCATATGGGCTTATCTAAAATTTTGATGAAAGGTTAATCATAATTTTACTTCACTTTTTTTCTTATTTTTCGAAAATCAGAACTCGATAACGAAGATTTTCCCGATTATGAAACTGTCACTGTTTTTATTGCTTGGCAACAAGCCAGCATTGTATAATCTTATCCTCTCTATTCGATGCAATAACGCCATTTAACTAGAACTGAAAACTTAAAGATCGACATCTCAAAGGAAGTTCTTTACAATATATTTCTGAAATACATTCTGCCCCTAGGATTCAGATCCAATTTAGTCAAAAGCCCAAAGGCAAGATGTCTGTCATGCATTAATTCTTAATAGTATCAATTCAATGAGAAAATAAGTGTGAGGACATATTCGATTTATTTTGATTAAGAAAAATAAAGCAAAAATAGAAAAATTCCATGAAATAAAATAGGTTCTAAGCACTTTGGATTGACAATGTTTCTTGGATTAGTAACATCCAAGTTAATGAATTTTGTATGTTTGGAATTACCATTAAAAGCCTATCCTTTTCATAGGCAGTGTAATAACGCTACCTAAGTAAAGAGCATGTGGACATAATGTATTATTTATCATTTTTTTTTTAGCCCAGGGCACTTAGTATAAAAGGATCTGTCATGGAAAATTAGGAAGGGGCTCATTTGAGTGGAAATTGAAAGTTTTGGGGCCCTTTTAATATTCAAAAATGATTGGAGGGCAATCGCCCTCCCCAAGCCAATCGTTTCCCCACACACATTCAATCAAAATTTTGAGATACCCATTTTAATCAACGCAGCTGATAGGTCCACTAATTATGTCTTTGAGAATGGCCCCCCCCCCTCCCACAGCCTTCAGAGTAAGACCTATAAGTTACACCCCGGGGCACGTAGGTTTTTTTTGGGAAAGGGTGGTCGCATAAACTTTGGGGGGTGCTCATTGGATTGGCATTCAGAAGTTCTAGTGCCATTTTTAAGAGACAAAGTGATAAGAGAGCAAGTAACCCCCCTTTTAATGCTCTATTTTCCCCAAATGCATCCGATAGAAATTTTGAGACAGTTTTGCTTAAAAATAAATAAATAAATGAACGTGGAATGTCAGTTTAATATACACATAATGATATTTATTCCTTAAAGTATTAATAGTTTTTCATTTATTAAAGCTAAAAAAGTGAAAACATTTAATGCGTATTTTGTTTCCAGTAAACGATAAACAAACAAAACACTGCCTTTCCTCATGGAAAGGTAGTGTGGTCTCCAAAATTATCTTTTCCAGTAAATGGCAAATTATTTTCTGGTTTTGAGAAGGCAGGGGGGGGGTGTCAGACCTACTTTCCTTTTCTTTGAAAAACTTATTTTGTGAATATTTTTTTTAATTAATTCACCAAAAACAACTACCTAAGCCCTTCTAGGGTGATTTACATTCTGGTAGAGAGCTAGCAGAAGACACAAACAATTAAAGTAGGGGAGGGTATCCGTAGTTGGGACAATTTTGTGTGTTTGCCTCCAACTCCCTAATGCTTTGTAATGAGGAAAAAAAGTTCTCATCATCTTTTGCATTAACTGAGGAAGTTATCCACACGGTTTAAAACTGGGAGCTCATTCAGTTTTTAAGGAAAGCTATAAATTTCACAATCCCCCATTTTGTCCCACGTATGGAATAGGGCTCTATAGACGGGACAAGTGGTAACCATACTTGGGACACCCCTTAACATGTCTTCTTGCTACAAAACTCAGCTCTTTAATAGAGATAATGGAGTAAAACTATAAATAGAGAAAGAAAGAAACACAAATGTTTAAAACAAGGATTATGAAAAGCACTCTTCATTTGTTTGCAGTATATCAAATTCTGATTTATTAAGAGGAAAATCAAAATGTCCTGCTTTTCTTGCAGTGTGTCTTGAAGGCACAGGGTTTGGCAAGAGAGTTGTGATATCAGCGAAACTATGCTAGTAAGAAGCATCAGTAGGGACAAACCTTAAGAATGGAGCTTTTGAAATACCAAATTTCTACCTTTTGTTTTTCTGCAAGTTTTGAAATGATTTTACCAACACTGTGGCATTTTCTTTTTTTGTTCCATTGTCAAGAACCAAAACAAAGTCATCAACATTTAAAGCAGAAAAATGGGGCTCCTCACAACTGAAGGCCCTTCTTTCGGGTCTGTTTTATTGACATTTGAAACATCTTCCAAGGGTGAAACCTCTTCTAGGCTGCTCTCACTTTCAATAAAGAGTGATTTCTTAGGAAATTTGGATTTTAAACGAGGGTTTGTGAGAGCCTCTTTCTCTTTCCTAGCTTTTAGAAGCAAATCCTGCTCCTCAATTTTTTTCTCTGGAGCATCCACCAGTATTCTGCAGACTCCTTTTGGTCGATATTTTGATGTAACCTTTCTCAGCCGAGCTTTTGGATATGGCCTTATCATTACATGTGAAACTGCCTGGATTGAAGTACATGTGACTTGTGTGCGTTTAGATGCTACATCTCCCCCTTGTTCTTGATTCGAGGAAGTCATGTCGTCATCTGTTGGCTCAGACGCAGACTTACTCAATGGTTGGTCAGTTACTGTTGATGGCAAAAAGTCGTCATCGGCATAAATGTGGTCATTAGAAGGGCAAATACCTGTTGTTTGAAAACCTGCAGTGATGTTCAATGGGGTGAATGAAAGAGGATAAGCAATGCCAAGAAACTGGGAGATCTCATACAGAGAAACTGGAAAAAGCTTTGTTATTATGGGATTTCAGCGAGTAGAAGACCCCAAGATCAAGTGGTTGCAGTCTGTGTGACGTATGTGGAGGCAAGGTTAACATGATCACATTGTTATCTTTTGCTACCTGGATGGCTTCAACTGTTAAGTGTGATTTGTGATTATCCATAATAAGTAGCTGAGTCTTCTCTTCACTTGGCTTTAAAGTGGAGGCAAAGTGATGAGGAAAGTCAATGAACACTGAAGCTGCAGTCCAGCCACTGTCACTAAAGCAAACAATATTACCAGATGAAGCTCTAAAGTCATCTTTGCTGCTGTTTCTTTCCTTGGGAAGATCATTATTAGTGGAATTGAGTTTCCAGATGCTGAAACACAGGCAAGAATATCACAGTCTGTACTCTATCTGCAAAAGTTGCTCTTCCAACTTGACGTATTCCAATCTCAGCAACAATCTTGAGCGGCCTTTGTACAGTAGTCAAGGCACTCTCATCCATATTCCATATACTCTGGGGAGAGAAAGCATACATGGTCATAACACAACACAGCTTGGAGAAGAATACGCTGACATTGTAGAGGTTGAAACTGGTTCCCCTGGAGAGGCTAGTTTTTTTAGGTTTTCTGAGTGAAAGGCCTTGATTTTACAACCTAAATCCATATTACCATTTCTTGCCTGCTCCTTTCTTGTCATCCCAAATTGATACAGCAATCCAATTTTTTGTACCAATACTTGGGACAGTCCGAAGTTTGAAACCAAAAATAGTCACTGAAATAATTCAATTTTAATCTAAAATGGTAAAAAGAACTCTTCAGACTCACAAATTCTTTTTCACAAGGAACTAATGAATAATGAAGCGAAAGTAAATGGTCACTTCAAACCTTATACCTCCCTAAACAGTTCACAAAACTTCACGAAATATTTTTTAGATTGTATCACTTTAAATAAAATGGTGACTTTGGATTTCAAACTTCTGAAAAAAGTAAATTATTTAATTTGGGTTAGCAGGAACCTCAGTCATATCAGTGAGGCTTAGCCCTCACTAAATAACAAATGTTTGCCTTGTTTACTTAGCTTTGATAATCATACCTCTCAAGCAGTTTGATGTTGCTCTTGTAAAACTTAAGAACTTTGTCTTGGAGCAGTTTGAGTTGTACAGGCTACTAAAGATTCTGCGACAAGCATGTTTATGTACCATTTTATTATGGATCCCTGATGGAGCCCTGTTGCTTTTCCATCAGATAAATGTCCCTTTTCTCTTGTACATACATTTACCTACAATATAATTCTATTTACAAGCTAAACTATCATAGAGGCTAGCATGTTTTCAGTGTAACAATTTCGCAAGAGGGAAGAAATTGGTTTGTATTGAAGTTCAATTTTTATCTTTTCATGGGCTTCCCATTGAAATATTATTTATGGGCAAAGCAAATGTAATTTTGGGTCCTCATTGATTTTATTAGCACACGGCGTCACGTGATGGTGAAAGAGGTGACCTTACCTCTTTTCTCTCTATACTCTTTTTAATTTAGTTCTTGTTTAGAATTCAGCTAGTTGATATTGGAGTTGACATTGGTAATGAAAGTGAGCTGTTTTCTACGACTGTATTAGATTATTCTCTCTGAGTCCAGGTAGAATTAGGAAGAGAGTGTTGAGAGTTATCGTCATTGTAGTACCCACCGGTTGACCCGTCTCCTTTCAAAGATATATTTATTAGTGGTGGCACAGGTCATGGCACCTTAGACCAAATAGTGTAATATTTACTCCCCCCACAGGTAGTGCACATGTCGTACCCACACTGGTTATAATATCAGGACTGGAAGAACTTGTAGAATCCATTGCCCGTCTCGACAGAAATAATATACCCAAGTGCCATCGATAGTGGTATCGGTGGCGCGGTGCCCCATACGCCGGTGGCATTAGAGTGCTAATAACCCCGTGATGAATTCTTACTTATTGATGCTTATCTCCAAGTTTACGACCCCACTGTTGACAACTCATCTACTCCTTCACTAAAAAAAAGCTTTCCCGATTTAATTCGATCTGAAGTTCAAACAAATTGAATAACTGTTAGATGGGCTGAGAAATCAACTTGAAAATTTAGTAAAAAAATTAAACATACTTGAGACTAAGTTGGATAATTATGAATAAATCATTGCTAGACAACCTACTGTTTTATGGCGGTAAGCAACAAACTGCAACAGTTTCTACATCAGCAGTATTGAATATCATTAACCAGACGAAGTTCTTTTAATTAAATTACCACAGCCTAAAATCACAAATGTATATAGACTGAGACCGAGTAATGCAGTAACATATGCGTACTCTCCTCAGCCATCCTCAAGGATTGGTATTCAACCATCTAAAAATGTATTCAAGGCTAAAACAAATTTGGCCACAATTGCTATTTTCGTGGCAAAATCAAACAGTTCGTGGTAACGAACGGTAAGTAAGGAGCGACCCGGCTCAATGGTAACCGAAACTCTAGAAAACGGGTTTTTGATACCAATAGATACATCAAAAGAATCAGATTTCAATGCTGATTTCAAATATATAACTTTCATCAAGTTTAGTGCTACCCATCAAAAGTTACGCGCCTGAGAAAATTTGGCTGATTTTCAAAAATAGGGGGAAAGACCCCCTAAAAGTTACAGAACCTTAATGAAAATCGCACCATCATATTCAGCGTATCAGAGAACCCTACTATAGAGGTTTCAAGCTCCTATCTACAAAAATGCGGAATTTTGCATTTTTTGCCAGAAGAAAGATCACGGATGCGTGTTTATTTGTTTTTTTGTTTGTTTTTTTTTCCAGGGGTGATCGTATCGACCCAGTGGTCCTAGAATATCGTGGGAGGGCTCATTGGAACGGAAATTAAAAGTTATAGTGCCCTTTTTAAGTGACCAAAAAATGGAGGGCAACTAGGCCCCCTCCCACGCTCATTTTTTTCCCAAAGTCATCCGATCAAAATTTTGAGATAGCCATTTTGTTCAGCATGGTCGAAAATATGATAAATATGTCTTTTAGGATGACTTAATCCCCCGAAGTCCCCGGGGGGAGGGCTAAAAGTTATGAACTTTACCCAATGTTAACATATAGTATTGGTTATTGGGAAGTATACAGACGTTTTCAGGAGGGTTTTTTCTGGTAGTGAGGGGGGGGGGGGTGGGGGGGGGGGGTCGGGGGTTATGTTGGAGGATCTGTCCATGAAGGAAGTTTTCATGGGGGAAGGGAAATTGCCATGAAGGGGGCGCCGGACTTGCCAGCATTATTTATTGGTTATTGGGAAGGATACAGACATTTTCAGGAAGGATTTTTTCTGGAGGATGGGGCTGGAGGAGGGGGTTACTCGGGAGAATCTTTCCGTGGAGGTAGTTTCTTTGGCGTAGGGGACATTTCTATGAAGGGGGCGCCGGATTTCCAAGCATTATTTAAAAAACGATCAGAAATTAAATTTAAAAAAAAACAAGTTTTTTTTCAACTGAAAATAAGAAGCAACATTAGAAATTAAAACGAACAGAAATTATAACGTATATGAGGGGGTTCTCCCCCAAGTCAATACCTCGCTCTTTACGCTACAGTTTTCTTTAGTGCTTTCAAAAGAGCTATCTATTCTAACTAAACGGCCTTTGTGATTCAGGGGTTTGTGAATTAAATTTGTTTTTAACTTTTAACGTAAAGAGCGAGGTATTGACTAAGGGGAGAACCCCCTCTTATACGTAATAACATATACGTAATAAAAAAAACAATAAAAAAACAAGCGATACGGCTCAATAGTGATCGAAACTTTAAAAACGGAATTTTGATGTCAATAAATGTATCAAAAGAATGGGTTTATAATGCTGATTCTAAATATATAAATTTTATTAAGTTTAGTATTACTCATCAAAGGCTACGAGCCTGAGAAAATTTACCCGATTTTTTAAAGAAGGGGGAAACAACCCCTACAAAAGAAAGAATTTTAATGAAAATCACACCGTCAGATTCAGCGTATCAGAAAACCCTATTACATAGGTTTCAAGCTCATATCTGCTAAAATCTGCAACTTTGTATTTTTTGCTAGAAGAAAAATATACGAATAAATTACGTCATAACCAAATTTAGAGACATCCATTTAGCAAAAGAAAAGTAAAATTTTTATGCAAATTTTGTTTACTTATTCAATGACGGTGAGCCAAAATAAAAGTTGCATTAACTAAAAAACGATCAGAAATTAAATAAAAAAAAAACAAGTTTTTTAAACTGAAAGTAAGGAGCGACATTAAAACTTAAAACGAACAAAAATTATTCCGTATATTAAAGGGGCTGTCCCCTCCTCAACGCCTCGCTCTTTACGCTAAAGTTTAACTTTGTCTCATAACTTTATTTTTTAAAACAATAAAAAACTTTAGCGTAAAGAGCGAAGCGTTGAGGAGGGGACAGCCCCTTTCATATACGGAATAATTTCTGTTCGTTTTAAGTTTTAATGTCGCTCCTTACTTTCAGTTTAAAAAACTTGTTTTTTTATTTAATCACTAACAAAGCATCCCAGAAACATCCTTAATGCGGCTAAGGACAAATTAGGTCGGCGAATCGCTTGGCCAGATCAAGTTCAAATTTTAGACAAGCCAAGAGATGGGACTGTGATAAGAACAATATTGTGGCTTGCCGACTGTGTTTTGTTTGGATGGGTTTATTTCAGGATACTTTTCTTGTAGGATTGTTTCTAAGTGACATGCATTTCTTTTAGTGTTTGTTCTTTTATTCTTTTTATATTTTTTTTAAAATGTTTTACATTTCTTTCATTTCTTCTCAAGGGCGGAACCAGGACTTTTTTTAGGGGCGCGGGGGGGGGGGGGCATAATAGGTCGAAGTAGAAAGGGGGGTCCGACTCGTGACCCTACACCATATATGGGCATAGAGTCCCTAGGGAGATGGTTTTGTCACTGAGAATGAAAAAACAGGAATTTTCTCACTTGGAAAAACAGGAATTTTCTCACATTTATGTCTGTTTTCATGGATGGTTATGTGTGTTGGTCTATTTATTTGATGTTTTTCATGGATGGTTATGGATGATTTATGGTTTTTGTCAGTGAGAATTTGAAAAACAGGAACTTTCTCACATTTATGTCTGTTTTTATGGTTTTTGTCAGTGAGAATGAAAAAACAGGAACTTTCTCACATTTATGTCTGTTTGTTGTCAGTGAGAATGGACATGCTTGACGCGAATGTTATGAGATTGTTTGGCTAACCTAACCTGAGAACTTGATTTACATAATCGGCGGGGAAATTATTGATTCACGAAGGGGGAATTAAGAAACATTATGGTTTCTTTGATCTTTAGGCGAACCTAGCCTGAGAACTTGATTTACATAATCGGCGGGGAAATTATTGATTCACGAAGGGGGAATTAAGAAACATTATGGTTTCTTTGATCTTTAGGCGAACCTAACCTGAGCACTTGATTTACATAATCGGTGGGGAAATTATTGATTCACGAAGGGGGAATTAAGAAACATTATGGCTTCTTTAATCTTAGGTCTGAGGGATAAACGTTCTTTAAATCAGAGAGAAAAATTAATATTCTATTTTTAAATAGGGCTTCATTGATCTTTAATGTCAGGAATTATAAATGACATCACTTGTTATCTTGGAATTATGCGGGAGTCTAAAGAGATAGAAATTCTATTTTTAAATACGGCTTCACTGAGCTTTAAGTCGGAGAGATAAATTGATATTCTAACGAAACCTTAATAGTTTAGCTAGGAAAATTTATGAGATGAAGAGATTAACGTAGGAAAGGGTTTCCTAGAAATTTGAAAGCACAGAGATGCCAAAAAACAAAAGGAACACACAGAAATTACTTTTAGGGGATTATTTGGGCGAAACGGTTTTAGATAGCTTATGGAATTATTTCGGCGAAACAGTTAGAGACATTTTAAAAGATGATTTAAAAGATGATTTTAGAAGAGGTTTTGAGTGTGGTCGTTATAATACACAAGTTGTATTTTAACAGTGTTGTGAGGTCCCCTACCCCAACCCCAAAGGGCCCTGATCCCCCTACCCCGATCCAAAGGGTTCCAATCCCCATACCCCAATCCAGAAGGAACCCCCCGGTCCCCAAAGGTTCCCAGGGCTCTCAAAGGGCCCCCGGACTCCCAAAGGCCCTCATCCGGTCTCCAAAGGTCCACCGGAACCCAAAGGCCCTCCCCCGGTCCTCAAAGGTCCCCCAGGCTCCCAATGGGCCACCGGACCCCCAAAGGCCCTCCCCGGGCCCCAAAGGCACCCCCCCAGTCCCCAAAGGTCCACAGGGCTCCCAAAGGGCCACCCAGCCCTAAAGGGCCCCCGGATCCCCCCCTCCCCCCTTGGCCCCAAAAGGGCCCCTCCCCTCCCTCTCCCTCCCTCTCCTCCCCCTCATCACCGTCCCCTACCCCTCCTCCTCCTCCTCCTCCCCCTCCCCTCCCCCTCCCATCCCCTCCCCCTCCCCTCCCCCTCCCCTCCCCCATTTTGTAATATTTTTTTGTGCATTGAGACACAGAAGGGCCCCCTCCCCCCGGGCCCCCCAAAGGGCCCCCGACGCCCCAAAGGTCTGATTTTTCAAAGTTCATTTTGAATTTCTTTCGTTGAAAAGCAAGAGTTGGAATATTTCAGTAGTGTTTGGTTGTGGTTTACCTTGTCATAGTTACATTTTCTTGATTTTTCAAAGTTCATTTTCATTTTCTTTCATTGAAATGCAAGAGTTGGAATATTTCAGTAGTGTTTTGTTGTGGTTTACCTTGTCACAGTTACATTCTCTTGATTTTTCAAAGTTCATTTTGAGTTTCTTTCATTGAAATGCAAGAGTTGGATTATTTCAGTAGTGTTTTGTCATGGTTTACCTTGTCAAAGTTACATTCTCTTGATTTTTCAAAGTTCATTTTGAATTTCTTTCGTTGAAATGCAAGAGTTGGAATATTTCAGTAGTGTTTGGTTGTGGTATACCTTGTCACAGTTACATTTTCTTGATTTTTCAAAGTTCATTTGAATTTCTTTCATTGAAATGCAAGAGTTGGAATATTTCAGTAGTGTTTTGTCGTGGTTTACCTTGCCATAGTTACATTCTCTTGATTTTTCAAAGATCATTTTGGATTTCTTTCGTTGAAATGCAAGAGTTGGATTATTTCAGTAGTGTTTTGATGTGGTTTACAGTGTCTCAGTTACATTCTCTTGATTTTTCAAAGTTCATTTTGAATTTCTTTCATTGAAATGCAAGAGTTGGAATATTTCAGTAGTGTGTTGTCGTGGTTTACCATGTCACAGTTACATTCCCTTAATTTTTCAAAGTTCATTTTGAATTTCTTTTGTTGAAAAGCATTGGTTGTGGTTTACCTTGTCACAGTTACATTTTCTTGATTTTTCAAAGTTCATTTTGAATTTCTTTCATTGAAATGCAAGAGTTGGAATATTTCAGTAGTGTTTTGTCGTGGTTTACCTTGTCACAGTTACATTCTCTTGATTTTTCAAAGATCATTTTTGATTTCTTTCGTGGAAATGCAAGAGTTGGAATATTTCAGTAGTGTTTTGATGTGGTTTACAGTGTCTCAGTTACATTCTCTTGATTTTTCAAAGTTCATTTTGAATTTCTTTCATTGAAATGCAAGAGTTGGAATATTTCAGTAGTGTTTTGTCGTGGTTTACCTTGTCACAGTTACATTCTCTTGATTTTTCAAAGATCATTTTGGATTTCTTTCGTTGAAATGCAAGAGTTGGAATATTTCAGTAGTGTTTTGATGTGGTTTACCTTATCACTGTTACATTCTCTTGGTTTTTCAAAGTTCATTTTGAATTTCCTTCATTGAAATGCACGAGTTGGAATATTTCAGTAGTGTTTTGTCGTTGTTTACCTTGTCACAGTTACATTCCATTGATTTTTCAAAGTTCATTTTCGATTTCCTTCATTGAAATGCAAGAGTTGGAATATTTCAGTAGTGTTTTGATGCGGTTTACCTTATCACAGTTACATTCTCTTGATTTTTGAAAGTTCATTTTGAATTTCTTATGTTGAAAAGCAAGAGTCGGAATATTTCAGTAGTGTTTTGTTGTGGTTTACCTTGTCACAGTTACATTCTCTTGATTTTTCAAACTTCATTTTGAGTTTCTTTCATTGAAATGCAAAAGTTGGAATATTTCAGTAGTGTTTTGTTGTGGTTTACCTTGTCAAAGTTACATTCTCTTGATTTTTCAAAGTTCATTTTGAATTTCTTTCGTTGAAATGCAAGAGTTGGATTATTTCAGTAGTGTTTGGTTGTGGTTAACCTTGTCAAAGTTACATTCTCTTGGTTTTTCAAAGTTCATTTTGAATTTCTTTCGTTGAAATGCAAGAGTTGGAATATTTCAGTAAGTTCATTTTCGATTTCCTTCATTGAAATGCAAGAGCTGGAATATTGCAGTAGTGTTTTGGTGTGGTTTACCTTATCACAGTTACATTCCCTTGATTTTTCAAAATTCATTTTGAATTTCTATCGTTGAAATGCAAGAGCTGAAATATTTCAGTAGTGTTTTGTTATTGGTTTACCTTATCACAGTTACATTCTCTTGATTTTTCAAAGTTCATTTGAATTTCTTTTATTGAAATGCAAGAGTTGGAATATTTCAGTAGTGTTTTGTCGTGGTTTACCTTGTCACACTTACATTTTCTTGATTTTTCAAAGTGCATTTTGGATTTATCACGTTGAAATGCAAGAGTTGGATTATTTCAGTAGTGTTTTGTCATGGTTTACCTTGTCACAGTTATATTCTCTTGATTTTTCAAAGTTCATTTTGGATTTATCACGTTGAAATGCAAGAGCTGGAATACTTCAGTAGTGTTTTGTTATGGTTTACCTTATCACAGTTACATTTTCTTGATTTTTCAAAATTCATTTTGAATTTCTATCGTTGAAATGCAAGAGCTGGAATATTTCAGTAGTGTTTTGTTGTGGTTTACCTTGTCAGAGTTACATTCTCTGGATTTTTCAAAGTTCATTTTGAATTTCATTTATTGAAATGCAAGAGTTGGAATATTTCAGTACTGTTTTCTCGTGGTTTACCTTGTCACAGTTACATTCTCTTGATTTTTCAATGTTCCTTTCGGTTTTCTTTCGTTGAAATGCAAGAGTTGGAATATTTCAGTAGTGTTTTCTCGTGGTTTACCTTGTCACAGTTACATTCTCTTGATTTTTCAATGTTCATTTTGAATTTCTTTCGTTGAAATGCAACAGTTGGAATATTTCAGTAGCGTTTTGTCGTGGTTTACCTTGTCACAGTTACATTCTCTTGATTTTTCAAAGTTCATCTTGAATTTCTTTCATTGAAATGCAAGAGTTGAATTATGTCAGTAGTGTTTTGTCGTGGTTTACCATGTCGCACTTACATTCTCTTGATTTTTCAAAGTTTATTTTGGATGTCTTTCATTGAAATGCAAGAGTTGGAATATTTCAGTAGTGTTTTGTCGTGGTTTACCTTGTCACACTTACATTCTCTTGATTTTTCAAAGTTCATTTGAATTTCTTTCATTGAAATGCAAGAGTTGAATTATTTCAGTAGTATTTTGTCGAGGTTTACCTTGTCACAGTTACATTCTCTTGATTTTTCAAAGTTCATTTTGGATTTCGTTCGTTGAAATGCAAGAGTTGGAATATTTCAGTAGTGTTTTGTCATGGTTTACCTTGTCACAGTTACATTCTCTTGATTTTTCAAAGTTCATTTTGGATTTATCTCGTTGAAATGCAAGAGTTGAATTATTTCAGTAGTGTTTTTTCGTGGTTTACCTTGTCACAGTTACATTCTCTTGATTTTTCAAAGTTCATTTTGAGTTTCTTTCATTGAAATGCAAGAGTTGGAATATTTCAGTAGTGTTTTGTCGTGGTTTACCTTGTCACAGTTACATTCTCTTGATTTTTCAAAGTTCATTTTGAATTTCATTCATTGAAATGCAAGAGTTGGAATATTTCAGTGGTGTTTTGTCGTGGTTTACCTTGTCACAGTTACACTCCCTTGATTTTTCAAAGTTCATTTTCATTTTCTTTCATTGAAATGCAAGAGTTGGAATATTTCAGTAGTGTTTTGTTGTGGTTTACCTTATCACAGTTACATTTTCTTGATTTTTCAAAGTTCATTTTGGTTTTCTTTCATTGAAATGCAAGAGTGAGATTATTTCAGTAGTGTTTTGTCGTGGTTTACCTTGTCACAGTTACATTCCATTGATTTTTCAAAGTTCATTTTTGATTTCTTTAGTTGAAATGCAAGAGATGGAATATTTCAGTAGTGTTTTGTTGTGGTTTACTTTGTCACACTTACATTCTCTTGATTTTTCAAAGTTCATTTTGAATTTCTTTCATTGCAATGAAAGAGTGGGATTATTTCAGTAGTGTTTTATCATGGTTTACCATGTCACAGTTACATTCCATTGATTTTTCAAAGTTCATTTTGGATTTCTTTCATTGAAAAGCAAGAGTTGAAATATTTTAGTAGTGTTTTGTCGTGGTTTACCTTGTCATACTTACATTCTCTTGATTTTTCAAAGTTCATTTTGGATTTCTTTCATTGAAATGCAAGAGTTGGAATATTTCAGTAGTGTTTTGTCGTGGTTTACCATATCACAGTTACATTCTCTTGATTTTTCAAAGTTCATTTTGGATTTCATTTGTTGAAATGCAAGAGTTGGAATATTTCAGTAGTGTTTTGTCGTGGTTTACCTTGTCACACTTACATTCTCTTGATTTTTCAAAGTTCATTTTGAATTTCTTTCGTTGAAAAGCAAGAGTTGGGAAATTTCAGTAGTGTTTTGTCATGTTTACCTTGTCACAGTTACATTCTCTTGATTTTTCAAAGTTCATTTTGAATTCTTTCGTTAAAAGCAAGAGTTGGAATATTTCAGTAGTGTTTTGTCATGGTTTACCTTTGTCAAAGTTACATTCTATTGATTTTTCAAAGTTCATTTTGAATTTCTTTCGTTGAAATGCGAGAGTTGGAATATTTCAGTAGTGTTTCGTTGTGGTAACAGTTACATTTTCTTGATTTTTCAAAGTTCATTTTGAATTTCTTTCATTGAAATGCAAGAGATGGAATATTTCAATAGTGTTTTGTCGTGGTTTACCTTGTCACAATTACATTCTCTTGATTTTTCAAACTTCATTTTGAATTTCTTTCGTTGAAATGCAAGAGTTGGATTATTTCAGTAGTGTTTTGTAGTGGTTTACCGTGTCAAAGTTACATTCTATTGATTTTTCAAAGTTCATTTTGAATTTCTTTCGTTGAAATGCAAGAGTTGGAATATTTCAGTAGTGTTTTGTTGTGCTTTAACTTGTCACAGTTACATTCTTTCGATTTTTCAAAGTTCCTTTTGGATTTCTTTCATTGAAATGCAAGAGTTGGAATATTTCACTAGTGTTTTCTCGTGGTTTACCTTACCACACTTACATTCTCTTGATTTTTCAAAAATCATTTTGGATTTATTTCGTTGAAATGCAAGATTTGGAATATTTCAGTAGTGTTTTGTCGTGGTTTACTTTGTCAAAGTTACATTCTCTTGATTTTTCAAAGTTCATTTTGGATTTCTTTCATTGAAATGCAAGAGTTGGAATATTTCAGTAGTGTTTTGTCGTGGTTTACTTTGTCACAGTTACATTCTCTTGATTTTTCAAAGTTCATTATGGATTTCTTTCGTTGAAATATGTTTTGTTGTGCTTTACCTTGACACAGTTACATTTTCTTGATCTTTGTTAGGTTAGGTTAGGTTAGATCAAGTTAGGTTAGGTTAAGTTAGGTTAGGTTAGGTTAGCCTACGTACGCGCGCGTACGTAGGCTAACCTAACCTAACCTAACTTAACCTAACCTAACTTGATCTAACCTAACCTAACCTAACCTAACAAAGATCAAGAAAATGTAACTGTGTCAAGGTAAAGCACAACAAAACATATTTCAACGAAAGAAATCCATAATGAACTTTGAAAAATCAAGAGAATGTAATTGTGACAAAGTAAACCACGACAAAACACTACTGAAATATTCCAACTCTTGCATTTCAACGAAAGAAATCCAAAATGAACTTTGCAAAATTAAGAGAATGTAACTTTGACAAAGTAAACCACGACAAAACACTACTGAAATATTCCAACTCTTGCATTTCAACGAAATAAATCCAAAATGATCTTTGAAAAATCAAGAGAATGTAAGTGTGGTAAGGTAAACCACGAGAAAACACTAGTGAAATATTCCAACTCTTGCTTTTCAATGAAAGAAATCCAAAAGGAACTTTGAAAAATCGAAAGAATGTAACTGTGACAAGGTAAACCACAACCAAACACTACTGAAGTATTCCAACTCTTGCATTTCAACGAAAGAAATTCAAAATGAACTTTGAAAAATCAAGAGAATGTAACTTTGACACGGTAAACCACGACAAAACACTACTGAAATATTCCAACTCTTGCATTTCAATGAAAGAAATTCAAAATGAAGTTTGAAAAATCAAGAGAATGTAATTGTGACAAGGTAAACCACGACAAAACACTATTGAAATATTCCATCTCTTGCATTTCAATGAAAGAAATTCAAAATGAACTTTGAAAAATCGAAAAAATGTAACTGTGACAAGGTAAACCACAACGAAACACTACTGAAATATTCCAACTCTCGCATTTCAACGAAAGAAATTCAAAATGAACTTTGAAAAATCAATAGAATGTAACTTTGACAAAGGTAAACCATGACAAAACACTACTGAAATATTCCAACTCTTGCTTTTAACGAAAGAATTCAAAATGAACTTTGAAAAATCAAGAGAATGTAACTGTGACAAGGTAAACATGACAAAACACTACTGAAATTTCCCAACTCTTGCTTTTCAACGAAAGAAATTCAAAATGAACTTTGAAAAATTAAGAGAATGTAACTGTGACAAGGTAAACCACGACAAAACACTACTGAAATATTCCAACTCTTGCATTTCAACAAATGAAATCCAAAATGAACTTTGAAAAATCAAGAGAATGTAACTGTGATATGGTAAACCACGACAAAACACTACTGAAATATTCCAACTCTTGCATTTCAATGAAAGAAATCCAAAATGAACTTTGAAAAATCAAGAGAATGTAAGTGTGACAAGGTAAACCACGACAAAACACTACTGAAATATTCCAACTCTTGCTTTTCAATGAAAGATATCCAAATGAACTTTGAAAAATCGTGAGAATGTAAGTGTGACAAAGTAAACCACAACAAAACACTACTGAAATATTCCAACTCTTGCTTTTCAATGAAAGAAATCCAAAATGAACTTTGAAAAATCAATGGAATGTAACTGTGACATGGTAAACCATGATAAAACACTACTGAAATAATCCCACTCTTTCATTTCAATGAAAGAAATTCAAAATGAACTTTGAAAAATCAAGAGAATGTAAGTGTGACAAAGTAAACCACAACAAAACACTACTGAAATATTCCAACTCTTGCATTTCAACTAAAGAAATAAAAAATGAACTTTGAAAAATCAATCGAATGTAACTGTGACAAGGTAAACCACGACAAAACACTACTGAAATAATCTCACTGTTGCATTTCAATGAAAGAAAACCGAAATGAACTTTGAAAAATCAAGAAAATGTAACTGTGATAAGGTAAACCACAACAAAACACTACTGAAATATTCCAACTCTTGCATTTCAATGAAAGAAAATGAAAATGAACTTTGAAAATCAAGGGAATGTAACTATGACAAGGTAAACCACGACAAAACACTACTGAAATATTCCAACTCTTGCATTTCAATGAAAGAAATTCAAAATGAACTTTGAAAAATCAAGAGAATGTAACTGTGACAAGGTAAACCACGACAAAACACTACTGAAATATTCCAACTCTTGCATTTCAATGAAAGAAACTCAAAATGAACTTTTAAAAATCAAGAGAATGTAACTGTGACAAGGTAAACCACGAAAAAACACTACTGAAATAATTCAACTCTTGCATTTCAACGAGATAAATCCAAAATGAACTTTGAAAAATCAAGAGAATGTAACTGTGACAAGGTAAACCATGACAAAACACTACTGAAATATTCCAACTCTTGCATTTCAACGAACGAAATCCAAAATGAACTTTGAAAAATCAAGAGAATGTAACTGTGACAAGGTAAACCACGACAAAATACTACTGAAATAATTCAACTCTTGCATTTCAACGAGATAAATCCAAAATGAACTTTGAAAAATCAAGAGAATGTAACTGTGACAAGGTAAACCACGACAAAACACTACTGAAATATTCCAACTCTTGCATTTCAATGAAAGAAATCCAAAATGAACTTTGAAAAATCATGAGAATGTAAGTGTGACAAGGTAAACCACAACAAAACACTACTGAAATATTCCAACTCTTGCATTTCAATGAAAGAAATTCAAATGAACTTTGAAAAATCAAGAGAATGTAAGTGTGACAAGGTAAACCACGACAAAACACTACTGAAATATTCCAACTCTTGCATTTCAATGAAAGAAATCCAAAATGAACTTTGAAAAATCAAGAGAATGTAAGTTTGACAAGGTAAACCACGACAAAACACTACTGAAATAATTCCACTCTTGCATTTCAATGAAAGAAATTCAAGATGAACTTTGAAAAATCAAGAGAATGTAACTGTGACAAGGTAAACCACGACAAAACGCTACTGAAATATTCCAACTGTTGCATTTCAACGAAAGAAATTCAAAATGAACTTTGAAAAATCAAGAGAATGTATCTGTGACAAGGTATACCACGACAAAACACTACTGAAATATTCCAACTCTTGCATTTCAACGAAATAAAACCGAAATGAACTTTGAAAAATCAAAAAATGTACCTGTGACAAGGTAAACCACAACAAAACACTACTGAAATATTCCAACTCTTGCATTTCAATGAAAGAAACTCAAAATGAACTTTTAAAAATCAAGAGAATGTAACTGTGACAAGGTAAACCACGAAAAAACACTACTGAAATAATTCAACTCTTGCATTTCAACGAGATAAATCCAAAATGAACTTTGAAAAATCAAGAGAATGTAACTGTGACAAGGTAAACCATGACAAAACACTACTGAAATATTCCAACTCTTGCATTTCAACGAACGAAATCCAAAATGAACTTTGAAAAATCAAGAGAATGTAACTGTGACAAGGTAAACCACGACAAAATACTACTGAAATAATTCAACTCTTGCATTTCAACGAGATAAATCCAAAATGAACTTTGAAAAATCAAGAGAATGTAACTGTGACAAGGTAAACCACGACAAAACACTACTGAAATATTCCAACTCTTGCATTTCAATGAAAGAAATCCAAAATGAACTTTGAAAAATCATGAGAATGTAAGTGTGACAAGGTAAACCACAACAAAACACTACTGAAATATTCCAACTCTTGCATTTCAATGAAAGAAATTCAAATGAACTTTGAAAAATCAAGAGAATGTAAGTGTGACAAGGTAAACCACGACAAAACACTACTGAAATATTCCAACTCTTGCATTTCAATGAAAGAAATCCAAAATGAACTTTGAAAAATCAAGAGAATGTAAGTGTGACAAGGTAAACCACGACAAAACACTACTGAAATAATTCCACTCTTGCATTTCAATGAAAGAAATTCAAGATGAACTTTGAAAAATCAAGAGAATGTAACTGTGACAAGGTAAACCACGACAAAACGCTACTGAAATATTCCAACTGTTGCATTTCAACGAAAGAAATTCAAAATGAACTTTGAAAAATCAAGAGAATGTAACTGTGACAAGGTATACCACGACAAAACACTACTGAAATATTCCAACTCTTGCATTTCAACGAAATAAAACCGAAATGAACTTTGAAAAATCAAAAAATGTACCTGTGACAAGGTAAACCACAACAAAACACTACTGAAATATTCCAACTCTTGCATTTCAATGAAAGAAATTCAAAATGAACTTTGAAAAATTATGAAAATGTAACTCTGACAAGGTAAACCACGACAAAACACTACTGAAATATTCCAACTCTTGCATTTCAATAAAAGAAATTCAAAATGAACTTTGAAAAATCAAGAGAATGTAACTCTGACAAGGTAAACCACAACAAAACACTACTGAAATATTCCAGCTCTTGCATTTCAACGTGATAAATCCAAAATGAACTTTGAAAAATCAAGAGAATGTAACTGTGACAAGGTAAACCATGACAAAACACTACTGAAATAATCCAACTCTTGCATTTCAACGTGATAAATCCAAAATGCACTTTGAAAAATCAAGAAAATGTAAGTGTGACAAGGTAAACCACGACAAAACACTACTGAAATATTCCAACTCTTGCATTTCAATAAAATAAATTCAAATGAACTTAGAAAAATCAAGAGAATGTAACTGTGATAAGGTAAACCAACAACAAAACACTACTGAAATATTTCAGCTCTTGCATTTCAACGATAGAAATTCAAAATGAATTTTGAAAAATCAAGGGAATGTAACTGTGATAAGGTAAACCACACCAAAACACTACTGCAATATTCCAGCTCTTGCATTTCAATGAAGGAAATCGAAAATGAACTTACTGAAATATTCCAACTCTTGCATTTCAATGAAAGAAAACCAAAATGAACTTTGAAAAATCAAGAAAATGTAACTGTGGCAATGTAAACCACAACCAAACACTACTGAAATAATCCAACTCTTGCATTTCAACAAAAGAAATTCAAAATTAACTTTGAAAAATCAAGAGAATGTAACTTTGACAAGGTAAACCACAACCAAACACTACTGAAATAATCCAACTCTTGCATTTCAACGAAAGAAATTCAAAATGAACTTTGAAAAATCAAGAGAATGTAACTTTGACAAGGTAAACCACAACAAAACACTACTGAAATATTCCAACTTTTGCATTTCAATGAAAGAAACTCAAAATGAAGTTTGAAAAATCAAGAGAATGTAACTGTGACAAGGTAAACCACAACAAAACACTACTGAAATACTCCAACTCTTGCTTTTCAACATAAGAAATTAAAAATGAACTTTGAAAAATCAAGAGAATGTAACTGTGATAAGGTAAACCGCATCAAAACACTACTGAAATATTCCAACTCTTGCATTTCAATGAAGGAAATCGAAAATGAACTTTGAAAAATCAATGGAATGTAACTGTGACAAGGTAAACCACGACAAAACACTACTGAAATAATCCAACTCGTGCATTTCAATGAAGGAAATTCAAAATGAACTTTGAAAAACCAAGAGAATGTAACAGTGATAAGGTAAACCACATCAAAACACTACTGAAATATTCCAGCTCTTGCATTTCAACGAAAGAAATCCAAAATGATCTTTGAAAAATCAAGAGAATGTAACTGTGACAAGGTAAACCACGACAAAACACTACTGAAATATTCCAACTCTTGCATTTCAATGAAAGAAATTCAAAATGAACTTTGAAAAATCAAGAGAATGTAACTGAGACACTGTAAACCACATCAAAACACTACTGAAATATTCCAACTCTTGCATTTCAACGAAAGAAATCCAAAATGATCTTTGAAAAATCAAGAGAATGTAACTGTGACAAGGTAAACCACGACAAAACACTACTGAAATATTCCAACTCTTGCATTTCAATGAAAGAAATTCAAATGAACTTTGAAAAATCAAGAAAATGTAACTGTGACAAGGTAAACCACAACCAATGCTTTTCAACAAAAGAAATTCAAAATGAACTTTGAAAAATTAAGGGAATGTAACTGTGACATGGTAAACCACGACAACACACTACTGAAATATTCCAACTCTTGCATTTCAATGAAAGAAATTCAAAATGAACTTTGAAAAATCAAGAGAATGTAACTGAGACACTGTAAACCACATCAAAACACTACTGAAATAATCCAACTCTTGCATTTCAACGAAAGAAATCCAAAATGATCTTTGAAAAATCAAGAGAATGTAACTATGGCAAGGTAAACCACGACAAAACACTACTGAAATATTCCAACTCTTGCATTTCAATGAAAGAAATTCAAATGAACTTTGAAAAATCAAGAAAATGTAACTGTGACAAGGTATACCACAACCAAACACTACTGAAATATTCCAACTCTTGCATTTCAACGAAAGAAATTCAAAATGAACTTTGAAAAATCATGAGAATGTAACTTTGACAAGGTAAACCATGACAAAACACTACTGAAATAATCCAACTCTTGCATTTCAATGAAAGAAACTCAAAATGAACTTTGAAAAATCAAGAGAATGTCACTGTGACATGGTAAACCACAACAAAACACTACTGAAATATTCCAACTCTTGCATTTCAATGAAAGAAATTCAAATGAACTTTGAAAAATCAAGAAAATGTAACTATGACAAGGTAAACCACAACCAAACACTACTGAAATATTCCAACTCTTGCTTTTCAACGAAAGAAATTCAAAATGAACTTTGAAAAATTAGACCTTTGGGGCGTCGGGGGCCCTTTGGGGGGCCCGGGGGGAGGGGGCCCTTCTGTGTCTCAATGCACAAAAAAATATTAAAAAATGGGGGAGGGGAGGGGTAGGGGAGGGGAGGGGTAGGGGAGGAGGGGGAGGGGTAGGGGACGGTGATGAGGGGGAGGATAGGGAGGGAGAGGGAGGGGAGGGCCCTTTGGGGCCAAGGGGGGAGGGGGGATCCGGGGGCCCTTGAGGGCAGGGTGGCCCTTTGGGAGCCCTGTGGACCTTTGGGGACTGGGGGGTGCCTTTGGGGCCCGGGGAGGGCCTTTGGGGGTCCGGTGGCCCATTGGGAGCCTGGGGGACCTTTGAGGACCGGGGGAGGGCCTTTGGGGTCCGGTGGACCTTTGGGGACCGGATGAGGGCCTTTGGGAGTCCGGGGGTCCTTTGGGAGCCCTGGGAACCTTTGGGGACCGGGGGGTTCCTTCTGGATTGGGGTATGGGGATTGGAACCCTTTGGATCGGGGTAGGGGGATCGGGGCCCTTTGGGGTTGGGGTAGGGGACCTCACAACACTGTTAAAATACAACTTGTGTATTATAACGACCACACTCAAAACCTCTTCTAAAATCATCTTTTAAATCATCTTTTAAAATGTCTCTAACTGTTTCGCCGAAATAATTCCATAAGCTATCTAAAACCGTTTCGCCCAAATAATCCCCTAAAAGTAATTTCTGTGTGTTCCTTTTGTTTTTTGGCATCTCTGTGCTTTCACATTTCAAATTTCTAGGAAACCCTTTCCTACGTTAATCTCTTCATCTCATAAATTTTCCTAGCTAAACTATTAAGGTTTCGTTAGAATATCAATTTATCCCTCCGACTTAAAGCTCAGTGAAGCCGTATTTAAAAATAGAATTTCTATCTCTTTAGACTCCCGCATAATTCCAAGATAACAAGTGATGTCATTTATAATTCCTGACATTAAAGATCAATGAAGCCCTATTTAAAAATAGAATATTAATTTTTCTCTCTGACCTAAAGAACGTTTATCCCTCAGACCTAAGATTAAAGAAGCCATAATGTTTCTTAATTCCCCCTTCGTGAATCAATAATTTCCCCGCCGATTTTATGTAAATCAAGTTCTCAGGTTAGGTTCGCCTAAAGATCAAAGAAACCATAATGTTTCTTAATTCCCCCTTCGTGAATCAATAATTTCCCCGCCGATTATGTAAATCAAGTTCTCAGGCTAGGTTCGCCTAAAGATCAAAGAAACCATAATGTTTCTTAATTCCCCCTTCGTGAATCAATAATTTCCCCGCCGATTATGTAAATCAAGTTCTCAGGTTAGGTTAGCCAAACAATCTCATAACATTCGCGTCAAGCATGTCCATTCTCACTGACAACAAACAGACATAAATGTGAGAAAGTTCCTGTTTTTTCATTCTCACTGACAAAACCATAAAAACAGACATAAATGTGAGAAAGTTCCTGTTTTTCAAATTCTCACTGACAAAAACCATAAATCATCCATAACCATCCATGAAAAACATCAAATAAATCGACCAACACACATAACCATCCATGAAAACAGACATAAATGTGAGAAAATTCCTGTTTTTCCAAGTGAGAAAATTCCTGTTTTTTCATTCTCAGTGACAAAACCATCTCCCTAGGGACTCTATGCCCATATATGGTGTAGGGTCACGAGTCGGACCCCCCTTTCTACTGGTCGATCCGATAAACTTGAATTAGGAGCAAGTTTAACTAAGGCAAACTTGAATTAATTAAGTAAATTACACTACTTTAGACTACGTTAAGGGGTTGCGCGTCCTCCTCGCCCCCTGGATCCGCCACTGTTTCTTCTGTGTCTCTATTTTTATTCTTTCTTTTTATGGGTTTATTTTGTATTTCTGTTTTTGTTTATTTGTCTAGGAAATTTGTTTACCTCATTTGAGGAGGGCGGTTTCCCTTTTTGTATTTATTAGTCTGTTTATCCGTCCTGTTTGTTCATGGCTTTTTCTGAATTAAAAGAATTTATTCTAAAAGATTATTTATCTAGAACATATGATATTGAAATTGATCAGAAGCCCAAGAGCAAAAGCACATTAATTTGCTTGCCGAAAGGTATAAGGTCACCTGAAAATGATTCCTGTTTTCACGTGTACCGATTGAACGTGCACATTACAAGTTATTATGATACCTTGACGCTTATGGATGATTTTTCGTCGAAAATTGGTGTAATTGGTGTTTGTGCGCCGTTTCTAAGCATAAACCGGTCTCTTTCGGTTTATTCGTTTCCAGGTTATGATATCCACGTGAAAAGCCGAATATTGATTAACCGTGGTGAGATTGCATTTCTGGCGAGTACGTGAACACCTTAGCATTTGGAATGAGGGTAAGCCAGGGATTTTTGCAACTGATGTTATTTTAAATGGAAAAAAAATAATATAATTAGTATGGCGTATAAGCCATCCAGTGCTAATTGGGATGACATCACTGATGGGTTTGATGATCTGTTTGGTAAAGCATCGCCGGGTCGTAACCATATCGTCATGAGCGATTTGATACCAATTTATTGGATTTGTATAATCAGAATGATAATGTGTCAAACTGCGTAATTTCAGGTAATATGCATCCTCTGGCTGGTTTACAGACGGGAATAATTGCACAAAGCGTAACAGTGATTGGCAATGTTCTTTTTTATGTCGGTTAGGCTTAGTAGGAGCTCCATTAATGCGAAAGCATGCCCTTGTTTGGACCAGTTTTGGCTACTAACTACTATTAATCTTTCTGTAGGAAAGCTGCGAAAATTTGTTTGTAACTTGACTGCTTATAAAAGATAACCTTAATAAGTTGAAGTCTTGAAGAAGAGGTAACAATTATTTACTGGATACCCGTTTTGATGAAAAAGGATGTCCTTCAAGGTCTTTAGATGTGCTTATACTCGCACAATCACCCAGATGGTGCAAGGCATGGATGGCCCTTACGGAACTCAAAGCAGATTTTGCTAAGTAAGCCGGTAGTCTGGAGAAAACTATAGATGTGTGTTTGGAGGATTTTCTCTAATATCTTCGATAACAAAGGCAAAATTCTGCCTTTTTCTGAGACGACGTATCCTCTTAAAACTGTAAAATAGAAAAAGAAACTCCAGACTGGAAAACCATGGGTGACTATGGGGATTATTGGCCAGCATGAAGGCAGAAATAGATTGTACAAACGATATTTGGATGATCAAAACAGTAGTATCGGGGTTATGGATCCGACAGTATCTATAGCCACTACTCTTTTCTTCCTTCGTGGTTTAAGATCGTGAACAAGATTTAACGGCGATTCCACCAGTGCTGCCATCTGCATAACTAAAGTCATAAGTAGCGTTATGGTTAACTACAGTTATAGACGGCGACAAATTTTCTTTCCCAACGACCAATTTTTTGCCTCTAAGCAGTTTTTCCATTGAATTTACGAAATTCTTATCTGGTATAGGAATCAAATGTTAAACCCTAGATTTCTTATGGTAAAAGAACGACACGTTAGTCAACTGAGCCAACAAGTCATTGATATTAATTGTTCATATATTCTCTGAGGCCAGCCTGACTCTTATACATGATAATGGTAATAAGCTTACCTAAGCTATGGATGTGACATCCATAGCTTAGGTAAGCTTATTACCATTAGCACATTAATTGTTTTTAGAAATTGATTTTCTTAAAAAGACATTCTAAGCAAATGCTATCAATGCATTGTTTCCGGGCGCTACTCACATGGTTTTAAGCATCACTGTATCGTGCCAAGTTAATTGCATAATCATTCATGTTGTATCTTTGTTTCCGAGAAATACGAATTGTGTAATGATTTGATTGCCAAGTATATTGTTGTTGAAACAGTACAATGGATACAGGCAGAGCCCTATCTGGAGAGCACTGCGTAATCGTTCATGTTGTATCTTTGTTTCTGAGAAAGTCAGCAGTCAGTCTTGTTGCTATACCGTTGAGATAACTGTTTCCGGGAACATGAATTTAATGGCCAAGCATATTGTCGTAGTACTGCAACAGCCTCATACCGTAAAAGTCGTATATTGATGTTCCAATGGAGCTCTTCTGACCATCAGGCGAGCATCACGTGATAATTTTATCCTTGAGTGTTGGTATAAAAAAAGAAAACGGGTCTAGCCTTTAATCAATAGTTGAAGTGAGCTTGAAGTGACAAGAAGTCCAGTAACAAGAAGTTTTGATACGGGTTCTAATATACAATTGGAAGAGGTTCGTAATCTATGTATTTTTGTTTGCCGGATGCTTAGTGGATGGGAACTGTCTTTGTTACAGTTTTGGTTTATCAAAACGCATTTATAATCTCTTTAGTTACCGAATTGTATGTATTTGTATAAATATATCATCTTTAGTTTAAAAAACAGCCCTCCCTACTAGCCATTGTTGATTTTATAAATTCAATCCATGGATTATTTTTGAACCTGGACCTTCGGGTGAAGGCAAAGAGCAATATGAAAACTAAAAAGAGTATTTACCGAATTGTATATGTTTGTACATCATATATCATCATTAATTTTAAAAACACCCCTTTCTACTATCCATTCTTGAACTTTTGAATTCAATCCATGGATTATTCCCTCTCTACTAGCCATTCTTGAACTTTTGAATTCAATCCATGGTTTATTCTTGAACCTGGAACTTCATGGGATGGTAAAGAGCAATATCAAAACAAAAGAGCATAAATACTGTCTTCGGGAGATTTATAGACTTAGCCCTTGAGGCGATTCTTGTTTATTTTTATTCTCAACTTTTTTTCTTAGAATTTCTTTTAACTTAGATTTTTTTTAACTTAGAAATTTTTTATTTTTGTTTTAACTATTTTTTTATTATCTTTTTAAACACTGTCTTTGGGTGGTTTATGGACTTAGCCCTTGAGGCGAATCTTATTTATTTTTTATTCTGAACATTTTTTGAACTTATGATTTTTTTATCTTAGAAATTTCTTTTAACTTAGATTTTTGAACTTAGAATTTTTTTAACTTAGAACTTTTTTAATTGAACTTAGAATTTTTGTATTTTTTCTTTGAACTTAGTTTTTTCAACATTTTTTTAATAACATTAAATATACTTATAACAAAAGAAATTCACTTGCGATATATTCGAAATACAAAATGAAGATGATATACATATGTATATTAGTCGCGATTTTTTCGATTAGAAAAAAAATAACCGAAATTACCCACCCCAACTGACGGAAATCTCTTTCCAAGTTCCAGACGAACCGTGCAGCTACTGCCACTCTACGGTTAGAGAGGAAGCTACGGCTATTAGATGTTTTTTTGTGGAGAGCTGGAGCATAATGCTTGTAGAGGAATCCAAGCTGATCTCTTCCTTGCAATCAAGATGCAAGATCAGCATTTGACATTTTTCAAGTGCGAGTGCAAAAAATGTTGTAAAAGAAGTGTCTCTTACTTGTAGCTGAAGCTAAGGAAAGGCATTCAAACGGGTAAAACTCCGTTTTCACAACGAGTAGCACTGGCCCCTCATCAAGCTGCGAGCCAAGCTCCCATTACAACATCAGCCAGCCAACAAACCCTTCTAAACTCTAACTCTACTGCCGATGCCCTGCTCAAAGCAGAAAACGAGAAAAGACTGAGGGAAGAGAAACAAACAAACTTCGTTGTGTTTGGACTTCCAGAATCAAAGTCCGTGCATGACAAAGAGACGCTGGTCAAACTAACTGCAGAAGTCTACCTGGGCGCAGAACTGCAAATCGACGACATATCCGGAACCCTGAGAATAGGATCCCAAAGAGGCAACCGAAAGCCTCGTCTGCTGGTGTTCAAGTTCAAGAAAAATTCGTCCGATTGCCTCGAAAAGCGAAACAAGATAGTAAAGTGCGCCCGAAACCTTTGACGTTTTGCTGACAACTTCACGAATTGAGCATTTTCATAAACCCTGATCTTACACCAATGCAAAGACCTAATCAAGCTGCAAAGCGTCAAGCTAGAAGGTTGGAAAACCCGTAAAATCACTTGAGAAACCCAAAAGGACAGTCCAGAATCCAAGGAGACCCTATTGAAGAGATACAACTAAACTGACTTCAGAGAAACCGAAGAAAAACTGAGAAAACAAGTATTAAATGGATTTACTTCAACGCTGACTCGCTTTTTTAATAAACTCCCAGAAACAATGGAATTAATCTGGAAACAAAACCCGGATCTTGTTGCTATAGTCGCAGTGAAGTCAAAAAATTGCAGATACTTACCGACACTGGCCGAATTTAAACTGGATGGCTACACTACCACTGCCTTAAATTTGAAAGATGAAAGTGGCAGAGGAATAATATGCTACTGTTCCGAAGAACTCTCAGCTCAACGCGTTTCCTTCGGAAATTCTAACCCTCACGAATACCTTTGGATCAAGATAACTATCCCTAGTGGCAACAGCATTGTTGCAGCGGTAATCTACCAAAGTCCCAACAGCTCTTTGGAAAATCACCAGGCGATATGCTCCACAATCTCCTCTGTAGCAAGTGAGCAAGATCTGAGCCTTGTAATTGTCGGTGAAAACTTACCTAAGGTTGACTGGCAACAACGCTACACTGGCACTTTGACGCATAGGCCTACATGGCCTTACATGGAAATGTTCAACGAAAACTATCCAAAACAGCTGACAGATGAGCCCACGAGGGTGCGTGGCACCGACACCCCAAGCCTCTTAGATCTCCTCCTCGTGAGTAATAATAGCATGGTAGAGAATATCGAAGTGCTAGCAGCAGTTGGTAAATCTGATCATGCCGTGATAGCGTTTGACATCAAAGCCAAACCACAAGCAAAATCGCCAGCTCAGCCGAAGCACAACTATTATAAGCGAAATTATCAAGCGATGAGACAAGACCTCCAAAATATTGACTGAGAAGAAATGTTCAAGGACCAAGACTCACCTGACAAACTCTATGACATTTTCCTGTCGGTTATAAAAGAAGCTGAAGGGCAACACATTGTGATGATCAGACGTCAGTCACGGGTAGCATTGTTAAGAGAGATAGCTAACCTCATAAAAGAAAAATAAGAAGCTTGGGAGAAAATGAAATCGAAATAAAAAAAAAGCTTCCTGCTAATTTGGAAAGGGCCAGCTATCAAAAGGCTTCGAACAGTTTTTGAAAAGCAACCCGCTTTGAAGCAAATGAAAGGGAACGGAAACTGGCCAATGGCCCAAAAAAAAAAATCCAAAATGCTTCTGGAGATACGTCAACTCAAAGCGTAAGAACGGAGGTGGAATTCCACCTTTGTCTGACAAGAAGCTGGACACCCTCACAGAAAACCCAAAGGGCAGAGCAGACCTTCTTGGTAAGCAATTTGCAGGAGTTTTTACTCAAGAACCAGACTTTAAAGAACCCATTCCTTTGATCAGCAGCACAAACAAGCACAAGCTGATCTCCAGTACTAGCATAACTGATTTTTTATTTCTCAAGAAACTGAAGGCTATAAACGCGAAAAAATCCCTACGGCCGGATAAACTGCATCCAAGGGTTCTAAGAGAGACAGCTGACTTAAACACTCGTCCGTTAACAATCATATTCCAGAAATCGTTGGATAAAGGTGAACTGCCAAGGGTCTGGAAGAGTGCAGTCGTGTCACCTATCTTCAAATCCGGCAAAGGGAGATCCCATCAAATTACCGTCCGATCAATCTCACAAGTATTCCTTGCAAGATTCTTGAGTCTATAATATCAGACCATATTCTCGTCTATCCAAAAAGCAAACGAATTCTTACTGATAAACAGTTTGGTTTTCTAAAAAAACGATCTGCGGAAATTCAGATGCTCTATGCAGTGGATGATTGGAAGACCTCTCTTGATAAGGGACTTGAAATATATTTTATCTACCTGGATCTCCAGAAAGTTTTGGACAAAGTTCCCCATAAGCGTCTACTTCTCAAGCTTGCGAAATATGGCCTGGATGGAGGCCAAAGAACTTGCCTGGATAACAAACTTTCTAACGAGGCACAAGCATGTCATTGCTGTAGAAGGTCAGATGAGCCAAATAGAATTTGACTTTATCAGTGGTGTCCCACAGGGATCTATCCTAGGTCCCCTTCTGTTCAATCTTTATATAAACGACCTAGTTGATGATATTGACTCAACAATTCTGGTGTACGCGGATGACACCAAACTATATCGTATCATCATGTCAGCTGAAGACTCTGCAAATCTCCAAGAAGATCTAGACCGTATTAGCGCCTTGATGAAGACTTGGCTGATGGAAATTAATATACCGAAAAGCCACCACTTGACCCTTGGAGCTGAATGTTCATCTGCATCATACAGCATTGGGCCCACACCACTTGCTCAAAGCAGGTTTGAAAGAGATTATGTTATCATGGTTGTCCACAAGTTGACCTTTTCGGACCACTACGAATTGGCCATAAAACAGGCTACACTGGTATCAGCGCTGATCAGGAGAACGTTAAAATGTCTCGATGTAGAAATGCTCACGAGCCTCATCAAGTCACTAGTCCGCCCAATCCTCGAATATGGTCATTGCACAGTTCGTCCATCCCTGAACAAGGATATAGCTGCACTGGAAGCAGTTCAAAGGTGGATGACGAAGTTCTCCCCAAGTCTGACAGACCTCAAACACGAACAGCATCTTCGTCTGCTTCACCTACCAGCACTCTCATACAGATTTCTAAGGGGTGATATGATCGAGCTGTACAAGCTATGCCATGGCTGCCATGACAACGTCCCCGGAGAAGCACTGCTGGTCTTTAGTGAAAATCATCTACTTGGCCATCCCTTAAAGCTCAAAACTGAGAGGTTCTACAAAAATATAGGCAAATGGGCCTTTCGAAACCGAGTCGTCGACACCTGGAACTCTCTACCCGAATAAATCGTTCTGGCACCCTCCATCAACTCTTTCAAGCACTCGTTTGACAAGATATACGGGAGTCGTATGTACGACTTCAGTAACTTTAGAAGATTTATCTAAAGTTTTGTATTGTCTTTTTGCTGTTATGTAAGAGGCTCTGGCCTACGTTTTTGCATTATATTATTATTATTATTATTATACTTTCCCAACTCAAATTTAATGGTGGGTGAGAGTTTAGTTCAAAAGTCACTTGTTTTAGTCAAATCATTATACAGAGGGTCAGAGACACTGGAGATCGAGTAGGGCTGACAACCCCCAAGCCTTCTCAAAACTAAAAGATAATTTGTGCTTTGCGGAAAACCCAGTACGTTTTAAACTTTCTCACATTTTTGACTTTAATAAATAAAAATTATTAAACCTCTACGGAAAAAAATACCAGTGTAGGTATATCAAACCACGGTCATTTTTTTTATTTTTATTTTCTATTTTTTTTTTTTTTTTTAATTGAAACCATCCCGTGAATTTCTAATTCTTATTTTTTTTTTTCTCAAGCTTAATAATTGAAATTTGGAAGGGTCTGGGAACAGTATCAAAAATAACGGTTTTATAAGCTTCAAGGGGTCTGAAAATACTTGAAAAAAAATTCAAGGCCAGACAGTTATTCGATCTTAATTTTTTTTACTGAAAACAAGGGCAGAGAGAGGCAGAGATTTTATGGGGGATGGGTTCAAGAATATTTTTTAGTTTTCAAACGAGGTGCAAGATGCCTGCTTTTCTTCTAAAAAGTAGGCGACAGGGAGGGTGGAGGCTGTTCTTGTTGTGTAACAGGAGACTCATCCACTTTTTCTCTGATCGTGCAAACTAAAACAATGGATGATTCATGTTGAAATAAGGTAAAACATTCTTACCCTTTTGTACTAAAACTTGGTGGTGGGACGGGTTGAGGGATATTGAGGGCCCTTCGGTTCTTCAGTCATAACAGAGAAAGTTCCTGAGTGATTCTTGTTCAATACAAATAAACCTTTTTACCTTTTTATAAAGTTAATCTTTTTTTGCTAATTCAGTAGTGGGACCGGCAGGGAATATAGGGGACAGGGGTTGCATTTCATGCCCCTAAATATTTAAATTAAAAATCCTTGCATAATAACACCTCAAACAAGGCGTAATATGCCTCCTTTTTTTCGTAACATTTTGTGTGGAGACGGCAGAGAGAGGGATTGGGGGGGGGGGGGTTACGGGTCCATCTTTCACCTTTAATAATAAAGGAACTACGAGGTACCTCAGTGACTCCCACTTATTTCACCCAAATTACGATTTAGCTTTTATTTTATCTAATCATGAGTAATCTGATCGTTGTGTATCTTTTTTTCTTTGATGTGTAACCACAGCAATGAAGTTCTTGTACCTTTAAAATTTTCAAGATGGTAAAATTTTCAAAAGATTTCTGCTAAAAATAACGTTTTTTATATGCTCATAGCATCTCTTGAAGGATCGTTAATACAGCTTAAAATAAATTGTATCTCTTTAGAGTCAAATGTTGATTATTTTTGCCGGGAGGCAACTTTCCAATATACCTTAATAATTACGGAACTAAATAAAGTTTAGTACGCAGGCGTGATATACCATTTCTCTGTCCTAGAAGCAAACATAAACACTTAAATTACAAAATCATAAAGAGAAATGGGTTATAAGAATAGATGGCGATAGCCTACAAACTACCCCTTTTAGACTCCTGCTTTTTTCACCCCAGACCAGGACTTATTTTGTTCTTTAATCTAATCAGAATCTATTCAGAATATAATCTAACCAGAGGATTAATCAAAGCGTTTGTATTTTTTTCTCGATGTGCAACCACAGCAATGAAGTTGTTGTCTCTTTGAAATTTTCAAGACGGTGAAATTTTCAAAAGGTATCTGATAAAAATAACATTTTTTGTATACTTTGTAAGGATTTTCGACGAGCTTAAAAATTTAAGTGTACCTTTCTAAGTTCAAATATTGTTTTTTTTTCTTCCCAGGGCCCAACTTTTCTATGTCAATTAGTAATAGTAAAAGTACAGAACTAGTTCAGCTCAGGACAAACACGCGATACAATTTCTGTATAAGTTCCAAACGCAAAAAGTTAAATGACAAAAAATCAGAAGCGGAAATGGCATATAATAATAGACGGCAACGCCAAAAAAAAAACATGGAAAAAACGCTCCTGTCATCTAAACTTCTTATTCTAAGAAAGTTTTTGCGATAGTGCTGAGGAGTCGTCACACATCCCAAATGCTTTAAATCCAAAACTGTTGCTTGATAACTTCAAGGAGCCTTCCACTCGAAAGCAGAAACATGGTTTGAAGAAGCAAAAGCTTGGCGGAACAAGTCCTGGCAGTTTTCTTGGATGTAGACCATAAAACGCCACTTCAGGTCATACACTGAAGGCTCTGAGTAAAGGATAAACAAAAACCTTCCTCTTTGGCCTCAGACAGGACTTACACGCCGCTTTCCAAATATAATGTCATATCGATGAATTTAGTAAGAGGTCTAAATTGTATGTAAGAACTGCAGAGGTTAGACCTCAAAATTTTCACACAATAAGTTGAAATTGACGGTACAGGAAGACAATACTAGAATGAAAACCTAATAACTTGTGTCATATTTGCTTTACTAACAACAACATCTGTTTCGAACACTGAGTGTTCTATTCTTCAGAACATCTACAGCAACAAAATCCACAATACAAATATAAGAATATAGGAAGGAAAGGTTTTGCTACCAGAGGCAGCGCTATAGTGCAACATAAAGATCCATATCTCTACAACGTATTATTTTTTGTCCAGCCACGTTGTACGGAAGGAGCAGTCACAAACACATTGAAAGGGGCCCCAACTCAATTATAAATCAAAACTCTGGTGGGCTTTTTAAGATTAGGTTTTAATTGTAAGATAGCTAGACCCCCTCCCGCGCACTTTTTGCTGCATCCCCGTAACCTCCCAAGAAATGCGATAAAAGTTTTGAAATAACCATACTGTTCAAAAAAGTCGAAAGATCAAATAAGTATTAACCAAAAATAAAAGAAACTATAAAAGTAATAATACGAATAAAAAGTAAATAATAAGAAATAATAAATAATAATGAAATGATAAAAATAGAAAAAGAAAAATTGACACTCTAGGTCTATATGAATCTTTTATAGGAAATAATAGAAGATTGGGAGCAGCAAAGGCATTCAAAGGCCCGTTAAAGACAAAGAATTACCGTCAACACCGTTTCACACTGAAGTACCATCGGCCGAAGGCATTGCCAAAGTAACTAAAGCTGAAATGATCCCAGATTAAGAATTTTTTGCTGAGGTACAACCATCATTAGAGAATATTGAGTTAGGAGCACACTTCGTATATAGGCCTAAGAGTACCTGGATAAATTCATTGAAGAGTCATTTACATAGCTTTTGATTTAATGGTTACACCAAAAGGTAGCTTATTTTTGACCTGTTTTTTAAGTTTTAGTCAACAAAGTAAATGAACTGTCAACGGTACTTTTCATGACAATACGGGTAACAGAACCTACGACGTTATACCACTGTCGAAGTATTTTGAAACTAAGAAAAGAGGAACGAACACATCAAACACAGGAATAAAAACAGAAAAGACAAAGGAAAGAAGGAGCAAGGAATACAAAAGAAAGGGCAATCTCAAATACACGAGCAAACGCTGAAGCAAACATAGGAACAAAAAAGAGAAAAAAAAAAGAACACAGGCACAATGGAACATAGGAACAAACACAGGCACAAAATGCAGCAACGAAGAAGTTGTACCGTGAGTAAAACATGATATATTTAAAATACCAAAAAATAAAGCTCCTTCTTTCTAAAGATAATTCCGACTTCCTCGAATTAAGTTTAAATCTAGTTTCAAAAAAGAAAAGTCCTTAATCAGCAAAGAGAAAATTGCATCTTAGCCTCAGACAAAGAAAGGCGCTATCCAGTTTTGAATTTCGCCGAGAAGAGTGGTAATAAAAAAAAACTACAAAATACAATGTTTTCGCAGGAAGTCTAAGTGATAAGAGTGTGTGAACGTTTAAATCATCAAAAATATTTAAGACAGATTATTGGACGGAGGGTTTGGCCCGCCTCAGGACTTAGGCCAATTGTGAGTCGTCAATTAGAGCGCAGGACAAAAACTAAGTTTTATAATATTGTAAAAGTGCTTTTTGGAGGATTCGTAAATCAGATTCAGGATCATTTAGAGCAGAATTATATTGGCATTCAGGCATTGCGATTCAAATTATTATGCAGTCATTGTAGAGACTTGGTTATTATTTTCCGTCAATTAAAGCGAGCATTGCTGTATACCTAAATATTTAAGTCATAATAAAACTATTGTCTTTCTATTTGCGTTTATTATATTTTATATGTCTGTATTTAATCGCACGACAGGTAGCTAGTTCGCATACTTCCAAGGTAACGCTCCCCAGGAATCTGATTTCTACATACTATAACAGGTAATTGATTTCAAGATAACCCAAGGAAAGGAGGTTACATTTATATAATTACATATTTTATTTTTCTCTCAATGATTGAGGGTGGCGTGGTCATAAATTTACTTTACTCACCATTGCTGTGGCGCGATCATAAACTTAACTTTCTCATTATTTTTATAGCTTGCCTAGCCTATTAAGTAGTCTAAGAAAAGTCACCCCGGAAGAACTGGCGCTATCGGTACACCGCTTTAAATCATAATATTACATACGGCACAGTCCTTGGCGCTACAAGTGGCGCTATCGGAGAACTTATAAGGTGTAGGTTCACAGCTTCAAAGTACAGTTTTAGGCTTGACGCGATCAATCTTCATTACCGCAATTGGGACAGCCGCCATAAAAGTTTATCGCTACATATTTCTTTTTATCGCTACAAATGGCACGGTCGGAAATTGGAGGAAAACTTGCGAACTAGTCAGGCTATAAACATTGTAATTTAAATTTAATCATTAGAGAGATACAGACATATAAGAAAAGTTATTAGACCTATTGCCGCTAAGCTATTACAGGGAAACCCTTTAGAATATCTCATAGGAGATAATAGCCTCCCCAAAAATAGGTTAAGTGAAATAATAAATTTATTTTGAGTTATTCAAACGCAAAAAAATGTCAGAAGAATTAAGCGTTTATTAATGGCGCAAAAGTTGGTCGCAAAAATATAGAAATAGCAAAGTGTATCCCGCAGTACAATGGACAATCAGATATCGACGAATTTAATATCCAATTGGCCCAGTTTGTAGAATTGACAAAAACAGAGCTAGAAACGTTAGTCGACATGCTTCTATTACGATTAAAAGGCCAAGCCTTAACCTTTCTAAAGCAGATCGAACATACTATAGGTGACGACGCCAGCTTGCCAATAAATACGGTGGACAAATTGTTAACGGCATTTAAAGATAGTTTTATCGAAACCAGTTCCATAAATAAATTAAAACACGGAATGGTGTGCTTTGACCATTCACAAAATATAAGAGAACGTCTTGATAATATACGCATTTCAGTAGAGGCAAAATACGGAAGAGGTTCAGGAGAACTGTATGAAAAAGTCATACTAAACACCTTTTTGCAAGGGCTACCCCCAAAACTATATAGAATGGTAATATCCAAAAATATTCAGACGTTGGATCTTGCAGTTCAGGAGGTAGATCGATTGATCGAAGTCGACACGATGGTCGCAAATCACAGTAAAGCAAAAATAAATAACCTAGGCGATTCAAACGCAAGCCTAATCTTCAAGGGCGATCAGGAGTCTCCCAATTTCTTTTCAAGGGATATCTCCCCAGTTCCACAAAGAAATAAAACGCAAGAACCCGCTAGGCAGAAAACAGTACGTTTTCAGTCTGCCAAACAATCTAATTATGAAAATAACCATACAATAGTAAGATGCTATATTTGTAATCGACCTGGGCACATCGCGAGGGAGTGCCGTTATGTCCCCAATAGCACACCAAGAGTTCCTGTTGGCAGTATGCGAAATTATGGCAACCATTTGTTCGGAAGAACAAATTTTTAGCGCCGGTGGTGGACTAGGCTATAGCCAGGGAAGATTGCGCCAATCAGTACCTTACAACGCGTACCAACCAAATTTGTATAACCCTCCCCCCAATAGACAAAATAATTATCGGCCGACGGGAAATACAAATTTTTCAAGCAGACGACAAATAGTTAATTGGCCGACGGGAAATGAAAATTTTTCAAGCCAACGACATTGGCAGTCAGCGCCAGCTGCCACCACTGACGCAAGAAATCCAAACTATCGTAATAATACCTGGCAAAATCGACAAACAAATGTAAATCAATTAGATATGCCTACGGAATTTCACGTGTCTGAATCTCTACTGCAGACACCGACGTATGAAACGAATCCACAGGGAAACGTTTCAGGCCACTCAGAAATATAAATTGGACCCAGAGGGTGCCCAGAATATTTTATAGGTCCAAAACAATAGTAGTACCGTCCAGTAGTGATAGTACTAACAAGTTACCTATATTTAATGATTTTTGTGTAGAAAACGTTTACTTTAAGGCTTTGATTGACAGTGGTGCCACGGTTAACATCATAAACTCATGCGTATTCAATATGTTACCTCCCCATATTAGACAACAAAGACATTTTAATAATCCCATTTTAACTAGCGTGACAGGGCACAAATTGGATGCAAAAGGTTCAATTCGCCTAGACATAAAAAGTGTTAATAGAATCTTTCCGACAAATTTTATAATATGCAATAACTTTCCGTATGAAGCAATTATAGGCGTAAATTTTTTAAGGTCTAATAGAGTACTATTAGACGTGGCTAACGAAAGGCTGGTCTACCCGGCTAAGGTAGGGGAAGGAATTTCTACCTTAAGAAATCGTAACAGAGGTTACGAAGACAACGTAACAATAAATAAAATTTCTGGCGGTATAGTGTCGCAATCTTTTGAACCTCATGTCTCGCAAGGAGGAAAAGGAATAATCAGAAACTTGTCCAATTATTCTGAGAGTCATTGCAGAGATGAAGTAAATTTGAATAATAAGTGGATTGAATCTGCAAGGATAAAAATAGGAGATATGCGACAGTATAGGTCAAACGAAATCAAGAAAATAGCGAAATTATGGAAAAACATAGTAAAACCGAGTGTGACACCGCAAGATGCCGCAAGGCGCAACATAGCACCAGTATGAATCTAATAGACAATGAAAATAAAGAGAAATATTACGGATTCACGGTAAGGAGAACAAAAGTCCCTCCCAAAACGATGCAAAAAATTCAAATATCACAGATGATTGAACCAGTGGTTACCAAATCTGAAATATGGTTTGCGACCCCATCAAATGAAATTCCCGAAAATCTACTATGCGAGGAACAGATTATATCTTACGACAAAGGAGAAGGTTTTATTTGGGTAACTAATAACCACGAAAATGATACAATTACAATAAAAAAGGGGACGTGTTTAGTTCAAATCCAAGTTTTATCGGAGAATGATTTAAATAGATGGGAAAATACTAAAAGTAACCTAGTTAACGGCATTAAAGCCTCTAATAACAAATATCCTCTAACTAAATCGCAATTTTTAAACAAATTTAATATGGATCATATTACGGACTTGGAACTTAAGAAAAAATAATGCGAATTATTATGGAATTTTAAAGATGTATTTTCCGCATCTGAAGATGACATTGGACTGATACCATTTTATGAGCATTCAATTTTAATGACTGGTAATCCTGTAGCGAAACAGCCATATCGTGTGCCGTATAAGCACAAAGAGTGGATAAAAAATAAAATTCATGAATTAGAAAAAAATGAAATTATACGCCCCAGTATAAGCCCTTTTTCTGCACCAGTGATCTTGGTACCAAAGAAGAATGGTGACCTTAGACTTGTAGTAGACTATAGAGCCCTTAACAAACAAGTAGTTAGTGATCAATTTCCTTTACCAAGAATAGATGAAATTCTTGAATCAATTTCAAGCAAAAACAAAATTTTTACCTCTTTGGACCTCACCCAAGGCTACCACCAAGTGAAAATAGCCGAAAAAGATGTCCATAAAACTGCATTTTCAACATCTGAATGTGGTTCATATGAATACCTTTCGGAAGAGTACCTTTCGGTCTTAAAACAAGTTCAAGCACGCTATGTAGAACCTTATTACACCTGTTAAGAGGATTAAAGAATATCATTCATTTTGTTGATGATGTCATATGCGTGGGAGAAACCGCTGAACAACACTTAGCAACATTAGCTAAGGTGTTCAAGAAGTTCAAACAGGGCAATTTAAAATGCCGGCCCGAAAAAGTAAATTTATTTCAGCCGAAAACTAAATTTTTACGAGTAGTAGTAACACAAGGAGAGATATCCCCAGACCCTGATAAAATAAAATGTGTTGAAAACCTCAAACCCCCTAGAACTATGACAGAATTAAGAGGAATTTTAGGTCTTACTGGCTACTTTAGGAAATTCGTGCGCTATTACGCCCAAATTGCGAAACGCCTCACGGAATTAACTAAAGGGAACTCCCAAAATGTTACCTGGTCCCAGGAAGCTCAAACTTCCCTAGACCGTCTCAAAAAGGCACTCACTTCTGAACAAATATTATCACTTCCTGATTTCGAAAACGGACAATTTGTGGTCACAACCGATGCCAGTTCAAAAGGCATTGGGGCTATTCTTTCACAAATAATTCCCATAGGAAACCCTGATCCTTTACAAGGACCTTCTAATCAAAAAAAAAGAAAAAGTTATATGCTATTCGAGTAGAACTTTATCAAAAGGCGAAAGAAGTTATTCCGCCACAAACTTAGAATTATTATCTATAATCCACCACTTGGACAAATTTAGACACTATTTAATTGGTAGAAAATTTATACTACGATCAGACCATAAAAGCTTGCAGTACCTGCGCACATTTAAAAACCCCACGGGAATTCTAGCTAGATGGATTATGAAAATCCAAGACCTAGATTACGAATTTGAACATTTAAAAGGTAAACAAAATGCAGCTTGTGACTTTTTGATTAGATACCCAGAAAATATTCCGTCGGAATCTGAGGAAAATGAAGTTAACACTATCAATGCTAAGAGTAAACATAAATGTAAGGAAAACAAAGTCAAAGACACAGTAAAAGGAAAAAAGGTTAACTATTCTACCCTGTCTTTATAAAATATAAAAAGAAAGCAAAAAAAGGACGAAATGTGTTCAGCACTTATTAATTATTTTGTGAATGACGATGCGTTACCGGATAAATTCAAAACTCTTAGAAAAGAGATAGATAATTTTTACTATGATCTTGATGAAGAAACACTATGTAGAATCGTGACCACTGAGGCAAATAGAAACCAAACCTCAATAATACCTGTATTACCACAAAACTTAATACCACCTGCATTTAAATATTTTCATTTAGATACAGGTGGACACTTAGGAGTAATGAAAACTTTCCATAAATTAAAACAATATTTTTACATGCCGTCGGCAACAACAAAACTTAAAGAATTTGTAAGTACATGCGAAGCGTGTAACTTAAGAAAAAAACCCCAAGCTTATCCTAATCCTCCAATGGGAAGGGTCCCGGTAGCAAAGTACCCCTTCGATATTGTCTCATTTGGCTTAAATGGCACCAGCGGAGGCTTGCCTGTTTCCAACAGAGGCCATACTTGTATTCTTTCAGTTATAGATCACTTTTCCAGATTTACTTTTGCAAAAGCATTGAAAAATCAAGGTGCTTACGCCACCAGTAAGGCGTTAGCGAAATTATTTTTACAATTTGACGTTCCAAATAAAGTTTTAAGTGACAACGGAAGCAATTTTGTTTCAAAAGTAACAAAAGACTTAATGAGTTTTCTTAATATAGAAAATTGGTGACATCCCCGTATCACCCACAAGCTAATGGTAAAATAGAAAATAGGCATAAAATATTTTCGAATGTATTAAGCATCTATACAAAAGACAGCAGGAACGATTGGGATCAATTCTTACCTTATTTAACTAACGTAATCAATACTGCTTATTCAGAAACAACTAAAGACAATCCATTTTATTTACTTTTTGGTCGTGATTTTAGAATCCTGTATGATGAGATTATTGAATCTCGGCAGTATTATAATAACTCGGAGGATTACAAACAAGAATTCATAAATAGGATGAGGAAAACCTATAAAATAGTTAGACAAGAGTTGGAAAAATGTAAAATAAACCAAGAGCTAAGAAACCAACCCAAAGTCAAGGGGAGTATAGATTTAAAAAGTAGGAGACTGCGTCTACCTAAAGAACGAGGCAAAAACGGAAGGCAAAAAACTTTCCAACAAATATTCCGGACCGTACAGATTAGTCAAAAAGTACGATAACGATTATACTTTTAAAATAGAGAACCCCGATAGTGGAAGAACTTACAAGGCGCATGTTAGCTGAATAAAAAGAGCCAAATTTCCAGAGAGATGGGTATCACGTCCCTCCTCTACTGATTCGTCAGATGCATAAAATGAGCCCCCTAAATCAAGATTGGCAGAGCTAAAACCCTTTAATTTCAAGCAAGACTATTTCAAGGATGAGAGCGATGAGAAAAACTTTGAAGAATTTTTAGCTATGAAAAATTTAGTTATTCCTAAAGGAAAATCTCTACTACCAGAGAGAGTAAAAACACCAAAAGATTCAAAAAGTTCATCATCAGAGAGCGCGGGAGAATTATATTATACAATATCTCCGAAAACCAAATTTTTCCCGATAGAATTTCGACCCCTTGTCCCCCCAAAAGATTCCCAGACGATATGGTTTCCCCTGCAACACCAATAGAAAGGCCCCTGTCATTGCAGGAAGAATTGAACAGAGCTGTAGAAACCCCCGGTATTACTGTAAAAAAAACTCCTCCCAAAGATTCAACTAAAACAAATCTGCGAGAAGCTATGGATTTAATAAATTTCCCCATAAAAATGAGTCAAAGTACATTGTCTAAGAATAAAACTCCCAAGGATGACCAGCAAGGACAATATCATGATATAACTGTGTCCAAGGTCAAACCTAATCAATGGACTTCATGGAGGGAAACACTAGTGCAAAGAATGCCTCATCCCCCTGAAGACATGGCATTTAAACAGTGGAGGAACCCCGCAAAAACTTTGGATTCCTCTCAAAGCTCCCAAGAATCTTTCAAATATCCCGAGTTGAAACCTCAAAGTGAAGACTTAGAGAATAAACCTTCTACTTCCAGAGGAGTAGAAATTTACGAAGGAAGGGGAGGTGATACCTCAAAAATGCGAGGTGCAACCTCTAAAAGTTCTAATGCGGAATCATCGGAAACCAGTTCCGAAGAGTCTGACGGCGAATCAGACCATATAGTAGTTAAAGAAATAGGGAAATCAAAACCGACTTCAGCAACTGCGCACGCAAAAGAAACAGTATTAAAAGGGCAAGAATTAAAACAAAAAAACAATACAAAAATTTGATCTCATTTCGCTAGCAAAAACTAAAAAGAAAAAACCGCAAGAAACAGAAGAAAAAGTAATGACGCAGTTAGGTAGGACAGTTAAGAAACCGGACAGATTAAAATACCCATAAAAATACAAAAAAAGATTTTACTGGATAGGCGTCATAAACGAATAATAATTTAAAAACTTTTAATTTATGAGTAAAATTCATACAATTATAAAAATGCAGTAGAAAAATTTTATTCAACATATATCATGGCTTTGCATGAATCAAAACTGTCTGATACCGTCTGTTCAACATATATCAGTTCCCGAAAACAAATTCTAAATAAAAAGTTGCATATAATTAATTCGAATAATTTCCTTTAATATAAAAGTCTACCCGTACCATTCCAGTACGATGTATCCAGTCCAACTGAACGAAGCCATGATAGGAAGTACTAAGCGAGAAATATTCATACACCTTAGAAATGATCTTTGGTTATTTTCTGTTCCAAGAGAAACTGTTGGAACTTTGTCTTGTTACAATAATACAGAAAGAATAGACCCAAGTTACAAAACAGAATTACTGTTACAAAACGTGGGTACGATAACCATAAAACAAGGATGTCGACTTGTAACTAAAGAGTCAACTGTTCGAACGCCGTTAAAAACCACGAGCACAAAGATAATAAGTCCCAAAATAATCAATTTCAAGGCAATTAACCTGTCGTACACTGTTCCCAATATAGAAAACAAGGAAATGAAAACCTCGATATGGTCCAAAATAGAAAAGAATAAAGGGACACTAAAACTTACAAAATTAAGAGAAGCATTAGACTCCCAGATCCCCATATTTACGAATGAAGACCAGAGATTAACGTATGTGGATGATAGATACGGATTATTCTCAACCAATTTTTGGTGGAACATACTATTGACCGTATGTTTCGTATTCGCGATTTCCCTGACCATGAGAACCTTACTGACTTTTAATTATGGAAAAATCCTGAGACTAAGAAGGCGAAAACCAAGAAAAGAACACGGGGAAACGACTGAAATGCAGAAGTTAAACCCGGAACCCCATGAGAACGTCTAAGCCAAGAAATAGGGAAGACATTAGAAAACGAGTGGGTATAGAGGTCTCCACTCGTAGTGGCTATGTCTTGTTCCCTCATTGTAATTGTCGTTTACGTAAAACCGTGTGGCTATGACGCTGCAACATGCGTTTCTTAAACAGCACGGATGTGGGCGAACAACGCAGGCATGAAATATGTTGTAAAATTAGACCTCAAACTTAATAATGTAGAGTAACCTATGCTAAAGGTTTTTTTTTAATCTAAGGGAGAATTAAATATGTATTGAAGAATTAAATAAGCCTTTTATCGTTGTTTCCTTTCCTTTGTAATTGAGAGGTCCAGAAACAAAATATGTCTGAAATATTTTCACTTTTGTTACTTTCATAAATAAAAAAATTATCAAAACCTTTAGGGAATAAATATCAGTATATGTCAATTAAGCTGATAATCCACGGTCATTTTTTTTTTTTTTTTTTTTTTTTTTTTTTTTTTTTTTTTTTTTTTTTTTTTTAGTAAAGCACAAATTGTGTTCTGGTCTTGAGAAGGCATGGGGGTTATCAGCCCTACTCATGTTAATATTTACTCGTTTAGAGTGTGACTTGGCTATTTATTGTAATTTCAGTTCATTTCGAGTTTCGTTTATTTATTGATAGTGATTTGTATTAGGCTTCGAAGATTATTTGACTCTATTTTGCTTATTCTTGGTTTAATGGAGCTCTTTATTTTTCTTTGAAAAACTTGTTTTGTGGAAAAAGTTTCTTAAATTAATATTAATAAACCGTACAGCTGGATTATCAACTGTTGGGTGTAAACTCATTTCCAGATGCATTTTTCAAAGGCTCAACACTGTCCCTGAACTGTCATGTTGCATGAACTTGCACAAAAAAAAAATCTGACAGGTAAATCAAAAAGGCCGTTTTTAAAATAAAACACAGTGGTGTGGACGAAGATCGAACCTATTGAAATCTAAAGCATATCTGGTATTGTTTGTAATCCTATATTATGGCAAACAGTTTTTTTTTTTTTTTACTCCTTTCGAACCAAATATGAAAATAAAAATAACGATTGTTTAATTATTACTTTAATATAATTATATTAATATAATTTTTACTTTACAGACAAAATTTGATTGTTACACTTATTGTCACTTTAATTAATTTATGAGTTAGAAAAAACTAAAGTAAGCACTGAGCTTACAAAGCTTTTAGTCCCATAAGCAATGTTCTGAAATGTACCATCCTTTCGATCCCTGCACCGGCTCGTGAACCTTTCCATCGTTATCTTCGTAGTTCAGTTCAATTACCTGGAAAAAATGTTTGTAGTTTCAATGAGACAAACACTAGAGTTACATATCCTCGTGCCCAAAACAAAAGGTTGTATCCATTTTAACTATCTATAGCCAAGAAATAATGTCTCAAAGCTTTTTTAAGATCCCTCTCAAATTCCGCTTTCTAAGAAAAAAAAATATTAAGAAGAAAAAAACCCTCCCTTAATAAATAAAAGCATAAATGGTCACTTTATAGTGCTTTTATAACAGGTCAAATTACCTATAGAATCATCAGGACTAGAATCACTATAGGGCTGGGAGCATCCTATTACACCCACCCAGACACCCTTTAAACAAAAAGGGTGTATCATGACTTAAGTGAAAAGCAAAAACTAGGTATTTAACTTTTACATGGGGATGGCATTTGTTCAAAGATATAAAAGAAAATATCCATAAGAGATAGTGCGTAACTATATAGGGCAATTAATGTTTGGTAAACAGAACACAAAACTAAATTTTACCTATAGATAGATACATATATTTAATCAACAAACAAAAATGCAACAACAAACTAAAAAAAGAATAAAGCTAATACATCATCGTATACAACACACGCGGCTCTATAACCGATCCCTCGCAAGGCTCTATACCAGTGCTTAATTCAGTAGCTCGCAGCGAATCACCAATAGCACAATAACTAAATAATGTATGGTCTATTTCGTAAACAGTACGTAAGTCAATATTTTATCTCCAAATAGATTTACTTATTCAACTGACAGCAAATCAATAAGGAATTTAAACAATAAAAGTAAATACATTATCATATACCTCCTAAGAGGTTCTATTACAGATCCGACATAATTGCCTTTGTCCATAACTTATAGCCAATCACTGACCATACATTCTGAAAAAAAATGTAACTCTCGATACAAAGATTATCGAAAGCATGAAGCCAAGCTAGTATATCTCAGTCAGTAGGTTTTCATAACCTCACAAGAAGGTATATTCCATTGTTTTTATGCTTCTCGTCCAATCAGGCCCTCCTTCTAGTTAGGTAATATTTGGGCTAAAGACTATCATACATTGTTTGTCCCAATTGTGGCTGATTTCTAATACTCTCTTCTATTGTGGTCCCAACGAAATTAAACTTTATCATCATTGTTGTGACAGCTATAGCTGAACCAAAATTTTGAAAAGGAGGATGTCGTTATACTCTTCGGATTTTGACACGCAGGATGGTGTTACACTGTTTTGATTTAGTTCAATAGTTCTAGTTGTGACAGAAGAAATTGCAGTAGCACTTGCAATCTCAATCACAGTAGTAGTATCGGTACTACCAGTAGTAGTCACAGTCACAAGCAATGGCAGTTGCAGTCCCGAGCTGTTACATTCGTAGTCGCAAGTTGTCACTTGACACTCACAGTCGCAAGTAGTCGTAGTCACAGTTGCAAGTAGTCACAGTCACAAGTGGCCGCAGTAGCAGTTGAATTGCATTCATATTCGCATTCACAAGTAGTTGCATTCACAGTCATAAGTTGTAAAACTTGCAAGTAGTTGGAGTGGCAATTATTTGCAGTCTAATGTAGTCGCAGTCACAAGTAGTCATAGTCCCATTAGTCATGGTCGAAAATAGCCACAGTCCCGGTCTTAAGTAGCCGTAGACGAAGTTGCAAGTAGTCATAGTCGCAAATAGTCGCAGTCATAAGTAGTCGTAGTTGCAGTAATAGTAGTAGTCGCAATAGAGGCCCTGTAGGTGTCAAGGTAACACCCTTAGCTATTCCTAAGAAATGGCAGATACACTCTTTTGATAGCCTGTATGCATCCTCGGAGGGATGGTTATTAGACATCTTCACTACTTTGAGCAAAGTGGTCCTGAAAGTTTCAACTCTACCCTCAGTCGCTCCTGACCTGTTGTCAATGCGCCCTTTTGACACTCAGCATGCACATAGTGTGTTTTGATTTTTTTTTCTACACTCCTCTCAAAATTTTCCGAAAGTAGTCACAAGTTGAAGTAATCATAGTTGCAAGAAACCGCAGTCACAGTCGCAAATTGTCGCAGTCAGAACCAGTCGTAGTTGCAATTGCAAAATTTAAATACCTTGTCTCGGAGGCTGTGGGAGGCTTGGCATCCCTGGAACCATAGTTGTTGGACCTTTTGACTATTTTGAACAAAATGGGTTTTCAGAATTTCTACCAGTGTTGAGGGGATCTAAATGGACGAGGGAGGGGATTACCCTTCAATCACTATTCGATATCCCGTTCAACCTGCCGTAAAAGTTTCAACTTAATGCCATCAACCGTTCCTTATATATTGATAATACGCCCTTTTGACAAGCATCTGGCATGTAGCGTGTTTGATTTTGTTTGACATCCGTCTCAGCTTTTCCTGAGAGTTCCACCTTAATACTCTAAGCCTTTTTGGAAGCCTAAGATCAAACATGCCCCTTTTCTCATTTACCAACCTTATACATAAGCAATGACCAACTTGCATAATTTACAACCCTAGCCCCAGGGGTTGGCTCGGGGAGTTATGTCATCCCTGGAGGTATAGTTATTTGACCTTTTGACCTTTAGTTATTTGAACAAGATGGGTGTTTCAGAACTTTGAACGGGTGTCTTTGGGAAGAGAGCAGCAAATAAGGGCATGAGAGGGGGGCTGGTTGCCCTCCAACCACTTTTGAGCATCCTTCTCAGCATACCCTGAAATTTTCAACTTTATACCCTCAGCCGTCATTAGGATATTGTAGATACGCCTTTATGATACACTGAATGGACATAGTGTCTTTTGACGTAGTTTAACATAAAGTTCAACATTCTACGAGGTTTTGCTTTAATACCCTCAGCTTTTTTGAACACACCCAAAATCAAACAGTCTCCCTTTTTTTAATGATAAATCCTGCACGTAAACAATAGGCAAATTGCATAATTTATAATCCTTGAACAACGACTGTGAGGGGCACGGCCTCCCTGGAGACTTTTTTTTAGATCTTTTGACAATTTTGAGGAAAATAGATTTCTCAATTTTGACAATTGTTGAGGGAAGGGGCATTTAAAAAGTGCAAGGGGGGTCTGATTGCCCTTCAGTCACTCTTCAAAATCTCTCTCAACATATTCTTAAAGTTTCAATTTAGTACCCCCAGTTGTTCCTTAGATATTGATGATACACTCTTTTGACAACCAGCATCCACATAATGGGTTTTAATTGTATTCGATATATCCCACGATGTTTCCTTAAAGTCTTGTTTTAAAACCCTAAGCCTTTTTGGAAAACCAGGATCAAACAAGTCCTTTTTCCCAGTAAAAAACTTATGGCGTAGGAGGGGCTGATTTTCCTCCAATTACTCTTCACTTAAAAAAAAGGCGCCATTACTTTCAATTTCTAATCAAATGAACCCCTTTCGAAGCTTACACGACCATTTAAAAAAAAAAAAGAAGATAAGAATCTGGGAAAAATGATAAGACTGAAAAACTTTATTGAAAAATAATAGTCTTCGGCTAATGAAGAGCGCATCTAAAAAATGCCTTCTGTGTTACTTTTGTCCACGTTAAACTTCACCTCACCTTTGGCAATCATAAGACCCCTTACCTGAAAATCAATCGAGTCTTCATAACGTCTTCTGGTTGAACTAATCTTCAAAAAAACTGTTGTACTGTAGCGTAACGGTATTACTTGCTTTCTGACAATGGAGTCATCCAAACTGGAAAGGAATATATGCACCATCAATCGCGAAAGAGTTTGTGAATACCAAAATATTTAGTTACAAATTAAAGTTTAAAATGTTACATGCACAGAAAAAACCTCTATATTTTGTTATGTGGCAATCAATTTATTTTACTATGTTAATCTAGTGCTAAATTTCATCAACGATTTCTTACTTTTAAATCTATTCTTCTAAAAGTTATAGTTTTGATGGCTTAGACAAAATTTTTGAAATATTAGCTGGCAATAATCAGAGTTCCTTATACAGCTATTCAATGAATACTTAAGTCAAATGTATGAAGAGAAGTTACAACATATTAGAGTAGGGTTACCATTTCCCCAAATCTCTTCTATTACTCTATTCTTCTAAAAGTTCCTTTTTTTTCTATTTTTTCTTTTTCCTTCAAATTTCCTCTATTCTTCTAAAAGTTATAGTTTTGATGGCTTAGACAAAATTTTTGAAATATTAGCTGGCAATAATCAGAGTTCCTTATACAGCTATTCAATGAATACTTAAGTCAAATGTATGAAGAGAAGTTACACATTAGAGTAGGGTTACCATTTCCCCAAATCTCTTCTATTCCTCTATTCTTCTAAAAGTTCCTTTTTTTCTATTTTTTCTTTTTCCTTCAAATTTCCTCTATTCTTCTAAAAGTTATAGTTTTGATGGCTTAGTAAAAATTTTAGAAATATTAGCTGGCAATATTCAAAGTTCCTTGTACAGCTATTAAATAAAAAAAAACAAGTTTTTTAAACTGAAAGTAAGGAGCGACATTGAAACTTAAAACAAACAGAAATTATTCCGTATATGAAAGGGGCTGTCCCCTCCTCAATGCCTCGCTCTTTACACTTAAGTTTTTTATTGTTTTAAAAAATAAAGTTGTGAGACAGAGTGAAACTTTACCGTAAAGAGCGAGGCGTTGAGGAGGGGAAAGCCCCTTTCATATACGGAATAATTTCTGTTCGTTTTAAGTTTTAATGTCGCTCCTTACTTTCAGTTTAAAAAACTGTTTTTTTTTATTTAATTTCTGATCGTTTTTTAGTTAATGCAGCTTTTATTTTGGCTCACCGTCATTGAATAAGTAAACAAAATTTGCATAAAAATTTTACTTTTCTTTTGCTAAATGGCTGTCTCTAAATTTGGCTCTTACGTAATTTACAAATTAAATAACGTAACGAACTTCTACATTCGTATATTTTTCTTCTGGCAGAAAATACAAAGTTGCAGATTTTTGCTGATATGAGCTTGAAACCTATGTAATAGGGTTTTTTGATGCGCTGAATCTGTCGGTGTGATTTTTATTAAAATTCTTTCACTTGTAGGGATGTTTCCCCCCTCTTTAAAAAATCAGGTAAATTTTCTCAGGCTCGTAGCCTTTGATGAGTAATACTTAACTTAATAAAATTTATGTATTTAGAATCAGCATTATACACCCATTCTTTTGATACATTTATTGACATCAAAATTCCGTTTTTAAAAGTTTCGATTACTATTGAGCCGTATCGCTTGTTTTTTTTTTATTATTGTTTTTTTTTTATTACGTATATGTTATTACGTATAAGAGGGGGTTCTACCCTTAGTCAATACCACGCTCTTGACGTTAAAAGTTAAAAAAATTTTAATTCACAAACCCCTGAATCACAAAGGCCGTTTAATTAGAATAGATAGCTCTTTTGAAAGCACTAAAAAAAAAACTGTAGCGTAAAGAGCGAGGTATTGACTTGGGGGAGACCCCCCTCATATACGTAATAATTTCTGTTCCTTTTAAGTTCTAATGTTGCTTCTTACTTTCAGTTGAAAAAACTTGTTTTTTTTTCATTTAATTTCTGATCGTTTTTTAAATAATGCTTGGAAATCCGGTGCCCCCTTCATAGAAATGTACCTTACCCCAAAGAAACATCCTCCACGGAAAGATTCTCCAAAGTAACCCCCTCCTCCAGCCCCCCCCCCCCACCAGAAAAAAATCCTTCCTGAAAATGTCTGTATACTTCCCAATAACCAATACAATATGTAAGCAATTGGCAAAGTTCATAACTTGCAGCCCTTCCCCTGGGAGCTGTGGGGGATTAAGTCATCCTAAAAGACAAGTTTATTAGATTTTCGACTATGCTGAACAAAATGGCTATCTCAAAATTTTAATTGGAAGACTTTGAGAAAAAATGAGCGTGGGAGGGGGCCTAGTTGCCCTCCATTTTTTTGGTCACTTAAAAAGGGCACTAGAACTTTTAATTTCCGTTCCAATGAGCCCTCCTACGATATTCTAGGACCACTGGGTCAATGCGATTACCCCTGGGGAAAAGAAAAAAAAAACAAAAAAAAAACAAATAAACACGCATCCGTGATCTTTCTTCTGGCAAAAAATGGAAAATTCCACATTTTTGTAGATAGAAGCTTGAAACCTCTACAGTAGGATTCTCTGAAACGCTGAATATGATGGTGTGATTTTCATTAAGGTTCTATAACTTTTAGGGGGTATTTCCCCCTTTTTTCGAAAATCAGCCAAATTTTCTCAGGCGCGTAACTTTTGATGTGTAAGATTAAACTTAATGAAACTTATATTTTTGAAATCAGAATTAAAATCTGATTCTTTTGATGTATCTATTGGTATCAAAATTCCGTTTTTTAGAGTTTCGGTTACCATTGAGCCGGGTTGCTCCTTACTTACAGTTCGTTACCACGAACTGTTTGATTCAATGAATACTGAACTACTAAAGTCAAGTGTAACACGAATAAAAGTTACAACGTATAAGAGTAGGGTTTTTATTCCCTCAAATTTGATCATTCGAGCAAATTTGAGTTTACTTATTCTCAGAGCTATAGTTTCATATTTGCACGGCAAAACTATTTTGGCATCAAATGTATCATTTTACAAGTACTGGTCCATGCAAGAAAATGAGACATAACATAACTGAGAAAACCAAGAAAGCTTAGATTACCTCAAAAACCATGATGTTCAGAAAACTGAAGTTGAATAATCTACTAGTTTTACTTTAGAACTCTTAATGTGGCAACAATATCACATGACTTATTTTGAATTATCCAAATCGAATACTTTTGAATCTGCATATATAATCCACTAACGGATTCAATTAACCATATATTCAAAGAAGCTATATGTTCAAGGGAAAAATTTGTTCATTAAGACTGATTTGTGATCACTCTTTTCAGTGATTAAAAAAAAAGTTTTTCAACTAAAAGTAAGGAGCAACATTAAAACTTAAAACGAACAGAAATTATTACGTATATGAGAGGGTTTGTCCCCTAGTCGATACCTCGATCTTTACGCTAAAGCTCGAATTCTGTTCCAGTTCTTTAATAATGACCCCTGAATCACAAATACCGTTTAATTAGAATAAACAGCTCCTTTGAAAGTTACTAGAAAAAACTTTAGCGCAAAGAGCGAGGTATTGACTAGGGTGCGAACCCCCACATATACGTAATAATTTCTGTTCGTTTTAAGTTTTAATGTTGCTCTTTACTTTCTGTTGAAAAAACTTGTTTCTGTTGAAAAAACTTGGGAAATCCGGCACCTCCATGAAAAAATCCTAAAATACTCCATGGAAAGATCCTCCCAAGTAACTCCCTCCTCCAGCCCTCCCCCCACCAGAAAAATTCCCTCCGGAGAACGTCTGTATACTTCCCAATAACCAATACTATATGTGAACAATGGGCAAAGTTCATAACTTGCCTTGCAGCCCTTCCCTGGGGACTGTGCGGAATTAAGTCATCCTCAAAGACATACTTATTGCACTTTTGACTATGCTGAACAAACTGGCTATCTCAGAATTTCGATCGTATAACTTTGAAAAAAAATTAGCGTGGGAGGGGGCCTAGTTGCCCTTCAATTTTTTTGGTCACTTAAAAAGGGCACTAGAACTTTTACTTTCTGTTCGAATGAGCCCTCTTGTGATATTCTAGGACCACTGGATCGATACAATCACCCCTGGGAAAAACAAATAAAAAACAATAAACACGCATCCGTTATCTTTCTTCTGGCAAAAAATACAAAATTCCACATTTTTGCAGATAGGAGCTTGAAACCTCTTCAGTAGGGTTTTCTGATATGCTGAATATGATGGTTTGATTTTCATTAAGATTCTATCATTTTTAGGGGGTGTTTCTCCCTTTTTTCGAAAATAAGGCAAATTTTTTCAGGCTTGTAGCTTTTGATGGGTAAGACTAAACTTGATATATTTGAAATCAGTATAAAAATCCGATTCTTTTGATGTATCTACTGGTATCAAAATTCTGTTTTGTAGAGTTTTGGTTACTATTGAGCCGGGTCGCTCCTTACTTACAGTTCGTTACCACGAACTATTTGACTTGTGGAAAAGAACACAATGAATTTTAAAGATTTGCTGTTGACATTTATGGGGAGATTTAGGAACTTACTATTGCACGATTCAAGATCTTAAGAATGCATGACAAAGAAAAAACCTTGACAATGCATGACTTACATTTAGCCATACACGATAACTTTTATAACTTTTAAAGAAATTTTAACTTTTAAAGAAATTAAAACTTTTAAAGAACGATAACTTTTAAAGAAATTTTAATAATAAGTTTTTCTAACGTCCTTTGTTTTGCATAGCATTTTTTTGCGAAAGGAAAAAAATAAACGGAAATGATTATCGAAAATATAGTTTTAAACAAATTATGGACTCTAAAAAGTCTAATATACTTTTTTTTTTTAATTTTGCATATAAATGTGCATCAGAAACTTTTCCTAAGCATCTCTATGTTGTTACTTTAAGAAAAAAAAAATCAAAAGCACTGTCATATAGCCAAAAACAAATTTCAAGAAATATTATACAAAACTGTTTGTTTTGCGCTGTTTCCCACAGAAACCTATATCTTAGTATCCTGATTCCTGAAGCCATAAAAAAACGAAGTTTGAAGACATTGCCTGCATTAAAAAATTTTCTATTTATAAAGTTTCTGCAAATTTAAAATTAATTAAGTTAGTACCAGCAAGACAAAATTTACATGAATTAAAAAAAAAAGGAAAAGTAACACCAAAAAGGGTGAATTCTAGATAAATATTACACCATTGAAGGCAACATATTTAAGAAAACTAGAGCAGGGGTTTTAAGCCCCTATCTAAAAAAAAACAATATCTTTATTTTTTTGAGAAAAATGGTCGCGAGATCGTGCTTATTAGTTTGTTCGGTTTTTCCCGCAGGAGTAAGGAATCAGACCAGTGTTGCAAAATACTGTCCTCACTTTGTTTGAAAGTTATAGCTCTTGATGCTCATAGCCTTACAAATCTATTGTTTCTTTTTCCTTTGTTTTTTTTTTTAACTATAAGTCGGCATCTGACAGGAGTGTGAACAGTAGATTAGTAAAAAAAATTTACTAAGAAGCGCATATCCTGTCTGGCAATTAGATTTTGACCATTCAAATAAGGCTAGTAAAAAAAATCCAGATTTTTCTGGTTTAGCTTTATTTTAATCAAGGTGGAAGGGAATTTCGGTTGCTGATGACCGTTCCAGGTAGATTATCATGCGAAACCCACTACCCCATTGCCAAATTTTGGCTTCACTTGGTAGCTCCCTAATGAAAAGACAGTGTAGCTACAATCTCCAATGTTTTATCTTTTTCGGATTAATTTTAAAACAACCTTCCAAAAAAGAAGCTTTTCAAAGAAAAGTAAAGAGTCAAACTAAAATTTAAAGAAACAGAAATTTCTGTTAAAGGATAATTGAAACCCAAAACGACCAGATATTAAATACTATAATAATATCAATTATAAATGTAATATGTACAGGAATAGATGAATAATTAGATTTAAAACGAGTAAAAATCAAAATGAATCCTCAAATCAAACAGTTCTTGGCAACGAACTGTAATAAAGGAGCGACGTGGCTCAATAGTAACCGAAATTCTAAAACCAGAATTTTGATTTCAATAGATATATCGAAAGAATCGGCTGATTATACTAAATCCAAATATATAACATTCATTAAGTTTAATGCTACCGATTAAATGTTACGGGCCTGAGAAAATTTGCTTTATTTTCGAAAAATGGAGAAACACCCCCAAAAAGTCAAAGAATCTTAATAAAAATCACACCATCAGACTCAGTGTATCAGAGAACCCTGCTATAGAGGTTTCAAGCTCCTATTTGCAAAAATGTGATATGTTGAATTTTTGCCAGCAGAAAAATCAAGGAAGCGTGTGTATTTGTTTTGTTTTTTTCAGAGACGATCGTATCGAACCAAAGTTCCTATAACATCGAGAAAGGTCTTATTTAAACCGAAACCAAAAGTTCTAGGGCCCTCTTCAAGTGACCAAAAAGATTGGAGGGCAACTAACTCCCTTCCCACGTCCTTTTTTCCCAAAATCGTCCGATCAAAATTTTGAGATAGCCACTTTGTTCAGCATAGGTGATAGGCTCAAAAACTCTGCCTTTGAAGATAATAGGGCCCACCACATCCCCTGGGGATAGGTCTTTAAATTATAAATTTGCCCATTTTTGATGTATAGTATTTGTTATAGGTTATACAGACCTTTTGGGGATGGGAATTTTGTGCTTGGGATGGGTTTCCATGGGGATAATTTTCTGCTGAGAGGAAAATTTCCGGGGTGAGCTTTCGAGGGAAATTTTTAAACTCGGGTGCTTTTACAGAATTCCTATACGAAATTCATTTTATTTATCTTACTTTCTCTTTGCCAACTCAATTTTTGTGCAGATGTTCCGGGAGAATTGTCCGGGCAAAATGTTCAGCGAATTTGAATTTCCAGGAAAAAATTTGCAGAGAAGGGGGGATTTACGGAGTGAACAGAAAAACAATTAAAAATTAAAAAAAATTTCAAATGAACGTATGCCCAGGAGAATTTTTCAGGCTGAATCGTCCGCAAGACTTTGTATGGAAGGGGTAGGGGTGGGATTTTCTGCAAGGATGGAATTATTCGGAGGGAATCCCGAGGGGGACGTGTATTTTACATGGGAGAGACTTCCCACGGAGGAGTTTTCTGTGAGGGGAGGCACTTTTTCATGGAGGGTGAACCAAATTTACCGTTATTATTTGAAAAACGATTAGAAATTAAATAAAAAAAAACAAGTTTTTACAAACGACTGTAAGGAGCAAAAATAAAATTTGAAACGAGCAGAAAATATTCCGCATACTGCTCCCCCCCCCTCAATATATTCTTCTCTACATTGTAGTTTGACTGTTTGTCCCAATTTTTAAGAACGACTCCTGAAACACCCTGAGGGTTTCCACCCTCTTCTCCTGAAGAGGGTGGCAACCCCTTCAGAACCGGAATTATTTCTGTTCGTTTTCAGCTTTAATATTGCTCTTTACTTTTAGTTGGAAAAAACCGGTGTTTTTCTATTTAATCAGCCTTAAAACGAATAAAAATTACTACACACAGGAATGGGCTACGCCCCCTTCCCCTAACCGTAAATCTGCTAAAGTCTATTGTGTCGCTTACACTTTATTGAAAACGATATGGATTTTTAAAAGTGTGGTTTAATTTTTCAAAACACCAATGAAAAGTGAAAAAAAATCCCATATTAATCAAGATGATTACCCTATACGTAAACAATAGGCAACTTTCATAACTTACAGCTCTTGCCCCAGTGGCTGAAGGGAGTCATGGCATCCCGGATGCATAGGCCTAGTTATTTAACCTGTAGACTATGTTGAACAAAATGGCTATTTCAACATTTTATCGGATCTCTTTGGTAGGATGTAAGGCAGAAAGGGTGTGGAGGGTGCCTGATTCTCTTCAATCACTTGTGACTCAAAATATGCCAGTAGAATTTCCAATTTCCAATTAAAGAATCCCCGCCGAAATTTCCACAACCCCCTCTTACCTAAGTAGTGCCACTTGGGAAAAAAACATGATAAATAAAATACTTTGGAAGCTTATAGATCTTTACATTAGGCAATGCTAGAGCATTGCCTCTGATCACACTGCTAACATTTTGGCTGAACCAAGAATTAATTTGTTATGCTATTCCTTCTCCCAAACTAATTAAAAGTCAAGGATTTTTCAAGCATAATTTGTAATGTAACAAGCTTTCATCCTTACAAGGTGTTAGAATACAAAGCTACAACCTAAAATTTACGATGTAGATATACTGATACCAGAAATAGTTTTAGAAGTGCTTTGTTGCATTAGCATCTGTGAACTGTGCCAAACTATTCTTGGGTGCAATGGCAAATGTTTTGTACAGCATATCTTTAGGCTTTTTCACAAATTAAATAATATTGAGGACTAAATAAGAAAACAGGTAAAATTTAAAAAGATACCTTTCTTTGAAATGGAAATAAGAGCAATCACACCGTGCCGATTGCTGCTAGCTTCGTTTTGAACTATCATGAGCTGTTTCCAAGAAGGTAACTTCGAAGATGTAGGTCCAATTTAAAAATAAAACAAGTAAAGATTAGCAGCCGAACACGCGATATTTCACACGACATAAGAACGACGCAAAGGCAAAAAAAAATTACATAAAACTAACCCCATGTGAAAATCCTATCGTCTCCCTTTTTTTTATTAATCTGAAAATGACTAAAAATCGAACAAGAAGGAAGAGAGGACCTTCAAAGCACAGCTAAGACTATTCTGGAAGATAAAATTGAGGCTAATGAATTGTTAAAAGGAAAAAAAAAACCTTAAGTGCCCTAGAATCCTTAATTACAGTAGTATTAATATTTTTGCACTTGCCTGTCAACGCCGTTTGAATCACACTCAAGGCTATTTAGGTCGGACGGTGTTGGTGACGTTTTATGCTGTGATATTTCTCTTGCCTTCTCAACTTTCCTCTTTGGTGGAACTAAAGAGGGCCTGTAATTCAAATAAGTCTTTAGAATAAATATTATCTTTTATATTTAGTTAAGCTCTAGGCTAGAACTGTAAGATTTTGTATCATATTTTAGAGAAACACAGTCTTGTGACAGAAATAGACAGTTATTTGACCGGTAGTCATCAGTCTGTCATGACAGGTCGTAACAATGACAAGTTGTCTCTATGAATCTTGCCGAATTGAATTTTGTATAGGTTTAAGGATGCTTAGCTCTGTTGTGCTGAATTAGCTTAGGCAGAATTTTTTTTAGATTTAGTTTTTTGGGGGCTATATTTTGTGCGGTTTGAATTTTGCTGAGATTGGGCTGAATCTTAGGCAAGCTCAACATTCAAGTTTTGTAAGATTTTTAAGATCCTGTAAGTCAAGTTTAGCAAGATTGAATTTTGGGTCGGTGAAATTGTACATACGTTGGATCGTTGCGTTAAGTTATGTGGGTAAAGTTTTATGGTTTAGCTTTTATGGTCAAGAAAATACTTTACAGATTTGAAGACATTATGTACGAAATTAAAATGGTAGGCTTAGTTTCTGGAGATCAATGTTTACATTCTTGTTAATAATTTCCAAGACCAAATTGGCGAAGCGTATACATTATATATATATATATATATATATATATATATATATATATATATATATATATATATATATATATATATATATATATATATATATATATATATATATATATATATATATATATATATATATATATATATATATATATATATATATATATATATATATATATATATATATATATATATATATATTTATATATATATATATATATATATATATATATATATATATGTATATATATATATATATATATATATATATATATATATATATATATATATATATATATATATATATATATATATATATATATATATATATATATATATATATATATATATATATATATATATATATATATATATATATATATATATATATATATATATATAGTAAATAATATTGAATGATAACTTTAATAACTTATCTATAGATAGTTTGTAAAAATAACTAAAATATATTAGTAGATATACCATTTGCAAGACAGGAAAACTGAAAATGACTTCCAGGGTCCCTGGGTGCACCACACTAACTTTTTTCCTAAGTTATTTGGCCTTCGAGACGCAGCAATACTATTTGCCTTTAAGCAAGATTAAAAATTAGCTTAAATTCACCTTTTTTTTCTGAGAAGGAATAAAAAGTGAGAAAAATGGTAAAAAGGAGAATAAGGAAGAGAAAAAGTTAAATGCAAAATACAACGCCAGGAAATGTCTTTCGGAACGAGAAAAATAGTTTGTGATACAAATAATTTTAGATACCGGAAAAAAACTACCCGTTGATAAAGTCGTTAAAATTCATCATAAAATATCTGCAATTACCTGTTTTATTGTGTCAATACTGTGTTTGTTATTCTGAAAAGACAAAAAATTTCAAACCCCTTTTTAGACTTAACCATCATGATTCGTTGAGAGTTTGTCAGTGTGAAATAACTAGTTCATTCAGCTTACAGGACGGGGAACAAATTTGAGCTTGAGAAAAAGTCCAATAACGTCTTTTGAGTCTGCAGCCACGTTAATGGATGGAACATTAAATACGTAACCACTCATTTTAATACATACGAATTAAAAATAAAATTAGAGATTACTGTGCGTCCATTCTATAACTAAAAGTGTGCTTTGGTTCTATTGGTCTGTTTTTGGGAGATATTTTTGCGAACCTATCACATTATTCCTTGTTTCTGGAGAGGAATACATCCCCACCTTTTATAGATCAGTTTAGCTAACGCTTTGGAGAAACTCATGCTGAGCGACTAATTCCTGCCTTACTTGAGAGGATTCGATACCTTAAACATTATTTTGCGAGCCTCAACGTCAGATGACTGTCTACAATGCAAAGGTTTCATTAGCGACTTCTCACAGGCGAGTAATTAGCATTGAAACCTATTAAGAATTTGTGATTTGATAATGAAATTTGATTGAAAAGGCAATTGAATTTTGTCGGTAAAGTTTTTAATCAAACCGGGTTGCAGCATAGAAAATTTGAAGAGCTGTCAAATTGATCAATGACACTTCTTTTTAGTTGATTTTTGGCGTTATACTAGAACGTTTTTAGAGACAACCCTTTCCTGAATTTTAAAAAGAAAATTCTGCTCCGTTTGATTGAACAAAAAAAAAGAGAATTTACAAGGTTTTTCTCTTTGGATCTCCGGGAAAGTAGGTGTCAGCTTTTAGTTTTCTGCCGTTTATTCAGATTGCTTATTTAAGCTCTACAAGTTATGGCAAGGCCGCCGAATCAATTCAAAAAAATTGGCCACACAAACTAAAAAAGTTTATAATTGACGAGATAGGCTGATTCTTTGTGGTATCGAATTCCCGATTGGTTCTTTTATCGGAGATACTAAGCCAGTAAAAAGTACGAAAAGTCTTAGAGTCATGACATTTTTTACAACTGAATCCTTTGAGTAAAGACAACAAAAGGGTAATACTTTTTTGGCGTTTTTTTAGGTGATGCTCTCTCTGTAATGGTATCGTCCTGGATAAGGCCAGCGGCAACTGCTGCTTCTTTATGACGCAAGCAAGCACAGCGACGAACAAAAGGCTTCACCTCTGAGTTTGTAGGCGTCATTGAGTGCCTTTGACCTGAAAATAGCAATAGGACACTCATAAGAATATTAGTAGCAAAAACCAACGAGAAGCGATAACCACAATGAACAATGGCAAGAGTGCAAATAATAATAATTAAGCCTAGTACCCTGAGCAAGGCCGTATCCAGGGGGAGGTACGGGGTTTGAGCCCCCCCCCCCCCTCCTTAAAAAACAGCAAATTTTCTAACTCGTAAAAACGTAACAAATGTGCATGTAAACAAGTTTTTAATGTATTTTTAAGGCTTTTTCGTACCCCCCCCACCCCTTGAACAAAAATGTTGGATGCGCCCTTGACCCTGATTTACAATGATATTCCATTTAAAAAGGTACATCGTATAGATAAGCGTCATAGAGTGAAACAACAAGTTAATAAAAGACAATTATTAGATTCTGTTGCCAAAACATTTGGTGGAACTATACCTAGTTCTTCTTCAAGCTCCAGATTTTCAAACAGCAGAACTGTTGAACTGTAAATCCATGGCTGGACAATATATTCAGTTGACATTTTCGATTCGTTTGATAACAATCCGCATCGAGCATAAGCCTAAAAGGATGATTCTCTCTTGAGGGTCAGGATTCATTGACGCGTCACTGGATCCAAGTTATGTCCTTAGATGTGTTTCACCAAGCTAAAGTCAGAAAAGGTTATCAATGAAATCTACAAAATTGCTATTAATGGATTTTTTATAGAATATGATTTGTGAATTTTACCCTGAAGAATTTTTACTAGCCACCACAAGCATTAGGTTGTGAAAATAAACAAATTATTTGATTTTGGCAATCGACAGATTCATATCAAAGGCAGCGCGCCAGCGCTGCCTAAGTAAAGAACGATGTGGGCACAATGTGTTGTTTTTTCTGTTTTTTTCTCCATACCCGGCCACTTCGTATCGAAGGAGTCGTCGTAGAAACTTCGAAAAGGGCTCATTCGATTGGAAATTGGAGTGGCTAGTGCCCTTTTTAAGAGTCGAAAGTGATTGGAGGGCAACTAGCCCCCCACGCCCATCATTCCCCAAAATACATCCAATCAAAATTTTGAGATAGCCATTTTGTTTAGTGTAGTTGATTTCCAGATAGAAAATATGTTTTTGAGGAGGACAATCCCCCACAACCCTCAGGGCAAGGGTTTTAAGTTATGCCCTGGGGGCATATAAGGTTTTTATAGAAGGCGTTGTCGTAGAAACTTCAAAACAAGCCTATTCGATTGGAAATTCAAAGGGCTAGTACACTTTTTAATAGTCGAAAGTGATTGAAGGATAACTAGCCCCCCCCCCCACGCCCATCATGCCCCCAAATACATCCAATCAAAATTTTGAGATAGCCATTTTGTTCAGCGTAGTTGATTTCCCGATAGAAAATATGTTTTTGAGGAGGACACTCCCCCACAACCCTCAGGTTAAAGGTTTTAAGTTATTCCCTGGGGGCATATAAGGTATTTATAGAAGGCGTTGTCGTAGAAACTTCAAAATAGGCTCATTCGATTGGAAATTCCAAGGGCTAGTACCCTTTTTAATAGTCGAAAGTTATTGGAGGGAAACTAGCCCCCCTCCCCCACCCCCATCATTCCCCCAAACACATCCAATCAAAATTTTGAGATAGCCATTTTGTTCAGCGTAGTTGATTTCCAGGTAGAATATATGTTTTTGAGGAGGACACTCCTCCACAACCCTCAGGGCAAGGGTTTTAAGTTATGCCCTGGGGGCGTATAAGGTTTTTATAGAAGGCGTTGTCGTAGAAACTTCAAAACAGGCTCCTTCGATTGGAAATTCAAAGGGCTAGTGCCCTTTTTAATAGTCGAAAGTGATTGGAAGGCAACTAGCCCGCCCACGCCCATCATTCCCCCAAACACATCCAATCAAAATTTTGAGATAGCCATTTTGCTCAGCTTAGTTGTTTTCCAGATAGAAAATATGTTTTTGAGGAGAACACTCCCTCAGAACCCTCAGGGCAAGGGTTTTAAGTTATGGCCTGGGGGCATATAAGTTTTTTTATAGAAGGCGTTGTCGTAGAAACTTCAAAACAGCTCATTCGATTGAAAATTCCAAGGGCTAGTACCCTTTTTAATAGTCAAAAGCGATTGGAGGGCAACTAGCCCCCCCCCCCCACGAACATCATTCCCCAAAACACATCCAATCACAATTTTGAGATAGCCATTTTGTTCCGCGTACTTGATTTCCACACAGAAAATATGTTTTTGAGGAGGAAACTCCCCCACAACAATCAGGGCAAGGGTTTTAAGTTATGCCCCGGGGCATACAAGGTTTTTATAGAAGGCGTTGTCGTAGAAACTTCAAAACAGGCTCATTCGATTGGAAATTCAAAGGGCTAGTAGTACGCTTTTTAATATTCGAAAGTGATTGGAGAGCAACTAGCCCCCTCCCCCCCACGCCCTTCATTCCCCCAAACACATCCAATCAAATTTTTAGACAACAATTTTGTTCAGCGTAGCTGATTTCCAGATAGAAAATATGTTTTTGAGGAGGACACTCCCTCACAACCCTCAGGGCAAGGGTTTTAAGTTATACCCCGGGGGTATATAAGGTTTTTAAAGAAGGCGTTGTCGTAGAGACTTCAATAAAAGCTCATTCGACTGGAAATTCAAAGGGCTAGTGCCCTTTTTAATAGTCGAAAGTGATTAGAGGGTAAATAGCCCCCCCCCAAACCCATCATTCCCCCAAACACATCCAATAAAAATTTCGAGATAGCCATTTTGCTCAGGGTAGTTGATTTCCAGATAAAAAAACATATTTTTGAGGAGGACACTCCCCCACAACCCTCAGGGCAAGGATTATAATTCATGCCCTGGGGGCATATAAGGTTTTTATTGAAATCTTTGTCGTAGAAACCTGAAAAAGGGTTCATTCGATTTGAAATTCAAAGGACTAGTACCCTTTTTAATAGTAAAAAGTGATTTGAGGACAACAAACCCCTCTCTCACGCCCACCTTTTCCCCAAAGACATCCAATCAAAATTTTTAGATAGCAATTTTATTCAAAGTAGTTGAAAGTTTTGGAAATTAGGTCTTTAAGGATGACAACCCCTCCAGGGTAAGGATGACAGAGCCCTCAGGGCAAGGGTTGTTAGTTAAGCCCTGGGGGCATATAAAGTTTTTATTGAAAGCATTGTCGTAGAAATTTCAAAAGGGCTCATTCAATTGAAAATTGAAAGGGATAGTGCCTTTTTTAATAGTTGAAAGTGATTGGATAGCGACTAACGCCCCTCTCACGCCCACCATTTTCTCAAACACATCGAATTAAAATTTTGAGATATGCACTTAGTTCAACGTAGTTGAAAGCTCTGGAAATTTCGTCTTTTAGGATGAAATTTCGTCTCTGGAAATTTCGTCTTTTAGGCTCTGGGGACGAAATTTCGTCCCCAGAGCCCTCAGTGCAAGGGTTGTAAGTTATGCACTGGGGGCATATAAAGTTTTTATTAAAAGCGTTGTCGTAGAAACTTCAAAAGGGCTCATTCGATTGGAAATTCAAAGGGCTAGTACCCTTTTTAATAGTCGAAAGTGATTGGAGGGCAACTACCCCCCCCCCCCATACCCATCATTCCCCCAAACACATCCAATCAAAATTTTGAGATAGTCATTTTGTTCAGCGTAGTTGATTTCCAGATAGAAAATATATTTTTGAGGAGGATCCTCCCCCACAACCCTCAGGGCAAGGGTTTTAAGTTATGTCCTGGGGGCATATAAGGTTTTTATAGAAGGTGTTGTCGTAGAAACGTCGAAATGGGCTCATTCAATAGGAAATTGGAGTGGCTAATGCCCTCTTTAATAGTCGAAAGTTATTGGAGGGCAACTAGCCCCCCCCCCCCAACGCCCATCATTCCCCCAAACACATCCAATCAAAATTTTGAGATAGCCATTTTGTTCAGCGTAGTTGTTTTCCAGATAGAAAATACGTTTTTGAGGAGGAAACTCCCTCACAACCCTCAGGGCAAGGGTTTTAAGTTATGCCCTGGGGACATATAAGGTTCTTATAGAAGGTGTTGTCGTCGAAACTCCAAAACAGGCTCATTCGATTGGAAATTCAAAGGGCTAGTACCCTTTTTAATAGTCGAAAGTGATTGGAGGGCAACTAGTCTCCCCCCCCCCACGCCCACCATTCCCCCAAATACATCCAAACAAAATTTTGAGATAGCCATTTTGTTCCGCGTACTTGATTTCCAGACAGAAAATATGTTTTTGAGGAGGACACTCCCCCACAACAATCAGGGCAAGGGTTTTAAGTTATGCCAAGGGCATATAAGGTTTTTATAGAAGGCGTTGTCGTAGAAACTACAAAACAGCCTCATTCGATTGGAAATTCAAGGGCTAGTAGTACACTTTTTAATATTCGAAAGTGATTGGAGAGCAACTAGCCCCCTCCCCCCCCCCCACGCCCTTCATTCCCCCAAACACATCCAATCAAAATTTTTAGACAACAATTTTGTTCAGCGTAGCTGATTTCCAGATAGAAAATATGTTTTTGAGGAGGACACTCCCCCACATCCCTCAGGGCAAGGGTTTTAAGTTATACCCTGGGGGTATATAAGGTTTTTAAAGAAGGCGTTGTCGTAGAAACTTCAATAAAAGCTCATTCGACTGGAAATTCAAAGGGCTAGTGCCCTTTTTAATAGTCGAAAGTGATAGGAGGGTAACTAGCCCCCCCCCCCAAACCCATCATTCCCCCAAACACATCCAATAAAAATTTCGAGATAGCAATTTTGCTCAGGGTAGTTGATTTCCAGATAAAAAACATATTTTGAGGAGGACACTCCCCCAAAACCCTCAGGGCAAGGATTATAAGTTATGCCCTGGGGGCATATATGGTTCTTATTGAAATCTTTGTTGTCGAAACTTGAAAAGGGCTCATTCGATTTGAAATTCAAAGGACTAGTACCCTTTTTAATAGTCGAAAGTGATTTGAGGGCAACTAACCCCCCTCTCACGCCCACCTTTTCCCCAAAGACATCCAATCAAAATTTTTAGATAGCCATTTTATTCAACGTAGTTGAAAGTTTTGGAAATTAGGTCTTTAAGGATGACAACCCCTCCAGGGCAAGGATGACAGAGCCCTCAGAAGGCGTTGTCGTAGAAACTTCAAAACAGGCTCATTCGATAGGAAATTCAAAGGGCTAGTACCCTTTTTAATAGTCGAAAGTAATTGGAGGGCAGCCCCCACGCCCATCATTCCCCCAAACACATCCAATCAAAATTTTGAGATAGCCATTTTGTTCAGCGTAGCTGATTTCCAGATAGAAAATATGTTTTTGAGGAGGACACTCCCTCACATCCCTCAGGACAAGGATTATAAGTTATGCCCTGGGGGCATATAAGGTTTTTATTGAAATCTTTGTCGTAGAAACCTGAAAAAGGGTTCATTCGATTTGAAATTCAAAGGACTAGTACCCTTTTTAATAGTAAAAAGTGATTTGAGGACAACAAACCCCTCTCTCACGCCCACCTTTTCCCCAAAGACATCCAATCAAAATTTTTAGATAGCAATTTTATTCAAAGTAGTTGAAAGTTTTGGAAATTAGGTCTTTAAGGATGACAACCCCTCCAGGGTAAGGATGACAGAGCCCTCAGGGCAAGGGTTGTTAGTTAAGCCCTGGGGGCATATAAAGTTTTTATTGAAAGCATTGTCGTAGAAATTTCAAAAGGGCTCATTCAATTGAAAATTGAAAGGGATAGTGCCTTTTTTAATAGTTGAAAGTGATTGGATAGCGACTAACGCCCCTCTCACGCCCACCATTTTCTCAAACACATCGAATTAAAATTTTGAGATATGCACTTAGTTCAACGTAGTTGAAAGCTCTGGAAATTTCGTCTTTTAGGATGAAATTTCGTCTCTGGAAATTTCGTCTTTTAGGCTCTGGGGACGAAATTTCGTCCCCAGAGCCCTCAGTGCAAGGGTTGTAAGTTATGCACTGGGGGCATATAAAGTTTTTATTAAAAGCGTTGTCGTAGAAACTTCAAAAGGGCTCATTCGATTGGAAATTCAAAGGGCTAGTACCCTTTTTAATAGTCGAAAGTGATTGGAGGGCAACTACCCCCCCCCCCCATACCCATCATTCCCCCAAACACATCCAATCAAAATTTTGAGATAGTCATTTTGTTCAGCGTAGTTGATTTCCAGATAGAAAATATATTTTTGAGGAGGATCCTCCCCCACAACCCTCAGGGCAAGGGTTTTAAGTTATGTCCTGGGGGCATATAAGGTTTTTATAGAAGGTGTTGTCGTAGAAACGTCGAAAAGGGCTCATTCAATAGGAAATTGGAGTGGCTAATGCCCTCTTTAATAGTCGAAAGTGATTGGAGGGCAACTAGCCCCCCCCCCCAACGCCCATCATTCCCCCAAACACATCCAATCAAAATTTTGAGATAGCCATTTTGTTCAGCGTAGTTGTTTTCCAGATAGAAAATACGTTTTTGAGGAGGAAACTCCCTCACAACCCTCAGGGCAAGGGTTTTAAGTTATGCCCTGGGGACATATAAGGTTCTTATAGAAGGTGTTGTCGTCGAAACTCCAAAACAGGCTCATTCGATTGGAAATTCAAAGGGCTAGTACCCTTTTTAATAGTCGAAAGTGATTGGAGGGCAACTAGTCTCCCCCCCCCCACGCCCACCATTCCCCCAAATACATCCAAACAAAATTTTGAGATAGCCATTTTGTTCCGCGTACTTGATTTCCAGACAGAAAATATGTTTTTGAGGAGGACACTCCCCCACAACAATCAGGGCAAGGGTTTTAAGTTATGCCAAGGGCATATAAGGTTTTTATAGAAGGCGTTGTCGTAGAAACTACAAAACAGCCTCATTCGATTGGAAATTCAAAGGGCTAGTAGTACACTTTTTAATATTCGAAAGTGATTGGAGAGCAACTAGCCCCCTCCCCCCCCCCCCCCACGCCCTTCATTCCCCCAAACATATCCAATCAAAATTTTTAGACAACAATTTTGTTCAGCGTAGCTGATTTCCAGATAGAAAATATGTTTTTGAGGAGGACACTCCCCCACATCCCTCAGGGCAAGGGTTTTAAGTTATACCCTGGGGGTATATAAGGTTTTTAAAGAAGGCGTTGTCGTAGAAACTTCAATAAAAGCTCATTCGACTGGAAATTCAAAGGGCTAGTGCCCTTTTCAATAGTCGAAAGTGATAGGAGGGTAACTAGCCCCCCCCCCCCCCAAACCCATCATTCCCCCAAACACATCCAATAAAATTTCGAGATAGCAATTTTGCTCAGGGTAGTTGATTTCCAGATAAAAAACATATTTTGAGGAGGACACTCCCCCAAAACCCTCAGGGCAAGGATTATAAGTTATGCCCTGGGGGCATATATGGTTCTTATTGAAATCTTTGTTGTCGAAACTTGAAAAAGGGCTCATTCGATTTGAAATTCAAAGGACTAGTACCCTTTTTAATAGTCGAAAGTGATTTGAGGGCAACTAACCCCCCTCTCACGCCCACCTTTTCCCCAAAGACATCCAATCAAAATTTTTAGATAGCCATTTTATTCAACGTAGTTGAAAGTTTTGGAAATTAGGTCTTTAAGGATGACAACCCCTCCAGGGCAAGGATGACAGAGCCCTCAGAAGGCGTTGTCGTAGAAACTTCAAAACAGGCTCATTCGATAGGAAATTCAAAGGGCTAGTACCCTTTTTAATAGTCGAAAGTAATTGGAGGGCAGCCCCCACGCCCATCATTCCCCCAAACACATCCAATCAAAATTTTGAGATAGCAATTTTGCTCAGGGTAGTTGATTTCCAGATAAAAAACATATTTTGAGGAGGACACTCCCCCAAAACCCTCAGGGCAAGGATTTTAAGTTATAATCTGGGGGTATATAAGGTTTTTAAAGAAGGCGTTGTCGTAGAAACTTCAATAAAGCTCATTCGACTGGAAATTCAAAGGTGCCCTTTTAAATAGTCGAAAGTGATTGGAGGGTAACTAGCCCCCCCCCCCACACCCATCATTCCCCCAAACACATCCAATAAATATCTCGAGATAGGTATTTTGCTCAGGGTAGTTGATTTCCAGATAAAAAACATATTTTTGAGGAGGACACCCCCCCCCACAACCCTCAGGGCAAGGATTATAAGTTATGCCCTGGGGGCATATATGGTTTTTATTGAAACTTTTTTCGTAGAAACTTGAAAAAGGGCTCATTCGATTTGAAATTCAAAGGACTAGTACCCTTTTTAATAGTCGAAAGTGATTTGAGGGCAACTAACCCCCCTCTCACGCCCACCTTTTACCCAAAGACATCCAATCAAAATTTTTAGATAGCCATTTTATTCAACGTAGTTGAAAGTTTTGGAAATTAGGTCTTTAAGGATGACAACCCCTCCAGGGCAAGGATGACAGAGCCCTCAGAAGGCGTTGTCGTAGAAACTTCAAAACAGGCTCATTCGATAGGAAATTCAAAGGGCTAGTACCCTTTTTAATAGTCGAAAGTAATTGGAGGGCAACCCTCACGCCCATTATTCCCCAAAACACATCCAATCAAAATTTTGAGATAGCCATTTTGTTCAGCGTAGTTGATTTCCAGATAGAAAATATGTTTTTGAGGAGGAAATTCCCTCACAACCCTCAGGGCAAGGGTTTTAAGTTATGCCCTGGGGGCATACAAGGTTTTTATAGAAGGTGTTGTCGTAGAAACTTAGAAAAGGGCTCATTTAATAGGAAATTGGAGTGGCTAGCGCCCTTCTTAATAGTCGAAAGTGATTGGAGGGCAACTAGCCCCCCCCACACCCATCATTCCCCCAAACACATCCAATCAAAATTTTGAGATAGCCATTTTGTTCAGCGTAGTTGTTTTCCAGATAGAAAATATGTTTTTGAGGAGGAAATTCCCTCACAACCCTCAGGGCAAGGGTTTTAAGTTATGCCCCGGGGGCATATAAGGTTTTTATAGAAGGTGTTGTCGTAGAAACTTCAAAACAGGCTCATTCGATTGGAAATTCAAAAAGCTAGTACCATTTTTAATATTCGAAAGTGATTGGAGGGCAACTAGTCTCCCCCCACGCCCATCATTCCCCCAAATAACATCCAATCAAAATTTTGAGATAGCAATTTTGTTCAGCGTAGTTGATTTTCAGATAGAAAATATCTTTTTGAGGAGGACACTCCCCCACAACCCTTGGGGCAAGGGTTTTAAGTTATATCCCGGGGGCATATAAGGTTTTTATAGAAGGTGTTGTCGTAGAAACTTCAAAAAAAGCGCATTCGATGGGAAATTTAAACGGCTAGTGCCCGTTTTAATACTCGAAAGTGATTGGAAGGCAACTAGCCCCCCCCCCCCACACCCATCATTCCCCCAAACACATCCAATCAAAATTTTGAGATAGCCATTTTGTTCAGCGTAGTTGATTTCCTGATAGGAAACATGTTTTTGAGGAGGACACTCCCCTACAACCCTCTTGGCAAGAGTTTTAAGTTATGCCCTGGGGGCATATAAGGTTTTTATAAAAGGCGTTGTCGTAGAGACTTCAAAACAGGCTCATTCGATTGAAAATGCAAGGGGCTAGTGCCCTTTTTAATAGTCGAAAGTGATTGGAGGGCAACTAGCCCCCCCCCACGCCCATCATTCCCCCAACACATCCAATCAAAATTTTAAGAGAGTCATTTTGTTGGGCGTAGTTGTTTTCCAGATAGAAAATATATTTTTGAGGAGGAAAATCCCTCACAACCATCGGGGCAAGGGTTTTAAGTTACGGCCTGGGGCATATAAGGTTTTTATAGAAGGCGTTGTCCTAGAAATTTCAAAACAGGCTCATTCGATTGGAAATTCAAAGCGCTATTACCCTTTTTAATAGTCGAAAGTGATTGGAGGGCAACTAGCCCCCTCCCCCCCCCCCACGTCCATCATTCCCCCAAACATATCCAATCAAAATTTTTAGATAGCCATTTTGTTCAGCGTACTTGATTTCCAGATAGAAAATATGTTTTTGAGGAGGACACTAACCCACAACCATCAGGGCAAGGGTTTTAAGTTATGCCCTTGGGGCATATAAGGTTTTTATAGAAGGCGTTGTCGTAGAAACTTCAAAACAGGCTCATTCGATTGGAAATTCAATGGGCTAATACCCTTTTTAATAGTCGAAAGTGATTGGAGGGCACTAGCCCCCTCCCAGGACCTTCATTCCTCCAAACACATCCAATCAAAAGTTTGAGATAGCCATTTTGTTCAGCGTAGTTGATTTCCAGATAGAAAATATGTTTTGAGGAGGACACTCCCCCACATCCCTCAGGGCAATGGTTTTATGTTATGCCCTGGGGGTATATAAGGTTTTTTAAAGATGGCGTTGTCGTAGAAACTTCAATAAAAGCTCATTCGATTGGAAATTAAAAGGGCTAGTGCCCTTTCTAATAATCGAAAGTGATTGGAGGGCAACTAGCACCCCCCCCCCTACGCCCATCATTCCCCCAAACACATCCAATAAAAATTTTAAGATAGCCATTTTGTTCAGCGTAGTTGATTTCCAGATAGAAAATATGTTTTTGAGGAGGATGCTCCCCCACAACCCTCAGGGCAAGGGTTATAAGTTATGCGTTGGGGGCAAATGAGGTTTTTATTGAAATATTTGTCGTAGTAACTTGAAAAGGGGCTCATTCGATTTGAAATTCAAAGGGCTAGTGCCATTTTTAATAGCCGAAAGTGATTGGAGGGCAACTAATCCCCCTTCCACTCCCACCCTCCCATGCCCCCCTACCATTTGCCCATTATGTTTAAAAAGTAAATGTTGCCTTAAGATTAAATCAAAATACACTGTGATAATGCTAATTCCCAATAAGGCATCTCAGCAGTATCCAAAGAACGACTGAGGGTATTATGTTCAAACTTACGGGGCTACTTCTGCTCTTCAAATTTAACCAAATCAAAATAGCGTAAGTGTATCCAAGCAATCAAAGAAAGTAAACAGATTTTTTTTGCGAATGGTATCAAGTTTTCCACCTCAGGTCAACTAGAGGAGGCTTGAAACTGAATGAAACAGTACTTTTTGTGTCCATATTTTTAAAAGGGTGTATGTTGTTAAAAATTGCTGCAAATTTTCTCCAGCATACAAATAGCAGGCCAAACTATAAAGTCTTAAAAAACGAAAAGATTTAAAGTATTATTTTCTTTTTCCCTGAAAAGACTATGTCAATATAAAACGAACAGAAATTAATTAAAAAAACTTTTTCCACAAAACAAGTTTTTCAAAGAAAAGTAAAGAACTCTATTAAACAAAAATGAGCAAAAATAAAATCAAATAATCTACCAAGCGTGAAACTACCACAAATCAGCATCGATAAATAAATGAAACCCAAAACGAACAGAAATTACAAAAATAACCGAGTCAAATTCAAAACGAGCAGAAATTAACATAAGTTGGGCGCAAAACCCCTATGCCTTCCTAAGGCCAGAACAAAATTTACACTTTACTGAAAAAAAATTAATGTTTTTACTTTTATAACTTTAATAAATAAATTAATATTAACATTTTGATTACTAAATATCAGTATATGCATATTAAACTGACAATGCACATTCGTTTGTATTTTTTTCGTTTTGAGTTTGACTCGGTTATTTATTGTAATTTCTCTTCGTTTTGGGTTTCATTTATTTATCGATGCTGATTTGTGATAGTTTCAGGCTTGGTAGATTATTTGGTTTTATTTTTGTTCATTTTTTGTTTAATGGAGTTCTTTACTTTTCTTTGAAAATCTTATTTTGTGGAATGTTTTTTTTTTAATTAATAAACAGGTAAAAGGTAAAGAATGCGGCGTTGGACTTTACAGTCCCTACCGGTGGTGCTTAACTCCCCTTCAGGTCCTTTAGCCAGGAAGTGCAATGGGGGGTTGGGGCCAACCATCCTGTGCTTTCACACATCCTTCCTTTTAACCTTCCCCAGATTTCTCCAGGTACCCATTTAAAGCTTGGTCGTTTCTGGCTGAGCTTACAGAGTTACGCCACTGACCCCCTTTTTAAACCAAATAATTGAGTACACTAGGATTCGAACTCTCGTCCTCTAGGACAAAGGATCGTAAATCCAGCGCAAAAATCCACTCGGCTAGGACGAGCCAAGACAAGAGGAACAAGGACGCCCCCTTCCTTTTTTTTGGTGTATTTTAGTTTTGTGATCATCTTTAATCTTTTCTTGTCATACAAAAAAAATGCAATATCTCTATTTAGCAGGGTGTATTGTGCCTTTGTAGACAAAATTCTTTCGTGCCATACCAGGACGTGGCTAGATTACTGGACCCGTTTTTGTTTGATCACGATATCCCCTTTGAGCTGGATTTAGTACATCTTCTGCAGGTCCACGTTGCTCACTTTATCGCTGAGTCGAATCCCTAAGACTTTCCTCCGACAGGTTTCATAGAGTAGGCTGCGCATAGGGCATGGATATCACTTGCTTTCACGGCTTCCATCTCGCAGCCACAAAACAGGACTGAGTAAGCCTTATTTAAGCTTAGAGAAAAGGGGGAGATTCGGTCTATTTCTTAGCTTTTTTTTCTGTCACTGGTCAAAGAAAAATTTGTTTGATTAATTACAAATAAGAAAATAAACGATAAGAAAAATATTTAGGCTACTTGCTTGAGTTTCCATTTAACTCTCGTTGAATTTGGGGACCTTTAGGTTTTGGATGTATTTTAACTGACCCTTTGGGGTTCCGTGGCCCTCGAGCTGACTCCAGACCTTGAAGAGGTTGTTCTAACTCTGATGATGATATCTTGACCATTCTTGTTTAACTGAAAAACACAATTCAGTTTCAAAAGGAGAGGGAAATAGCACTAAAGAAGCATAAATGTAAAACATTTCGGTTTCCAAAGCAATTCCAAATAGAGCACAATGGCCCAAATTTACGAATCCAGAATAGGTCTATACCGTATAAATTCTAACATTAAAATAAATTGACAACTGGCACTGAAATTGTCATTTTCCAACATCATGTAAATTTAAATTTTCCGCTTTCCATCTTCTTTCTTACAAGTTTAAGACCATTCATTTGCGCTAAAGAACTTTGACTTGGGCACTTGGCGGACCAGCTAAAGAAAACAAAAGGGGAGTTTTTCTTGCAGAATTAGTAATATATATGCCATGACGAATTTTAGTTAACAGATAAACATATTGAAGCTCTATAAGCAAGCCAGCTCATGCCTAAGAATTAGTTTTGTGGATGGGCTGGTTTGCAAAAAGAGCAATCAAGATGCGAATTCAACAGAATTTACATGGAATTATGAAAAATCGGCAAAACTAGGATATTTGTGGCTTGATCACCCTTTACTGTTCTACTGTCCAAGTCCAAAGAAACGGGGGCAATGGCGGGACAAAACCTTTCTTGTTCGCAAGGCCGGATTTAAAGCTTTCCGGCCGGATTCTTTTTTAAAGGCCGGATTCTTATCTTATCTTAAAAAAAAAAAACGCTCCTAGGCCCAAGCGTTTTTGCCGCTCCATTTTTGTGAGATTTTTGGGGAAGTCCCCGAAAATTCAGGGATAGTGGAAGCACTGACCAGAATGCAACTGATGAGCCAAAAATAATGAAGGAGAGAGGTGATACCGAACTGTCAGCTGCCATTCTTGGGAGAAATCTAAGAGTTTATAAGTGGCCAAAAAATACTGTGTTGTTTTAAAATCACTTCTTTTGAAAAGGCTGCCTGACAGCGGAGTGCACTTTGACGATAAATAACATTAGGCCAGTTTTTGTTAAAAACAAAATCACTCAGTGATAATTTATTGAGCCCCCTGGCATTGTGCGCCCCTAGGCCCGGGCCTATTGGGCCTATTGGTATATCCAGGCCTGCTTATTCGGACTAAATCGGGGCCTGGCAGACGGTTCAAATATGACTTGCTAGTAAAAATTCGCTTACACAATCTTAAAATGTGTAAGGCAATATTTAAAAACGACGTAAATTAAATAACTCCAGAAATTTTACAATGAAAAAAAACAGCAATAAGTAGGGGGCTATCTGAAAGAACCGTCCCTTGGGTCCAGCCTCAGTTTTTGGTGGCATTATTATTGTAATAGAATTCCGCATTCTTCATGAGACCTGAGCCACTCATCTTTAAGCTTCATGCTTGCCACCCATAAAGAAAGAGAAGAAGAAAAAGCAACCTAACTTAATATAGCCAAATCCTAGTTTCATGAAACAAAACTGGAATTATACCACACTATTTATATACATGACATCATCGATAACAGGAATTAAAACACATACAAAAAAAAGAAGTATTAACCATTCTCTACTACCTGGTTTTAATCAAGCAGTACCACTTGTTCCACCACGCTGGGCACAATTCTTTAACGCAGCCCCTCTTCGTGACACGCAAGACACATTTTAGCCATGCGTGACCCATCTCGGTGGGTGAAATGTGAGTGATCCCTCTCCAAAAAACAAGAGATGAACCCATGTCGTAACAAACATGACATTGATGTTGAATTAATATTACTGTAATCTTAGTGCCTTTTAACAATAGAAAAAGGCGAATCTTGGTAGGAAGGAAAAGGCTTAATTCAAGAAAATTTAAAGGGCGTTTCTCGTAATTACTCTCACACATAATTCGAAGTGGCAAAATGTGGTTTAACAGGAAACAGCAAGAAAACTTTAATGCGCGATCATGACTGCTGATAATCTGCATGCAACTATTCAAAAAGATAGAAACTGGCACTGAAGCAAACTTCCTTAACAGGCAAAGTTCCACTGCAATATTGAAAATTACATTCTTCACTAATATAAACTACAACTTGGTACTTACTGAAATGTTCTTTAGGTTAACGAGGTGGAAACCACGAGGACCTCTTTCACCTTATTGGATTTTTTGTGTCAAGGATGCTCTGAATTTTGCCCCTCCCTTATTTTACTATTTTCTTGATAATTGAATAATAAAAAGACAATAATCGTCCTCCCTTATAAAAAAGGGACCAACAACCCAAAACTAATATTAAAAATGAGTGTGGTCCCATAACGAGTGCAAACTCAATAAGCATTTAATAGGACTGAACACAAGTGCATCCATGACTGAACAATCAGGTTCGGGATCATTAGTATAACAAAAACTATGTAATTAAGGAAAGGTACGTATATAAAGGGGGAGGAACTAAGGCCTCCCCCCCCCAAAAAAAAATGTAAAGATTCGTACAATCTTGCAACGATCGTTTTATATTTTCCACATACAATTCAACTATGTTTGCGTGTTTTTCAAATTTAGCCCTACTTTCAAACCTCGAGCCTGATTCTAAATTAACTCATGTGTACTGGAGGGGGGGGGGGGAGATTTACCGGGGTGAACTTCTAAGGGGAAATTTCACACTGGGGTAATGGGCGCAGAGTATACAATTTTACATGTGGAGATGTTCCGGGGGAATTTTCAGCGGGGTTGGAATTGTCTGGAAGATTTTTCCGGCGGGGGGGGGGGAGGAATTTTCTGCGAGAGAAATTTTCCATGGGGGAATTTAATGCAAGAGAAATAATTCATTATTAATTTTCGGTGGGAGCAACTTTCAACTAGGGGGGGGGGATTTGGGGAAAATTTTCCAAGGAGGGAGGATTTCCGGCATGATTTGAAAAATGATCAGAAATTGGTCTATATCAAATGAAAGTATGATAAGGTGAATTTTTCAGGTGGCATCATCCACAAGAATTTTCTTTTTTTTTGGGGGGGGGGATTTTAAGCGAGGATGGCATTGTCCTGGGGAATTTTCAGGAGTTGGTATTTTGTGCGAGAGGAGCTTTCCATAAAGGAATTTTCTGGGGGTAGAAAGTTTTCCATGGGGGGGGGGGGGCATTCCCAGCATTATCGAGTCTTCGTTTAGTCTTCATGCAGCTAAGACCAGTGTTGAATAGGATTTATATTTTGAATTATTCAGATGGTCATTTCGTTTTTATGCAATAGAGAAAACTTTTACGTATTGTAAAAATACTGGATTTAATTATTCAGCTACCAAAATTTATATTTCTTTTGGTTACATTTAAAGGACTAATTGGATACTTATTGAATATATTTACGTAGCACTCACCCAAAGATAAGTCTCTGGATCACATTTTTAATATTTTCTTGGAGCATCATCTAGGAGCAAGCAGAAGGAAGGAGGGAACCACCACAAACGCGTATTTGTACCCGCCGGTATTCAGTTACCCGTAAATTGTGAAAAATAGGTGAATGAGTCCCGACACTTCCCTTGTTCTTGGATAATTGGATTGCGCAATGACTGGCGAAAAACGCAAGATTATTTTAAATCCGTTGCTGGATCAGACAGTTCGTGGTAACGAACTGTAAGTAAGGAACGACCCCGCTCAATAGCAACCGAAACTCTAAAAAAGGAAGAAAGATCAGGGATATGTGTTTATTTATTTTATTTTTTTTTACAGGGGTGATCGTATCGACCCAGTGGTCCTAAGATATCGTGGGAGGGCTCATTCGAACGTAAATTAAAACTTCTAGTGCCCTTTTTAAGGGACCAAAAATAGAGGGCAACTAGGCCCCCTCCCACGCTCATTTTTTCTCAAAGTCACCCGATCAAAATTTTGAGATAGCCATTTTGTTCAGCATGATCATAAAATACAATAACTATGTCTTTGAGGATGACTTAATCCCCCACAGTCCCTGGGGAAAGGGCTGCAAGTTATGAACTTTGCCCAATGTTTACATATGGCATTGGTTATTGGGAAGGATACATACTTTTTCAGGGGGAATTTTTCTGGTAGGGGGGGGGGGGGGGGTGGGAGTGGATTGGGAGTTATGTGGAAGGAACTTTCCATGGAAGAAGTTTTCATGGGGGAAGGGACATTGTTATAAAGGGTGCGCCGGATTTCTCAGCATTTTTAATAAAAAAAAAAAAAAAAAACAATAAGAAATTAAGTAAAAAAAAACAAGTTTTTCAACTGAAAAACTTTTTAACTGAAAACTTTTCAACATCAAAACTTATAATAAACAGAAACTATTACGTATGTGATTGGGTTCGCCCCCTAGTCAATACCTCACTCTTTACGCTAAAGTTTTTTTACTACTTTCATAACAGCTAGTTATTCGAATTAACGGCCTTTGTGATTAAGGGGTCATTCTTAAAGAACTGGTAAAAAATCGAACTTTAGCGTAAAGAGTGATGTATTGACTAGGAGGAGAACCCCCCTAATATATATAATAAAAATATGCGAATATAGAAGTTCGTTACGTAAGTTAATTCGTAACTTACGTATATTTATTACTAATAAAAACGTTCGAAATAAAATTAAACAGCTTTCGAGAAAGCCATTTAGCCAAAAACAGTAAAATCAATATGTAAATTTCGTTTTAATTATTCATGTAGGGTGGGCCAAAATCAAAACCTTTATTAATTTAAAAACGTTAAGAAATTAAATAAAAAAACAAGTTTTTAAACTGAAAGTAAGGAGCGACATTAAAACTTAAAACGAACAGAAAATTATTCCGTATATGAATAAGGCTGTCCTCTCCTCAACGCCTCGCTCTTTACGCTAAAGTTTTTTAATGTTTTAAAAAATAGAGTTGTGAGACAGAGTCAAATTTTAGCGTAAATAGCGAGGCGTTGAGGAGGGGACAGTCCCTTTCATATACGGAATAATTTCTGTTCGGTTTAAGTTTTAATGTCGCTTCTTATTTTCAGTAAAAAAAAAAACTTGTTTTTTTATTTAATTTTCTGGCCAGATCGATGCTTGATGGTGCAAAAATAGACTTGATTATCGGGAAAGTTGTTAGCTTCTTGGATTACGGTAGTGTTAGCAGTGCTAAAGAGATTTTATACAGGAAGCTGAATTTTCAGACCCGCTGTGTGAAACATGCAAAGGGTGAAGATATTGAACTCGATATGTGCAAACAACTCAATAAGGGGGCAAAGGACAATCAGTCTACTCCTACTTTTGTGATCTTCTCGCCATCCGAAACCCCGTCAATTTGAGGAAGCAGTTTCAGCCACATTAGTCTCAAAAGCGAATGAACTTTCTCAAAAACTAGATGGCTTCCTAGAGAAAGCGACGCGTTCGGGCCCTGTCTGACCGGCGAGAACTGATGCCAGTGCAACGCCTATTCTGACACTAGCTCCGTTGTATACAGTTTCGTTAAAGAACTGTCCAGCCAATCTGACCTCACCTAGTATCCAAAAAAGACTTTTTCGACCAGCTGTGCCCTGAGGCATTAGGCAAAATCATTAAACTAAAAAAAATCGACATCTGAAACTTGTTGTTAAGACAAAACATGCAGCGAACACAATTGCCAAGAATACTAAAAACACTGCTTCTGGTATTTTGGCAAGTGTAAAATCCCCACTATTTATAGGTGTCCTGAAAGACGTTCCAACCAACTACGATGAGGACGGAGTTAAATATATTCTCTATTGTATTGGGCTTTTGGTTGTTCATATTTTTCTTTTTATGCAGATGATTATGATGCAAGGAGTTGTACCTTCTTCTTTTTGGATTGTAGATCTCACTCCAATACCAAAATAATGGCAATCTACCGCCCAGTGCTTGTTGTTCCACCCTATTACAGTGGCTACTACTTTCTGCAATTTTTTTGAGCTGCTCTTCATTGACAATTTGAGCGCAAAATGTTATGTTCAACCATATCAGTTTGGTTTCCAGCCGTGTCTCGGTTGTGCCCATGCTTTTTCTGTTGTCGGAAACGCATTGATTGATGCTGATGCATCAGGAAAAATTCTTGTGCTTGCAGGTCACGATGTGCGCTAAGCATTTGAGGCTCTCATTCACGCCACTATGTTACTCTATGCAGCAAAATGTGGGGTGTGCCCTTCATACATCAGAGCCCTCCGAGACATGTATTCTCGTCTTAAAGTTTGCCTAGTGCTCCATTCATCATCTAAAGCGGATGTCTTTCCAATGTATCATACTGCTTCTAACCCTATACCCACTTCTAATATTTTAATAGGCATCGAGACAGTTCCCCGTGAAAGTGCCATTTCTCCACCTTCACTCTTCATTAATGGAGTTTCCGATGCACAGTTCGATCGTCTTCCATGCTCGCTGGTCTCAATTTGTCTCTCTTCTACTATGCAGACGACATTTTGAAGTTAAATCCCACTATCTAGTGCATTAATTATTTTTACATCTCTAAAATTTGAATATGCAAAACTAGGTCTTGAGCTCAATGTGAAAAGCCGAAAAGTTGTATTCTTCAACTGCAAGCACGCATCCCCAGCAGACATTCCTGTCGGAAACAGCAGGATCAAGCCAGATCACATTACTTACCTTGGTTTTCTCAGTAAAGCACACACGACAATTCCTTATTGGTCACATCGAACGCTGAGTAGGACTATCGTATGTTACTTTTGTGACAAATAAACTACGGTTCAACCGCTATCTTCTTTCAAAACATTTTAATTCAGTTCCTCTTCCACATTATTTATATATAACACCGTTTTTGGAAAATGTTTACTAAAACAGATAAGTCAGAACTTTGTTCAGTTTTCTTTCTTTTTAGACAATATCTTCTACGTCCCCCCCCCCCATGGATTCAGAACTCATATCTTGTTAGAAAATTAAATTTAGTTGACCCTGTTATATCTGTACAAAATCAGGTCTCTGTATATAATACGCGTCTTTAGAAGTTGAACCATCCTTGGTCTCTGATGCTATTACAGTGATTTGTGGAAGTGTTTGATGTGTTCTGTATTTGTTTGTGTTTAGTTTTTTTATGCTCCATCTTTCTTTTTTTGTGAGACGGGTTTTTAAATAAACAATAATGATAACAACAATAATTATTATTTATTATTATAATTATTAATAATAAACGATCAGAAATTAAATATAAAAACAAACAAGATTTTTCAACTGAAAGTAAGGAGCAACATTAAAACTTAAAAGGAACAGAAACTATTCCGTATTTTAAGGGGTTGTCCCCTCCTCACTACCTCACTCTTTACACCGAAGTTTGACATTTTGTCCTAATTCTGAATAAGAAGCTTCTTTAAAGTACTAAAAACTTTAGCATGAAGAGCGAGGTATTAAGGAAAGGGCAGCCCCCTCACATACGGAATAAGTTCTGTTCGTTTTATGTTTTAAAGTTGTTCCTTACTTTCAGTTGAAAAAACTGTTTAATTTTTATTTAATAGCAAATATAAAGATAACAGGGACAAATATAGATGAATAAATAAATCTTAAAACGAGTAAAAATGAAACTGAATATTCAAGTCAAATTTTCAACGAACAAAAATTACTACCAACAGGACTTTTTCCACTTTCCCTTCCCCCTCCCCTAACCGTATAAGTCTAAATCCTATTGTGTCATTTGCGTTTTATTGAAAACATATATATCTTGAAAAGTGTGCTTTGTTTTGAAAACAACGACGACCAATAAAGAATAAATCCCTATAATAATCAAGATGACTGGAAATAATTAATGAGCAAAAACTAAATATTCAATATTTAATTATACTAATTCCTAGAATCTTGGCAATTCAAGATTTTGAATTTTTCCTGTTTTATTTGAATATTGTAAATATAAAAGAAAATATCTTTAACATAATTCATTGTCAAGTATATGTAACATAATTTGAAAACACCTGAAAAATCTGAAATATATCTGTAAAGTACTTGCAAATCTTACTTGCAAGTAGTCCCAAGTAGTCATAGTCGCAGTTGTAAATAATCGTAGTCCCAGCAGAAGTAGCAATAGTGGTCCTAAAAGTGTGAAGTTATTACCTTTGCACATAGGGGACAAAGCCCCAGTCTGAAGTATAGGTAGTGAAGGTCGTAAGCAGTCTTAAGTAGTCATAGCCACAGTTGCAGGTAGTGACAGTCTCAGCCACAGTAGTAGCAGTAATAGTGGTCCTGACAGTGTAAAATTAATATCCTTAGCCACTTATAAGATATTACAGGTGCACCATTTTGAAAACTTGGATCACAAAGTGTCTTTTGATACAGTGTAACATTCCCTCTAAGCATTCCATGCGTTTTAACTTAACACCCTTAGCCTTTTCTAACAAATTCAGGATTGAACATTCCCCCTCTTTCTCAATGATAAATCCTGTAAGTAAATAATGAGCATATTGCATGATTTACAAACTTTTCTCTGGGCACTTTGGGGGGATGAAATTCCCAGAGACATAGTTATTAGACATTTTGACTAATCTAAAAAAAAAAATGCTATTTCATAATTTTGACCAGTATTGAGGGGGTTCTAAAAAGGATAAGGAAGGCTTTTTGTCCACCAACCACTGTTCAACATACCCTGAGAATCTTTACTTAATGCCCTCAGCCGTTCCTGAGATATTGCTGATTCACGCTTTTGACAATCAGCTTGTGCATAGCGTGTTTTAATTTTGCTCAATATTTCCTTCAACATTCCCTTAAAGCAGCCACAAGTAGATGTGGTAGCATTTGTAAGCATTCACTCTCACAGATGCAAGTAGTCGCAGTCAGAAGTAGTCACGGTCATAGTCGCAGCCAGTCGCATTTGCAGCCACAGTTGTAGTAGCAGTAGTAGTCGAAGTAGTAGTAGTAATAGCAGCAGTAGTAGTAGTAGTAGTAGTAGTGGTAGTAGTAGTAGTAGTAGTAGTGGTAGTAATAGTAGCAGTAGTAGTAATAGTAGTAGTAGTAGTAGTAGTATTAGTAGTAGTAGTAGTAGTAGTAGTAGTAGCAGCAGTAGCAGTGGCTCTGAAAATTTTAAGATAATACCCTTACCCATTCCAAGGATATTGCAGATACGCATTTTTATGTCTTGGATGCAATAGTTTCTTTTTATTTGATTCAACATTCCCCAAAATTTCACTTCATTAACCTTAGCCTTTTCGGTCACACCCAGGGTCAAACATTCACCCTTTCACCAAAGATAAATCCTGCATGTAAAAAATGAACAAAAAACATAATTCACATTGCTTGTCCCAGGGGCTGTGGGGGTATGGCATCTCTGGAGGCATAATTGTTAGACCTTGTTTTTTTTTGGGGGGGAGGGCATCTAAAAAAGAAAAAGGGGGGACAGGTTACCCTCCCTTCCTTTTTAAATATCCTTCTCAATATGCCTTTAAAGTTTCAACTCATTACCCTTTGCTCTTCCTTAGATACTAATGTTGTGCCCTTTTGAAAAGCTTACTGCATATAATGTGCTTTGATCTTGCTTGACATCCCCCTCAATATTTCCTAAAAGTTAACCCTTAATATCCTTGGCCTTTTTGGAGACCCAGGATCAAACCTACCCTCTTTTCCTACTAACCAACCTTATATATCAACAATAGGCAACTTATGTGGCTTACAACACTTGCCCCAGGGGATGTGGGGCAACGTCATCCCGGGAAGCAGAGTTATTTGGTTTTTTTCACTATTCTGAGCAAGATGGCTATTTCAAATCTTGGTCAGATAGTTTTGTGGGAAGCCAGCTAAAAGGGAAATTGGATGGGGACTGGTTGCTCTCCAAAAACCTTTTGACATTCACCTAGGCATGCCATGAAAATTAAACTTAATATCCTCATCAGTTCTTTTAGATATTGCACCACCTTTTTGATTAACTGGATGAATATAGTAGCATCCCCCTTAACATTCTCCAAAGTTTCACCTTAATACTCGTAGCCTTTCTGAACACACCCAGAATCAAACATTATCCCTTTTCCTAATAATAAGTCCTGTATATTAAAAAGGGCAAATTGCATAAATTACAATCCTTTCCCGGGGGCTGAGGGGGACATTTGATCCCCAGAGGCTTAGTTACTAGACCTTTTTACTATTTTGAAAAATATCACTTTTTCGGAGTTCCGATCAGTTTCCAAAGGAGAGGGAATCTAAAAAGGAAAAGGGGGCTGGTTGCTCTTCGATAATACCCTCAGCATACCCTGAAATGTTCCCATTAACACCTTCAGCCGTTTCTTAGATTTTTCTCATACGCTCTTTCGACAACCAACAAGCACACAGTGGCTTTTGATTGTGTTTGGCAGCCTTATCAAAAGCTGTGGGGGCCAAGTCATCCCCATAGGCATAGTCATTTGACCTTTAGACTATTTTCATCAAGATGGCTATTTTCAAATTTGGTCGAATGCTTTGAGCTAAAAAGGACAAGAGAGGGGCTGGTAGCCCTCCTGCCGCTATTCAAAATCCCCCTGAATATGTCTCAGAAGTTTCAACTTAATGCCCTAAACCAATCCTAAGATATTGCAGATCCTCCTTTTTAATAAATTAATTTTTAAAAACTTTTTCCACAAAATAATTTTTTCAGAAAAAAGGAAAGAACTCCCTTGAACCAAAAATGAACAAAAATAGAATCAAATAATCTACCAAGCAAACAACTAACACAAACCAGTATCAATAAATAAAGGAAACCCAAAACAAACAGAAATTAAAATAAATAACAGAGTCAAGCTCAAAACGAGCAGAAATTAATATGAGTAGGGTTCTAAACCCCATGCTTTCTAAAAGCCAGAATATAATTTGTACTTTACTGAAAAAACTTAAAATGAAGTTACAGAAAAAAAATGTGTATTGTCAGTTTAATATACATATGCTGATATTTATTCCTTAAATTCTTTTATTAATTCTTGATTTCTTAAAGTTATAAAAGTGAAAACATTTAAAAGAAGGTATTTTAGTAAAGTACAAATTATATTCTGGCTTTTAGAAAGCATGGGGTTCATGGGCATAGGCAGCCTTAGGCGGCATATTGCCTAGGGGGGGGGGGGGTCGATAGTGTGATGGAGTTTTATCAACTGCTTTTTCCAAACCATCTGCTTTTTCAGCCATATCTAATTTAAATTTAAAGGTCAAGGAGGGGGGGGCAGCTGCCCCATCCCCTGCCCCCCCCCCCGCTCCCTACGCCCATGATGGGGCTTAGAATCCTTCTCATATTAATTTCTGCGCGTTTTGAGTTTTAACTTTTAAGACGAACTGAAATAATAGTTACCATTCCTGGATCAGTGTGAGACGGCAATTTTTTCACTAGGCACTTTTTCTAAACGTGTTTTTTAGATTTTGGTTACTACGGGCTGTGGTTCGCTTATTACTAGGTTGCAGCTACTGTTGCAGCCATGATAGAAGGAGGTTTTCAGAAGCTTTATATCTAACTATAATCTCCCTTGATTAAATGGAATGTTTTTGGACTATGCATGTAATAGGGTGGCTGCGGGGTGATAGCACACCTCTTATTGCAGACAGTAATTTTCTAAGTAACATTAAAGATTACATTCACATGTTTACCGGCACAAAAGGTAGAGAGTTTACGGTAGAGGTGCATAATAAGTGCCGTAAGGGAATTTACAGGGCATGTTTGAAGAACTTGCCTTGGAAACCGGTGAAAGATGAACCCAGAGCTGATATTTTGAAAATAGCCCTATATTGAAAACAGTGAAAATATAGGGTTTATGGCTTATAAAATATATAAGTCGGCGTAGAAAAATAAAATGAGCGTTAATCTTGACAGTAATTTTAGTTCGAAAGCTAGCGTCAAATACGGTCACTTTGAAGAAACATAGTTGTTTTAGTTAAAAAAAAAAAATAGTGTCTGTCCAGCCCTTAAAATGAATGTATTCGTGCTAAACAATATGAGAATCTGGTAAGACTGTAAATTGCAGTTGGTTCTAGGCAAAGACATTCAACACCATATTATTTTATATACTTTTTTCTCTAGCCTAGAAGATTGTATATTAGCCTTTGTTACTTCTCAGAAAAAACTGCTTGATAATTTACTTAGCGAAACACGTAATCTGTCTTGGCCGAATTGTTAGTATGTCGAACTCAAAAGCGAATGATAACTGGTGTGAGTCTCGCTGGTGCCTATTGTTTTGTTTGGGATGATGGTTTGTGGTATTTTCCTGCGGGCCAGTCCTCATCCCACCTGAGCAAAGGATGGTTCATCCTTATCATTATTTCGAATCAAGTGGTTACCCCATAAACATCAGTCTTGTAACATTTCGGCTTAGTTTGGACCAATATTTGTCGTTCTAAGACAGAAAAAGGCTGAATTAAGGTGCAATCTTTCTTAGAGCTTAAGAAGAAAAAAACGGCACTAGAATTTTAGATGTTTGGGTAAAATTCTAGATGAGGGGCGGTTTTTGTCTAAATTCAAAAAAGTCGAGGAAGGTGACTGAAATTCTAAGGATTAAATCAAGAGCTTCGATGACCCCCTGGGAAGATATTTTGAAGTACCTAACCCCACCTTTTCCCCCTCCAAAGAGTACTGACCTTTCCCAATCTTCGTGTTATAAAAGTGAAAACTTGAGAAATAGACGTACTACTCAAATGAGGCACAAGGAAACTGTTTTGAGCCCCATAACTTTGCTCAATTCTGATTTGTAAGAATTTAAGATTTGAAAATCCATTTCTCAAATTTAGGAAAAAAGCCTTGATATGGCGTGAAATCTTGCTGAAATGATGGAATTGAGTTATCAAAAACAAGAGAAAATGAATAAAAAGTCTGAAAACTCAATATTAAGGTAAAATATTCTTTGCCAGAATTTAGATAGGCTAGGTATAGGCCGGACATGTCATCTGTGCAGTCTTCTAAGCCCTAAAAATATGGACAGGGTAGAGATAGTGGCTTGATGATACCCTCCATGTGAACATTTTAGGCCCTGGTTTCATTCCTGAAAGCTTCGTCTGTCTAACTCAGCTAGGCTAAGGGATAAGTAAATTTTGAGACAATTCCATTAGCCCACTTACGTGGGGATAAGGTGAACAGACTGCCTGATGAGGATTGGTCACACTCCTCCTTCGCTCTTACAGATACAACTATAAAATTTATACTCCATACCAACGTAGGTAGAAGGGTGTCACAGCATACCTACGTCGCCTTCCAGGGGGTCTTACTATTACAACTACTTCTACTAGTTCTTCTACTACTACTACTACTATTACTACTACTACTGCTACTACTGCTACCACTACTACTATTACTGCTACTACTATTACCACTACAACTACTATTACTACTACTATTACTACTACTACTACTACTACTACTACTACTACTGCTACTACCACACTACTACTACTACTACTACTACTACTGCTGCTACTACCACACTACTACTACTGCTTCTTTTTTAATATTATTAAATATTGTTTTCTCTCTATGCATTCTATTTTCTTTTCGTTTACATAGATTATGAGGGTAACATAAATGCATATTAAAAATTTGTTTTTATATTCTTGGTCAGTGAAGATTCATCAACACTAAAAAGGCCCAGGGGAGATGATGAATACATTTTTGAAGACTTTTTTGGGGAAGAGGACATGCACTATCCTATTAATGTTTATTGCGATGTACTCGATGATCTTTTGAACATAGTTAAGACCATTCAGAACCCTCAGGAATTGGCCAGTTTACCCATTGAAAACGTATGAAACAATTATATAATTTTGAAATCAAATGATTTGATGCATAAAGACCATTGCAATATGGTACCTCTGTTGTCTAAATTGATAGATGCGGTCACATTCATACCTACCTTGATACATGCGATTGCATTCATACCTACATTGATAAAAATGGTCACTCTTACACCTACGTTGGTAGAAGGGTGTCACGGCATACATAGACCACTCCCATGGGTTCTTAATACATATTACCGCCCAGAAAAAAAACGTTGCATATGTTTTTGTTAATAATTTTTAGTATGCATGTGTTTTAAATGATATGAAAACAGAGCTCGTTGATATTTCTTTTTTTCAGTCTTATAAAACTGTACCAATTTCAAAAATAAAATAGATTCTATTATTATTGGTCTAAGTTAGCTTAGCTGAATTGTCATCGCCAACTTGGGGACGTAAAACATTTTTGACGGTATGGAAATACTTTTATTGTTACCGCTAGTTCAACTTCAGGACAATCACCTTATTGAATTGCCCTCCGATAACAAGGAGCTAGAAAGGTGTGACAAACTAATGAAAGACTGTTTCGGAGAAGTGAGTGATGATAATTTGGTGCATAATAATCACCGTAATGAATTTCCCTCTAATAATAATGACGATCCAGATTAGACTGATCAATTTTTGAAAGATTGTTTTGGAGAAGTGAATGTGACTCCCCCTAATATTTCAACGGGGAATTTGGATGTTAGTTCTGCTCAGCCAAGTGCCTTTGAAGAGCAGGGTTTATAAGAGGATGATTTTGGCTGGACTGACAACCTCAGTCCAAATAAACATATTTTTTTTAGGATTGCTCAGGAGAGGCGATTGTACCTCCCCCTAATATTTCAAAGGACATTATCTCACATCAGTCAAGTGCCTTTGAACAGCAAACTGCATCAGGAAATGATTCTTCTTGGACTGACTGTCTCAGTCTTAGTACTCTTGAAGATATGCTGAGTGAACTAGGTGTTTCACTCCACGCCCCAACCCTCTTATAGACACTGATGTTGAAGTAGGACAAAGTGGGAGAGGTGTGGTAAAGAAAATCCCCAGCAACGCCAACTGTAGTTCCAGACTTTTATTTGTCAAACTCGGCCTTGGGTAATGTATATATTTATATGGTCATATTTGGGAATCCATTTAAGACGTTGATAGTGGGGGATATTATCCCAGATCCAATAGACATAGATTCGAGCTCTTCTTGAACGAAAGACTCGGGAATGAGGTGGGAGAGATAGCTTAAAAGTATACATCGCACAAAAATTATATTTTTAAATGGAAATATTGGAGATGTGTATTCGCAATATGTGCAAACTAAAATACTAACACTTCTAAAGTTTTAAAATATAATTCAGATTTAGAGAGTTGTAAAGGTTTACAACAAATTTTTTGGGATACAGGGCTTCAGTGTTTCAAATATGCATTCCTTATAGCAGCCAACAAACCCCCTGTTAAGAGATAGTTGGAAAAAATGGCAAGCTAATGGAGGTAGGACAGAGTTTCTTAAAGAAGATTGTAATTGTTTAAACGGTCAATACCCAGTAACACTTATGGAGATAGTTATTTTTGAGAGAGCTAGTGAACATTTAAAGATTAATGTTACTGCTCTACAATATGATACAGAATTTGAGGAGGGTGAGTGCTTATACAAAGAGGATGATATATACAGTGAGGGCTCCGTCATTTGAATCAGTCACGCACTGGGTATGGCTTCTTTACATGCCTGCTATAGATCCTTATTTAATTGAACATTTTAATCAAACTTCAGATATTAGTCGGGTTCTGGGGAGGGGAAAACTTGGTGGAGTACGCTACTATTGCCCAATGTGTCTGTCTAGGTTTCATAGTCAATTAACGCTAATGTGTCATATGAGGCACTGTAAGCATCATGAGTACCAATATGTGGAAATGGCTAGCGGTGACAAGACCATCTTGCGCTTCAAGAATCTTCAAAATTCACTCCTACAGAGTGAAAAGGTGGTTTTACACTGCGAAGCCAAACTCGCAGATATGTACGATCCATCAAATTTAAATAGTGTCAAAGAAAATGAAGCCATCGCAGTCTCTGACGCCCATGCCCGAAGAGATTCGAATAATATCATGGTCATTGGTAGAGGTATTTCAGACATTAGTTAGGAAAGATTGTGTGGGCGCAGCTATATTTGAACTTTGTAAAACAGAAAATAAGTCGATTTCATGGTTGTGCTACATAAATTGTCCAATGACTGTATCAGGACGAGTTGGTCATTAAAAATAAATGATGTGTTGGGTCTGTAAGAAGAAATTTGTTGAGGATTGTGGGAGAGGGATGTCAGTTCAGGAGTAGGTAGAACATCGGGGGTAGAAACTTTCGTTGACTGGCTCATAAATCATGTAATATAAACATTAGACAACAGTACTTTCTACCTGTTTGTATACACAGTTTCAATTATGATTTGAAATTCATTTTAACAGTATTGGCACGGTTGCAGAAAGGTAAAGTTGTAGATGGCGCATGGTTAGATGGTTCTTTTTCTTATAATATCATTCCCAAGTCATCTGAGAAGCTGCTAGCCTTAGATCGCCTATGGAAAACAATAGATAACGGTAATACATGCTTGAATAAAATCCATTTTTTGGAGTCCTATAGTTGTTACCCAAATCCCTAAGTCAATTGATTCAAGTACAGAAAAGCTACGATTTTAATAGTTTCCACTTCCTTAAACAGCGATTTCAAGATGATGAAATGTATGATTTATTAACTTGTAAGGGCATATACCCTTATGAGTACTGCAACTCCACCTCGAGGCTACGTGAGGAGAAATTACCGTCCATGGAATCGTTTTATGATTCACTTCACAATCGTCAATGCACCACCACACGCCTGTAAAATGTACCTGTCAAGTGATTTACTAACGCTTTTGAATTTTATGTTTAAGAACACGGATAGAATCTATATGTAATTTGGGTGGGATTTGGGTGATTATTTTTCAACTTCTCATCTGGTGTGGATCAGCGTCTAATTGTAGAGAGATCAATGACGGGGGGGTATGTTTTCCATGGGGATCGTATCATGAAAATTGATCCGACTAGACAACGCCCTGGTGAAAACTTGGATGCTATTTCTCTGGATATAAATTCTCTTTGTCCGTCGGCAATGTCTCACTACATTTTGCCGTGTGGTAATGACAAATAGCTTGACAATCCTTGTGCTTCAAATTTCTCCGACATTGCCACCACTGAAGAGAATCAACGTCAAGGATAGTTGTTTGAAATTAATGATGGTATTACTGCCTTGGTAAATTATTTTGTTTTTCCGTGCTTAAGCAGACCGGTGCCTAAGGCCTCTTTGATTCCACATAATATTTCTTTGGTAGAGGATATGGGTATGCATTAGACACCTTCAAACAAAAAATTATTACCGACCTTGATCCAAAACAGAATATTGTGGTTCATCAAGTTCTTTTGCGAGGGCTGGTAGCAAACAGTTTCTGAGTCACAAAGATTTATAGAGCTCTCTAATTTGATCGAAAGCCATACATGAAAACGTTTATTGACACTTTTGTCATTAAACGTTCAGAAGCGAAAACGAAGATTGAAAAAGAAATCAGTTAACTCATTTTAAATTTAGCCTTCGGTAAATTGTATAAATGTTCGCAAGTGGAATCATTGTGACGTTGTAATCGAACCAAAAGAATTCGTTCAAATCTTACATTTAAAACTCATTTTAAATTTAGGCTTCGGTAAATTGTACGAGATTGTACACAATTGGAGTCTTGTGACTTTGTAACCAACCCAAAAGAATGTGCACGAATCATTGCCAATCCCAACTTCATTTAATTCACCATCATAGACTTCAATATGACCCTTTTGCATAGGAAAAAAGAAATGTCATTGTAAACAAGAATATTGCTGGTCTCGAAATCTTGGAAGACTCAAGTTACCATTCTTTTACAATGTGTTTGAGCTCCAATGACTGAGGGAGGGGAAGTTCAAGTGTATTATTGAGACACTGATTTAAACCTGTTTAAATTTAAAAATGACAATTTAAAGAATGATTTGGAAAATGGTAATCCCATTAGCTCTCGAATAGACTTTACTAATTGGGACGAGTCCATTTATCCGGGGCTAGTGAAGCGCCAGGCCCCAGATCAACTATTAATGATAAGATCTGAGACGGGGAGTAGCCTGATATCCAAAGGTGTGCTTGCAGGTCCGAATGTGTACTGTGTACAAACTCAAAATGAGGATATCAAACAAGTCTGCAAGGGGATGTCTGCACACTAAGTTAAAAATAATTTAGGTTTGAATGTTTATAGAAACTGTCTAGAAAGTAGTTTAATTCCAAGAGCAAAAGTCATGGCGATTCGTTCTTTAAAATTTAAAAACTATACAGCTAGAGCAGAAAAACACCATGTCAGCCAAATCGGACAAAATCTATGTGCGTGAGGAGATTGTGAGGGTAAAACCCCATGGGCACTACCACATTTAAGATCGAGATGTATGTGTACAATAAAGACAAAACCTTGGTCTGTAAAAACGCATTTAAATTCAGTAGTGGTAGTAGTAGTAGGTGAAAGATGGCAAGAGATTTTCTTAGCATTATGTTCTGTGTGTACACAAGGAAGAGCTATTGTTGTATTTTCAAAGTATTTTTTAAACAGTTTTGCCCCGGCGGCTGGACCAGTGCGACCCAGGCTTCGGCTGGCAATCGCCAGGGGCAGCAGCACCCTTTCATTGGTCAGGGGGACCCTTTTATAAGTGCATTTTAATCTGTGATATTTTTTGTATTGAATAAAATGTTGTATATTTAAAATAAAAACAAGTGTTTTTTTAAACTCTGATATTTTTCGTGTTGATTAAAAATGTTGTGTATATATTGTAAAAATAAAAGACAACTTGTATTATGCTAATTTGTTGTTCTTGAACATTGTAATAGCAGGAGGACTCACCGGGAAATGATTATTATTTATTCATTAGACAAGTACAATTTACAGTAAGTTGTATTCCAGCTGCTGAAGACAACAACAATATGTATCAATTTAAAACACCATTCAGATCTTTTACTTGTGGTCAATCAATTTCGGGTAAAACAACAATTTTAGCAAAAATAACTAACAATCGTAATCAAGTGTTTTTGGAAAACCATAAAAAAAATCAACCATTGCTACAGTGTTTGGCAAGAATCATATGATAAAATAAAGGCTATTGCACCAGACACAAAATTCAAACTGGGATTTGGCGTGTTTAACATTATAAAACCGAAATCCTGGTTGATTATTGATGATTTAGCTGAATCAACTGATAAATAGTCTCGGGAAATGCTACAATTGTTTACTGACCACTCACATCATGAAAAAATTTTCGAAACCCTAGTTCTACACAATCTCTTTCATCAAAGTAAGTGTGTAAGAACACTTGCTTTGAATTGTATTTATAATGTCATTTACAGAGTGGTTCTTGTTTCAAGTTCTCTAATAACTCTCAATAAAAAAAATATATCCCCGTGCTCCAAAATATCTACTATTAGCATACCATCAAGCAAAAAATAGCCCTATGGTTTCATTCTATTGCATCTCAATCAAAATCCAACTGAGGATTTGCTTGTAGTCACAGATATTTTTGGCAATGAAATTACCGTATATCTTCAAGCGAACAGTAAAAAAGGCCATTAGTTGTCACCATCACACTTAATAAACTACATGAAAATAGCAATTTATTTTTTGCTCTAAGCAGTTCAAAACCGGTACTTGGGAAAGCCATACTTAAACATGGTGGTAGCTTTTTTATGCTTTTACTGCCAATAATCGCGGAATTTGCAAACAGTTTTCTATAAAAAGATGGCTAAATCCTACAAATTGAGGCCAATAGAACTCACCCTTTCACAATGGAACACTTTGAGGACAAACCCAGTAAATTCGTTAATGACGATAATATTAACAATGATAAGAAACTATTTTTGCTTCAAGATTCACTTCGACGAGGGGAAAGGCAGAAACCTTATCACCTGAGACCGGTCAATATACAACAACAACACAACCAAAGGAAGAAGATTCAATATTGACCAACGTTTTTTTCAAGTGTCGGAGACCGACTGCCACCCTCATATCATGAACAAAGTAAAAGACTCTTGACATATCTCATGGAAAGTCGACTAGTTCAAGTTGATAGTAAAGGGATTTGAATTATAACTCAGGGGGAAAGTTAAAATCTACTTAATTTGATACATGATATGAATACTAATCTTAAAGTATTTTTACCATTTGATAATCATCTATACAACTTTTTAATTACATTAAACTTCCCGAAAAGTCTTATTACCAATACGCGAATTCTAAAGAAATTAATGGAGCATAGTAGTAGTCTAACATTAAAAGAAGAATAAGACCTTAAATCAATCTTGGAAAGTACTAGCACACCTACCGCAAATACTAGTGATAGTAGAAACAATGATTTCTTGACATCAGTGGTGGTGAGACTAAAGCGAAGACGTAGTGATACCAACTCATCACCATCATCACCACCCGCTAGCATGCAAAAGGGTAGCGTACTCTACACTAAGTATATGCGTTCAAAATCGCTGAAGTTTTAAAAAGTGTTTATGAAAATATTGGGAAAGTAGGTATTCTAAGTTCCCCCCACCCCACTTTATAAGGTCACTGGTCTTAAAAAAGATTTAGCGAGGGAGTATCTACAAATATACCAAATTACATTCTACATCGAAATCACAGGGTTTGTGGCAATAATTATTGAAAAACTAAAGCCCTTTTCCTAATGCATAAAATGCAAGCAGATCTTTTAAATCTAGATGAGATTCAAAGGTGTCACAAAATACCCTGCAAATATATTCTACTTACAATCAGTGTCTTTAGTCGCTATACATATGCTAATCCATTGCAGACAAAGACATGTGTTGAAGTTGTTAGAGCTATAGATAGTATTCTTGACCAAGATTATTATAGAAAAATTAAAAGGATGGAGGTAGTGAATTTGTTAATCCACATGTAGAGAAGTTAATTTTAAAATATAATGCAATGCTCTATCATATTCAGAGTCCTATAAAGGCTGTATTGGTCAAACGATTTATAAGAACTATTCAACTTTTAAGTTCAAGACACTGTATATTGAAAAAATACTACTGCTTTTATTCAAGATTTAGATAAAATCATGCAAACTAATAATTAACGTTCCCATCGATCTCTGTCCAACGTTAGCCCTAAGGAAGTTCATCGAGAAGATCATGATACACTTGATACTTTTCTTTAACAATATTCCAGGGAAAAGGTATTAGTTTATACCTTTTTAATATTAAACAATATTCCAGGGAAAAATTCAATGTTGGTGATACAGTTTGAATGAAAAGAACAACTAAAATTTTGAAAAGGGGAATTACTTGTGATTCATGAGCTTTTTGAAGTATGAAAAATCCTATACACTAAACCTGTAACATATCGTGTACGAGACACAAAAGATAAAGAGATTATCAAAGGTTTCTATGACTATGAACCTGAAAAAGTCAAAAATAATAGCGAAATCTATCAAATTGAAAAAGACATTAAAGAGTCGTATACACAGGGGCAAGATACAGTTGCTTGTTCGTTGACTAGGATAAAACTCTGATTTTGATTCTTGGGCAGCAGTTGAAGACATATAAAATTCCCGATGATTTCTATGTGACATTCATCTCCAATGTCTCTGGTCCAATCTACAGTGATTTGAATAAAACAAGAGATTTTTTGACAAAACTCTCTCCTACTATCAAATTTGATGGCGATTATGTAGTTGCTCTTGTCGATCTTATTCTCAAAAATACACATGATATCCTGAGAAAGCATCGTACATTTTACATAAAAGTTAGCTGACATGATTAGCCACTCGTTACTGAGCAATAAATAGAAACAATGAACTTGGTTGAATATCCCTTCATCACATTACCATAAAAAGAATTTGGTAGTATGAATGATTTATGTCATGCTATCTATAGAAAAATCTCCGCTTTAAAAATGGTGCCTTTCAATTCAAATATTTTCTGGAACAGGGTAGCATCTACATTAGTTCTCCCATTGACGATGAAAAGGTTTTTCTCAACGACAATCTGAGAGATGCTCTTGGTTTTAAACAAAATTCTATCAATGGTAGAAGTGCAAAAAGCACTAGTGGCATTGAACATGTCGTTTTCGCCGACTATCCACCAGGTTTCTTCTCAGACAGCTGTATATTTCTTGATGCTTCATTCGTTGAAGTATTCGAGCATTGGCAATAGCAATGTTCGCCTCCTACCTGTTCTTGAACGAAAAACCAGTCAAGATCACATTCGTCATTAAAACATAAAGCATCTTCATTATATCCCTATAAACACTTCCTATTTGGAACTCTGCCAATTAACATTAGGAACTGAATTGGGTGAGTCCTTAGCAAAAACAACATATTTGGCCGTCATTACATGTCATTTTCGACCCACTCAATAACAAGATGTCTAATATAAAAGTTGCATTCGTTTGTCCTGATACTGATTGCTATTTTGCTACTCTTGGTCCAAAACAAATGGGTCAAGGAATGGACTATTACAAAGGTCGTTCATCAATGTTGGGCTGTGGTCTTGGAAGATGGTTTGCTAGGCTGTTTCTATTTATACCACCCTTGTCTAAAAAACATATTGTATCGGCTCCCGTGGATTTTACATCCTCTTCACTACGCAGTTGGAGTCTGGCAGGGATTTTAAAAAAGTGTGATGGAAAATATCAGGTCCAGTTTACAATCCCTTAGCAAGTGATTGAAATCACGACAAAGTGGAAAAGGCTTAGAAAGGTCGAAAAAACTGCATCACTCATCAATCTCTACTCGAGTCAGAAATGAAAGATATGTCTCTTGTCAAAGAAGAAGAAACCAATGAAAGCATGGAAGAAAATTGTTAGATATCTGCCGCAAAAGGAATCCCATCCACCAATCACTTCATCTTTAAATCTTTTCATTGCAGAAAATGTTGATGTGAGTGTAAAACAAGGTTACTATAAACAATTCTACCCACAATAACCGCTCTCTGAAAACTTCCATTTTCAAATTTAATCCAATGATGACGATTTCGTAGATTTGTCTTCCACTTTTATAGATTTACATGTGACAGTCAAGAAATCTGACAATGAACTGCCAAGTCTTACTGATGGATTATCTTGCCAAAACTGTGTATTGCATAATTTATTTCGACAAATCAGTGTCTACATAAATGGAACATTGGTGAGCACTAGCAGCAATATCTCAAATTATACGTAGCTACATACAGTTCATGTTGATGACACCAAAGTCATATAAGGAATTAAGGGGTTCAGCCCATGGACATGAATATAAGACAGACACTGACAACAAATTTACTTAGCGAGAGAACTGAAAACCCGTTAATTACATTTAGTTGGAAAAATAGATCCCGAGATCTCTGACGTATCCCAATGGCTACCATTGAATATTAAGGTGGACATAAAATTAACGGTCACTCCATCCGATTTCATTTTGCGCAAGGTGCTTTCTACAGCATCTGATGATACAGTCTCTCTCATCTCGGCAATAATTCTTGAACGAAAGCAACAGGTTATGAGCTATGATGCTTTGGAAGTGGAAAAACTGAGAGCTAGTGGAAAGTGTATCAAACTACTTGTTCCTTATACAATCACCAATAAGCGAAATATTGCCATGGGTTCACGCACTCACCGACTCTTCATTTATCAAAGATGAAATTCCTTCAAAAATAGCATTGGCATTTGTAAAAAGTGCTAGTGCTGTAGAATCGTGGACAAGTTCCCTACAGAAATTTAAAACGTTTGGACTTTCCTCTCGTGTGTGTAAATTAAATGGAACCCCGCTCTACAGTTTATCCTTTACTTAGGAACTTAGGTCCTCCTGAGCCATCTGGGGCGCATAGGGCATCGACAAAGCCTCGGTAAACGTTACGTATTGGCGCTACGGCAAGAACATCCTCACACTGGGGTTGTAGTGATGTGTGAGCACTGCGTAGATCACGATCGTACGTGCGTCTGAGCGTGTTTCTCGGCCCCTCTTTCGACGCCCACGCGGCTGCCATTGCTGAACCTGGTTCGGGATTCTTGAGTCCTCCATCCGAAGGACGTTGCCAAGATATCTCCATCTCTTCTTCTTAATCACTTCAGTAATAAGCGGATGGCCAGTTCTTCTGCAGACCTCAATGTTGCTGACTCTTTGACGCCAACCGATATTCAGCACGCGTCTCAAGCACGTATTTTCGAAAGCTGTCAGTCTTTTCTCTGTCCCAACATCTACTTTCCAGCACTCACTGGCATATAATAGAACGGACAAAACGTTGCTATTAAGAAGTCACAGCTTTAGTGCAAGCGAGTACTTCTTTGATTTCCATACTGGTTTAAGTTTGTTAAAAGCAGCGTTTGCCATTCCAATTCTTCTCTTGACCTCATTTTGCACTTTTCCTGTGTAATCGACCCAGCTTCCAAGGTATTTAAATTCCTGGACTTGTTCGACTCTACGATTTTTGCGCAGGAGCTCGACTGGCGAGCCTGATGTTGCCATTGATTTAGTCTTGTCTATGTTGATGTTTAGGCCAACTTTCTCCGCTTTAACGCTCACTTTATAAAGAAGCTCCTGGATTCGCTGCTTTGTCATTTGTAGAAGTGCCACATCATCCGCAAAGTCAAGGTTCGAGAGGATTCTATTTCCGACTGTTATTTCGAAGCCAGCCGCTTCTCACAAAACATAATCCATTAAAGTTACAAATAAAAATGGTGATAAAAAGCATCCCTGTCGCACTCCTGACATAATTTTGAAGTAGCTAGTTGTTTCATTCTCTGTCTTTATGCAACATTCCGTATTTTCATAAAAGACAATGATCAAACTTATTATTTTCTTGGGGACACCATAATACTGTAGAATTTCCCAGACGGTCCACGGAATCGAAGGCCTTTTCAAAATCAATGAAGAGCATGTATACTTTGTTGGACCACTCATTTGCTTCTTCTACCAGAGTCCTGAGCGTGAATATGAGATCTGAACAAGATCTACCTGTCCGAAAGCCAAGTTGCTCTTCTCTCAAATACGGATCAAGTACTTTTTTCAGTCGTTCGAGTATTACAAGCGCTACAACCTTACTTGGTACTGATATTAGGTTTATACCTCGCCAATTATCGCAGTTAAGAGCACCACCTTTCTTAAATATCTGAACAATTATCCCATTGGTCCAGTCACCAGGAACCTTTTCAAACTGCCAGAGTGTTGCAATTAGTGTTATCCACACTGAGAGGCATGTCCTCATTGATGCCTTGATTATTTCCGAAGTTATGCAGTCTTCACCAGGTGATCTTCCATTCTTGAGTTTCTTCACTGCAACAAGTTTTTCCGCAGATGTTGAGGATTTTCGTCAATCTTAAGGTTAAGAAAGGGCATAGAAGGGATGCTTTCTCGGTCAGTTGGTCTCGGTCTATTTAAAACCTTTTCGAAGTGGGATACCCATCTCTCGTCAATTTTCTCGAATTCTGTGAGAACATTTCCGCTCTCAAATTTGACTTGGCTAAATCTGCTGGGAAGCTTTCCTAGCATTTCATTTGTGAGCCTGTAAACTGCTTTGGAGTCTCCTTTTCTAGTTGCTTCCTCTGCTAGTCTATCCTTCTCTTCTACATACTTCCGCTTGTCAGCTTTTGCCAACTTCTTGATTTCTTTGTCCTTCATTCTATATAGGACATTTACGAAGACCGAAGTTCCGTCGCCACGAGCAGAGTAAATTTGCTGTCTCAAGTCATTGCGCTCGTCAATTAGTTTCCAAGTTTCCTGTGATATCCATCTTTCTTTCGGTTTCTTCTTATGCCCGAGCACATCCCTAGCAACTTGATTGTAAGTTGTCTTCATTTTTTGCCATGTTGTTTCCGGACTGTCTGTGCTGTTTTCTATTTCAAGCGGAGCGAATGAGTTCTTCAACTCCATACAAAATTTTCTTCGGGTTTCTCGGACATGTAACTTATCCACATCATAAAGTTTCGTAGAATTCGACTTTGCGTTTTCGGGCACTTTAAGCTTGACTTTCAATTTTAGACATAGACATAGACATAGACATAAGTTTATTAAGATCGAACAGCTTAGCCATGGCTAATTTAGGTCGTCTTTACAACAATATGGAAAAAAATACAAATAACACTATAATAACACTATAAGAACACTAACACCTGAATACAAATAACACTAAGTCTTGTTGTATACTTCTACGAAAAAGGGGACAAACGTGTTTTTGTAGCGGTTGGTCCTGCAGACCGGGGGTTGTAGCTTCGACTGGTATCTGGTTCTTTGGTTCACAGGAGCATCAGGTGGGAGGATCAGTCTGTGATGGGGCGAAGATAGCAGTGACTTGCCGAGGGACATGATCAGTGATAATCATCTGTCGCTGAAAGATTCAAGGTTCAGTTCTTGCAAGAGTTTGTTGTAGTCGTCACTTCTGTTACCAACGATTATGTTAACAGCTCGTTTCTGCAAAGATTCAAGGTCATCGCAAAGGTAGTGGGTGCTCTGGACAAAAGGTCCCCAGACAGCGACGGCGTATTCGAGTAGAGGTCTCACATACGTAATATAGGCATTTTTTAGGCTTTGAGTGTCGCAGCCAAACCTACGCATCAGGACTAGGGTCTGAAGGGATGCATTGCCAGCCTTAATAACCTTCTCCACGTGTTCGGTGAATGTGCAGTCCATCGATAATGTGACTCTGAGGATTTTTGCAGATGGAAAAACAGGGAAAGGGACTTGCGGGAATTCCAGATCACGTTTTAAGGGGCAAAACCTGAGGATCATTGATTTATCTGAATTCAGTGTCAGCTTGTAACGTTCACAGTCCTCAGAGAAGGATGCCAGAAGGGTCTCACTGAACTGACGTTCGATTACACCTTCTCTCACGAGGTATTTGAGGACAAATGATAAATCGTCGACGAACTTGAGTCGCTCTTCGAAATTCTGAAGGAGGAAGTTGATGAGGGAGATAAATATGAAACAAGCAAGTCTTGTACCCTGAGGGGCTCCACAGGTAAGTTTATACTAGTATGAGATCAAGTCACCTTCAAACAATGGAAATACACACTGCATTCTGTCCTGAAGGAAGCTCATCACTAATGCAAGAGACCGCTTCTGTGCGCCCATTGCTCGCATACTTTTTGCTGCCGTAAGATGACAAATCAGGTCAAATGCCTTCCTGAAATCGGCCAGAGCTAGGTCGATGAAGGTACTGCCCTTGTCAAGCCACTTAAAGATAATGTCAACTAGGCGCACGAGGTATATCGAGGTATTGCAACCTATTAGGCCCTCATACTGGTAACGGTCTATGTTTTCCCGCCTTTGCTTGAGCAATTCACGCAGGATGAATGACTCGGTGACTTTTGCAAAGGTAGATGTGATTGATAACGGTCGTAACTCGTTGCAAGATTTGGGTGTTTTAGTCTTCGGTATAACACGCACAAATGCGCGTTTCCAGCACGACGGGAAAGTTGACTGGGCGAAACATTCTCTGATGATGTGTCCAAGTGGCTTGGCCAGGAAAAGAGAGAACTCTCGTACTAACCTTATAGGCAGCTCTTCAGGAAAAGAGCTACTGGATGGACTCAACTTGTTCAGCTCTTTGAAAACTTGATACTCAACTATTTCGATTTCACCAACGTCAGGGCATATTGACAGTAGATTCTCTATTTCAGTGTTAGTTGGGGCAGGAAAGGATGTACAAATGTCAGTAAAGTAATTGTTGACGTCATTTGCACTCACGAGTGACCCATCATCGTTCAGAATACGGATACTGGATGATACTATTTTTCCAGCAATCTGCCTTACTCGACGGTGCCATTTACGGGGATCCTTTTTTATTTCAGGGTCCGAAAGGGATTTTCCGAAGGACTTTCTTGCCTCGTGACAAAGGCTAACGATTTTGTTTCTTAATAATCGTAACGACGTTGCGTCACCACTTGACTGCCTTACAGTGGTTTTTTCGCGAATCAGCTGTTTTATTTTTGGAGTGATCCAGGGCTTGTCAGATTCGCTCACGACAAATTGCTTTTCCGGGAAAACTTCTAAGTATTTGTCATAGAGTAGGGACTGAAATATTTCTGCTTTCCTGTTGACATCGCTTTCGTTGTATACTTCGCTGAAGCAGTGAGTACCGACCCACATTCCGTACGTATTAATAGCAGACTTCGTGATAGGTCTCCGGAATACTTTTATTTTCTTAAGCTTCCTGATTTCACTTTTTGCCTTCATCAGCAGAGTGTGATGGTCCGATTTGCCCAATGGCCCGTTCGAAGACACGTCTTTGTAATATGGAGCAAGGTTTGTAAGAATAAGTTCAAGGGTGCTCCCGGTCACATGGGTGGGTATCTTGACCACTTGTGACATACCCAGCGTATTAGCAAGCCATTGTTTCTTTGTTTGGTTGAAGTCACCAGCTATTATGAAGCCCGGGCGACTATACCGCTGACGTAATGTGTCTAACGTACACTGAAGGTAGGATACCAACAGCCGTCTGTTCTTGGCGCTTTCAGGATGGTAGATACTTGCGATAATGATGCAAGAGACATCTCGTGGTAAATGTTTTGGCTTGCATAATGCCCAGATCGCTTCATGGTTAGGGTCATTGAAGTTATCTAAATATTTGCAGGGGATATCATCGCGTACATACAGGGAAACACCTCCGCCAATCCTGTCTGTTCTAGTGTTCAAGAAAACCTTGTAACCAGCCATCCTTCCACTTGTTTCGTTGAGCTGCCATGTTTCGGTAATTGCGGTGATATGGATGTTATTCTGACGTAGAATGGCATCTAACTCATCTACTTTATTCGTTAGTGAGCGGACGTTGCTCAGAAGGAAGTTTGGAAGTTGGTGTTTACAAGAGAGAACCTGCGGCGATAATACTGGAGGACAATCAGACCCGAAATCGTTGGTAGGAGCATTGTTGTCAAGAATCAGCCGGGGCAGTAGGCTCACGCGCGTGATTGAGACTAAACAACTCTCACGCTTAGGCTTTTGGCTAGCCAATTGTCCGTAGGTGACTAACACGTCAATCTTAAATTTCTTTCTGCCACCTCTGCGTCCTCTTCTTGTTCGCTTGCGAACGAAGGGAACGTCATCTATATTTTATAAATTCTCAGTGTGACGAGTGTGGCTATGACAGATGTCGCCAAAACAGCAAAAGAAATGAAAGTACCTTTTTTGCATTGATCAATCCAGTTTTCAGCAGCAGCCTCAGTCACAAAGAATAGCACAATTAATACAGTTTTGATTAATACCACTTTCATCGCAAAGGGAAGAGTATTTCAAGGCACTGAACAAGTTAAACTAGGATAGAATGACTTGCAGCCTCAACGGCACGAGAGCCATCTATCAGGACTGATTTTGCTACCATCAGGATGTGGTCCGACTGGGCATCTGCCCCTCTGACGCCACGTACGTCCATAAGACTTGTCCGCCCTCTCCTTGAGATTAGGAAATGATTGATTTGGTTCTTCGTCCTGCCGTCTGGCGAGATCCATGACTGTTTTTGGATGGTTTTATGTTCAAACTGAGTTGTGTCGACCATAAGATCATTACTCAGAGCATAATCTACCAGGAGGGCTCCGTTTTCATTCATTTCACCAAGACCATGTCTCCCTAGGACTTGTGGAGAGTAGTCATTTTCTGCTCCCACCTTTGCATTGAAGTCCCCAACCACACAAAGAAGGTCATGAGATGGGACTTCTGATGTCAATGACTAAAGAACATGGTAGAATGACTCCTTATCAGTATCGTCTGCATCATTTGTAGGAGCATAACATGCAATGATTGAAATTTTCAGATGGTTGGTTACAAATCTTGCAAGTAAGCATCCTTCACGGACTTGCTTCCACTCAACTAGTGCTTTACCGACCTGGTCAGACAGCATTGTCCCAACTCCAGCCTGGTTCCGGGATTCATTTCCACTGTAAATTAGTGAGTAACCCTTTCCTAGTTGTTCATGTCCAGATCCAATCCACCTGACTTCGCTTAGCGCAAGGAGATCTAGCTAATACTTCTTCATCTCTCTGAGTACTTGTTCAGGTTTTGTCAGCTTGTTTAGTGTCCTTACATTCCAAAAACCAAATTTCGTATTAGTTTTTGCTGTCATAAATCGTGTCCGTGGGCGTGCTGAGGTTGTCGTCAAATGGTGTTTTGGGGTATCCGAGGCTATCATCGATGTTTCTTTTGCAATTTGGAATTTTACGGGGATAGGTCGCAAGCCCATCGCCCAACCCTCTAATACATCAATAAGTTGAGTACATACTTTTGGACCACAACATAAGATGGAGAATCGTTTTCCATGATAATTTCCAGCATTTTTTCGGAAAATATTTATTTTTGTACAGTTGACATCTGCAACTGATCATTTAGTTTGAAACACTTTTCCAATGTTACAAGATTCCGTAAGATTAACCGTTTCTCAAATCCCTCCATTTTCGTTCTTGACACTCCAACTATCCATTATAAACTAAACTAACAATTGCACGTTTCTACTTTGTGCACAATCTCAACGCCTATTGACCCCCTAGAGAGAGAGGAGGAAACGATCAATTAAACTATCTAACCAAACAAACAAATCATTATAAAACATTTTAATGTCAGAAATGAAATAAAAGAATACATTTTCACTTTTTTTTTTATTAGGTGAGTCAATCCATTGTCCTCAAAGTGCTTCATGATTGCATTCAATCCGTGTAGTCTGATGTCTGCATTATATTCACTTTTGATGCAAAACATAATTATTCTTCCGACTTAACTTTACTCAATGATATAACATATCTACGTAACGTCTCATCTCACTGGAATGTTAGTCGGCAATCCTTTCCAATTTCAACTGCTACATTGGCAGCTCTTGATCAAACTTTTATATCAATGATCACGTGATTGGTACTCTCCGCCTGGCCCCTTGTATCCGAGGTTCTTTTCACCGAGAAATAAACAGCCGGCAATTCAAAGAATTTTCCTTATCGTCTCGAAAGTTGAGATAACGCCAGATGTATATGGCTGCGCATGATAGGATATGAGCCCGCTTAAAATAATGCCCTATGAGCCCCGTTGTACCAATTAACCCAATACTGTTTATACGCCCAGGGCATAACTTAAAACCCTTGCTCTGACGGGTGTTGGGGGGGGGGGGGGGGTTGTCATCGTCAAAGATATAATTTTCCGGATTTTTCAATTACTTTGAACAAAATGGCTATTTAAAATTTTGATTGGATGTGTCTAGGAAAATGGTGGGCATGGCAGGGGGGGGGTGTTGTCCTTCAATCAATTTCGATTATTAAAAAGACACTGGTCCTTTCGATATCCAATTGAATGAGCTGTTTTTGAAGTTTCTACGACAATAAATGGCCATCTCAAAATTTCTATCAGATCCATTTCGGGAAAACCTGAGGTGTGGGGGAGGGTATCCACCCTCCTATCAATCTGAATCATAAAAAGGTCAATAGATCTTCTGATTACCAAACCAATGAACCCCTTCGAAGTTTAAACATACATCCTTTTTATATGAACCTTATATGCCCCAGGGCATAACTTAAGATCCTCACCCTGAGAGCTGTTTGGGGGGGGGGTCATCCTCAAAGACATAATTTCTAGAACTTTCAATTACGTTGAACAAAATGGCTATTTAAAAATTTGGATCAGATGTGTTTGGGAAAATGATGGGCGTGGGAGGGTGGTTTGTTTTCCTCCAATCACTTTAAACTATTGAAAAGGGCACTAGCCCTTTCAATTTCTAATCGAATGAGCTGTTTTCGAAGTTTTTACGACAACAAATGACCATCTCAAAATTTCTATCAGATGGATTTCGGGAAAATACAAGGTGTGGCGGGGGGTAACCACAGTCCGATCACTCTGAATCTTAAAAAGGTCAATAGAAGTTCTGATTACCAATCCAAAGAGCCTCTTCCAAAGTTTATACGATCATCCTTTCTATGAATACTTTATACGCCCCAGGGCATAACTTACAACCCTTGCACTTAGTGGGGGGTGTTATCCTCAAAGACATATTATCTGAACCTTTCAATTTCTTTGAGCACAATGACTATGTTAAAATTTTGATTAGATGTGTTTGGGAAATGACAGGAGTGGAAGGGGGGTTATTTGCCCTCCAATCCCTTTCGGCTATTAAAAAGGGCACTGGCTCTTACAATTTCAATCGAATGAGCTGTTTTTGAAGTTTCTACGAAATCAAATGGCCATCTCAAAATTTCTATCAGATGCATTTCAGGAAAATACGAGGTGTGGGTATCCACCCTCCGATCGATCTGAGTCTTAAAAGATGCACTACAACTTCTGACTACAAATCCAATGAGCCCCTCGAAAATTTATATGATTACCCTTTCTAGATATACCTTATATGGCCCCAGGGCATAACTGACAGTCCTTGTCCTGAGGGCTCTGGGTGGGCTGTCATCCTCAAAGACATAATTTCCTTACTTTTCAATTATGTTGAACAAAATAGTTATCTCGAAATTTTGATTGGATATGTTTGGAGAAATAGGTGGCGTGGGATAGGGTTAGTTGCCATCCAATCCCTTTTGACTATTAAAAAGGGCTCTAGCCCTTTCAATTTCCAATCGAATGAGCTCTTTTTGAAGTTTATATGACAACAAGTGACCATCTAAAAAATTCTATCATATGTATTTCGGGAAAATCCGATGTGTGGGTTAGGGTATCCACCATCCGATCACTCTGAATCTAAAAAGGGCACTAGAACTTGTGACTACCAATCCAATGAGCCCCCTTCCGAAGTTTATACGATCGCCCTTTCTATATGTACCTTATAAGCCCCCAGGGCATAGCTTATAACCCTGGCCCTGAGAGCTCTAGGGGGGAGGGTGTTATCCTCAAAGACATAATTTCTAGACCTTTTCAATTACGTTGAACGAAATGCCTATTTCAAAACTTTGATTAGATGTGCTTGGGGAAATTGTGGGCCAGGGAGAGGTGTTTATTGCCTCTTATCACTTTCGACTATTAGAATGGGCACTGGCCCTTTTAATTTCCAATCGAATAAGGTGCTTTCAAAGTTTTTACGCCAACAAATGATCATCTCAAAATTGCTATCAAATGTATGTCGGGAGAATACGAGGCTTGGGGGGGGGATATCAAGCCTCCGATCGTTCTGAATCTTAAAAAGGGCACTAAAAGTTCTGATTACGAATCCAATGAGCCCCCTCAAAAGCTTATAGGATCATCCTTTTTATATACACCTTATATGCGCCAGGGCATAACTTACAACCCTTGCCCGACGGCTGTGGCGGGGGGGGGGGGGTTGCCATCCTCAAAGACATAATATACGGACCTTTCAATTACGTTGAACAAAATAGCGAAATTTGATTGGATGTGTTTGAGAAAATGGCGGGCGTGGGAAGGGCTTTAGTTGCCCTCCAATAACTTTTGACTATGAAAAAGGGCACTGGGTCTTTCAATTTCAAATCAACTGAGCTATTTTTGAAGTTTCTACAACAACAAATGGTCATCTCAAAATTTCTACCAGATGCATTTCGGAAAAATACGAGGTGTGGGGTTATCCACCCTCTGATCACTCTGAGTCTTAAAAATGCTCTAGAACTTCTGATTACCAATCCATTGAGCCCCCACCGAAATGTATAGGATCAACCTTTCTATATGTACCTTATTTGCCCCAGGGCATAACTTAGAACCCTTGCCCTGATGGCTTTTGGGTTATCAACCTCAAAGACATAATTTCAGGACCTGCTCAGTTACGTTGTACAAAATGGCTATCTCGAAATTTTGATTGGATGTGTTTGAAGAAATGGTGGGCGTTGGAGGGGGGTTAGTTACCCTTCAATCACTTTTCAATATTTGACTCAAAATTTCTATCAGATACATTTTCGGAAAAAACTAGGTTTTAGGGGGGGGGGTATCCACCCTTCGATCACTTTCAATCTGAAAAGGACACTAGAACTTCTGATTACCAATCCAATGAGCCCCCTCCAAATTTTATACGATCACTCTTTCTATATAAACCTTATATGCCCCCAGGGCATAACTACAATCCTGGGCCTGAGAGCTGCGGGGGGGGGATGGTCATACCCAAAGACATAATTTCTGGATCTTTCAATTACGTTGAACAAAATGACTGTCTGAAAATGTTGATTGGATGTTTTTGTGGAAATGTTGGGCTTGGGAGGGGGGTTACGTTGGGCTTGGGAGGGGGGTTACTTGCCCTCTAATCACTTTTGACTATTAAAAAGGCCACTATTCCTTTCAGTTTTCAATGGGATTAGCTGTTTTTGAAGTTTTTACGACAACAAATGGCCATTTGAAAATTTGTATTAGATGCATTTTGGAAAATACGAGGTGTGGGGGGGTTTCCAGCCTCCGAACACTTTGAATCTTAAAAAACGCCCTAGAACTTCTGATTACCAATCCAATGAGCCCCCTCCGAAGTTAATACGATCACCCTTTATATATACCTTATATTCCCCCAGGGTATAACTTACAACCTTTGCTCTGACGGCTTTGGGGGAGGGAGTCGTCATCCTCGAAGACATAATTTCTTGAGTTTTCAATTTCGTTGAACAAAACAGCTATCTCAAAATTTGAATTGGATGTGTTTAGGGAAATGGTGGCTATGAATCGAGTATTAATAAGGGCACTAGCCCTTTCAATTTCTAATCGAATGAGCCTTTTTCAAAGTTTCTACGACAACAAATGGCCATCTCAAAATTTCTATCAAATGCATTTCGGGAAAATACGAGCTGTGTGTGTGTGGGGGGGGGGGGGTATCCACTTTCCCATCACTCTGCGCCAATGACACAGTAGGTTTTAGGCTTCTGCAGTGAGACGATACCCAAACTCTTGTTTGTAGTTATTTTTATTCGATTCAAACTTGATTTGCATATTCAATTTAAGTTTCACTCGTTTTAAGATTTATTTATTCATTTACATTAATATATATTGTATGTTTGTTCGCATTGATTGTTATTTAATTTCTGTTCGTTTTAAGTTTCATTTATACTTTAATAGCAAAATATTTGTTTTCGTTTTAAGCTTGATTTTCATATTCAATCTAAGCATTACTCGCTTTAAGATTTATTTATTCATTTATATTATTACTTGTTGTAAGTTTTTTGCTATGATTTTTATTTAATTTCTGTTCGTTTTGGGTTTCATTTATTCTTTAATAGTAATTTCTGGTCGTTTTGAGTTTGAATTTTAACAGGTATTTGTATCTCTTGAGCTTAAGTTTAAAATGGCCTTTACTTTTCTTTGAAAAACTTATTTTTCTGGAAGTTTTTTTTTAAATTAATTTTTGTTCGTTTTTGATTGCAAAAAGTTTCAAGATTTTAAGGAATGGGGGACGGGGGCGGTGCTTACTGTTCGATTATTCTTGACTTTAAAAAACGGATCTAGAACTTTCAAATTAAATCGAATGAGGCTTTTTTCAAAGTCTATACGATTACCTCTTTGATAAAAACCTTATATATGAACAATAGACAGCTTGCATAACTTGTGGACAGCGATTGACAACAATGAATAGATTGGAAAAATAGCTCCAATAAAGGGGTTTAGACCATTTCACTTGCTGACACAAAGGGATCACAACTGTTTGGAATTGACCTTAATAGGTCAATTTTATTTTTTCACGTTCAGCGAGTGGCGCGGTCACCCCTTTATCTATTCCCCCCCCCCCAATTGCAGCCGGTGCAGCCCTCAACGGCACGAGATAAGCTATAACGGCTCGGACGATGCGATCGTAAATTTCCCCGGCGGAACCTTTGATTTCCTTATCATTTTTATAGCTTGCTTAGCCTATCACTTTACCTTAAGAAAATTCACCCGGCAGAACTGGCACTTCTCGTATTCACCCGGCGGCACTCAGCATTATTCAACCGGCGGAAATGGCGTGATCTTTAAAACACCAAACGGCACAGTCTTCAGCGCTATAAGATGCGCTATCGTAGAACTTATAAGGTGTAAGTTCACAGCTTTAAAGTATAATATTACATTTGACGCGGTCAATCTTTATTACCACACTATTTTTTTAACGCCACATATGGCGCGGTCATAAACTTGGAGGAAAACATGCGAACTAGTTATGCTATAAACTTTGCAATTTAAATTTAACTATCGGAGAGATACAGACATATAAGAAAAACTGATTAGGCCTATAATCGCTAAGCTATTACAGGAAACCCTTTAGAATATCTCATAGGAGATAATAGCCTTCCCCAAAATAGGTTAAGTGAAAAAAAAATTATTTTGAGTTAATTCAAAACCAAAACTGTCAGAAGAATTAAAAGAACTATTAATGGCACAAAAGTTGGTCGCGAAGAATGTAGAGATAGCAAAATCTATTCCACAATACGATGGACAATCAGATATTGACGAATTTAATATCCAATTGGCCCAGTTTGTAGAATTAACAAATACAGAGCTAGAAACGTTAGTGGGCATGCTCCTATTAAGATTAAAAGGCCAGGCCTTAACCTTTCTAAAGCAAATTGAAAATACTATAGGTGATGACGCCAGCTTGCCAATAAATACGGTGGACAAATTGTTAACGGCATTTAAAGATAGATTTATCGAAACCAGTTCCGCAAATAAATTAAAACACGGAATGGTATACTTTGACCATTCACAAAACGTAAGAGAATATCTTGATAATATACGGATTTCAGTAGGAGCAAAATACGGAAAAGGTTCAGGAGAACTGTATGAAAAAGTCATACTAAATACCTTTTTGCAAGGGCTACCCCCAAAACTATATAGAATGGTAATATCCAAAAATATTCAGACATTGGATCTTGCAGTTCAGGAGGTAGGGCGATTAATCGAAGTTGAAAAGATTGTGGCAAATCACAGTAAAGCAAAAATAAATAGCCTAGGCGAATCAAACACAAGCATGACCTTCAAGGGTGATCAGGCGTCTCCCAATTTCTTTTCAAGGGATAAATCCCCAGTGCCACAAAGAAATAAAACGCAAGAACCCGCTAGGCAGAAAACAGTAAGTTTTCAGCCCGTCAAACAATTTAGTTATGAAATAACCCTACAATAATAAGATGCTATATTTGTAATCGACCTGGGCATATCGCGAGAGAGAGCCGTTGTGTCCCCAATCGCACACCAAGAATTGCTGTCGGTAGTACGCAAAATTATGGCAACCCTTTGTTCGGAAGAACAAATTTTAGCGCCAGTGGTGCACTAGGCTATAGCCAGGGAAGATTGCAGCAATCAGTACCTTATAACGCCTACCAACCAAATTTGTAAAATCCTCCCCCAAATAGACAAATTAATTACCGATTTGAAAACCCAAATACTCGCCACAGCCAATATCATGCGAGAATGGTATATAGAAATCCCGAAAATTTGCCGACGGGAATGAAAATTTTCAAGCCGACGCTAAATAGATAATTGGCCGACGGGAAATGAAAACTTTTCAAGCCAACGGCATTGGCAGTCAACGCCAGCACCCGGCACTGGCGCAAGAAATCCAAACTATCGTAATAATACCTGGCAAAATCGACAAACAAATGTAAATCAATTAGATATGCCTACGGAATCTCACATGTCTGAATCTCTATTGCAGACACCGACGTATGAAATAAATCCACGGGGAAACGCGTCAGGCCCCTCAGAAATATAAATTGGACCCAGATGGCGCCTAGAATCTTTTATAGGTCCAAATCGATAATAGTACCGTCTTGTAGTGATAGTTATAATAAGTTACCTATATTTAATGATTTTTGTGTGGCAAATATTTATTTTAAGGCTTTAATTGACTCTGGTGCTACCGCGAACATCATAAACTCATGTGTATTTAATATGTTGCCTTCGCATATTAGGCAACAAAGAAATTTTAATAATCCCAATTTAACTAGCGTGGCAGGGCATCAATTGGATGCAAAAGGTTCAATTCGCCTTAACGTAAAAAGGGATAGTAGAATCTTTCCGACAAATTTTATAATATGCGATAACTTTCCGTATGAAGCCATTATAGGCGCAAATTTTTTAAGGTCTAATAGGGTACTATAAGACGTTGCTAACGAAAGGCTAGTCTACCCTGCTAAGGTAGGAGAAGGAAGTTCTACCTTAAGAAATTGTAACGGAGGTTACGAAGACAACGTATCAGTAAATAAAATTTCTGGCGGTATAATGTCGCCATCTTTTGAACCTCATGTCTCGCTACAAAGAGGACATGACATAATCAGAAATTTGTTTAATTATTCTCAGAGACATTGCAGAGAAGAAGTAAATTTAAATAATAAGTGGACTGAATCTGCAAAAATAAAAATAGGAGATATGCGACAGTATAGGTCAAACGAAATCAAGGAAATAGCGGAATTATGGAAAAACATAGTAAAACCGAATGTGACGCTGCAAGATACCGCAATGACGCAGCATAGCGCCAGTATGAATCTAATAGACAATAATAGTGAAGAGAAATTGTATGGGTTTAAGATACGGAAAACAAAGATACCTCCCAAAACAATGCAAAGAATTCAAATATCACAGATGATTGAACCAGTAGATAGCAAATCTGAAATATGGTTTGCGATCCCGTCAAATGAAATTCCTGAAAATCTGTTATGCGAAGAACAGATTATATCTTACGACAAAGGAGAAGGTTTTATTTGGGTAACTAATAACCATGAAAATGATACAATTACAATAAAAAAGGGGACATGCTTAGTTCAAATCCAAGTTATCTCGGAAAATGATTTAGATAGACGGGGAAATTCCAAAAGAAACCTAGTTAATGGCATTAAAACCTCTAATAACAAATACCCTCTAACTAAATCGCAATCCTTAAAACAATTTAATATGGATCATATTACGGACTTAGAACTTAAGAAAAAATTATGCGAATTATTATGGAATTTTAAAGATGTATTTTCCGCATCTGAAGATGACATCGGCTGATACCATTTTATGAACATTCAATTTTAACGACTGGTAATCCCGTAGCAAAACAGCCATATCGTGTGCCGTATAAGCACAAAGAGTGGTTAAAAAATAAAATTCACGAATTAGAAAAAATGAAATTATACGCCCCAGTATAAGTCCGTATTCTGCACCAGTGGTCTTGGTACAAAAAAAGAATGGTAATCTTAGACTTGTTGTAGATTATAGAGCCCTTAACAATCAAGTAGTTAGCGATAAATTTCCTTTACCAAGAATAGATGAAATCCTTGACTCTATCTCGAGCAAAAACAAAATTTTTACTTCTTTGGACCTCACCCAAGGCTACCACCAAGTGAAAATAGCCGAAAAAGATGTCTATAAAACTTAGTTTTGTACGACCGAATGTGGTTCATATGAATACTTAAGAGTACCTTTTGGACTTAAAACAAGTTCAAGCGCTCTATGTAGACCCTTATTACACCTGTTTAGAGGATTAAAGAATATCCTTCATTTTGTTGATGATGTCATATGCGTGGGAGAAAACGCTGAACAACACTTAGCAACATTAGCTAAGGTGTTCGAAAAATTCACACAGGGCAATTTAAAATGCCGGCCTGAAAAAGTAAATTTATTTCAACCAAAAATTAAATTTTTAGGAGTAGTGGTGACGCAAGGAGAGATATCTCCAGATCCTGACAAAATAAAATGTGTTGAAAACCTCAAACCCCCTAGAACTATGAAAGAATTAAGAGGAATTTTAGGTCTTACTGGTTACTTTAGAAAATTCGTGCGCAATTACGCCCAAATTGCGAAACCCCTCACGGAATTAACTAAAGGGAACTCCCAAAATGTTACCTGGTCCCAGGAAGCTCAAACTTCCCTAGACGGACTCAAAAAGGCACTCACTTCTGAACCAATATTATCACTGCCTAATTTCGAAAATAGGCAATTTGTGGTCACAACCGATGCTAGTTCTAAGGGCATTGGCGCTATTCTTTCGTAAATAATCCCGGTGGAAAACCCTAATCCTCTAAAGGGAATGTCTAAACAAAAAAAAAATAGAAAAAGTTATATGCTATTCCAGTAGAACCTTATCAAAAGGCGAAAGTAGTTATTCCGCCACAAACTTAGAATTATTATCTATAATCCACCACTTGGACAAATTTAGACACTATTTAATACGTAGAAAATTTATACTACGATCAGACCATAAAAGCTTGCAGTACCTGCGCACATTTAAAAACCCCACGGGAATTCTAGCTAGATGGATTATGAAAATCCAAGACCTAGATTACGAATTTGAATATTTAAAAGGTAAACAAAATGCAGCTTGTGACTTTTTGAGTAGATACCCAGAAAATATGCCGTCGGAAACTGAGGAAAATGAAGTTACCGCTATCAATAATAAGAGCAAACATAAGTGTAAGAAAAACAAAGTCAAAGACACAGTAAAAGAAAATAAGGATAACTATTGTCCCTTGTCTTTAGAAAACATAAAAAGAAATAAAAAAAGGACGAAATGTGTGTAGCACTTATTAATTATTTTGTGAATGACGATGCGTTACCGGATAAATTCAAAACTCTTAGAAAAGAGATAGACAATTTTTACTATGATCTTAATGAAGAAATACTATGTAGAATCGTGACTGCTGAGACAAATAGAAACCAAACCTCAATAATACCTGTATTACCCCAAAGCTTAATAATACCTGCCTTCGAAGATTTTCATTCAGATATAGGTGGACATTTAGGAGTAGCGAAAATTTTCCATAAATTAAAACAAAATTTTTACGCGCCGTCGGCAGCAACAAAACTTAAAGAATTTGTAAGTACATGCGAAGCGTGTAACTTAAGAAAAAAACCCCAATCTTATCCTAATCCTCCTATGGGAAGAGTCCCGGTGGCGAGATTCCCCTTTGATATTGTCTCATTTGATTTATATGGAACAAGTGGAGGCTTGCTCGTTTCCAACAGAGGCCACACTTGTATTCTTTCAGTTATAGATCACTTTTCCGGATTTACTTTTGCAAAAGCATTAAAAAATCAAGGTGCTTACGCCACAAGTAAAGCGTTAGCGAAATTATTTTTAAAAGTTGGCATCCCAAATGAGGTTTTAAGTGACAAAGGAAGCTATTTTGTTTCAAAAGTAACAAAAGACTTAATGAGTTTTCTTAACATAGATAAATTGGTGACTTCTCCATATCACCCACAAGCTAATGGTAAAATAGAAAATAGGCATAAAACATTTTCGAACGTATTAAGCATTTATACAAAAGACAGCAGGAACGGTTGGGATCAATTCTTACCTTATTTAACAAACATAATCAATACTGCTTATTCAGAAACACAGACAACCCTTTTTATTTACTTTTTGGTCGCGATTTTAGAATCCCCTACTACGAGATTATTGAATCCCGGCAATATTACAATAACTCGGAGGATTACAAACAAGAATTCATAAATAGGATGAGGAAAACTTATAAGATAGTAAGGCAAGAGTTGAAAAAATGTAAAATAAACCAAGAGCTAAGAAACCAACCCAAAGTCAAGGGGAGCATAGATTTCAAAATAGGAGATTGCGTCTACCTAAAGAACGAGGCAAAGACGGAAGGCAAAAAAGTTTCCAACAAATATTCTGGACCGTACAGAATAGTCAAAAAGTATGATAACGATTATACTTTTAAAATGGTGAACCCCGATAGTGGAAGAACTTACAAGGCACATGTTATCCGAATAAAAAGAGCAAAATTTCCAGAAAGATGGGTATCGCGTCTCTCGTCTACCGATTCGTCAGATGCAGAAAATGAGCCCCCTAAATCGAGATTGGCTGAGCTAAAACCCTTTAATTTCAAGCAAGACTATTTCGAGAATGAGACCGATGAGGAAAACTTTAAAGAATTCTTAGCTATGAAAAATCTAGTTATTCCTAATGGAAAATCCCTAATACCAGAGAGAATAAAAACGCCAAAAGATCCAAAAAGTTCATCATCAGAGAGCGCAGTAGCATTAGATTATACGATATCTCCGACCAATTTTTCCCTGATAGAATTTCAACCCCTTGTCCCCCAAATAGATTTCCAGACGATATGGTTTCCCCTGCAACACCAATAGAGAGGCCCCTCTCATTGCAGGAGGAATTGAACAGAGCGGTAGAAACTCCGGGTATTACTGTAAAGAAAACTCCTCCAAAAGATTCAACTAAAACAAATCTGCGAGAGGCTATGGATTTAATAAATTTCCCAATAAAAACGAGTCAAAGTACATTGCCTAAGAATAAAACTCCCGAGGATGACCGGCAAGGACAATATCATGATATAACTGTGTCCAAGGTCAAGCCTAATCAATGGACTTCATGGAGGGAAACACTAGTACAAAGAATGCCCCATCCCCCTGAAGACATGGCATTTAAACAGTGGAGGAACCCCGCAAAAACTTTGTGGGGATTCCTTCTTCAGCCGTACACGCGAAAGAAACAGTATTAAAAGGGCAAGAATTTTTGAAAAAACAATACAAAAAATTTGATCTTATATCGCTAGCAAAACCTAAAAAGAAAAAACCGCAAGAAACAGAAGAAAAAGTAACGACACAGTCAGGCAGAACGGTTAAGAAACCAGACAGATTAAAATACCCTTAAAAATACAAAAAAAATTTAATGGACAGGCGTCATAAAGGAATATTAATTTAAAAACTTTTAGCTCACAAGTAAAAATAATACAACTATAAAAATGCTTTAGAAAATTTTTTTCAACATATATCATGGCTTCGCATGAATCAAAACTGTCTGATACCGTATGTTCAACATATATCAGTTCCCGAAAACAAATTCTAATTAAAAGTCACATTGCATATAATTAATTCGAATAATTTCATTTAATATAAAAAGTCTACCCGTACCATTCCAGTACGATGTATCCAGTCCAGCTGAAAAAGCCATGATAGGAAGTACTAAACGAGAAATATTCATACACCTTAGAAATGATCTTTGGTTATTTTCTGTTCCAAGAGAAACTGTTGGAACTTTGTCTTGTTATAATAATACAGAAAGAATAAATCCAAGTTACAGGACAGAATTACTGTTACAAGATGTGGGTACGATAACCATAAAACAAGGATGTCGACTTGTAACTAAAGAGTCAACTGTTCGAACGCCGTTAATTACCACGACCAAAAATATACTAAGTCCTAAAATAACCGATTTTAAGGCAATTAACCTGTCGTACACTATCCCCAATATAGAGAGTGAAGAAATGAAAACCTCGATATGGTCCAAAGTAGAAAAGAAAAAAGGGACACTAAGGCTTACAAAAATAAGAGAAGCATTAGACTCCCAGATTCCCCTATTTACAAATGAAGACCAAAGATTAACGTACGTGGATGATAGATACGGATTATTCTCAACCAATTTTTGGTGGAACATACTATTGACCGTATGTTTCGTATTCGCGATTTCCCTGACCATGAGAACCTTATTAACTTTTAATTATGGAAAAATCCTGAGACTAAGAAGGCAAAACCCAAAGGAAGAACACGGGGAAACGACTGAAATGCAGAAGTTAAACCCGGATCCCCATGAGAACGTCTAAGCCAAGAAAAGGGAAGACATTAGAAAACGAGTGGGTATAGAGGTCTCCACTCGTCCTTGCTATGTCTTGTTCCCTTATTGTAAGTGTCGTTTACGTAAAACCGTGTGGCTATGACGCTGCAACATGCGTTTCTTAAACAGCACGGACGTGCGTGAACAATGAAGGCATGAAATATGTTGTAAACTGAGACCTCAAACTTAACAATGTAGAGTAACTTATGTTTAAAGGATTATTTTAAATCTAAGGGAGAATTAAATAAGTATTGAAGAATTAAATAAGCCTTGTATCGTTGTTTCCTTTCTCAAAACAAATTTGAAGACATCTCTGTTTTAGATTTCCCAATGGGAATTCTAAGTATATGAAACCAACATGATAATAATGTCGTTTTATTAAATCCAATGTTTATGTAGTAATATTAGTATATCTTTTTATATTGTCTTGTAGGGTAATATTCACCCTAAAATGCACCTAATTGTATTGTTTATTATGTATTAAGACTACTTGATTTTAAAGAACGTGTGATTCTGCCTCGTTATTTTTATTACAGGAAGTGGATCGACATATTCGAAATAGATCATTACAATGCATAGTCCAGTGCAGATACAACCTAGTAGCATCTATTTTCATCATACCTCAACCAACGAAGAGTACTCACCATAGACTCCAGGCAATTTTCATCCCAGATTGTTTACGAAAATTATAGTTACCTTTGATCGTTGTTTCCTCGACCACGAACCATATTGCGTATCAGGTAACACTATATTTAAATCTCAGTATACAGTGCATTATCAAACTATATAATCACATAAATCCTGAGAGCCCCATCGACCAGTACAAGATATAAGTGCATAAATATCACCCTTGATAATCCTTATGGACCCATGTACCATAGACTGTATAGTCATGATATTTGATGAACCCAAAGATTATTTATGTGCCGCAGATTCACGCGTCGAATCCCTTTCGACCATTTCTCGGAATCATCCTATCACCTCTATCGAATGCGAAAAGTTAATATCTCTGTTATCCCATAAATTTTAAGAGATAATTTCTGAAAAATGGACCTGGAAACCAACCATTGAATTACAGAAACCAAAATTAACCCCAGTGACTAACCCCTCAGTGACAATATACCCCTCCCACAAGTTAAAGACAATATGTTGAAGGAGTCACTATAGTTTGATGTCGACCTGTTCCAAATCCAAACATCAATTCCCCTGTGATTAACCTAGGAATCACCGCAAAAGTTAATAGACGCAAGCCAGACACGAACAATTTTACAAGAGAACTATAATCTCTAAGTGCATGAATGAACAATTTTATACGATAATTACGTTCTCTATGTGCTTTAAAAAATCCCAATAATGAACTCTGATATAAAAATTCCACACACCTGTATCTGGGAGTATCATTTCCCGTTTGACAATTGGAGAAGCAAGATGAACATAACCATGCTCGAACTGTTCTGTGAAGAAGCTATATTGTAAGTGTTTTAAATTTTTGCCAAGACGAAAGGAGGGAAGGACCATAATTTATAACAGAAGGAGTGAGTACGCTAAGAGACACGTGGGTGGTGAGATAGGTATGAAGTTAAACATATCACATTTTAATAGTTTTGATAAAAAATACTTTTGAAAAACAACTTCGATGACTTATTATCAGAATTATACAACGAAAAAACCAAGTGAAAATGTTTTAATGCTTACTAGTGAATGTAGTGAACACTTTAAATCGTAAAGACATCAGTGTTAGGTGTAAAAAAAAAATCTTTAGTATAGTAGCTAGGCTAGAACCATAAATAATCTTAGTCCAGTAGATGAACTTTAGATAGGAATGTATAATAAAATAAGAAAAGTAATAGAGAAAATTTTTAGCACTCCTGATTAAGCTAAAATAAAAATATAAAATAATACAATATCAATCAAAATTATGTAGAATAAATAGTTAATAAATAGCGAATATTTCAAAAACCCAAGGGCAAGCAAGTCCTAATGACGGGACGTCATTAAATAATGGGAAGGGTAATATGTACCGTGAGTAACATGTGACATATTTAAAATACAAAGATTCTTTCCTTATAAAGATAATTCCGAATTCCCCTAATTAATTTTAAATCCCGTTTCCAAGAGTCAAAATTCTTAATCAGCAAAAAGAAATACTGCCTTTTAGTTTCAGCCAAACCTCGGCGCTAATCACGGGAGACGGTTTTGAATTTCGCCGAGAAGATTGGTAATAAAAAAATCACTAAATACAATGTTTCTCAGGAAGCTAAAGTTATAACGTTTAATCATCAGAAATATTTAAAACAAATTACAAAGGACTTGGGCCAATCGTGAAAAAGCTAGTAGAGCACAGAAGCTGTAATTGTGTGATATAGTGAAAAAAACTGTTTTTCGTTTCAATTATGGATTGTCTCTATTGCCATCATCATTATTTTTGAGAGCCTTGCCTCTGTCGTTGTCAGTTAGAAGTGAAGCACTGTTATACACCTAATGTAAGTTTCAAGAAAACTATTGCTTTTCTATTCGTGTTATTTTATTTATAAGTCTGTATCTAATCGCACAGCAGGTAGCCAGTTCGTATGTCTCCATTGGTATCGCTCCCAGGAATCGGATCTCTACATAACATTAGAGGTAATCAACAAGAATATAACTCGAGGAAGCGAGGTTACACTCCCGGATTGATAGTTGGAGAATTTCTAACCTACTATAATCACGTATTTTATTTTTTCGCGTTCAGCGAGTGGCGCGGTCACCCCTTTATCTATTCCCCCCCCCCCATTGCAGCTGGTGCAGCCCTCAACGGCACGAGATAAGCTATAACGGCTCGGACGATGCGATCGTAAATTTCCCCGGCAGAACCTTTGATTTTCTTATCATTTTTATAGCTTGCTTAGCCTATCACTTTACCTTAAGAAAAATTCACCCGGCAGAACTGGCACTTCTCGTATTCACCCGGCGGCACTCAGCATTATTCACCCGGCGGAAATGGCGTGATCTTTAACGCCACAAACGGCATTGTCTTTAGCGCTTTAAGTAGCGCTATCGGAGAACTTATAAGGTGTAAGTTCACAGCTTTAAAGTATAATATTACATTTGACACGGTCAATCCTTATTACCACACCTAACACACGCTATTTTTTTAACGCCACAAACTGCAAATTTCTATCATAAGTATTAAGATGATCTAGGAAACCCTGAAGTTCAATTTCCCCATAATTGGGGAAATTGAACTTCGGGGTTTTGAACTTCCCAAGAAACACAACAAAAATAAAAAATATTTGCACAAAAAACAATCTGTATTTAGTTTTCACTAATTATTTTAATATCACAAATTTCTTAAACTCCGGTAAAGATAAAACCCCAGTTACTCGCCAAAGAGGGGTTTATCAAATACCATGCGATTGTGGCAATTACTACGTTGGCAGAACTCATCAGGATCTAGAAAAACGGATACACCAGCATAAAGAAGACATAGACGAAGCGTTAATTGCTAATAGTACTAATAACTCCTTTGATTCTGCTTTAACTAGTCATATATTTGATAATCCCAGCCACACAATACTTTTTGAAAAATCTTCTCTCATTAATAGTGATTTGGGTATAAAACAGGTAGTCTGGGAATCAATCGAAATTAGGCTCCAAATAAATAAAAATATTTCCTTAAATAGGGACTTAGGAGAATATTCACTAAATTCTTTATACTCAAATTTAATTAAAAATGATCTAACAAAGTATTTTATTAAACCAATTGACAATAGTTTTGAACCCGTTACAAAAAGGCCTTTAAGACTAGCTGCTAAAAAAGCAAGATTAGAAAACTTGCAGTTAATAATTTCATATTATTTCGTTTGAATGAATTCATCCTCTCTCATCATTTTATTTATCATTCCTGGTTGAACTTCGTTGAAGCAAGGATGTTGGGGCTGTTTTAAAAGTTTTTAAGAGCATTTTTAGTTTTAAACTTCGTATTTTAATGTAAGTTGTTTATATATATTTTTTTTTCTTTAATGTTGTGCTGAAGACGGCCCTTGGACATAGGGCCGAAATATTCACCGATTTAAATTGCACTGTCTTGAAAAAAAAGAAAAAAAATCCCTATTGTTTTTAAGTTGTATTTGTTTGATTCATTGAATTTACGCCATCTATAACTGATTAACAGGTAGTTTTCATAATTTTGTGGGATTTTAGGGAAATTTCAACTCCAGCTATTTTAACACATCAACTATGCCGATTCGTAAAAATACAAAAATGAGAGGGTTAGCTTTTCTCTTATTTTCGGTTAAGGAAGATAGCGGAAAGATTCTTTAACATTTTTGGTGAATCAATGCAAAATTATTAATCAGTTTTAATTTGGTCCCTTAGAAGCAGGACACTATTAACTGTTCATTCAGCTAGTGCCTTCGATAGCTTCTGTTCTCGAAAGTATCCCCCCCCCCCTCACAAATCAATCATTCCCCCTACCTCGAAAATATTTAGATATGTCCGTGCTCGAAAAATTCAGAAATAAATATGTTCAATATGATTGTAAAACTACTTTTGTTTTACTAATTAAAAATTCATAGCTATATTAAATATGACCATATTAAAAATGGTCTAATTTGAATAATGGCCATATTAGAAAAATTCAGAAATAAATATGTTCATTATGATTGTAAAAACTACTTTTGTTTTACTAATTAGACATTCATGGCTAATTTAAATATCAGCTCTAATTAAAGTGCTTTGAGTTTCAATTTATTTCATATAATTTTGTTTTCTTATTTTTCTTTCCTTTTTTAAAAAAATGAATAAAAACGAAGAGAAGTTAAATAAACAAAACTAAGTTTTTCTCAACAAAATTAAAGAGCAGAAATATGTCTTCAGCAGAGTAAAACAAATAATTGATATTATAATGAATAATCAACAAAAAGTTAAAAAAAACAACTTAATAAAATGAAACCAATACTGAACTTATAAGTTGCAAAAAATAAAACTAATATTCAACTCAAACTCAAAACGAACAGAAATTAATAAATAATTGAACGAGGAAGTGTCTGTCCTGTACCCCGTTGATTTTTTTTTTTTTACAGTTATTATAAGAGTTAAAACAGTTAAAACAGTATAAGAGATAGAACAGTTAAAAGAAACGGATATTAGACTTATTAAAAAATTAAACCAATAGTGAACATAGAATGTACCCAAAATAAAATTGGTATCCTAATCAAACTCAAAACGAACAGAAATTTCTAGATATATGAAGTGGGAAATTTTCCCTCTTGCACTGCGATCATAGCGCGATTGTTATACGCGTCGAATTACTACCTTGTAATAGTAAAACGATTGTATTAATGTTGAAAAAAAAATTAGGTTGTATTTCAGTCTTATCTAAATTTCTTTTGTTTAACCTAAAAAAAAATCTTTTCTCCCCTCTCCCCCATTTAAAGGGGGGTGGAATTTTTAGCATCCCGCCCTTCCCGCGGAGAAAAGAAGACAAACTGAAACAGTGTTCCGCTAAACAAAAATAATTATATTAACTACCTCGGTTGCAACCATTATGTGTACAAGTCTGCTTCTAATTTACGCTGGTTATGACTGTTTCAGAGACCTGTCATCAGAGGGGTAGCTAGGTTTTCAGCACCCGGGGATGATTTTATGCACCATTACTTAGTGGATCAGATTTCCTAGATGTGCCTTAACCACAGTTTATATAATTATCCAGTAAACTTATCGCAGATCATTTCTGGTCTTCGTTCTCGGTGCGAAGAAAAAGCTCCTCCCACTTCTTCGTGCAGTTATGGATCAGTGTGTTTGCGTCTATCAATGAGAAATGGTTACTAAGTGCATTATTCGTAATAGCGGGTTTCCACTTGTTTCCGATTGTTTCGCGTCTGACTTGTCTACCCGTGAAAAGATCTGATGCCGCCTATGTTTCTACGTTCTCTGGAGCACTCGCACCCCGGTCCGGGTTTTTATAATGGGTGAGATAGGGAATGATCATACTGGATAATTATATAAACTGTGGCCTTAACTAACAAATACTCCAATTGAATATCATAAAATCCCCAGCCGCTGAAATTGTCTGTGATACTTTTAGTTTTGTTTGGGGCTAAGATTCAAAGTAATCACATATAAAAAGAGCTTTAGCCTCAAAGTCTTATTCACGGAATAGAAACGAATTGCCTATGAAAAGCAGCTCGCTCCACTGATTATTGCTGGAAAATGAAACGGGTGCAAATCTCGCCTTATAAGCGATTTGGGCTATAAGCTTAATTAGGTCCCTCTTTTTTAGCTCCTTAACAAAAAGGAATTTGAACTGGATAAGAAACTTGAATGAAAAGCCTCAAATCGGCTTTAAGACATTATAAACCGATAGCACCGTATCTAACATGCTTATGCATAGCTACATGCTTAGCTATTCATAAATGTTGAGGCATAATCAAATATTTACCAATTGTAATTTGCGCCCTCTTGCATAACAGCCCTGGTTGCTCAGAGTTCCGAAGGCTAGAAATTGACGTTTAGCTAAGTACATATGTGAATAAAAGCTAAGTTCACATTACTGAGGTTACGGGGTTTAAGGTAAGCAGCCCCTGAGGAAAACATCTTTCTCGGTAAAATCATTTATGAGCAATTGGAATTTGAAATCATTAGAAAATATCAGAAAGAAAGGCAAATATGGTGTGCGATTGGCTGGAAAATTTCAGGTATTGTTCTCAGGGTCAAAAGGATGAAATATTTAAGCTGAGGGAGTAAGGCCAGAAATGGGATAAAAAACTTTTTATCAGATCAGTTGGAAACTTACAGCCGTATGTCATTGGGCTCAAAAGGGCACTATATAGAAATAAGATCCAGCGCCTTGCCCTCCCCCCCCCCCCCAAAAAAAAAAGGAAAAAAGGACTAAGTCCTGAAAACGGACACAAAAATTTTCTGATCGGCTCAAAACTTACACCCTTAAGTCTTCAGGCAAGGAGGAGGGGTCCAAAGCAGAGGGAGAAATAGAAAACTGTCGGCTTTCCCAAAACGGGTCCAGCAATTGTTTGACGGGCCAAACGGTTGAACGGGAAAATTAAAATTTTCACCGCCCACTTCTAATGGAAGGGTGTCTATAAAAACTTGGGAGTTCGCTTCTTCAACTGAAAGTGGCAGTTTCTTATGCCCTTTTTAAGGTCGGACAGTGATTCAAGAGTAGCTAGCCTCCTCTTCAATGCTCTTTTCTGTTACTCCCCCCCCCCCGTAGGTCCAATGATTTTGGATCCAAAATCTAAGAACGTTTCTGCACTAAAATCCTCTATAGGACCTACAATCTATTCGCGGTTTAGTAGGAAGGCAAATAAAAAGACACTTTGTATTGTCACGTGATCTACATTTGTATTTGGCTTGTGTTGTTAGCTATGCCCCGTGGGCAGATAAGGTTTTATATAAGGGGTGGTTGCATCAACTTCAGAAGTAGCTCATTTGATTAGAAATTAAAAGTTCTAGTTACCTTTTTAAGATTCATCAAAAGTGATCGGAGGGCATCTAACCCCCCCCCCCCCCCACACACACACACACACACCCACACATCCTCTTTTCCCTAAATGCACCCGATCAAAATTTTAAGATAGTCATTTTGTTTGATAAAGTCCAGTGATCAGATGACAAAAACTTCGGGGTCAACACATTCCACCCAGAGCCCAGGGAAGGGTTGTAACGTATTCCCCAGAGGCATATAAGGTTCTTATGGAAAAGGTGGTCGTATAAAACTTCGGTGGGGACTCAATTGATTAGAAATTGAAAGTTCTACTTCCCTTTTTAAGAGTCAAGAGTGATCCGATGGCAACTAGCCTCCCCCCCCCCACCAACCGTAAGGCCATAAGGCTCCAACATTTTTCCCCAAAGGAATATCATACGAAAGAGATGGTTTTATAAGATGCGGAGGGGGCTCAGTCGATTACAAATTGGAAGTTATAGTGCCAATTTTAAGAGTCAACAGTGATCGGAGGGCAACTAGCCCTTGTGTCCTTTCTTCCCCAAATACATCCGATAAAACTTTTAAAATAGTTCAATGATCAGATAACAAAACTCTGGGGTCAACACAGTCCCCCAGGGGCATTTATTGTAAGTTATGCCCTTGAGGCCTGTATGGCTCTTATGGAAGGGTGCTTCAGGGGGACCCATTTGTTTGGAAATTGAAAGTTCTAGATCACTTTTTAAGATTCAAAAGAGATTAAAAGGCAACCCCCTCCCCCAACACCCTTTTTTCCTCAAACCCATCTAATAAAAACTTTGAAACATCCATTTTGTAAAAATAGTTAAAAAAATAGCCATTTTGTCAAACATCAGATAAAAAAAAAACTTAGGGGTTGACTCAACCCCCAGGGGCCTGGACAGGTGTTTTAAGCTAAGTCCGGGGGCATGTAAGGTTTTTATGTAAGGAGTGATTGCATAAAATTCAGAGGTAGCTCATTTGATTGGAAATTAAAAGTACTAGTTACCTTTTTGAGAGTCAAAAGTGATCGAAGGCATCTGTCCCCCCACGCACACCCTCTTTTCCTTAAATGCATCCAATCAATTTTAGATAGTCATTTTCTTTGAAATAGTCCAGCAATCAGATAACACAAATTGTGGGATCAACGTACCCCCCCCCAGAGCCCGATGGATGTGTTTTTAACTTATGCCCAGGGGCGTAAAATGTTTTTATGGAAGAGATGGTCGTATAAAATTTGGAGGAGACTCAAATGAATAGAATTTCTAAGTTCTAGTTCCCTTTTTAAAAAGTGATCCAGGGGAAACAAGCCACCCCACCCCCCTCCAACTCCCACCAAACCTCTTTTCCCGAAATACGTCCGATCGAATTTTTGTAAAGCCATTTTTATCAAAGTAGACGAAATATCATATAACAAAAACTCCAAGGGTAACACAGCTCCCTTTTCCGGGACAAGTGTTGTAAATTATGCCACGGGTTCACCTAAGGTTTTTGTGGAAGAGATCATTGTGTAAACTTTAGAGGGGACTCATTCGACTGTAAATCGGAATTTTTAATAGCCAAAAGTGATCGGAGAACAAATAGCCCCCCCCCATACATCCCAAGGCTCTTCCCCAAATGCATCCGATCGAAATTTGAGATAACCATTTTGTTCAAAATAGTTAAAAGATCAAATAATAATGCTCCAGGGTCGACACAACCCCCCAGAGCCCGAGGGCAAGTGTTTTAAGTTATGCCGCGGGAGCATACAAGGTTTTTATGTAAGGGGTGGTCGTATAAGCTTCAGAGGTGGCTCATTCGATTGGAAATTGAAAAATTTAGTTACCTTTTATTATTCAAAGGTGATCGGAGGGCATCTATCCCCTCCCCCTCACACAAACAATGGCTTTTAAAATAATTCAAATATCAGATAAGTCTGACCCCCACCCCCACACGAAAAACTTGTTGACGATATTTTATTCCAAAACTTAAGGGAGCTGACTCCTGGCCCGGCCCGCATGGCGCGACCATCCCCCCCCCCCCAAAAAAAAAAAAACTTGTTAACGATATTTTATTCCAGAAATTATGGGAACTCACCCCTTACCCTCCATGACCTCCATCATTAAATATCAAATATTCAGTTTGATTTTATCTGTGCTTTCCAAGGCTGTTCAAGACAGATATAGTTTTCAGTTTGTTTGTTTTAAGCTTGATTTGCATATTTAACTTAAGCTTTACTGGTTTTAAGATTTATTAATTCATTTATATTAATACTTGTTGTTTTTTTTGCTATGATTATTTATTTACTTTCTGTTCGTTTTGGGTTTCATTTATTCTTTAGTAATAATTTCTGATCGTTTTGAGTTTGAGTTATTGTAGGTTTCTATTTCTTCTTATCTTAAGTTTAATATGGCTTTTACTTTTCTTTAAAAAACCTCTTTTTCGGAAATATTTTTTTTAATTAATTAATTAGAAATACCCATAAATAGGATTTGCAAAAATCAACCTGAGTCATCTATGGAAATACTTTTTTGAGGTGTAAATAGGCAAAATAGTTTATTAAAAGGATTGTTTTCCTTGGACTTTAAAGCTAATACGCATCTCTGGACTTCATGGGCGCCCATAGGCTGTATTTTAGAGGGGCTTACCTGGTCTAATCGGCACTTCCAGTGCTGTATAATTGAAATCTCAAGACAAAATATCATAAAGAGCAATGTGGGCAGTGTAAGTAAAGAGCAATGTGGGCACAATATATTGTTTTGTTTTTTAGACCAGGACTCTTCTTATAGAAAAAATTTCATAGGAACTTCAAAAAGAGCTCATGGAAGGGAACCGGTTCCCCCTCCCCCACGTCAATCACTTCCCCAAACACACCAAATCAAAATTTTGAGATAGCCATTTTGTTCAGCGTAGTTTAAAGGTCCGGAAATTGTGACTTCGAGAATGACAACCCTCCCCCAAACACACACAACCTTCAGAGAAAGGGTTGTAAGTTATGCTCTGGGGGGATATAAGGTTTCTTAAAGAAAGGGTGGTAGTATAAACCTCAGAGGGGGCTCATTTGATTGGTAATCAGAAGTTCTACTGGCCTTTTTAACAGTTAGAAGTGATTAAAGGTCAACTGCCCCACCCCCCCGTACACCAATCATTTCCCCAACATGTTCAATCACAATTTTTGAAATAGCCATTTTGTTCAGTGTAGTTGAAAGGTCCAGAAATTATGTCTTTGAGGATAATCCCCCCCCCCAAATATAACCCTCAGGACAAGGATTGTAAGTTATGCCCTGAGGCATATAAGGTCTGTATAGAAATGGTGGTCGTATAAACTTCAAAGAGGGCTCATTCGATTGGTAATCAGAAGTTATAGTGCTCTTTTTGAGATTCAAAGTGATCAAAAGGCAAATTCCCCCCCCCCCCCACCAACGCACAAGTCATATTTTTCCCGAAAAAAGTCTGATAGAAATTTTAAGATGACCATTTGTTGTCGTTGAAACTTTGGAAAGGGCTCGGTCAGTTTAGAAATTGAAAGGGCCGATGCCCTCTTTAATAGTCAAAAGTGACTGGAAGGCAACCATGCCCCCCATGCCCATCAATTCCCCAAACGCTTCTTGTCAAAATTTGACGATAGTTATTTTGTTTGATGTTGTTTAAAAGTCCAGAAATTATGTCTTTGAGGATGACAACCCCCTCACATTCCTCAGGGCAAGGGTTGTAAGGTATGCCCCGAGGGCAATTAAGGTTTTTATGGAAACGGTGTGCCACATATACTTTGGAGGGGGCTCATTCGATTGGAAATCAGAAAATGAAGAGCCATTTTTAAGAGTCAAATTTATCAGACGACAGCTACACCCCCCAACGTCATATTTTCCTAAATGCATCCGATAGAAATTTTAAGACAGCCATTTGTTCAAAAATATTCTAAAGATCTCATAACATGGCTTTCGGGGTTGACACAACCCCCCATGTATGGAGGTAAGCAAGGCCGTATCCAGGGGGGGTACCCGGTTTGAACCCCCCCCCCCAAAAAAAAAAATAAAAAAATTTTGACCGAGTCGAAAATAAGTCGAAAATTAGTAAAACCTAGGTAAAAATCAGTAAAATTAGTCGAAAACTGAGTCAAAAATTAGTACCCCCCCCCCCGAAAGTCAAAAATTAGTACCCCCCCCCCCTGAAAAAATCCTGGATCCGCCCTTGGGGGTAGGGTTTTAAGTTATGCTCCAGGGGGGGGGGGTGCAAGGTTTTTATGAAGAGGTGGTCTTGTGAACTTTAGAGAAGTTCACAAGAACTTCTCTAAAGTCCGGAAATTACGTCTTCCAATCATTTGATTGGAAATGCAAAGTTTCTAGTTCCGTTTTAATCAAGAGATGTATTTTTTTTTCATGAAATGACTTTGTCAATAAAATGAACAGAAAATAATCAAACAAATTTATTCCACAAAACAGTTTTTCAAAGAAAAGTAAAAAGCTCCATTTTAATCTAGAGTCAAGCCTAATGGAGATAAAAGAGCCCCCCCCCCCCCCTCTCGGATATCCTCTTTTCCCCGAACACATTTGATCGAAATTGTGAGCTAGCCATTTCTTAGACTTTATTCCAAAGAGAATAGCCTATAACAATGTCTTCAGCAATCAAATATAATAAATATTTAGGCGGACGTTGAACTAAATCAAAACAAACTATGAGCATGTGAACTTTCAAAAAGGTGACAAAGTAACAAAGCAATACCTCAAGAACAACTTATATTGCTCGTATTAAGTTAGATCTTTAAGAGTAAGCTGTGGGAGATTTTTTAGCTAGCCAGAAGGCACTATCTGTATAATTTTACATAGGAGGCTGATAACCCTTATGCATTATCAAGACCAGAACATAATTTGCGCTTTACTGAAAACAAAATGTGTTTAAATGTTTTAACTTTCATACTGAAAACTTTTTTACTCACTTTTTTACCCTTTTTTATTTTAAGGAATAAATATCAGTATAGGTATATTAAACTGACAATCCACGATCATTTGCTTTTTTTTTTTTTTTTGTTCTTTTTTCAGTAAAGGCTAAGTTATATTCTGGTCTTGAGAAGGCATGGGGGTTGTCAGCCCTAGTAACGTTAATTTTAGCTCGTTTTGATTTTGACTCGGCATATTTATTTGTTTTGAGTTTCATTTAATTGTTGATAGTAATTTGTGGTAGTTTTACGTTTGGAAGATTATTTGACTTTATTTCTGCCCATTTTTGGCTTAATAGAGCTCTTTACTTTTCTTTGAAAACTTATTCTGTGGAAAATGATTTTTAAATTAATACAAATATATGACACCGTCATTCAGCCACGGGGGCTGACACCCCCTACATCCCCCCTTGCCCCTCTTATGGGCGCATGCTGGACTTTAATTCCACATGTTACCTCTTGTATTTATGCGTAAGAGACCTAGCTGCAAAGAGGGCGCAAAATTTCTTTCGGGATTTTGATTATGTCTTCAAAATCTTAAAGCCCAAAAAATTTCCTAAGAATTGTTTTTAAGGCAAAAGTCTTAGGCTCTAATTGGCAAAATAATTTCTTAGACCAAATTTTTTTTCCACTTCCAAAAATTAAGAGAGAAAGACGGGTTTAATTTTTGTCCCATTGTTCTAATTGGCTTAGTAATACAAAATGAAAAAAAACTGAGACTTTTCAACTGGAAATTTTTTCAACTGACAGTAAGGAGCAATATTAAAACTTAAAATGAAAAGAAATTATTACGTGTAGGAGGAGTTGCCCCCTCTTCCACATCTCGCTTTTTACGCTAAAGTTCTTAGTACTTTTAGAAAACCTTCTTATTGTTCTAATTAAACGAACCTTGTGTTTCAGAAGTCGTTCTTAAAGAATTGGTATAAAATTCAAACTTTAGCGTAAAGAGTGAGATTTTGAGCAGGGACAACCCCCACCGTATATATAATATTTTTTTTCGTTTTAAGTTTAAATGTTACTCCTAGCTTTCAGTTGAAAAGAAAGCTGTTTTTTTTTGGTTTCTGATCGTTTTTTAACTAATGCCAGGAATCTGGCTCCACCTCAACGGAAAAATCCCTTCTCCTCGCGGATATATCTTCTAGACAATTCAATCTTGGTGAAAATTTACCCCTGAGAACCGCCCTTAGCATCTCCACATGTAAAATTGAGTCGGCAAAGCGAAAGAAAGACACACAAAGAATTTCGCATAGGGATTCTGGCAAATTCCCCCAGGGCAAAATTACCCCTAAAAATTCACCCCCTGGAAAATTCCCTTCCAGTGGAAACTTCTCCCCATCAGAAATCCACGCAGCAGAAAATTTGTCTCTCCCACCCGAAAAATGTATGTATACTTCCCAATAACAAATACTATATATAAACAATGGGGAAATTTTATAACTTAAAGAACTTTCCCCAGGGGCTTTAGGGGGGGGGGTCATGTTATATCCAAAGGAATAGTTATTCGGCCTTCTAACTATGCTTAACAAAATGGCTATCTCAAATTTTTATGCGACGATTTTGAGAAAAAGGGCGTGGGAAGGGGCCTAGTTGCCCTTCAATATTTTTGGTAACTTACAAAGGGGGCTAGAACTTTCAATTTTCGTTAGAATAAGCCCTCTCCCGTATTCTAGGACCACTGGGTCGATATGACGGTTGGCATTTACCCCCCTGACGATTACCCATCCCCCGTAAAATACCCCCCGCAGAAAATACCCCCGCCCCTCGCGGAAAATACCCCTCATGGAAAATACCCCCTGGAAAATACCCCCGAAAAATATCCCCCGAGTCCGCGGACAATACCTCGGAAAAAAACCTGGAAAATACCCCCCGTGGAAAATACTCCCCCCCCCCCCTCGTGGAATATATCCCCCGGGAAATATCCCCGCGGAAAATACCCCCACAGAAAATACCCCCCGGAAAATAACCCCCAGAAAATAAAAATGCCCTCTGGAAAATACCCCTCCGTAACTCCGAGATCAAGATAATACTAGAGAATGATCCAAAAATGAGGTGAGGAGATAAAAAAAAAAAAATCAGAAATAACAAAGTTTTATAAAGATGTTAAGGTGGTTTAGGGGCAGGGGTTCTACCTTAAACTGAATTTACCAGCTAGATATTTGACGTTGTGGGTGCAGCTCAGAGCTAATTGCCTGCCAATAGTGCAACATTTATAAGATATTCTAAAGAAAAATGTTCCAATGAAGACAGATGTACTTGCCCGCTTTGCAGAGTTAAAGAAGATTATTTGGTGCCTTGCTTGAGCCGGTGCCAGGGGCTCTCTGCGACAAGGGAAAAAATGAGTTGATGCTTACATGTGTCTTAAATAGTACGTTGCCTCAGTTTATTTGCAGAATAGCGAGGTATCTAGAAATTTTGTTAATTAAAAAAAAAATCCCAGTATAAAGTAAATGTAATGTTTCATTTAAGTGTTTTTTTTTCCAAGTGTTAAGTGTTTTTTTCAAGTGTTAAGTTTTTTTTTTTCAATGACCGTGTTTCCAAGTATTAAGCACGTGTTTTATGATGATCGCTGATCAAAGTTTACGTTATTTGTGCCTTTCATTTATGTTATTTTACTGTTTTCATGGGCGTATATTTGGCTTTGTAAAATACACTTAACTATCTATCTATCTAATATGCAGAATAACTGCACCTAAAACATTTTGCAAGCAGAGCCGCTATACTTTACCCCCCCCCCCCCTAATGTGCAAATCTATAGCCCAAATTTGTTTCTAAAGTAACGAAGAAACTAACGAAAAAAAAAGATTTGTTCTTGAGTTTTACACAGTATAAACTTGAGTGAGTGACGCATAATACACAAGTACCGAAATTCCTTCCCCCTACGGAAATTAAAAAAAAACTGAAATAAAATTCTCAAATTTGGAAATCCTTATTTTCCACGGGGGGTATTTTCCCAGGGGGTAATTACCGGGGAGGGGGGTATTTTCCGCAGGGGTTATTTTCTACGGTGGGGTATTTTCAGCGGGGTGGGATATTTTCCGATGGGTAATCGCTGGGGGAAGGGGGAGGTAAACGCTTAGAACCCTCGATATGATCACCCTGAAAAAAAAACAAACAACAATAAACACGCATCCGTGGTCTTTCTTCTGGTAAAAAAAAGTACAAAATTCCACATTTTTGCAAGTAGGAGCGTGAAACCTGTACAGTGGGATTCTTTGATACGCTTAATCTGATGGTATGGTTTTCATGTAGATTCTTTTTTCAAAAATCAGGCAAATTTTCTCAGGATCGTAATCTTTGATGGTTAAAATTAAACTTAATGAAACTCATATATTTGGAATCAGCATAACAAGCCGATTGTTTGTTGATAATATCTACTGGTATCAAAATTTAGTTTTTTAGAGTTTCGGTTACTATTGATCCAGGTCGCTCCTCACTTACAGTTCGTTACCACGAAATGTCTGTTCTAGACAAAACGTATAATTCATTTTTTTCAAGTTTTTTCTCCAATTCCTCATTAAGATAAAGATTAAATAACAATTCTGTTAATCTATCTCTTTCGAGCGATCCTGGGAATAATAATTTACATGATCTGGTAAAGGAAAAAAAGTAGTTCCATGTTCTTATCTCTTTTGTCACACTTGACTCCCTGGAATATTAATATCTGAACTTAATTATAATCTACATTAGTATTAGATGAAATCATGATGAGTGTAGAATAAGAAATGGAAAAACAGAGATGAAGGAAGCCTTTGCTTTCAAGTTGCTGAATAATCGTTATAAAATAATGCGGTATCTATAGCTCTTGAGAAAAAAGACACAATCAGAGAAAAAGGATACTGGTTCCAATTTTTAAAAACAGCTTCAGTTAGCGTGTGATAAAAATGTAACACAAAAGGACTGAATTATTCTGTAGTGTCAAGAAATATGATAAAGAAAATGGGTATCAGTTTAGAGCACAGTTTATAGAATTAGCAGTATGATCATTCTCTATCTCTCCCATTATAAAAACCCGGACAGGGGTGCGAGTGCTCCGGAGAACGTTTTTGCAGATAGAAACATAGGCGTTATCAGATCTTTTCGCGGGTAGACAAGTCAGATTTCTCTTGGACGCGAAACTTGGCTTCAACGTTGGAACACTAATTTTGAAGAAACTAATTTTAAATTAATTTATTCCAATACATACATGAAAATCGGTAGTTAGTAGTGTAATGTTATTATTAGATGTTTTTAGGAATTAAAAATAGGTTTCGAAGTCTCAAGTTGGTTTCAAAGGCATTTTGAGAAAGTTTCTGCCAAAATACGTGTTCCAGGGTAATTGGACCGCTGATGGCAGATCAAATGAGAGGAGTTGTTTGTACGCGCCAATATAATATAAATATAAATATATATATATATATATATATATATATTATATATATATATATATATATATATATATATATATATATATATTATATATATTATATATATATATATATATATATATTATATATATATATATATATATATATATATATATATATATATATATATATATATATATTATATATATATATATATATATATATATATATTATATATATATATATATATATATATATATATATATATATATATATATATATATAATATATATATATATATATATATATATATATATATATATATATATATATATATATATATATATATATATATATATATATATATATATATATATATATTATATATATATATATATATATATATATATATATATATATAATATATATATATATATATATATATATATATATATATATATATCTATATATATATATATATATATATATATATATATATATATATATATATATATATATATATATATATATATATATATATATATATATATATATATATATATATATATATATATATATATATATATATAATATATATATATATATATATATATATATCTATATATATATAATATATATATATATATATATATATATATATATATATACTATATATATATATATATATATATATATATATATATATATATATATATATATAATATATATATATATATATGTATATATATATATATATATATATATATATATATATATATATATATATTTATTTATTATATTATATAATATATATATATATATATATATATATATATATATATATATATATATATATATATATATATATATTATATATATATATATATATATATATATATATATATATATATATATGTATATATATATATATTATATTTATTTATATATATATATATATATATTATATATATATATATATATATATATATAATATATATATATATATATATATATATATATATATATATATATATATATATATATATATACTACGAAAACTTTACGAAAAAGAAAGTTTTTTTTAAAGAATAGTAAAGGCCATATTAAACTTAAGATCAGTAGAAATAGAAGCCTACAATAATTCAAACTCAAAACGACCAGAAATTATTATTAAAGAATAAAAAAGGAAAGGAGAATAATTGGTATGGCGGTAACACTGCATATAAATTTATATGAATGTATATATAGTGGGCTGTAATAATGCAAAAGGTAAATATAACATTGGTTTAAGAATGGAAAGAAAGACAAGGAATAAATTTACGACGATAATCAAGTAAAAAATAAGTTTTATTTGAACAATGCCATAAAGCGATGACATTTGATTATGATGTTTGGTGCTTCGCATTGATATTTCAGTTTTAAAAGTTTTATTTTAAATAAATTTTAAAAAAATTTACCCCTTTGTTCAAAAAAAGAGATAATCAAATATTTAAACTACTAAAACTAAAATAATTACTTGCTAGTTTATTTTCCTTGATAGGTACGTCTCTCGATTTCTCGATTCTTAAATTTTACTTCGTAATATGCACGTGTGCGCAAAAAAAATCTTATAAACTGTTCAAAGGGGAAGTCCTCGCAGCCAGTTTCCCAATTCAGGTCTTTGCACTCAAGCCATATTCGATTGATTATGTTTGTCGGATCAACCTATTTTGCGCCCCCCCCCCCCTAAAAAAATCCTGGATCCGCCCCTGAAACCATCACACCTACCCCACCAGTTATTAGAAGAAGAAAAAATTCCTTATTTTCACAAATTTCATCAACCCCCCCGCCCCCTTTTTTTATAAAATCCTACATAGGCCGATCAGTTGAGTCCACGTAAATAATAGATTAAGTCATAATTTGTATATAAATTAATTCATACCTGTGAGATGGGACGCTTGCAAACCACTTGGCTGGCTCACCAAGTTTTTTTCTGCTTTCGCAATTACGAATAATGCACTTGGTAACCATTTCTCAGTGATTGACGATAACAGACTAATCCGCTAAGGCAGAAACAAGTGGGAGGAGCTTTTTGTTCGCACCGAGACCGAAGACCAGAAATTATCTGCGATAAGCTTACTGTCTATAAACTGTGGTTTAGTGGTTGTCCACTTCTAAAGGAAACATGTTAACAAAATAAAAGTATTATGATTAGATGTCTTATTTTTTACTTTCCAAAATATCATGGTCACTTTTTAGACAATACATCCCCTTCTAAAGATCCCAGATATATCCGGAATTTTATCCCGAAGTGGCACTGAAGTTAGCAAACTGTTGCCCCTGGTACCAAAGAACCGACTTTTAGCCTGGCCCTATAGCTAAGTCCATTGTAAGGTACTTGTGTAAAATTCAAATCCTGGACAAGAATAAAAGGCCACAATATATGGGATGGATTCACTTCCAGGAGCTGGTCAAACTCATGCACAGGATGGGGTGATAATATGGGATGGTTTCAAGTTTTTTCTTAGCCCCCAAGAAATTCAGGATTTTTCCGATTGCTTACCCTGATTTTCTATATTCCACATATAATTCACTTGTTTCGCGTCTTTTTTTAACTTGTTTCACCCTCCGAAATAATTTGCTGCGTGCGTACCACTTACGTCCAATTTAACCCCCAAAAATACGATTCTAAAAATTATGACCATTTTATAGAATAAGCAAACTCTGGTGCAAGTTATTGCTAACAGCTAATTTGACCTTAGTAACAGCTAAATAATCAAAATTATACAATACCAAGACTGTTTTAATGAATAGGCTATATGGATTCTTTTAGTAATTTAAATTTTTAACTTCATAGGTATCAAAATCTTATGGGTAATATGGAAATCTTCTAAAATAGTGCATTTGAATAAGGCAGACAGAAAAGTCCTAGGAATAGGCTTTATATTCATATAGTAACGAAAACAGCAAGTCTCTTGATTTGCACTATAGATGTTTCAAAGACAATCGGTTTGGTAAATATTGGGCAGTTCATATTATTGACTTACAAATAAAGTGAACATACCAATCGATGCCTTTTTTATGCTCTTTTCGAATATAATAATCGCTTCTATCGGAAATTCAAATTTACCCACCCCTACCCCCCTAATGTGCAAATATATACCCTGAACCATGAATTTTCGACGGCAAACTTTCGAATCGCAAAATTCAGCGTTATTTTTATCGACGGCATTCGAAATAGCCTACTTGAAACGGTAGGAAAACGTTTTATATTTGAGTTGTCTAATAAATGAGGTTTGAATTATTATAAATAAATATTTTTGGTCTTTAACAAATTATTTATAACTAGTTTACATGTTTTTAACCACTTTTCAATAACTTAACTAGCGTTGATAACTTCTTTGTGCGGTTACAATTCAGGGTATATATTTGCACATTAGGGGGGTGGGGGTGGGTAAATTTGAATTTCCGATAGAAGCAATTATTATATTCGTAAAGAGCATAAAAAGCATCGAGTGGTATGTTTACTTTATTCCTAAGTCAATAATATGAACTGCTAAAAATTTACCGTCGGTTTACCTTGATCCTCTGACTGGTTTTTTGGTTTTTTTTTAATTAGCAGCCTAAAGAGATAATACCACCAAAACTCTAACTTTTCATGAATTTATGGGCATTTCTTATTCAAATTATCAAATAAGATCAATTTTTCCTTTCATTTGTGGTCCCCATGATTTTTTTTTTTTTTTGTCACATTCACTCCCAAAATAAATTCCTGCGCATGTTCCTGCTCCTGAAAAATACAAAAGTTTCTTACTCATAAAATTGCTATTTCAAGCTTAAGTCCACAGCAAAGAAACCCTGAACCTCACTGACTACGCTCCATTCATGCCTATTCTTTTCTTAATACTAAATTGCATTCTTTGTCAGTATAACACCAAAAATGGTAGCAGTTTAACCATTGCGTTCAGCGCCGAATTTATACCCGCAATTACTCTTCGAATGGGGATTCTAGTACATTACTTTGGTAATCATGTGAATGGGGATTCATTGAGTTTAGTGTTACCCATAAAAAGCTACGAGCTTCAGAGAATTCACCTGATTTTCGAAAAAGGTGGGAAACACACCTTAAAGTCAAGTAATCTTAATGAAAATCGCATCATCAGATTCAGCGTATCAGAAAACCCAGCTGTTAAGCTTTCAAAATCCCATCTGCAAAACCGTGAAATTTTGTATTTTTTTCAAACGGTTCGTGGTAACGAACTGTAAGTAAAGAGCGACCCGGCTCAATAGTAACCGAAACTCTAAAAAAAAGAATTTTTATACCAATAGATAAATCAAAAGAATTGGATTTTTATTCTGATTTCAAATATATAAGTTTCATCAAGTTTAGTCTTACAAATCAAAAGTTACGAACCTGAAAAAATTTGCTTTATGTTCGAAAAAAGAAGAAACACCCCCTTAAAGTGATAGAATCTTAATGAAAATCAAACTATCAGATTCAGCGTATCAGAAAACCCTACTATAGAGATTTCAAGCTCCTATCTGCAAAAATGTGAAATTTTGTATTTTTTTTTGCCAGAAGAAAGATCCCGGATACGTATTTATGTGTTTGTTTTTTTCCCAGGGGTGATCGTATTGATCCAGTGGTCCTAGAATATCGCAAGAAGGCTTGTTCGAACGGAAATTAAAAGTTTTAGTGCCCTTTTTAAGTGAACGAAAATTGGAGGGCAACTAGGCCTCCTCCCACGCTCATTTTTTCCCAAAGTCACCCGATCAAAATTTTGAGATAGCCATATTGTTCAGCATAGTCAAAAATATAATAACTATGACTCTTTGAGGATGACTTAACCCCCCACAATGCCCGAGGGAAGGGCTGCAAATTATGAACTTTGTCCATTGTTTACATATAGTATTGGTTATTGGGAAGTATACAGACGTTTTGAGGAGGGATTTTTTCTGGTGGGGGATCGGGGGTGGGGGTTACGTGAGAGGATCTTTCCATGGAGGAAGTTTTCATGGGGGAAGGGGCATTACTATGAAGGGGGCGCTAGATTTCCCAGCATTATTTAAAAAATTATCAGAAATTAAATAAAAGAAACAAGTTTTATCGAGAGAAAGTAAGGAGCAGCATCAAAATTTAAAACGAACAGAATTATTACGTATATGAGGGGGTTAGCCCCCTAGTCAATACGTCACTCTTTACGCTAAAGTTTTGTTAGTACTTTCAAAAGAGCTATATATTCTAATTCAACGGCCTTTGCCATTCTTAAAGAATTAGAACAAAATTTGAACTATACCGTAAAGAGTGAGTTATTGACTAGGGGGCGAACTCCCTCATATACGTAATAATTTCTGTTCGTTCTAAGTTTTAATGTTGCTCCTTACTTTCAGTTGAAAAAAACTATTTTTTTTGTTTAATCTAGGAGAAAGATCACGGTTGCATGTTTATTTGTATGTTTTTTTTCCAGGGGTAATCGCATCGAACCAGTGGTCCTACGATATCGGAAGAGGGCTCGTTCGAACTAAAATCAAAATTCTAATGCCCTTTTTATGTGACCATAAAGATTGAAGGGCAACTAGTCCCCCTCCCATGCCCATTTTCACCAAAGTCGTTCGACCAAATTTTGACGTAGCCATATTGTTCATCATAGTTGAAAGGTCCAATAACTATGCTTTTGGAGATAACATGACCACCCACAGCCCTTGGAGAAATGTCTTTAAGTTATGAAATTTTCCCATTGCTTACGTGTAGAATTTGTTACTACGAAGTATACATTCATTTTTCGACTGGGGGGGGGTGAATTTCTTCTGGAGGAATTCTCCACGGGAAGAATTTCCCATAGGAAAGGGAGTTTTAGGAAGGTGAACTTTTCAAGGGAAGTTTTGTACTGGGGCGATTATCTAGAATTTCTATACGAAATCTTTTAACTTGTCTTACTTTCCCCTTGCCGACTGAATTTTACATGTGGAGATGTTAAAGGTAGTCGTTTGGGGTAAATTGTCACCGGGATTGAATTGTCTAGAGCAGTGATTCCCAAACTTGACTGAGGTCCCACCCGTCAAGCAAAAATTCCCAAGCTTTTTGCTGATTTTTTTTTTTTTTTTTTTTTTTTTTTTTTTTTTTTTTTTTTTTTTTTTTTTTTTTTTTGCAAGTGTTATCAATATAAGCGAAAGACTGTTAAAATAAGAAACATGGCATAATAATTTTTTATTACTTACATGACTAAGACTGAAACTTTTTTTTACAAAGTTATTTCAATGAGAAGGATGAATTTGTCTCCGATTTTTCTTCATTACAGCTTCAATATCAACTTTAACTTCAGTTACTTTTAGTCGCAGTGAGTTTGATATATCCAATTTATTTCTGTACTTAGTTTTGATGTAAACCAGAGCCGAAAATCCGGCTTCACGTAAATATGAGCTAGTAAAGAGGAGGATGACTTTCATAGCTTTATCAAACCGCCAGGAATAGTTATCAGCAACTGAGAGCCAGAACTTCGATAACTGTTTACCATTAAAACTATTTTTCAATGACGTATCTTCTGATAAATCAATTAGTTCTTAACTTGCTTTTGTTGACATACTAGTGGGTAAGTCGTCTTGATATGGATCACAAATCCAACTCAATGAACTTTTGCATCTCTTCCCCAGAATAGTGGTCAAAATTATTTTTTAACATTGATAAATGACTTGAAATTACAGATAGTTTGTTCATCTAAAGCTGCTCTTGGTTTTCAATAATAAAAGTTTCAAGTGTTTTAAAACAATCATACTTGCCATATCAATACAACTTTTCCCACAGCATAAATTTCTTACTGGTCGCTCGGATTTTATCGTGAACTGCAAAAATGTCTGATCCGTTTGAACCTTACAAATACAAATTGAGTTCGTTTAATTTTGAAAAAATATGTGGCCAAATAAGTGAGCTTTAGAATGAATTTGTCGTCCAGTAGATGTTTAATATATTAAGTTTTTCCTTTCTTTTCCTCTTTTTCCAAAGCACTTTTCCACACAACTTTTCCACAGCATAAATTTCTTACTGGTCGCTCGGATTTTATCGTGAACTGCAAAAATGTCTGATCCGTTTGAACCTTACAAATACAAATTGAGTTCGTTTAATTTGGAAAAAATATTCGCCAAATAAGTGAGCTTTAGAATGAATTTTTCGTCCAGTAGATGTTTAATATATTCAGTTTTTCCTTTCAAATAAAGTGTAACTTCACTACGCAATTTCACTAATCGTGTCAGTATTTTTCCTTTGATAACCAGGGAACTTCTGTATTTAGAAGAAGAATATGTATCGCTGCTACCCATTTTGTGGCTACTCACATCTACTAACTCATATCTGTGTTAGGCCGGGTTTACGGCTATGGTTAGATTAAAAATAAGCACGGAAATAAATTGGTTATATCAAACTCACTGCGATTAAAAGTAATTAAAGTTGAAGTAGAGGCTGAAACTGTAATGTAGATAAATCGGAAGCAAACACATCCTTCTCATTTAAATAATACTGTAAAAAAAAAACTTGCAGGTGTAGTTATGTAAGCAATAAAAAGATTATTTAAGTCTTGTTCCTTATCTTAACAGTCTTTCATTCATATTGATAACAACTCGGCTATCCAAAGACATAACCGTGAGTTTGGCTTTTACGCACTTTTCAAAAACGGTTTTGAAGTTTCAAAACTAAGAATCGCTCCATCTTTTTCCTGAGTTGGTTTGTAGAGGAAAACAATCATATCATTAGGCTAGTATTTTTGACCTCATATTTATATTTTAGTCTTGCGTTAAAATCTTACTCCTATACTGAGTTATTGAGAAAAAGTGGAATCACATTCACGGTTTTGCCGAGGGATTGCGGAGAAAGACGGAGCAAAATCATGATTGTAGCGGAGGAAATATAACAATCCTTGTTTTGCCTTGAGAATTCATGGCAAGACCGTGAATGTTCTATTATTTTAGCATAGAAGTTAAGAAGAATTTGATCTGAAAAATGAATATTATAATGCAAAATCAATTCTAATTAAAATGGTTGAAAAAGTACAAAAGTTCACTGCCACGCCAAGTTTTTACTGGTACATCGTCGAGTCCAGTTTATCGTCGTAACTCTCTTCGTCTTCCAAATCCTGGACGCCAACACTAATCGGTATGGAATCCCAGAAATTTCTCTTTTCAAGGGAGCATACGGCAAAAGAGTGTCCACCATTTTCTTCTTTTTCACCTTTGTAATGCCTCTGTTTGTGGTTCTACATTCAGGTAAATGCCCTTTTTTCTTCGCACTTTTTTTGAAGAGATCACACTTGGAGTAAGACTCTTCACCGAAATTGAGTTCGTAAAAAAGCGGAAAATACCCTCTGGCAAATTTAACTTCCACAGTATCAGTTACTTTGAACGTGAGCTTCTTTTCACTTTTTCCACATTCAGAAATCTTCAATTTGCACTGGCAATACTTTCTACCGACTTGCTTTGTGAATCTTTGATAACCGTGCAAGACTTTCAAAATCATATATCTGCCTAATCGTAGGGATTTTCTTTTCAATATTGCCGTTAAGACCATCGGCGGCCATAAGAGGATGGCATTTGGTTAGAAACTTGAGATGCCATTCCTTCAGATCCAGGTGACTACGATCATTGACAAGTAAAGTAAGAGCTGTGAAAATGGTCCAGTTCTTATTCTAAACTGTGAATTTTTCAGCCCAGAACTCAAACATTTCAACGTACGGGAAGTTTTGAATGACCTTGACAGATGCACTAGCTACGTTGTCAGCGTCACGTTTCTGAACAGTTTCCTACCAAATGACGCAAACAGAGTTTTTGTTCAGTTTTGGATTCACAGGGCAAAATGTTTCGTTGAAGATAGCGAGTCGACTTGTGAAAAAGTATTCTTTTATCGGTGGCATCATGGACAAGAGCATAACTTTCTGCATGTCGACACAAAAAATCTTTTCTGTATAACTTTGTTCATACACTTACCTTTCACTATAGAGACCTTCGGAAGCTCTTAATTTTGATTTTTACCTTTCCCACATCAAGATTCCAATATCTGTAATGTCACAATTCAACGCTTTGTTGTCATGATCCAAGCAGATGTCACACAAATCGGATGTTGGCTTCTTCAAAGTTATGTTCATTGACAACAGTACCTTCCAATATACTTCAACTGAGGCTTTTTATGACTGAAATTCCTTGTGTAACTCTTTGTGCATGGTAATGATTGCAAGAAAGCAATCAACATAAAGCCTATTAGGTGCATTGTATCTTCTGTAGTGCCAAGGGGAACGGGTGAAAACTACTTATATGATTTTTGATTTCCTCTTTTACGTTGATTTATCGGTTCCCACCACATCGCTCGATCAACAAACTGTCTTCTGTTTCAATTTTCTCTATAGCCTTATGCAGTTTGTGGACTACTGAGTCATTTTTGTACCCAAACGTACCTAGAAACATTTTTCAGCATACAATATCTCTTGAAGAGTCAACTGTCAGATACTTTAAAAAGTAGGCTGTTTTTTTTTTTTTTTTTTCTTTCATCTCTTTCTTCCACGGGTATGTCACCGGTTTTCCTTCTATTCGGTATTTCAGAGGTGAATTCCAGAAGAAGATAAAGCTCTTTCTCTTCAGTTCGTAAGGAAAGTTCCAATAGTTTGTATTAATTTGCTTGACTTCCTCCTCTGTAAACTTATCCTTGCATTTCATGTAACAGGTTTCCTTGCACAGGTCAAGTACAGGATGTTTTTCTCGAGCTTTCTGGATTCGTTCCTCGATGGTACGGGGCCCACTTTACAGCTCGTAAACTAGCTGAAGCTACAGCGCTAGTTTCAACTTCTGCAATTGACATTGACTGAGGTTTACCTTTAGAGGTCTGGAGGTCCAACATTGACGTGTTAAGATGGACTGGCTCAGTATTTGAGTCATAGCATCTGTCTGGTACGGGCCTCCAACTGAGTTGATAGATGTTTCCAGTGCTTTGGGCAAAAACGGGGTCCGAATTTGTTATAAAAACGCTTGCATCGTTATTGGGGTAAGGTTTCATCTCACCAAATATTACGGACAGAATCCCAGAGGCACCCAATTCGCGAAGACAGGACTTTCCTCATATTCGTCGACTTCAAGTGCTGCTGATGGCTCTACAGCTGTTAAGAGTGCTGCTGATGGTTCTAAAGTTCTTACGAAACTACCCTGGAGTAGAATTGATGGTTCAACATTAAAGCTTGAACTTTTTCAATTTCTATTTGAACCGCGTGACATCAGCTTGCCGATTGAATGATGATTTCCAAGCCAAGTCCTAACCTTCTTCCGGTAAGTAATGTCGTCATCTTCAGAGCAGTTGGTTTCTCTCTGTCTCCTCGTTTGTTCTTCCTTGGATTCTCTTTTAAAAATCTTTAAAGAAACAATGATTTAGCAACAAAAATAAACTTGGCGAAGCAATCTACTGTCAATCTAGATTTTTTTTTGCTTTTTTTCACAACTAAACCAATGTTAAAATACAGAAGATAAGAAAGCGAATAATATTGTAAAAAGAAATATGTCTTAAGACGTCTAAGGGGGTGCCTATCGACGCCAGGGGCTTAATTGCCTCCCTAGAATTCATGAATTTTTTTTTAATTTTTATTCTAAAAATTCAAAAACACAGAAATCACCCCCCCCCCCACTTGGAATTTAAAAATACCTTTCTTTGCAGCTTCACAAAAAAATCCTTGTCCCTCCTTCAAATCGTGACTTGGTTGTACTGCTTGAAATTTCTAAATTTCAATACAGCACACCTAACTAAAACCATGTGCATGATAAATTTTAAGCGTTAGTTATTAAAAAAAACTGTTGTCAAAAATACTTTCCAAAGTAGTGGAAAGAATAATATTAAAACCTAGAATGATGATAAGAAAGTGCGGAAGGCTCGACTTCTTGAAATTGTTATGCACAGTTTTTGATTAAAACCCTATGGAGAAATACACCCATTTCAAAATGACATTTTTATAACATAAAGCCACTGAAAAAAGCGCCAAAAAAAGCAAAAGCCCTAAAATTTGGCCATATAATAATCATAATTACCATAAAGGCAAAATATGAGAACCTGGAAGAAGTGACAGAAAACATGAGAGCTAAGAATTTGCTCCATAAGTTTTGTTTTACTTTTATTTATGTTTGTATTCTTTTTCTCTTGTTGTTATTTTATGCACTTGCTCAGTTTATCTTTTAATCTTGTATATTATTTACCTTCTCTTTATTTATTTCTCTTGTGATTATTTAATGTAAAGTAAAGGTTAGAATGTTAGCTGTTGGGCTGTTGACAAGGTAGCTTTTCCCCAATTCAGTGGTTTATAAAAAGCAATTGTTGATATGTTGTGATGTTTTGGTGGTAAATAAACAAAACTAAACTAAATATAGGAATTTTCATAAAACAAACTTCCTCAGTTTTCTACAAGTGCACACATAACTTAAGACACAAATCAATACACAATACACTAAGACACAGTCAATGCACTAGTTACAAGTTTAGGATTAGAAATGTTTCTTTCTTACCTTTTCACCCATTTTCTCTTTAGCTAAATCAAACAGCGCCTTTCCTCTGGACTACATGGCTATCACTCGATAAAAATTGCGAATATACAAGAAAAAACCGTGAATACACGAATTCGTCATTTTAGAGGCTTTCTAATTGGTGGAAATACATTAAAGATTTTGACATGGATTCTATGGCCACATGCACGGTTTTGCTGTAAGTTTTCGACAATATATTCATGGTATTGCCACAATTTACAAATATAGAAGAAGTCACGATAGACGAATTTTAACTGCACAAATGGAGAGTGTGGTCGAAATAATATGGAGCGATGTCAAACTCAAAATGTCAAAAAGTGGCATTCACGGTTATGTCTTTGGACAGCTGACTTGTAAAAAAAAAAGAAAAAAAATAATTTCAATTAGAACAAATAAGTGCCTCTACTCACCACTATGGAATCTGAGCAATGCCAATATTAATGCTTGCGACTGTGACCCACTCAATGTTCACTCGCGACCCACTGGTGGGCCGCGACCCATAGTTTGGGAAACACTGGTGTAGAGAATCTTTGTGTGGGGGATTTTCCTGAAGAGGAGAAGACGGGTTTCCCGGCATTGTTTAAAAAAATCAGAAATTAATTTAAAAAACAAGTCTTTTCAACTATAAGTAAGGAGCAACATTAAAACTTAAAACGAATGTAAATTATTACGTATATTAGAGGGTTCCCCACTCCATGATACCTCGCTCCTTACGCTAAAGTTCGACTCTCGTCCCAATTCTTTAAGAACGACTCCTGAAACATAAGGGTTTTTTCTTAAATAGAACAATAAGAAGCTTTTTTAAAAGTACTAAATAATTTTAACCTTCTGCGTATCACTAGCATTCAAAAATTCAAGAGTCTAGTCAATTTGAAACAATTTTTGCAAAACCTGCTTTAAGTTTATTGTTAATTTCTAAAAGTGCACTAGAAAGGATAGCTGATACAGCAGAGCAAACACTAATCCAAAGCCAACTCAACGCAGGAATTAGCTTAACTGAAAAGAAACCACAACGCAGATCGCTGATTCGATGTTCAGCATTAAAAACCATATATTTACACATTTCAGCGTTAATCACAAGGTCAATTTTTCACATAGCTTAGAAACAAACTGGGTCGAATAAGTCAAGGTATACATTAAACGGCTAATAAATAGTAAGTCATCTACATATGCAAAATAGGATAAATGGGTTAGGCCCGTAAAATACGACCACAAAATATGGTGATAGCAGAGATTACGAGCAAGCATTAAAAAGGTATGGTGACCCCACCCCTACTCTCTTTCTAAGTCCAGAAAGATTGGGACTAATAAAAAAAAAAGTTATCCCCTGACCTGAACGAACATATGAATTTGCGTTCCGAAACTAAGGACGAATATAAGAGACCAACTCACTCCAAGCTAAATAAGAGAATACCACAGTTGGCTATAACAATTGGAGTCAAGCGCTTTTGAAACTTCTAACGCGCATAAATACACTTCAGATCAATTTTTTTGTACTTGAATTAATAAAGAAGTAAAAACTCGATATACTGGTATACTATATATGGTTGAAACTCAAATTGACCCAACACATATTCTATATTTTCAAGAATATCAGAAAGCAGGACATATTCAAAAACTTTGCTTAACGAGCAAGTTACCGTAATAAGCAATTAGTCAAATCTTTCTCACTAGTCAGGATTAAAGTGACACTCAAACACAAAAAGGGAATCCGGCACCAAAGACACGCACAAACAAATTCGAAATAATAACTGCAAATGATAAATCAAATCTTTAGAATCAGTATTAAGGTGAAAAACACTTATGCTATCAATATTCAACAATTTTTTTTTAATTCTTAACGCGGCAAATAACACGGTCAATAGATACAGAAGACACATGGCCTTGTGTGATCTTTTTAGTTAATACACAAGAACAAAGAATGGCAAACTGAGAGTGTTACTACTACTAACAACAACTCACTGCAGCACCAAGCCACCTGAAGCGAACACAGCTACGCATGCTCCTCCTCCATCGTAATCTGTTCAAAGCCTCCCTCTTTACACCCTACCAAGAAGTTCCAATTTCCTTTAAATCTTTCCTTATAGCGTTCTTTCACCCCAACCGGGGACGACCGGCTTTTCATTTGGCCCTAGATGGTTGACTGAAAAGGAAAATCTTTGGCAATCCGTCATCCTTCACCTGCTTTATCCATCTCAATGTTTCTCTCATTATAGCCACAGAAAGCGGCATTGAACCGCACTTTTCGTATTGCCTACTGTTTGAGATACCGTCAGTCAGTCTGGCACGCCTACCCAAAATAGTCCGTCAACAATTTCTCGGGAAAACATCTAGTAAATCTTCCTCCGTTTTTTGGTGTGTCCTGCTTCAGAACCATACTCTACCACTGTCATCACTGTAGTTTCCACTATTTGAATCTTGGCTTCCAGAATTACATTCTTCCAACTTTTTTTTTCCAACGGTGAAAAAAAACACACTGGGCCTTGGTCATTCTACTTTTAACATCTTCACTGCTCCCACTGTCTTTACTAATAATCCTAGATATGCAAGTAAAGCTTTCAACTTGGTCGATCGTCTGGTTATCCAACGTCATCTTTTTATCATCACTTATTCCTAGTTTTAGTGACTTGTTTTTCTTAACATTAATTTTCAAACTTATTCTTGCACCTTGAACTCGCAAAACCTCTAAAAGTTCATTGATTTGGCTTACACCTTCTTCTAGGATGTTTTTAATAATCAGCATAATATAAGTCTAGGAGAGTTTCACTTTCCCATTAGCTTCTGTATTCTTCCATTGCCTTTGCTATGCTTCTTAAGACAACGTCCACAAAAATGATGGATATGAATGGGATACAACGCAACCATGCTTAACTCCTGATTTAATACGAAAGGAGCAACTAAACTGATTTCCTACCTTAACTGCAGCAATATTATTCTCCAATAATCACTTTAATGTATTGGTCTGGTATACCTTACAAGGATAAGACCTTCATTAAAGCTCTTCTAGCAGCAGAATCAAATGCTTGTTCATAATCTATAAAACTGAAGACTAAAAGTGTATGATGACTGAGGCATTTCTCAATCATAAATCTAAGAGTAAAAATTTGGTCGACACATCCTCCATCTTTTCTAAAGCCAAACAGTTCTTCTCTTAAGATAAGATAAGGTAATTTTATATTACATACAGAACATTCTTGTAGCACCTGTTAAGACAACCCCTAATGGCTAGTTTGGCAGCAGGTGGGAGTCTTGTACTCTACATCGTTTATGTATTTTAGTCTTCTATTCTCTTAGAACTTTATCCTCAGTAGCTCTTTGTCTAAAAAGTATCATCATACTAAGTAATTTACTTTGTATAGAAACCAGGCTAATGCCTGTATAATTGAGAGTGAATAGCATAATTCAAAATATTAAAAGTTTTCTTATTATTCTTAATTCAATATGCATTAGGGATCCCATCAGCAGCAGAAGATGAATCAAATTTCGTGACATTAATCACTTATTCCGAATGACTACAAATCTTTGGAAATTCATCAGCATTACGCCTTACTTTAGGAAGATATAGTTTAAATTTCAACTTTGTTTTTGCTAAATGGTGAACACGCGGCCCATTAGAGGGCGGCCGCACGATACCCAAATTCTAAGCCACAATTTTGAATGATTTCTCATAGTGTTTAAACCTGGTTAGATTTCCATATTTAACTTATAGTCTTAAGCTTAAAACGGCAAAGCGAGTGTCATTTTTGCAGCTTTTTTTCACGCAGGATACAACCTGGCCGTAATGTAAATTAAGCTGAATTCGAACTTGTGGGATATAACGCTGCTACACACCAAATTAATTGGAATTTTAATCATAGACAAATGAAAAAAACGAGATAAATTTAGAGATCAGTCTGCTTTTACCAGTCTCTTTCGGCCTATCTGCTTTTGGTAACTTGGAGAATGGGTCTGTTCAACCTGAGTTATGTTTATGGCGACAGTGGCTGAAAGGGGCAGGTGGTCATAATCATGTTCATCTTGATGGATGTACACGTAGCTAATGCAGACACTGGAACAAACAACACGGTGTTCGATGTCAGACAATGAGGCACTAATATGTATGTGAGACTGAGTATTGGATGCATCTTTATCTGATATTTGATAGCCATTAGGTAGCAATTCCAAGAATCATACTCACAGTTCATACTGCCTAACAAAATCCAATCCAGTACATTGTTCTCATCACCAACTAGAAAGGTCTCTACCAATGCACACACTTTCGTAAACTTTGTTAAAGAGGACAAAGATCTTTAGTCACAAATGATATATGCATTGATGAGAACTAGGCTAAGAAGGCTGAGAACTAGGCCACGTAAGCCAATGGCAGACAGTCCCTAGAGCGCAGGACGAAAGAACTGCGTTTGGGAGTGGGGCAAATGTGCCTTTTTAATTTGAATCTCTATCCAGATTTGAAGCGATTAGTACCGCAAATAATCTCGGACACCATTTTATTGTCATTGAAGTGACCCGTTGCTGTACAACTAAGCATGTAAGTTCAATAAATCTATTGTCTTTTAATATGTGTTTGTTTCTCTTATATGTCTGAGTCTAGTCCGATAATAGGTAACTAGTTCGCCAGTCTCCATGGTAAATGCTCCCAAAGGAATCTGATCTCCAGATAGCTCAAGAAAGAAGAAGCCACATTTGTATGTCTACATATTCAATTTTCTCTCATTAATTGAGAGCGGCGCTAGCCTAGTTGACACAATCTCCAGCGCTATAAGTGGCGCTATAGGAGAAATCTCTATCGCCACGAGCAAATCTTTTCTATCACCACAAATAAAACTTCAATGGTACAAATGGCGCGTGTCGGAAATTGGAGGAAAACTGCGAACTAGTTAGGCTGTTTAAACTTTGTAATTCAAATTTAATTTTCGGAGAGATACAGACATATAAGAAAATTGATTAGGCCTATAACCGCTAAGCTACTACAGGGAAACCCTTTAGAATATCTCATAGGAGATAATAGAGTCCCCCAAAATAGGTTAAGTAAAATTTTAAATTGATATAAACGCAAAAAAAAAAAAAACGAAAATCATGGACGATCTAAATGAATTACTAATAGTGCAAAAGTTAGTCGCAAAAAATATAGAGATTGCAAAATCTATCCCGGAATACAATGGTCAATCAGATATTGACGAATTTAATATCCAATTGACCCAGTTTGTACAATTAACAAAAACAGACGTTGGAGCGTTAAAAGACATGCTGCTTCTACGATTAAGAGGCCAGGCCTTAACCTTTCTAAAACAGGTCGAACATACCATAGGAAATAACGCCAACTTGCCAATAAATACGGTTGATGACTTGTTAAAAGCATTCAAAGAGAGATTTATAGAAACCAGTTCAATAAATAAATTAAAACATGGAGTAGTGAACTTTGATTTTTCACAAAATATAAGGGAATATCTGGATAATATACGCATTTCTGTAGAAGCAAAATACGGAAGTGGTTCTGGGCAACTGTATGAAAAAGTCATACTAAATACCTTTTTGCAAGGGCTACCCCCAAAACTATATAGAGTAGTAATATCCAAGAATATTCAGACGTTGGATCTTGCAGTCCAAGAGGTAGAACGACTAATTGAAGTTGATAAAATGGTTGCTAATCATAGTAATACGAAAATAAACAGCCTAGGCGACTCAAACGCGAACCTAATCTTCAAGGGCGATCAGACATCCCCCAATTTCTTTCCAAGGGATAACTCCCCAGTAGCACAAAGAAACAAAACGCCAGAACCCGCTAGGCAGAAAACAGTACGTTTTCAGCCCATTAACCCTACAATAACAACACGGTGTTCGATGTCAGACAATGAGGCACTAATATGTATGTGAGACTGAGTATTGGATGCATCTTTATCTGATATTTGATAGCCATTAGGTAGCAATTCCAAGAATCATACTCACAGTTCATACTGCCTAACAAAATCCAATCCAGTACATTGTTCTCATCACCAACTAGAAAGGTCTCTACCAATGCACACACTTTCGTAAACTTTGTTAAAGAGGACAAAGATCTTTAGTCACAAATGATATATGCATTGATGAGAACTAGGCTAAGAAGGCTGAGAACTAGGCCACGTAAGCCAATGGCAGACAGTCCCTAGAGCGCAGGACGAAAGAACTGCGTTTGGGAGTGGGGCAAATGTGCCTTTTTAATTTTAATCTCCCAAAGGAGATTAAAGATCCCAAAGCCACATTTGTATGTCTACATATTCAATTTTCTCTCATTAATTGAGAGCGGCGCTAGCCTAGTTGACACAATCTCCAGCGCTATAAGTGGCGCTATAGGAGAAATCTCTATCACCACAGTAGCGAATCTTCCCATTACTACAAATACAACTCCAATGGCACAAACGGAGTACAATCACTTTCTCGATAAAAGACTCGGGGATAGCGGGGCTAAGCTCTATTTTAATAAATCGTCCAGCCCATATGAAGGTGTCTGGGAAGTTTTGCGAGCACTCCTAGCAAAACCCAAGAATCAATTGCCTCTGCGATACGAGTTTAAGCTCTTGTAATAAATGTATAGTAATAAAATGTGAAAATTAGACAGTTTTTAGCGTTCAAAGAATATTCCCTGTTCTTCGTCCCATTAATGGTAAACGAGTCTATAGATAATTATATTTTCTACTCTCCTGCACAGTAAGTTCAAAGCTTAGGGCTATCACAATTGACCTTCATAAAATCTAGTGATTGGCAGTCGTGACAACACCTAGGTGGATGTTGAAACTCGTTAACTCCAGAAACTTAATAACCAACTTTCAAGCCAATCTTCACCACATTGGCAAGATCAACTGCATTTTTGACAAACACCTTAGCAGCAAGAAATTTGTCAATTTGTTTCACATCATTAATACCTCAACAACTCATTAGCATGCGCATGTGATCGTTTGATAACCTTTCACAACACCAATATATTTTGTCTTATTTACTTTGACGTCACAATTGCGTATAACAGAAGGGACTGTATTGCAAAGGTCCTTAACAGCAGTCCCATCAATTCACACCGCCAACTTATTGCCAGACGGCCTTATGATAAGAATACATTCGTAACCGGTCAATACGTTCAATTAAATCAATGTCTTTTGCAGCTATATTCAGTCGACAAATAACTTTTGAAACGGCGATCATGGCAAGATTATCAACGGCTGGTTGGGGAACAAAATAACGATGAATAGGGAAGTTCCGATCACAAGACACAATTTTCTTTCAGATTCACTTGAGTACGGGGTCAATGTTAAGTTAACTTCACCTTGATGCGAGGTTGGAATATTCGACAGGTAGAATAAAAGGAACGTCGCTTGGAAAAATAATCACCTAAGTCGGCAGAACAAAATCATCAGTCTCACGCTTCTAAAAGGTCTCAATCATATCATTCATGTGACGGAAAATGGCTAGATTGACTTGCTGTCTAGGCACACATTTGCCAACGAGAACTTGAGATCAGGAGATAGTTTCAGCCATCATAATAGACATAGGGTCAAAAAATCCAGCTCCATATTTCTCCAAAATTTTATTTCCTACCCCTTATTAAGAATTTGACTGCGGAAAGTTCATTGTCGTAAAGCACTCAATGTCCATCACAATAGCAAATCCAGAAGAGACAAAATAGGACACAATTCTAAAAATCAGATTCATGAACAAGCAAATAGTCCGAAAATCCAAACCATTGCTCTCATCCGATTATCTGTCCCAGGGGAATTTGCGTTGTCGAAATAACTAGCAAAAGACTAATCCATATATCAATGAAATCCTCAATGAATTTCCGTTGGGAAATTATACAAGTTGAACAAGGTCGAGTGCTAAAACTAATATATAAATAAAGCGTAATCACAATTAAGACTGATTAAATCTCAATTAAGACTATATATATATATATATAATATATATTATATATATATATATATATATATATATATATAATATATATATATATATATATATATATATATATTATATATATATTATATATATATATATATATATAATATATATATATATATATATATATATATATATATATATATATAATATATATATATATATATATATATTAAATATATATATACATATATATATATATATATATATATATATATATTTATATATATATATATATATATATATATATATATATATATATATATATATATATTATATATATATATATATATATATATATAATATATATATATATATATATATATAATATATATATATATATATATATATATATATATACATTAATTTTCAAACCTATTCTAGCACCGTGAACTCGCAAAACCTCTAAAACTTCATTCATTTTGCTCACACTTTCATCTAGGATGCTTAAATCATCAGCATAATCTAAGTCCAGGAGAATTTTTCTGCCTCATTTGATTCCGTGGTCTCACATTGCCTTTCCTGTGCTTTTAAGACAAAGTCCATCAAAATAATTCATATAAAGAGGGATAAAACACAACCCTGCTTAAATCCTGATTTAATACAAAACCAGCTGCTAACCTCATTTCCTACCTTAACCGCAGCAGTGTTATTCTCGTACATAGCACTAATCACTTTAATGTATTTTTCTGGTATACCATACAAGGATAAAACCTTTACCAAAGCTCTTCTATCAACAGAATCGAACGCTTGCTCATAATCTATAAAACTGAGGACCAAAGGTGTTTGAAAACTAAGGTACTTCTCAATTATTAACCTAAGAGTGAAAATCTGGTCGACACATCCTCTACCTTTTCTAAGACCGCACTGTTCTTCTCTTAAAACTTTGTCTATGGCATCCCTCAGTCTAAAAAGTATCATATTACTAAGTAATTTACTACCTACAGAGACCAGACTAATCCCTCGATAATTACCACACTCACTTTTTTCACCTTTCTTATAAAGTGGTTTATTTAAGGTTTTCCTAAAATCGTTAGGTACTTCCCCTTTTTTAAAAATCATATTCATAATCTTCAGTAACTTATTTCTAACCTCAGAGCTGCCATATTTAAGAAATTCATTTACCACCCTATCAGCACCTGGAGCCTTATTACTTATTAGTCCTTTTAGTACTGTCGCTAATTCCTCTCACAAAACAAACCTTCCTTCACATCCAAGGTATCACAAACTTTTTCATTTTCCTCTATATCTCTTCCTTCAACTCTATCTCGGTTAAGCAAATTCTCAAAATGTTCGGCCCATCTCTCTTTAGTTTTTTCCTTATCGCTAATTGCGGCCCCGTTCCTATCTTTAACTGGGCCAAGTCCGCATTGACTACTCCCTCTCAATTTATTAAAATGCCAGTACAATATTTTACTATTATGCCGTCTAGCTGCATCTTCCAGATCCTCGGCAATTTTATCCATGGGCTCTACTTCACACCTCCTTAGTTCATATTTTAATGCTTTCTCCACTTTCTTTACATTCCTTTTGTTTTCATATGATCAATCACTAAGGTAATTTTTGTACAAGTCCTTTCTCCTTTCTATCAAATATAAAGCTTTTTCACTAATATTCTTCGCTGCAATTCTAGCTTTCTTCCCTAAGACACCTTCAGCAACTTCACAAATTATTTTTCTAAAATTATTCCAACCATCTTCCACATTATCAAATTTCAAACTCTGAAGTTTAGTATTCAACTGCTCCTGGAAAGTTTTTCTCAGATTCTTATCCTGGATTTACCAACATCATAACTTCCCGGGAGGTAGTTACCCTTCCGATATTTCAGCTTTAAATTAACCCTTGACACTACTAGATGGTGATCTTCACTCTTAACATCAATAACGGCACTCCTTTATACCCTAGTATCTTGTTTTGATCCTGCCAGTATTCGGTTTACAATAACATAATCAATAAGGTTTGCTGTCTTACCATCACGTGAATACCATGTTAACTTATGATCCATTTTATGACAAAACACCGTATTGGTTATAACTAGATTGTTATACCTATAAAATTGCAAAAGTCTATATCCATTACTGTTTTCTTTTCCTACACCAAATTTATCTAGGCTAGGGTACCATCTATCCCTATTTCTACCAACCTGGGCGATAAAATCTTCCAGTAAAAACATCATATTTCTACCTGGGACCCTGTCTATTTGCTCCTGTAACTGTAAATAAAATTAATCTGAGTCACTAGTCTCTCTGTCAGTCAGTTCTACAGGGGCATATACTACTATAACTGATACTCTGAACTTTTTAGTCATAAAATGAGCAATTAGTATTCTATTATTAATATCTTCCCCGCCTAAACAAGACTTAGCAGCTTCCTTATTCATCATGAGCCCTTTTCCCTGTCTATGTACCCCATCCTCCCTGTCTGAGTAAACAAATTCTATATCACCTAATTTCATACTTCCTACCCCTGGGATATGAGTTTCTGAAACTCCTAATAAATCCAGTTGGAATCGTCTGAATTCGTCAGTCAAAATTTCGATACGATAGTCATTTTTTAACGTCGTAACATTTCAAGTTCCAATTTACATGTTCTTTAAATGATTGAAATTATTTTCGCCTCAGGAAAAGCAATGATCCCGGATACCAGTGCAGGACGGGGATCACATATCTTCTCAAGTCTACACCGAAGTGCTTAAGCCGTCTTAGAACCGGACAGCAAGAAGTCCCTGGGATCTCCATGAATGGGGGCTTTGTGCAATCCTGGGCCCATCTTGGTCACAACATGGTTTTCAGCATTTGGCGATGCTCTTCTATCAACAAGAGTCGAAATCCTGCACAGACAATCTCAAGCCTATTTCCTCCGACTCATTATATATTCATGCCTATTGCCTATATATTCATGCCTACAAATATTATGCTACTATGGGGAGGCAGCCCATAATAGATTTTGCTGATGATTTAAGCATCCCAAATGAAAGTGTAAGCAAAAGTAATGGACTTGAGTTTTTGCGAGTTCAGGGTGCTAGAATAAGTTTTGAAAATAAATGTTAAGAAGACTAAGTCACAAAGGCTAGGAATAAGTGACGATGGAAAAGTGATGTTGGGCAACGAAATGATTGATCAGGTGGGAAGCTTCACTTACCTTTGTTGTATTATTAGTAAAGACGGTGAGAGCAGTGAAGAAGTTAAAAGTGGAATAGCTAAGGCTCAGGATGTTTTTTACAGCTAAAAAAAAGTTTGGAAGAATAGGAAGATAAGTCTGCAAACCAAGATTAGAATATTGGAAGCTGCAGTGATGACAGCGGTCCAATATGGCTCTGAAGCATGGGTGCTCCGAAAAGCAGAAGAAGATTTGCTAGGTATTTTCCAGAGAAATTGCCTACGAATTGTTCTGGGTACCCGGTTGACTAACCGTATTTCAAACAATAGGTTTTACGAAAATGTGGTTCAATCCCACTTTCTAAGGCTATAATGAAAGAAAGGTTGAGATGGCTTCTGTGGATGAAGGATGACAGATTGCCAAGGATTGTCCTTTTCGCCCAGCCGTCTGGGGCTAAACTGAAGGCAGGTCGTCCGCGGTTGGGGTGGGAGGATGTCATAAAGAAAGATTTAAATGAAATGGAAACTTCCTGGGAGGGTGTAAACAGGGAGGCTTTGAATATATTGGAATGGATGAGGAGCGTACGTAGCTGTGTTGGCCTCAGGTGGCTTGATGCTGCGGTGAGTTGTTAGCAGTAGTAGTAGAAGTATATTATATATATATATATATATATATATATATATATATATATATATATATATATATATATACATATATACATATTTATACATATAACCAACCAGAATAGCTGTGGTGGGGACATGGGCACGGGAATATATTTTAGGATACCTTTTCTTAGGTATAAGTCTTTTTTTTAGATACAGTTCGAATAAAATTCTCAAATAAAAAAAAAGTAGCTAAGTTTGCATGAAAAAATAAAACAAAACTCATAAATTTTAAATGGTGAAGATTCCTGGCAAAGGGATCTATCCATTTAATCTATAATTAATTTACACTATTACGCATTATTATGCATTTAGCTCAAATTCAACTAAATAAAATGAAGAGGTTCAAATAAAATTGTTTATCACAAGAGAATCTTGTCAAATAGTTCGTAGCAACGAACAGCAAGTAAGGGTCTACTCGGGCAAATATTCACTAAAACCAAAAACAGAGTTTTGAAGACAATTGACACATTAACAGAATTGGCTTTTTATGTTGATTCTAAAGGTATTATATCCATTCAGTTTATTGTTACCAACCAACAGCTACAAATCTGTGAAAATTTGTCTGATTTTCGATAAAAGGGGGAAACACCCCCAAAGATGCAAACAATCTTGTCTTAGTGAATATCAAGGAGGCACACTTGTGCCTCTATAAAGAGGCGACCCACCACAATGTTAAGCGATTTCCGGTCCTAGCGGTCGCAGAGAGACAGCAGTAATCGCATTTTGTAGCCCAAGCTCAAACTAAGAAACGTGCAAAATTTCACCCCCTCCGACTTTATCTTCATGGGTAAAAGTGGGCCGGAATTTTCGACCCTCCGACCACAGCCCCCCTTTAACGTTGTCCGATTGGGTTGAAATTTAGAGGTTAAGCTTTCCTAGGGCCCGGGAGCTTATCCTCGAAATTTCAGCTCAATCCGATCACTTCTTCTCTGTTTTCCAAAAACCAAATATAGCCACTTAAAGTTCATTTTTTTTTTTTTTTAGCCACGCCTACAGGCCACAGTTGGCAACTGATCCGGGTGAATGAGGACTCATTCGAAGCAGAATTCGACCTGTTAGGGCCTTTTGATATTTTCAGACCGAAAAAATTATCCCCCGAATTTACATTTACGAAAAACCTCGTTTTCCTATAAGAGCCCATGTTAATTTTTCCCACCACAGCCCCCCTTTAACGTTGTCTGATCGGGCTGAAATTTAGAGAATAAGCTTTCCTGGGGCCTGGGAGCTTATCCTCGAAATTTCAGCTCAATCTGATCACTTCTTCCCTGTTTTCCAAAAACCAAATATCAAGTTTTGTGGGATTTGCTTGCGTCTAAAATAGATTCCACTTACTAAAAAACAATTACAATTGTGTCTCTTTAGTACAGCGGTCGATACTCCAGACTGTCAGGCCGAAGACCCGGGTTCGATTCCCCGACAGAGGTAATTTTTTATATACTGAAGGGCCTTTTTATATTTTCAGACCGAAAAAATTATCCCCCGAATTTACATTTACGAAAAACCTCGTTTTCCTATAAGAGCCCGCGAAAACGCGGGCTCGTTTTCCTATAAGAGCCCGCAAGCTGTCAAATCAGCTAACAGTTAGTCAAGCAATAATAAGTAATAAACTGTACAAAAACGTGCAGAAATTATTTGAAAAAAACTACGTTTTCTAAAGAGTTAAAGAGGCTGAGTTACAAGGTCGAACCTTAAAATGTACAGGGATTAGGAGGCACAGTTGGGGGGCTGCCGCCCCCAAACCCCCCGCTTTCGCAGCCTTTAAATAAAAAAAAAAGTTTTTTAAACTGAAAGTAAGGAGCGACATTAAATCTTAAAACGAACAGAAATTATTCCGTATATGAAAGGGGCTGTGCCCTCCTCAACGCCTCGCTCTTTACGCTAAAGTTTGACTTTCTCACAACTCTTTTTTTTAAACAATAAAAACTTTAGCGTAAAGAGCGAGGCGTTGAGGAGGGCACAGCCCCTTTCATATACGGAATAATTTCTGTTCGTTTTAAGATTTAATGTCGCTCCTTACTTTCAGTTTAAAAAACTTTTTTTTTATTTAAAGGCTGCGAAAGCGGGGGGTTTGGGGGCGGCAGCCCCTCAACTGTGCCTCCTAATCCCTGTACGTTTTAAGGTTCGACCTTGTAACTCAGCCTCTTTAACTCTTTAGAAAACGTAGTTTTTTTCAAATAATCATTTTATTAGATCCATCATATCAGAGAGCTCTACCGCAGAGGTTTTAAGCTTCAACCTAAAAAATTTGGAATTTTGCCTCTTGTTTTAGAAGAAAGATCTTGGATGCAGAAAAAAAAATTGTAGGTGTATGTTTATTTGTTTTTTTCTAATCTTCCAAGGGTGATCGTAAAATCAAGCGATCTTAGTGAAAATTGCTTCATTAGATTAATCATATCAGAGAACCCTACAGTAGAGGTTTCAAGCTCCAACCTACAAAATGTGAAATTTTGCATTTTTTTTTTCAGAAGAATTATCGGGGATGCATGTTTCTTTGCTTTTTGTTGTTGTTTTTTTCCGAGGGATGATTGTATCAAATCGAAGGTCCTAGAAAATTGGGAGAGGATTCATTCGAACGTAAATCGAAAGTTTCTTTTGAAGTAACCACAAAGACTGTGAAATGGGAAAGTGTTGTTTTCTTTCATTTTACTGCACCAACTTACGACTTTGCCCCAAAGAAGACCAATTTGCAATAAATGTAAATTCTGAGAAGCTAATTGATTTAAATGTATCAAAAAACTAAATCTTGTATTTCCCAGTTACAGAGGAAGCTATGCTGTATGGTGGCAGTACTAAATTGAACTAATTTGATTCCTTTTTGTATCAGCTGTCATGAAGGAGAGGGGTGAGTCACTGTGTAGGCGGGGGGGGGGAAGATGCTTAAAGCAGCATACATCAATGCCTTAACTGTTAAGTATAACAATAACCTTCATATAAATGTAGAAAGGGGAGAGTAGGATTTATTTAAAACATTTTTCTATGTAGCATAAAACATTTCATTCCCGATTATGTGCATGCTGAAATAAAATGTGGAAAAGGCGAGGCAGGCCATGAGCTCTGCCAAGATATTTTCTTCGATGGGGTAGGGGCATCTCTTGAAAAAGTAAGATTTCCCTTTAAACACTGAAGAAATTCTGGCCACAAACGTGAAGTGAAGAGAGGGCCTAACGTAAGAAATTGGATTCTATGAAAATAACACTAGAGTACTTGTATATAACGACATTCAATCTTTGTACGTGGAATTATAGATAGTCAATAAAAACACCATGTTCTAATTCCATCCTCATATTGTTAGTAACTCAAATAACAAAAAAAATTATACCGATATACATTTCTATTAAAAGTACTTTAGCCATCATGATCATCATTTTCAATCCTTTAAGACCGGCTTTTATGAAGATTTTAAAAATACTAATTGAAAATTGTTTTTATTGGTAGGCTAAAGGATTTTTTCTGTCATAAGGGCGTTAGGCTATCACTTGTAGTTTTGGGATACAGTAAATAATCAGCTTTGGGAACAGAAAGTAAAGTAAGTTTTTTGGTCATAAAATGAGGCCTTGCCTTTAATGATAAGGAAGGGCCACTTCAGTTAGGCTATTATGTGTGGTAAAATTAAAGAGTAGTGGTCTTTTGCCACCTTGGAATAGCTAAATACAACTTTTATGAAAGGATATGTAGTCTAATTTTGGGCACCTGGGGGAGTAGGTTAGACTAGCCTATTTCTCTGATTGCCTATTCTCCTCCAGTCAGGAGTAGAGTAACCCATTCGGTGGATGGCCTATTCCTATAGCTGTTCACTTATAGCCTATTAATACAAAGTCATTTAAAATTCTACTGAATGACTTATTGCTGGGAGTTTCCTTCCTTAACTTCTTTTGAAGATACACTAGGCCCTAAGACCCCTCACCTAGAAATTTCCCAAAAGTTATTTTAATAAGCTAGGAAAGCATGGGACAATTCTTATTTAGAGGATTCTTGCTATCTTGGAAAGAAGTTGAAATAGGTAAATACAGCCTAACTTTAATGAATGAATCAAGGGCTTTAAGTAGCCTATAACCTGAGAAGTTATAGGCCTAAAAGTAAAATGTTTAGGTAAATATATACCAAATCATATTATTGAGTTAGGAATAGGCTAAAGTGAATACACCATTCAATGCCTTTTTTTATGCTGATTACAAATAGAATAATCATTTCTATTAAAATGAACTTCAGCCCCCCCCCCTCCTATATATGCCAATTTAGGGTATATATTTCTAAATTAGGGGGGTGGGGACAAATTTTGTTTCTGGTGTAAATGGGAGGTAAGTTTAAACTTTACCCCCACCCCCCTAATGTAGAAATATATACCCTGAATTGGCATATATATATAGGGGGTGGGGGCTAAAATTCATTTCCAATAGAAATGATTATTATATTTGTAATCAGCATAAAAAAAGGCATCAAATGGTGTATTCACTTTATTCCTAACTCAGTAATATGATTTGGTAAAAAAAAAGCCATGAAAATTCTAGATAGTATTGTCTAAAAAAAGGAAAACTTTGTATGGTTTGCACACTGATTCTTGTTAGATTTATGAAACTGATGATAATCCTTGACAAATTAAAAAAAAATCTAATAAAATATTAAAAACAGAAAAATTGAATAAATTACTAATGGATTTAATAAAGATTAACTTTTAAAAAAAACTTCATCAACAAAAGAAGTTTTTTAAAAAAAGTGAAGAGTTACATTAAAACAAAAATGAGCAGAAATAAAGTAAAATAACTATTCAAATGTAGAACTATAACAAATCACCAGCAATAAATAAATGACACCCAAAACAAACAGAAATTACAGCAAATAACCAAGTCAAATCAAAAACAAGCAGAAACTAAGATGAGTAGGGCTGATGTCCTTCATGCCTTCTAAAGACCAGAACTGGATTTGCACTTCATTGAAAACAATCCTTATTTCAAGGTGAGTGTTTCTATTTCTCATAATATTAAAAAACCATAACCAAGATTAATGAAAAAAAAAGAATTTGGATTGACAGTTTAATATATATATATATATATATATATTATATATATATATATATATATATATATATATATATATATATATATATATATATATATTTATATTCAGTCTTGAAAGTCTTAATAATTCTGCATTTATTAAATTGAAAATTATGCTCTGGTCTCCAAAAATCATGGAAGACATCAGCCCTATTCAATTTGAGTTTGATTTGGTAATTTATTGTAATTTCTTTTTGTTTTAGGGCTTCATTTATTTATTACCTTAATTACCTTAATTCACACTTCAGAGCAAATTAAGGTCCATACTGGATCTGTTGTGCTCCGGGTCAATGATGGCAAAAAATTCATCACTGTGTTAGGGCCCAGTGACATGCCATAGGAGAGGTCTGCTGGAGAGATGCAATTTAAGCTCACTCGGTAGCATTGGCCACAAGGTATGTATGGCCTGTAAAGACCATTCTCAGTGGTATAGAGGTGATTTATTAATGGTGATTTGTGGGGGTTTTACACTTGGAAAATTATTTGACTTTATTTCTTATCATTTTTAGTTTAATGTGGCTTTTTTACATTTCTTTGAAAAAAATTGTTTTGTTGAAAAGGTTTTCTTTTAATTAATTTCTAGTTGTTTTTTTTTTTTGTTTTTTTTTATTGACATAGTCTTTTTCATTGGTAATGAAAATAATATTTAAATCTTCTTGTTTTTTTTTCTATCTTCTTGTGTTTGTATGTTGGATAAAAATTTTTACAATTTTGGAAATCTGGACACAAATACTGTGTCCAGAGTGTGCTTTTTTATTTAGTTTTACCATAAAATTTAATATCCTTCCTAAAGCATTGTTTCTATGCTATTTTGACAACCTGGATGCACTTACACTCTTTTGATTTGGTTCATTTGTGAAAGCAGAAGTAGTAATAATAGTAGCCCTGAAAGTTTCAACTTAATACCCTCAATTGTTCTTGAGATATTCCTGAGATGTCTTATTGACAACCAGCATACTCATAATCCCTTTTGATTTAGTTTTAAAGCAACATAAGCTTTCTTTGGATGTTACTAATTTATACCTTATTCTACTCCTAAGATATCCCACCTGGATATCTTGACAACCTGGATGCACATAAGCCATTTTGATTTAGTTCAAAAGTAGGAGCAGTAGAAGTAGTAGCAAAAGTGGTAATAATATTTGTAGCCTTGGGAGTTTCAGCTTAATACTCTAGGCTGATGCTGGCAGGGGCGTTGTTTGGGGGGGGGGGGAAGTTGTCCTCCCAATAATGTGAAGAAAAAAAAACTATTATTCATCCCATGCCCTTTGACTATCCAGATATGGACCTCTCTTGCCCCCCCCCCCCCCCCCAATGAAAATGCTGGAAATTTGCCCCTGGCTGCTGGGATATTGCTGTAATATTAGTACTAACAGCAACAGTAGTACTGCTACTACTAGTCATAGTTGTATGCACATAGTGCATTTTCATTTGTTCAATTTACCCCCTCAACTGGCCCTGAAAGTTTCAGCTTAATACTCTATGCTGTTCTTGAGATACTACAGATATGGCCATTTGACAACCTGCATACATACAGTATGTTCAATTTATTCAACATACCCCTCAAGATTTCCTGAAAATTTCTCTTTAAGACTCTTAGTAGTAGTAGCAGCATGCATGAAGTATCTTTTGGTTGGTTCAACATCTCTGTAACAAGCACTGAAATATTCAACTTAATACTGTAAAATGTTCCTGAGATATAGCTGTTACACCCTTTTAAATGGCCTGTATTCAAATAGTGTGTTCCAATTTACTTCACTATCCTCTTCAACATACCCTGAAAGTTTCACTAAAATACCCTCAGCTTCAGTAATAATAATAGTAGTAATAGTAGCAATCATAGCAGTAGTAGTTTGCACATTTTGCATTTTACCTTGTTCAACATCCTTCTTAACATGCCCTGAAAGTTTTAAATTAATACCCTAAACTACTACTTGGATATTGCTAATATGCCTTTTTGACAACCTGCATGCACATAGTGTGTTTTGATTTAGTTCAACATCCCTCTAAACACCCTGAGGAAGTTTCACCTTCTTACCCTTAGCCTCACTAGTAGTTGTTGTAGTAATAGTAGCAGTATGCACTGAGTGTCTTTTAATAACTTCAACATCCCTCCCTGAAAGAGTTCCAACAAGAATAACAAAAGATTCTGCTTCCCTTATTGATAATTTGTTTACAAATCTGGAACTAAAGTCTAGTGATGTGGTTATTGAAGATTTTCAGACCATTTGATGCTTGTGACCAACCTTCAATTGATTACAGAGTTTAATAGGCCTACTAAAAGAAAAATGAGAATAACTAACAGAAACTCCTTAAGTAAACTTGAAGTATTGCTTTCTTCTTCAAGTGATTTTGCTTCTTGTTTAGAGTCTTCAGACCCTGATTTTGCTGCTGAATTTTTTGTGAATCAGTTTAAACGTTTTTTCAATAATGCTTTCCCTCTCTCTGCCAAATATCAAGAAGAAATAGTATAAAGTCAATTAAGCCTTGGATATCTCCTGGATTGCTGGTATCAATAAAAAATAAGAATCTGTTATATAAGGCATACTTAATGCATCCATTTGAAGTTAAATTAGCTGAATTTTGCAGATACAAAAATTATTTAACAAAAATTTTAAGATTAGCAAAAAGTAATTACTTTGCCAAAGCATTTGTTGAAGCAGAAGGGTCCTCCAAGAAGACATGGGAAATCATTAATAAGTGCTTAGGAAAGCATAAGACCAATGATCTTCCTGATGAATTAATAGCTGAAGATGGAACTAAACTTGCTACAGGGAAAGTAGAAGTTGTCAATGCATTAAATATACACTTTGCAAAAATTGGCAAGGAAACCACATCAACTGCTGGAAACAACCTGGCCCATCATCTGGATAATGAAACTGAAGAGGACTTTCAATCATATCTACCCTCGTCTCACAATTGCTCCATTTTTCTTACTCCTGTCACCCCAGATGAACTTTTACTTACAACAAACCTTTTAAAGGATGGATCTTTGGAAGGGATTGATGGGTCGTCTACTAATCTGATTAAGTGCATAGCACCAAATATTGTAATCCAACTTTCCCATGTGTTCAACCTCTGTTTTAAAACCAGAAGGTTTCCTTCTTGTTTCAAGTCAGCAAGAATTATCTCTTTGTATAAAGGAGGAGACCCAAAGAACCCAACAAAATATTGGCCAATTTCAATCCTCTCTACATTTGGGAAGTTGCTTGAAAAGTGCCTATATAACTGTATAGTCAGCTTTTTAATGAAATCTAAATTTTTTTGTCTGATGCAATTTGGGTTCCAGAAGTCTCACTCTACTGAGCATGCTATTATGGCAATGACTCAGTTTGTTCATGATGCCCTCAACAAAGGTGATATTCCTGCTACAATTTTTATTGACATTAAAAAGGCATTTGATACAATTTCCCATAAAATATTGCATACTAAACTTGATAACTGCAGCATAAGAGGCCCAGTTAATGACTTAGTAATGTCATACCTAAAAAACCGAAATCAGTATGTAGACAGAGGCAATACTTCTTCCTCATCAGTATTTCAATCTCAGTCAGTTGGAGTCCCACAAGGCTCAATTTTGGGTCCACTCCTATTTCTTATCTATGTTAATGATATCAGTAATAGCATCAAAGATATTGGCCTTAACACATTATTTGGTGATGACATGGCATGCAATGTCAGCAGCCCCAATTCTAGATCTTTGAAGCTTAGATTGGAATCAGCACTGAAGACGCTTATCTTATGGTTTTTGAGAAATAAATTGACTATTAATTGCACTAAGACAAAATTCATCATCTTCTTTTGTACTGGGAAAACAGCACTGGAAATTATGATGATTAATATTCAAGGCCTACCTATTGAAATTGAAAGAGTTGATGATATTACATATCTTGGGATAATACTGGATTCAAGTTTATCATTTAAAAGCCATGCAATTTATCTTCAAATAAAACTGGCAAGAAATATTGGAATGATGAATCATCTGAAATTTGTTCTGCCATTTTTTGCCATGAAATCTCTTTATCATTCTCTAGTGCATTCATATATAAATTACTGTCCCATTATTTTTTTGAATACTTTTAAAACTCATATTCTTCCTCTTCAGAGGCAATAAAATAAAGCTCTGCGTCTATTGAAAAATTGCCTGCCTAGCCTGTTTTCTTACCCTGGTAAATTGTCAACAAAAAGTATGTGTCAAATTTTAAATATCCTTCCACTGGATTTTTTCCCTCATTCCATTCTGTTCTTTATATGATTAAACACGTTCAAGGTCTTTTGTCTGAGTATTTTTATTTGCATAATAATTTTTTTCAGGATGATAATCAGGTTTTGCATGCATATTGGACACATGGCAGTTCTGTAGTCTGTCAGGCTTTAATAAAATCTGAAAGGTCCCATTTTTCACCAAGGCATAGTATTAAATAGCAACGAAGACCACACTGCCTTTCCATCATAAACAAATAAGTAGAACAACAGGGAAATTTTTATACAAGACAGTGGAACGCAACTTTAAATGAATATTTGGCCATTTTTATGTTGGTAGAACCCATCAAAATTTAGAAAAACGCCTGCAACAACACAAAGATGACATAACTAAAGCTTTAAATTCTAATAATACAAATATTTCCTTTGATTCTGCTTTAAGCAGTCACATATATGATAACCCTAGTCATAAAATGCTTTTTGAAGAAACTTGCCTTATTAGCAATGATTTAGGCATAAAACAGGTTGTTCGAGAGGCAATTGAAATTAAAATCAAAATAAATAGTAATATTTCTTTAAATAGAGATTTGGGGGAATATTCGCTTAATGTCCTATACACAAATTTAATTAAAAATGATTTGACTAATTATATTAAAAAACCAGTAAATAACTCCACTCAACCTATTACGAATAGACCTTCTAGGCTGGCTGCCAAGAAGGCGAGACTAGCTTTAAAAGCTTGTCTGTGAATATTTTAATTCCATCTGAATGAATTGTTCTCTGTCTATTTCGTTTGGAGTACCAGTCCGGGTTGAACTTCCTTGAAGTAATGATATTAGGGCTGTTTTAAAACTTTTTTTTAAACAGTTTTAATGATTGAATTTTAATGTAAGTTTCTTTTATAGTGCTTTTATTCTCTTTGTCTGTTTTGCTGAGGACAGCCCTTGGATATAGGGTCAAAATATTCATTTAAAGTTGCGTTCCACTGTCTTGTATAAAAATTTCCCTGTTGTTCTACTTATTTGTTTAGGCATGGTATTATATATAATTGGAATAAATTTCATAGTTTTGTAGATTTGAATAAATCGTTGGTTAATAACAAAATTAGACTAATGAATCACTTAATCAGTAATTATTAATTTGATTTATTTTCTGGGGTGGATGCTCCTCATTTCGTTTTATTTATTTGGTTATTTTGATTCTATTTGGATTTTGTTTGTTGTTACCAAATGGAGAGTTGAAGAGCAATCTTTTTATTCCAGTATCTGGAGATAGTATTATTTATTTATTGTTGAGTGTATATAAACCCACACACAAGTTATTCTCACTGTGGGTCATTACTTTGATAGTTTTGTCAAAACATTTTTTATTGATTAATAAAGAACTTGAACTTGAACACCATTAGGCTCAGTAAAAGTAGTAGTTGTAACAGTAGCTATAGTTGCAATAGTGGTAACATGCATATAGTATATTGTGGTTGGTTAAGCATCCTGATCAACATTCCCTGAAAGTATCACCTTAATACTCTAAACTGTTCCTAAAATATTGTTAATATGCCCTTTTGAAACCTTGCATGCATATTAACTTAACTAACTTACAGGAACAGTGCCTCTTACTAGGATATCATATCCTGTTGTGGCACTCCCTAATCTTGGCTCAACATCAGTGCACAAAGTCATCACTTTTGTATGTTATTATGAAGAAACACTTCTTTCTGTAGATGCTTTTCAAGATGGTTTTTGAAGCTGTTTAGAGTTGGTGCCAATACTACTTCTTTGGGTAATGAGTTCCAGTCTTTAACTGCTCTAACTGACCAGAAAGAAGATCTCTGTCTAGTTGATGCTGTTTGTTTCTGGATTTTTGCAGAATGACCCCTAGTATAGACATTAGTCTGACTACAGAAGAATTTGTTGAACTTGGTTTTATCTAGATCCTTTTTCAATTTAAAAATCTGGATCATGTCCCCTCTTTTTCTTCTATAGTTTAGGCTTGGCAGCTTCATTTGTTTCAGGTGCTCTTCATATGTCATTTCTTTTAGTCCAGGGAGTTGTTTAGTGGCATGTCTCTACACTTTTTCGATTTTGATAGTATTGCCAATGTATGAGGGGCCTCAGACTATGTTTCCATACTCAATGGTTGGTTGTACAAGGGCTTTGTAGAGTCTGGTGAAGGTTTTAATGTCTAAATGCCTGAAAGACTGCCTGATTGGACCAGCCTGCTTGCCTTATTTGCAATGTGATCTGTGTGTTGGTGGAATTTTAGCCCTGAGTCTATAAAGATCCCCAAGTCTCTTTCACAATCAGTGTGTGATATGACTGAGACAGTGTTTGTTCTTGCTAATGTGAGGGTGTCATTGATGTTTTTTGGCTTGGGTCCAATCCATATTCCTATTCAACATGTTAATGTTGCTCTGCAGGATGGTTACATCTTCTTGTTTTGCCACTGGCCTGAAGAGCTTTGTGTCATCTGCAAAGAGCTTGACGTGGCTGGTGATACCCTCAGTTATGTTATTTATATGGAGGATGAAGAGTAGTGGCCCTATTACGCTCCCCTGGACAATGCCACTTGGTACACTAGCTTTTGATGACAATGTGTCTTCCACTTTAACAATCTGGCTATGGTCAAGTAGAAAGGAAGATATCCACAAAATCATCTGCTCACTTATACCAAAGATAAAAAGTCATGAGAGTAGGGTGCTATTGGGGACTTTGTCAAAGGTCTTTTCTACATCAAACAGAACCACCAGAATACTCAGGCCACTTTCCAGGGCTGTTGTCTGCTTGTCCAAAACTTCCAGGAGCTGATTTGGGTAGTTGCTTCTTGGCATGAAGCCAAACTGTTCTGCATTAATCAGTTTAATTTCAGATACAAAATTCATAATCTTGTTGCAGCCTAATTTTCCATAATCTCAGAGATCTGGGAAGTTAGGTTTATTGGCCTGTAGTTGGAGGCACTGCATTTTCCCCCTTCTTGTGTATGGGCACAACATTAGCTTGTTTGCATTTAGCTGGGACTATACCATGCTTTAGGGATGTATCAAACAGGTGAGTAAGTGGCTCTGCAAGCAGCAATCTTCAGCCACCTGGCTGCTATACCATCAGGTCTGCGTGAATTGTTTGGATCTATTTCCTTGAGTAGTTTGAGTACGTCACCTTGCCCAACCTTGGTTTCCTTAATCTTGGGTCAATTTGCTGGACTTATAGGATGGTCAGTAGTAGTGCTGGCTTCTGGGGATTTTGTAGTGTAAACTGAGCTGAAGAACTGGCTCAGTACTTCTGCTTTTTCAGCTGGGGTGATGGCTTTATTGCCATTCTCTTGCTTCAGGTCAGGGATTCCAGTTCTACTAGTGAGCTTTTTGTTGACATGTTTCTAAGAAATTTTTAAGTTGGAATTTTGCCTTGCTGGCAACATACTGTTCCTGCTCCTTTTCAACTTTCTGGATTCACTGCCGACTTTATTGCTAGCTTGTTAATATGCTTTTTCATTCTCCTTGCTCCTGAATTTGACCAATTTCTTAAACTTCCTTTGATTAATGTTAATCAGTCGCTTCATATTGGGGTCTAATTTTGGTAGAGTTTTGGGGACTGTTTTCTCACTATTGACTGAGCAGCAACCAACTGCTGTTTTGATGTCAGTGACTAGTTGTAGCTGATTGTTTACATCATCTTGGAGCTTCATGCATTCCCAGTCTACACTTTGCATCATGCTCTTGTACTTAGCTGTATCTAACCTGGTTATGGTCTTCTTTGTATATTTATTTGGCTTTGCTGAGTTTAGTCTAATCTCTGCTGCAATGGTCACTTCTCCCCAGGGGTGCTGTGACTGCTATTTCAATAATTGTCTCAGGCTGGTTGGTTAGGAACAAATCTAGAATATTTTATTTTTGTCCATCTCTAGAATGTGTTGGCTCTTGGATTAGTTGGGACAGGTGGCACTCATTTAGCACATCTTTAAAGAGATGGGTGTCCACATCTGCAGCAGTCCATGTTAATTCTGGCAGATTAAAGTCACCCACAATGTACACTGCTTGTTCTGGGATTTCTGCTTGCCTGGTCAATTCTGCTCTTATTTCCTCAATGGCAAGCTTCTTTCTATCAGCCCCTCCAGATGGTGAGCAGTAGACACAACACACTGTGAAACTGTTATTTCCTGTTGCTATATTTACAGTAACAAATTCAGCACTGGATATGGTTTGATGGTGTACTGAGCATGATTCCACTAAGAGATATTTGGCTGTGTATATGGCAACACCCCTGCTGGTTGCTTTGGGATTACTTATCAGGTTGTAGCTGTCTATCTGGATCTCACATTGCTCAATTGGTTTGCCGTTTTTGGGGTTTACTTCAGTAATACAAATTACATCAGGAAACAAACTTGCTACAGTTAACTTAAGCTCTGTCATTTTAGGAAGCAACTGGTCAGCATTACAATATATTTTAAAAAATGTATTGTTTGTTTTAGTTTAAACTCCCCCTGAATATTCTCTGAAAATTTTACCCTAATATCATTAGCCTTTCTATTTGCAATAATTGAAGTAATTTTAACATGTACATAGTGCCTTTTGGTAAATTCAAAATTGAATTTACCATTACTTTTGGTAACTTCTTTCCATGTATTTCCAATTTTTCTATCACATTTTTCAATATTTGTGTCTATTCTCTAAGTCTTGAAAATCGTTTATAAACAAACGCCCCAGTGCCATATAACTAATCTAACATAACTTCACCTAATTTATCAGTATTTGCCTATTAATATGTTTTTTGGTAGATGGCACTGATGGTGTTTAACTTTGATATGTAGATTATTTGAAAATGGATGAATGTAGTCAAAACCATGTTTATTTTTCAGAATTTTGTTAAAAAAAATTGTACAACAGTGAAAGAAGTGTTGATAAAGGTTTCTCCCCTTGCAAAATATGTTAACTAGGATTATTCTGCATATTATGAAGTAAGAACTGTTTTCTTAACATGTTTCCCTATGTAGTGGATCAACCTTAGACTTATACCCTGTCTCAGCATTCCTTGAAATTTTCACCTTAACACTCTTATCTTTGTTAGCAGTTATTGTAATAGCAGTAGTAAAAGTAGTAGCAGTAGTAGTAGCCTGCAAATATTGTGTTTTTTTTTTAGTTCTACACCCCCCAAGTCAGTTCAAATTTGTGTACTGAATTTCTGTACTTTGAGGTGGTAGACCATTTCACAAGTGAAATGGACTGATATTTCATGCAAAATATGCCTCTGCTCAATGTTTTATCTGCCTTTGGTCCTTCAAGTTCTGATTTTCTCAAATTTTTGAAAGTTGAAAGGGTAAGATGTCATTATCAAGTGGTTCTTCTTATTGATTTCTATGCCCTAGAATCCCAGCTTTATTGTGCAAAGTTGCATCTTCAAAATTTGATGCTTTAAAACTGGATCTTCTCCAAGCTATCCAAATTTTATTTAACCTCCCAATTGCCGAATCTGCAGTGCTAAAACTGATGAAGATAGTTACTACTTTGCCTATGACCACTGCCAGGAATGGACAATTCTTCTTGACATGAGGGTATGTGAAGGATTATCTACAATCAGCATTGGGAAATAACAGACTCAGTGATTTCATGATCATGGCTGTCCAAAAAGGAGGAGGTTGAGAAACCGGATTTGGTTTGGTTAGTCTATAACCTCTCCAACCAGCAAAGTCGCTGCTACCCCCTGTTCTAGGTATACTTGCTCAATCTTGTGCTGTTTTTTCTATCTTCATTAAAAAAAAAAATGGAAAAAAAATCCTTGCCCTGTCCCCTAAATATTCGTGAATTGACGCCATTGAAAAATAAATGATATTTAATTGTATATACATGAATCAATAAATCCTCAAATGAGTAAAAAATAACCTGAAAACTCAAGTTGAACATAAAATGAACAGAAATTACTATAAGCAGAAGCCTGGCTTCTCCCCTCCCCTCATATTTGTAAAATTTTGAAAGTATTATGTTTTATTGAAAAATATATGTATTTTGAACAGTGTAGTTTAATGTCTCAAAACATCAACAAAAATAAAAAGTATAATAAAATTACTGTAATGATCAAGAAGACTGGAAAGAACTAATAAAAATAAACTGAATGTTAAGAATATAAATGTATTTTATGTTGAAAGTCTCAAATAGTCAAAATTTAAGATTTTATTTAATAATATTTTTTCGTTCTTGAGTGTTATATGATAAACAAAAAAAAATTGACGTATACTTGGTTTCAGCCATATATATATATATATTTTTTTTTTACCATATATTTTTTTTTACATATATTTGGAAATGATGCAATACACTTTAGAAGATTGTGGGTCAGGGAAAGTGGGTTGATAGTAGCCAAACTCTTGTTTGTGGTAATTTCTGTTTGTTTTAAGCTTAACTTGAGTATTCTTTCTAATTTCTTCTCATTTTAGGATTTATTACTTTATCTATGTGTATCAGCATCAATTGTCTTTTATGTTTGATATGATTGTTTATTTTAATTTGTGTTTGTTTAGGCTTCATATATTCTTGTATAGTAATTTCTAGTCATTTAAACTTTGAATTAGTGTAGGATTTTATATTTGATTGCCTTAGTTTTTAATATGAATCTTTAGTTGTTTTTTTGTTGTTTTTTTTCTTTGAAAGTTTATTTTTCTTTGTTGTTGACTTCCAGGGTTTTGTTATTGGTTACTATTATAAATATTTCCCCCATTATTTGGTGTTGGCTTAAGAACTAAAATATCAGGTTCTTATTTAAATTTATAAGTTGCAAAAGGCAACCCAAGCATATAGTGCTTTTTTGGACGTAAAATTCAAATTCAACGATAATGCTGTGATAGTAATGGGTTTAAAATAAAATTCTATTCTATTCATTGTGCAATGCTATAGTGTTGCCTCTGAACAGAGGCAATGCTATAGCGTTGACTATAGTAAAGGCCATACGGCTCTAATGTTATATTATTATTTATTTATTTTTATTTTTTTCCCAGAGGCACTTCATATGGAAAGGATCGTCGTAGAAACTTCAAAGTGGACTCATTCGATTGGAAATCGAGAGTTCTAGTTCTTTTTAATAGTCGAAAGTGATTGGAGGGCAACTAGCCCCCCACGTCCATCATTCCCCCAAACACATCCAATCAAAATTTTGAGATAGCCATTTTGTTCAGCGTAGTTGATTTCCAGATATAAAACTTGTTTTTTAGGAGGACACTCCCCCACAACCCTCGGGGCAGGGTTTTAAGTTATGCCCTGGGGGCATATAAGGTTTTTATAGAAGGCGTTTGTCATAGAAACTTCAAAAAAGGCTCATTTGATTGAAAATTCAAAGGGCTTGTGCCCTTTTTAATAGTCGAAAGTGATTGGAGGGCAACTAACCCCCCTCTCATGCCCACCTTTTCCCCGAACACATTCAATGAAAATTTTGAGACAGCCATTTTATTAAACGTAGTTTTAAGTTCTGGAAATTAGGTCTTTGAGGATGACAACTCCCCCACAACCCTCAGGGCAAGGGTTGTAAGTTATGCCCTGGGGGTATATAAGGTTTTGTATAGACAACGTTGTCGTAGAAACTTCAGAAAGGGTTCATTCGATTAGAAATTTAAATGGCTAGTTCCCTTTTTAATAGTCGAAAGTGATTCTAAGGCAACTGACACCCCTTTCTGGCCCACCATTTCCCCAAACAAATCCAATTAAAATTTTGATATAGCCATTTTGTTCAACGAAGTTGATAGTGCTGAAAATTATATGTTTGAGCAGGACGCTCCCCCCACAGCCTTCAGGGGCAAGGGTTATAAGTTATGCCCTGGGGGCATATATGGTTCTTATGGAAGAAATGCTCATATAAACTTCAAAGAGGGCTCATGATTGGAAATTGAAAGTTCTAGTTCACTTTTTAAGTGTCAAAAGATATTGGAGGGTAGCCAGTCCCCCCCCAAACCTTTTTTTCCCAAATGCATCCAATAAAACTTTTAAGATAGCTATTTTGTTAAAAATAGTTCAAAGATCATATAACAAAAATTCTGGTGTTGACACAACCCCACAGGACCCGGGGGTAGGTATTGTAAGTTATGTCCTGGGGGCATATATGGGTCTTATGGAAGGGATGCTCTTATTAACTTCAAAGAGGGCTCATTTGATTGGAAATTGAAAGTTCTAGTTCACTTTTTAAGAGTAAAAAGAGATTTGAGGGCACATCCCCCCCCTCCACGCCCTTTTTTCCTCAAACCCATCCGATAAGAACTTTGAGATACCTTTTTTTTAAGTAGTTCAAAGACCATATAACGAAAACTCAAGGGTCAACACAGCCCCCCAGGGCCCAAGGGCAGGTGTTGTAAGTTATGTGCCCTGGGGGAATATATGGTTCTTATTGAAGGGATGCTCGTAAAAAATTCAGAGATGGCTTATTTGATTGGAAATTGAAGGTTCTAGTTCAGCTTTTTAGAGTCAAAAGAGATTGGAGGGCAGCTAGCCCCCCACGCCCCTTTTTCCCCAAATGCATCCAGTAAAAATTTGAGATAGCCATTAAGTTAAAAATTGCTCAAAAGTCAGGTTAAAAAATCTCAGGTGTCGTCACAACCCCCCAGGGCCCGGGGACAGGCGTTGTAACGTATGCCCTGGGGCATATATTGTTCGTATGAAAGGGATGCTCGTATAAACTTCAGAGAAGGCTCATTTGATTGCATATTGAAAGTTCGAGCTCACATTTTAATAGTCAAAAGAGATCCGAGGGCAGCTAGCCCCCCACGCCTTCTTTCTCAAACCCCATCTGATGAAAATTTTGAGATAGACATTTGGTCAAAAATAGTTCAAAGGTCGGATAAGAAAACATCCGGTGTCAGTAAAACCCCCCAGGGCACAGGGGAAGGCGTTCTAAGTTATGCCCTAAGGGCATGTATGGTTCTTATGAAAGGGATGCTCGTATAAACTTCAGAGGGGGCTCATTTCATTGGAAATTGAAAGTTCTAGTTCAGTTTTTAAGAGTCAAGAGAGTTAAACTAGCCCCCCCCCCACGCTCTTTTTTCCCCAAACCCATCACCTACAAATTTGAGATAGCAAGTGTTTTGGAAATTGTTCAAAAATTAGATAACAAAATCTCCCCCCAGAGCCCAGGGGATAGGCGTTGTAAGTGTTGTCCTGGGGACGTATATGGTTCTTATGAAAGGGATGCTCGTATAAACTTCAGAGGGGGCTCATTTCATTGGAAATTGAAAGTTCTAGTTCAGTTTTTAAGAGTCAAAAGATATCCGAGGGCAACTAGCCCCCCCCCCCACACACACACCCTTTTTTCCCCAAGACCATCCGATAAAATTTTTATAATAGCCATTTCATTAAAAATAGTTCAAAGGTCAGATAAGAAAAATTCCTGTGTCGACGGAACCCGCCAGGGCCCGGAGGCAGGCGTTATGAGTAATGCTTTGGGGGCATATATAGTTCTAATGGAAGGGATGCTCGTATAAACGTCGGAGAGGGCTCATTTGATTGGAAATTGAAAGTTCTTGTTCACTTTTTAAGAGTCAAAAGAGATCGGAGGGCAAATAGCCCCCCCCCCTCCTCCTCCACACCCTAAATACACCAGATAAAAATTTTGAGATAGACATTTTGTTAAAAATAGTTCAAAGTTCTGATAACAAAAACTCCGGTGTCGAAACAGCCCCCAGGGCCCGGGAGTAGGCGTTGTAAGTTATGCCCTGGGGGCATATATGGTTGCTATGGAAGGGATGCTCGTATAAACTTCCTAGAGGGCTCATTTGATTGGAAAATGAAAGTTGTAATTAACTTTTTAAGAGTCAAAGGTGATTGGAGGGCAGCAAGCCTCCCCCCACACTCCATTTATTTTTTTCCCAGAGGCACTTCATATAGAAGGGGTCGTCATATAAACTTCCAAGGGGGCTCATTCGATTGGAAATCGAGAGTTCTAATGCCCTTTTTAAGAGTCAAAAGTGATCAGAGGGCAACTGCCCCCCCCAAGCCCTTTTTCCTCAAATACATCTGATAAAAATTTGAGGTGCCCATTCTGTTTAAAATAGTTCAAAGATCATATAACAAAAACTGCTTTACGTATGGTCATTTCGTTAAAAATAGTTCAAAGGTTAGATAAGAAAAACTCCGGTGTCGACACCCCCCCCCCCAGGGCCGGGGCAGGCGTTGTAAATTTTGCTCTGCGGGCATATATGGTTCCTGTGGAAGGTATGCTCGTATGAACTTCAGGGAGGGTTCATTTGAATGGAAATTATAAGTTGTAGTTCATTTTCTCAGAGTGAAAAAAGATCGGAGGGCAACTAGCCCCTCCCGACCTCCGTGCCTTTGGGTGTATCAGATGGATAAACCCATCCGATATAAATTTCAGGTGACCATTTTGTTAAAAATAGTTCAACCATCAGATATTAAAACTCCAGGGTCGACACAACCCCTCCCCCCCCCAGGGCCCAGGGACAGGCGTTGTAAGTTATACTCTGGGGATATATATGGTTCTTATAGAAGGGATACTCGTATAAACTTCAGAGAGGGCTCATTTTATTGGAAATAGAAAGTTCTAGTTCATTTTTAAAGAGTCAAAAGAGACCGAAGCTTAATATAGTCCCCCCACGCCCTTTTTCCCCAAACCCATCCGATAAAAATTTTGAGATTTTGTTAAAAATTTGTTAAAAATTTGAAATTTTGTTAAAAATAGTTCAAACATCAGATAATAAAAACTACAAGGTTTACACAAACCCATTTTTTCACTTTGATATTGTTACTTTGATATCAGTTTTGATACTTTTATGAATATTTGATTTTTTTTTAAGTTTGATTTTGAAATAAGGAATTTTTAAAAATTTGAATTTTTTTGCAATCAAAAACGAACAAAAATTAATTAAAAAAAAACTTTCCGAAAAACAAGTTTTTCAAAGAAAAGTAAAGGCCATTTTAGAATTAAGCTCACAGATACAAATACCTTTTAAATTCAAACTCAAAACGATCAGAAATTACTATTAAGGAATAAATGAAATACAAAACGAACAGAAATTAAATAAACAATCATAGCAAAAACATGCAACAAGTAATACTATAAATGAATAAATAAATCTTAAAGCGAGTAATGCTTAGATTGAATATGAAAATCAAGCTTAAGACGAAAAAAATATATTTTCCTGTTGAAGTACAAATGAAACTTAAAACCAACAGAAATTAAATAAACAATCAATGCAACAAACATACAATAGATATTAATGTAAATTAATAAATGAATCTTAAAACGAGTGAAACTTGAATTGAATATGCAAATCAAGCTTGAAACGAACAAAAATCACCACAACCAAGAGTTTGGGTATGACCTCCTTCTCTCACTAAAAGTCTAAAACCTACTGCGTCATTGGCGCTTTACCGAAAACTATATGCGTCTTGAACAGTCTTGGAAAGTATAAACAACATCAAATTGAATATTTGATGTATAATGATGTTAATTGTTGAAAGATCCATCAGTTTGAGAATTTATTTCACTGTAATTGTATTTTTATTTTCAATTCTGTAAGAACTGGAAAAGAAAATATTTTTAATATAATCCGTTTTCAGTTAAGCGCCAATGACGCAGTAGGCTTTTGGTTTTTATTTACAGTTAGGAAAGGAAGCAGTATCCAAACACTTGTTTGTAGTGAAAGTATATTCGTCTTAAACAACTTTAAAAAGAGCTAATAAGTTAAACTGAATATTTGATGTATAATAATATTGATTGGTGAAAGCTCATCAGTTCAAAATGTTACTGTAATTTTAATGTTTATTTTCAATATTAAGTACAAAAGAAAATATTTGTCATAAAATCGGTTTTCAGTAAAGCGCCAATGACGCAATAGGTCTTAGACTTTTGCAATGAGAGAAGGAAGTCATACCCAAACTCTTGATTGTGGTGATTTTTGTTCGTTTTAAGCTTGATTTGCATATTCAATTTAAGTTTCACTCGTTTTAAGATTTATTTATTAATTTACATCAATATCTATTGTATGTTTGTTTGCATAGATTGTTTATTTAATTTCTGTTCGTTTTAAGTTTCATTTGTACTTCAATAGGAAAAAAAAATTTTCGTCTTAAGCTTGATTTTCATATTCAATCTAAGCATTACTCGCTTTAAGATCTATTTCTTCATTTATATTATTACTTGTTGTATGTTTTTGCTATGATTGTTTATCTAATTTCTGTTCGTTTTAGGTTTCATTTATTCTTTAATAGTAAGTTGTGGCCGTTTTGAGTTTGAAATTTAAAAGTTATTTGTATCTGCTGAGCTTAAGTTTAAAATGGCCTTTAGTTTTCTTTGAAAAACTTATTTTTCGGAAAGTTTTTTTTAAATTAATTACATTAAAAACAATCATTGCATAAATTTCATGTAATTTGAAATCAAAGTTTGGAAGGGTTCTTTAACTAAGCTTTTGATTCACTGGCGGTTTCTAGATAATTTACTCAAAAGAAGCCTCTTGGGAGAACGTTCAAAAGATCATATACGGAAAAAAAGAAATGGAAATGGGAGAATTTGGTGAAAATGGAAAGAGAGAATAATCAAGAGAACATCAGAAACATTTCTCAGCTCTTTTTATTTCTGACTCAAACTCTTTTATTTGTGACTTTGATAATGGTGTTTTCTTGGTTTTATTTGGAAAAGATGTCATTCTGACAACTTGGATGCACATGATAACTTTTTATTCAAACTTAATACCTTAATTGTTCTTGAGATATTTCGCCTACGCCCTTTCACAACCTGGATGTACATAGTCTCTTTTTATTCAACTTAACGTTTCTCACAACGTCCTGTGAAGGTTCCAACTTAGCACCTTTAGCACTTCCTAGATATATAACAAATAAGCCCTTTTGATAACTTAGATCCTTCAACTCTTCTGATTTAATTCAATACTAGTAGTAGTTGCAGTCACAGTTAGTTCCAGTTGCAGGTAGTCGTGGTCTCACAGTCGTAATTAGTTGCAGTCACAGTCAAAATTAGTCGCAGTTGCAAGTAGTTCTTGTAATGATAGAAGTTGTACTAGTAGCCTTGAAAGTTTCAAGCTAATACCCGTAGCTTTTCCTAAGATATGGCAGGTGTACCATCCAAGAGCTTTGAAGAGGGCGGCATCCCTGGGGACGTGGTACCTTAGAATAGAATACGATTTATTGGCTAAAATAGCACAAAAATTAGCATAAGAACGCCAGAATAATTGCAATGATAAAATAGATATTACGGAATAAACATAAAACAAAAAGATAAATCAATTATTAAAATGAGAAACAAAATAGGGTACGAAAACTTTTTGTACAACATGGTCAACATTTGTCAAGTTGGTCAAGACGCAAGTCAAGTTGGGTATTTGGAGCTCTACAAGCGTTGAGTCTTGTATTTGGAAGGATTGGTAGATTTTCTTTCGCTGATGGGGGGGGGGGACGTTGATGATAGTCAGAACTTGGTCACTGTGACCAAAGTTCATTGTAAGGATATGACGTTGTGATTCCAATGTAGTAAGTTCAAGTTTAGCCAAACCTTTGTCATATGTAGTATAAGACGTCCCCAGTACAATTTTTATTGCTCTTTTTTGAATACTTTTTGAATACTGGTCAACCCAGGGTGCCAGACAGGGCAGGTATATTCAAGACAGGGTCTTATATAAGAACAATAAATAACCTTTATATTATTTTTATTAAAATGGCTATATACAAGGTTTTGGGGGGAGGGGTTGGCTGCCCTCCGAATACTTTCAACTCTTAAGAAAGACACAAGAATTTTTAATTTCAAATCGAATGAGCCCCCTGTGAAGTTTCTACAATCAGCCCTTTCATGTGAAGTGGCTCTGGGGAAAATAATTAATTATTAGAACGTTGAAGATTTAGGGACCATTACTACGGGCAAGAATTTGCAGTGTGCAATTGGAGGGCCCTGAGTGAAGCGTTGGGGTCCCAGATCCCATTCTCTTCTCTACTTCATGTATATAGATATGGTTTGCCTTTTTCACTCACAATTATTGCTGGAATTGTTGTGAATGATTAAATATAAATCATTATAAACAAATTGTTTTAATAAAATAAATTACAATTCCATTGGCCAGTGCTTATTATTTGTTTGTTGTTTTTTTATATTTTATATGCCCCACTTATTTTATTTTATTTTCTCTATACTCTTCAATTTTGGAGGTTAATAAAATGTTTGAATTTGAATTATATGTATATGAGCTGGATTGTAAAAATTCAACTCATATGTATACCTACATATAAAAGCTTTACTGGAAGCACACAGCTTTTGTACTGCTATTTCTCCTGTTGTGGCCACTTCTGCCTCAACTAATCCTAGAATAACGACTTCCTCCTAGTGTGAATACAACAACCACTAACGTGGCTCAAACTCTTGCCGATAATGTCCTATTACAACAGCTACTAGCAACACTACTTTTACCATTAGATAGATTAATTTAAAAAAAAAACATGTTCCCATAAAATAAGTTTTTCAAAGAAGAGTAAAGTGCTCCATTAAACCAAAATTGAGCTAAAAGGGAATCAACTAATCTATCAAGCGTATAGCTACCACAAATCAGCATCAATAAACGAATGAAACCCAAAACGAACAGAAATTAAAATTAAAAACTGGTTCAAACTCAAAATGAGCAGAAATTAACATGAGTAGGGCTCATAACTTCTATGTCTTCTCAAGGCCAGAACATAATTTGCACTTTACTGAAAAAAAATACAAATGAATATGTATTGTCAGTGTAATATACATATGCTGATGTTTATTCCTGAAAATCTTAATAATTTTTTATTTATTAGAGTTATAAAAGTGAAAAATATAAATTTTTTTTCAGTAAAGTGCAAATTATACTCTGGTCTTGAGAAAGTATAGGGGCTGTCAGCTCTATTCATGTTATTTTCTGCTTGTTTTGAGTTTGACTTGGTTATTTATTGTAATTTCAGTTCGTTCTGGGTTTCATTTATTTATTGATGCTGACTTGTGGTAATTTTACGTTGGTAGATTATTTGATTCTATTTTTACTAATTTTTGGTTTAATGGAGTTCTTTACTTTTCTTTGAAATATTTATTTTGTGGAAATTTTTTTAATTGATTTCTGTTTGTTTTATATGGACAGTCTTTTTCAGAGAAAAAGAAAATAATTGTTCAAATCTTTTTGCTTTTTTCGTTAAGAATTTATAGTTTAGCCTGCTATTTGTATGCTGGAAAAACTTTTTTAACAGTTTTTAGATATATACACCCTTTTGAAAATCTTAACACAAATAGTAGTGTTTAATTTAGTTCAATACCTCCTCTTGTTGACCTGAAAAATTAAACTTAATACCATTCCCAAAAAAATTATATCTATGCTCTTTGACAGCCGGGATGCGCTTAAGCTCTTTTGACTTAGTTAAATTTTAAGAGCAGAAGTTGTAATAGGAATAGCCCCGAAAGTTTGAACCTAATACTCTCAATCGTTCTTTGAATATTGCTGAAATGTCTTATCGGCAACCAGTATACACACATTGCGTTTTGATTTAATTTTAAAGCAACATTTAGTTTTTAAGCATAATGGGCAAATTGCATAACTGCGGGAGGGGAGGGGGTTGACCTACCCAAGAGATATAGTTGCTAGACAGTTCAGCTATGCTGAATAAATTGGCTGTTTTAAAATTTGATTGTAAGTTTTAGGAAAATTTACAACGTATGTGGGCATAGTGTGTTTTAGTTTATTTCAATACAGTTTCAATATTGCCCAACATTTTCGCCTTAATACCCTGTGCGTATTGTCAAAAGGACATATACAGAAGAATATACAGGTTATCAAAAGGACATATCAATAATGTCATAGCAATGGCTAATTATATGAAGTTGAGTACTAATGCTACTGCTGTGACCACTATTAAAACTATGCTTAAGAGTATGAAGGTGAAATTTTCAGAGAATGTTTAAGGGGGAAGGTAAACGGAATCACAACACGCCATCCATATGCAGGTTGTCAAAACGGCATATCAGCAATATCTTAGGGACAGTTTTGTGTGTGAAATTAAAACTTACAAGGCTTGTTGTGGGGAATGTTGAACAAACCAAAAGACAATATTTGTATCATAATACTACTGCTTCAACTCCTATAACTACTACTAATTCAATTCAATTTATTCGAATAATACTGCTACTATTATTATTACTGCTACTTCACTGCTGCTACTATAACTTCTGGTGCAACTACTACTGCTACTAAAGCTAAGGGATAAGGCAAAGTAAAGCTACTAAAGCTTTACTTGCCCCTGGACTCCGGGGGGTTGTTTCAACCCTGGAGGTATTCTTATATGTTCTTTGGACTGTTTTGAACAACATGGCTATCTCAATTTCAATCAGATGCGTATGGTGTAAAGAAAGATAGTTGAGGGAAGGGGCTAGTTGACCTTCATCACTCTTGACTCTTAAAAGGGAGCTAGAACCTCCAATCTTCAACCAGATGATCCTCCTCTAAAGTTTACACAATCACCCCTTCCATAAAAACCTTAAATGCCTCCCAGGGCATAACTTACAACCCTTGCCCCAAGCATCTTAGGCAGTTACGTGTTCTCCAGAATGGGGCTATCAGGATTCTTTCTAATAATGATTCTCGTTCTTTGGTAAGGGATCTGTGTAAGAGTTTACATATATTACCGATCCTGGTCTATTTGAGTTCTATAGAGCACAGTTAATGTTTGATATTTTGAATAATTTAGCACCGGATTGTCTGCATAATATCTTTTGTTACGTTTCTGAACGTCATCAATATGGTGCTCGTAACACAGGTATGATTCAACGACCAAGGAAACCATCGACTCGGTCTGGCTTCTCGCTCATACACCAGCTTCCGTTAACATGCGAAAGACTACCAGGTGAGATTCTAGACCAGATGGTTAGAGTCGATTTCCATAGGCTGTTAAGGGGCCATTGTGTTGGTTGTACAAGAAATGGCTCTCTCCAAATTTAAATTGGATGCATTTCGGTAAAATACGACTTGTAAGGGGGGAGGGCTGCCCTCTGATCACTTTAACTCTTAAAAAGGGCAGTGGAACTTCTGATTACCAATCCAGTGAGCGCCCTCCTAAGTTTATACAATCGCCATTTCTCTAAAAATCTGATATGCCCCCAGGTCATATAAGATACAACTCATAACTTACAATCCTTGCCTTGAGGGCTGTAGGAGGGTGGGGTTTTCCTCAAAGACTCGATTTTCGGATCTTTCAACTACTCTGAACAAAATGGCTATCTCAAAATTTTGATTGAATGTGTTCGGGGAAATGATGAGAGTGGAGGGGGGCTATTTTCCCTCCTATCACTTTTGACTATTAAAAAGAGCCCTAGCTCTTGCAATTTCCAAAAGTATGTGCAGGTGATAATTCTGAAAGTGTTAGGTAGCTTTTCACTTTTTAAAGGTAAATACTTGAATGTAATAAAATTGTCTTATTTATGCTATAATAATAATATAATATAATATATATTGAAAACCCGTCGTATACAATAAATGTACAATGACAGAGTATACAAAAATACGAAAAGAGGAAACAAAAAGTTAATATACTAAGGAACAAAAAATAATAACAACAAAAGCAACAACTTCTTAAATAATATACAAAATAGTACGAAAAGTGGAAACAGAAAGATAACATACTCAAAGATTACAGCAGAAACAACAACTTCTTCAAAAATAGCAACAAAGACAACAACTTTGGAAAGGAGAAAAAAAAAGTGAAACAAGAGGGAAAATTAAACAAGCAAACTCGGGCTTTAGAATTGCTGGTTTTGTTTTTTGCCGGCTAATAAGTGTCTCAACAGCAAGATTTGGGTCCGCTAGGTTAGTAGAGAGGGGGGTCCGACTCCTGTCCCTCACCCCTGCTGCCATCTACAATTTAGTTTAATGCTGACGGGACATAATTTATTCAAGGATTATCGATCGAGTCTAATGAGGGGGGTGTGTCAAGCTCAATCGATCTGTTGTTGTTCGGCCACGTGCGAATGACATGCGGGGTGATTTACATAATCGATGGGGGAATTATTGATTCACGAGCGTGGGGAATTATGAAACAATAAGGCTTCTTTAATCTTAGGTCTGTGGGATATACGTTCATTAGGTCAGAGAGAAAAATTAATATTCTATTTTTAAATAGGGCTTCACGAAGGGGGAATTAAGAAACATTAAGGCTTCTTTAATCTTAGGTCTGAGGGATATACGTTCTTTAGGTCAGAGAGAAAAATTAATATTCTATTTTTAAATAGGGCTTCATCGATCTTTACATAATCGGTGGGGAAATTATTGGTTCACGAAGGGGAGAATTAAGAAACATTAAGGCTTCTTTAATCTTAGGTCTGTGGGATAAACGTTCTTTAGGTCAGAGAGAAAAATTAATATTCTATTTTTAAATAGGGCTTCATTGATCTTTAATGTCAGGAATCATAAATGACATCACTTGTTATCTTGGAATTATGCGGGAGTCTAAAGAGATAGAAATTCTATTTTTAAATACGGCTTCACGGAGCTTTAAGTCGGAGAGGTAAATTGATATTCTAACGTAACCATAATAGTTTAGCTAGGAAAATTTATGAGATGAAGAGATTAACGTAGGAAAGGGTTTCCTAGAAATTTGAAATGCATTAGCGCAGAGATGCCAAACAAAAGGAACACACAGAAATTACTTTTAGGGATTATTTGGGCGAAACGGTTTTAGACAGTTTATGGAATTATTTCGGCGAAACCGTTAGAGACGTTGATTTAAAAGATGATTTAAAAGATGATTTTTGAGTGTGGTCGTTATAATACACAAGTTCCATTGAACAGTGTCGTGAGGTCCTCTACCCCAACCCCCAAAGGACCCCGATCGCCATACCCCGATCCAAAGGGTTCCAATCCCCATACCCCAATCCAGAAGGAACCCCCCGGTCCCCAAAGGTTCCCAGGGCTCCCACCGGCCCCCAGACCCTCAAAGACCCTCACCCGGTCCCCAAAGGTCCACCGGGCTCCCAAAGGGACCCCGGACCCCCAAAGGGCCCCCAAGACCCCAAAGGTCCTCCCCCGGTCCTCAAAGGTCCCCCGGGACTCCCAAAGGACCCCCAGGACCCCCAAAGGCCCTCACCCGGTCCCCAAAGGTCCACCAGGCTCCCAAAGGGACCCCCGGACCCCCAAAGGGCCCCCCGGGCCCCAAAGGTCCCCCCGGTCATCAAGGGTCCCCCAGACCCCCAACGGACCCACCGGGCCCCCCCAAAGGGCCCCCTCCCCCCCTTTTGGCCCCAAAGGGCCCCTCCCTCTTCCTCCCTATCCTCCCCCCTCCTCACAGCCCCCGCCCCTCCCTCCTCCTCCCCTCCCTCCTCCTCCCCTCCCTCCTCCTCCCTCCTCCTCCACCCTCCTCCCCTCCTCCCCCTCCCCTCCCCTCCCCTCCTCCCCTCCCCCTTCCCTCCCCCCATTTTTTATACTTTTTTGTGCATTGAGACACAGAACGACCCCCTCCACCCGGCCCCTCCCCCCTCCAAAAGTCTGATTTTTCAAAGTTCATTTTGAATTTCCTTTGTTGAAATGCAAGAGTTGGAATATTTCAGTAGTGTTTGGTTGGGGTTTTAACATGATATTTTTTTTTAACTTTTTACGTATCTTAAAATGACATGAAATATGCTTACGGCTCTACCAATCGTACTCTGTGCTTGTTCATGGACACGACGCGGCTTATCCACTGGTACTCTATGGCCGGTTATCGACACTACCGAGTTTATTGCATGCATTAAATCAGTATTTTTTACGCAGTGGAAGGATCAACACACAATTCATATCTGCAAAAAGTGAAGATGAATTATTCCACGAAAGTATGTGCACATGAAAAAATCATTGTCGTGTTGAACGCTGACAAGGAGAAATACCTGAACTATGAAACGATTGCAAGTGGAGATCTTATTGGGAATGTATGCATACGTTGTCATGGCAGTGAGGAGTTAAATTCCTTTGGTGTACCCAAGAATTTCCGTCATGCAAGTGGTGGATATGCGAGAGTAACATTACCAGAGAAATTAGTAGTCAAAGAGAATGCCAACTTAAAAATAATAGTTGATGAAGAGGGACAACTTCTAGCTAATGGTTCTGGTAGCATGTTAGCCGTTGATAGATCTTATCGCAATCATTCCGGTGTTAGCATTCGAATGAAAGCAAAAGGAAAAAGAAGACATGCATACAGCTGCATCAACATCATAAATCATATCATGTCAATGTGCCAAAACTGCTATCTATGTAAAAATAATGTGACAATAGACAGTGAAATCGCAGGCAGAATAAAAAGGACATTAGCAGACAATATCATCAATGAATATAAAGATGAATTGACGGAAAGTGAAGCGCAAGTGTACTAATAATGTATAATAATGTATTTAACATATTTTTATATCAATATTCTACATGTCCTTATTTCATTAAAAATATCTTATGCATTATTTTGTTAAGTTTTCATTATTTTTAGGGTATGCTAGAACGTCAAACGTTCAGAATATATATTAAAAAGGTCAGAGATGTAAGAAAAATAATTTTAGAGATAATGATACTACTAGCAGGCTCAATTTTTCATAGAAGATAGAAAAGTTCAAGTTCTCTTCTGAATTTTACCAAAGAATACAATTCAATTCTAATTTCACCAGAGAAAATAAAAAGCTTACTCTTCACTTTTAAGTTCACCAAGACATAAAAAATTTAAAGTTCAGTTCTAAATTTTTCCGTAGAAGATAGGAAAAGTTATACTATGATAGTGATTATTTTCCATGAAGATAAAAAGTTTCACTTTAATTCTAAATTTTCTTAAATTCAATTCCGACCTTTCTCAAAGAGTCAAATTTAAAGTTCTATTCCAAATATTTTCCCAGAACGAGAAAAGTCCCAAGACATAGAAATTTAAAGTTCACTTCTAAATTTTTCCGTAGAAGATAGGAAAAGTTATACTATGATTGAGATCATTTTCTATGAAGATAAAAAATTTCACTTTAATTCTAAATTTTCTTAAATTCAGTTCCGACTTTTCACATAGAGATGAAAAAATTTAAAGTTCTGATCCGAATTTTTCTTAGAAGATAGAAAAGTTCAAGTTCTCTTCTGAATTTTACCAAAGAACACAATTCAATTCTAATTTCACCAGAGAAAATAAAAAGCTTCCACTTCAGCTTTAAGTTCACCAAGACATAAAAAATTTAAAGTTCAGTTCTAAATTTTTCCGTAGAAGATAGGAAAAGTTTTACCACGATTGTGATTATTTTCTATGAACATAAAAAGTTTCACTTTAATTCTAAATTTTCTTAAATTCAGTTCCGGCTTTTCTCAAAGAGATGAAAAAATTTAAAGTTCTGTTCCAAATATTTTCCCAGAAGAAGAAAAGTTCAACTTCGATTCTGAGTTTTCTTAATGAAAATGAAATAAGTTATTGATCAATTCTATTTTCCAAAAATAATATAAAAATTTTCCACTACAGTTCAGATTTTTCTCAAAGACATGAAAAATTTAAAATACTTCAAATTTTTCATAGAAGATAGAAAAGTTCAAGTTCTCTTCTGAATTTTACCAAAGAACACATTTCAATTCTAATTTCTCCAGAGAAAATAAAAAGCTTCCACATCAGTTTAAGTTCACCAAGACATAAAAAATTTAAAGTTCAGTTCTAAATTTCTCCGTAGAAGATAGGAAAAGTTATACTATGATTGTGATTATTTTCCGTGAAGATAAAAAGTTTCACTTTAATTCTAAATTTTCTTAAATTCAATTCCGACCTTTCTCAAAGAGATGAAAAAAATTTAAAGTTCTATTCCAAATTTTTCATAGAAGATTGGAAAAGTTATACTTTGATCGTGAATATCCAAGTTCTCTTCTGAATTTTACCAAAGAACACAATTCAATTCTAATTTCTCCAGAGAAAATAAAAAGCTTCCACTTCAGTTTTAAGTTCGCCATGACATAAAAAAATTTAAAGTTCAATTCAAAATTTTTCCGTAGAAGATAGGAAAAGTTATACTATGATTGTGATTATTTTCCATGAAGATAAAAAGTTTCACTTTAATTCTAAATTTTCTTAAATTCAGTTCCGACTTTTCACATAGAGATGAAAAAATTTAAAGTTCTGTTCCAAATTTTTCATAGAAGATAGAAAAGTTCAAGTTCTCTTCTGAATTTTACCAAAGAACATAATTCAATTCTAATTTCTCCAGAGAAAATAAAAAGCTTCCACATCAGTTTAAGTTCACCAAGAAATAAAAAATTTAAAGTTCAGTTCTAAATTTTCCATAGAAGATAGGAAAAGTTATACTATGATTATGATTATTTTCCATGAAGATAAAAAGTTTCACTTTAATTCTAAATTTTCTTAAATTCAATTCCGACCTTTCTCAAAGAGATGAAAAAATTTAATCTTCTGAATTTTACCAACAAACACAATTCAATTCTAATTTCACCAAAGAAAATAAAAAGCTTCCACTTCAGTTTTAATTTCACCATGACATAAAAAATTTAAAGTTCTGTTCTAAATTTTTCCGTAGAAGATAGGAAAAGTTATACCATGATTGTGATTATTTTCTATGAACATAAAAAGTTTCACTTTAATTCTAAATTTTCTTAAATTCAGTTCCGACTTTTCACATAGAGATGAAAAAATTTAAAGTTCTGTTCCAAATTTTTCATAGAAGATTGGAAAAGTTATACATTGATCGTGAATATTCTTAATGAAAATGAAATAAGTTATTGATCAATTCTATTTTCCAAAAATAACATAAAAATTTTCCACTTCAGTTCAGATTTTTCCCAAAGAGATGAAAAATTTAAAATACTTCCAAATTTTTTATAGAAGATAGAAAAGTTCTCTTCTGAATTTTACCAACGAGCACAATTCAATTCTAATTTCTCCAGAGAAAATAAAAAGCTTCCACTTCAGTTTTAAGTTCACCAAGACATAAAAAATTTAAAGTTCTGTTCTAAATTTTTCCGTAGAAGATAGGAAAAGTTATACTATGATTGTGATTATTTTCCATGAAGATAAAAAAGTTTCACTTTAATTCTAAATTTTCTTAAATTCAGTTCCGACCTTTTTCAAAGAGATGAAAAATTTAAAGTTCTGTTCCAAATATTTTCCAGGAAGAAGAAAAGTTCAACTTCGATTCTGAATTTTCTTAATGAAAATGAAATAAGTTATTGATCAATTCTATTTCCCAAAATAATATAAAATTTTCCACTTCAGTTCAGATTTTTCTCAAAGAGATGAAAAATTTAAAATAATGTTCTAAATTTTTCTTAGAAGATAGAAAAGTTCAAGTTCTCTTCTGAATTTTACCATAGAATACATTTCAATTCTAATTTCACCAGAGAAAATAAAAAGCTTCCACTTCAGTTTTAAGTTCACCAAGACATAAAAAATTTAAAGTTCAGTTCTAAATTTTTCCGTAGAAGATAGGAAAAGTTATACCATGATTGTGATTATTTTCTATGAACATAAAAAGTTTCACTTTAATTCTAAATTTTCTTAAATTCAGTTCCGGCTTTTCTCAAAGAGATGGAAAAATTTAAAGTTCTGTTCCAAATATTTTCCCGGAAGAAGAAAAGTTCAACTTCGATTCTAAGTTTTCTTAATGAAAATGAAATAAGTTATTGATCAATTCTATTTTCCAAAAATAACATAAAAATTTTCCACTTCAGTTCAGATTTTTCTCAAAGAGATGAAAAATTTAAAATACTTCCAAATTTTTTATAGAAGATAGAAAAGTTCAAGTTCTCTTCTGAATTTTACCAACGAGCACAATTCAATTCTAATTTCTCCAGAGAAAATAAAAAGCTTACACTTCAGTTTTAAGTTCACCAAGACATACAAAATTTAAAGTTCTGTTCTAAATTTTACCGTAGAAGATAGGAAAAGTTATACTATGATTGTGATTATTTTCCATGAAGATAAAAAGTTTCACTTTAATTCTAAATTTTCTTAAATTCAGTTCCGACTTTTCACATAGAGATGAAAAAATTTAAAGTTCTATTCCAAATTTTTCATAGAAGATTGGAAAAGTTATACTTTGATCGTGAATATTCAAGTTCTTTTCTGAATTTTACCAAAGAACACAATTCAATTCTAATTTCTCCAGAGAAAATAAAAAGCTTCCGCTTCAGTTTTAAGTTCGCCATGACATAAAAAATTTAAAGTTCAGTTCTAAATTTTTCCATAGAAGATAGGAAAAGTTATACTATGATTGTGATTATTTCCTATGAAGATTAAAAGTTTCACTTCAATTTTAAATTTTCTCAAAGAAGTGAAGAAAAGTTCAACTTCGATTCTGAATTTTCTCAATGAAAATGAAATAAGTTATTGATCATTTCTATTTTCTCAAAATATTATAAAATTTCACACTTCAATTCAGATTTTTCTCAAAGAGATGAAAAAATTGATCAATTCTATTTTCCTAAAATAATATAAAATTTTCCACTTCAATTCAGATTTTTCTCAAAGAGATGACAAAATTTAAAATATTGTTCCAAATTTTTCATAGAAGATAGAAAAAGTTATACTTTGATTGTGAATATTCTTCATGAAGATATGGAGCATCGCTTTTATTTCTAAGTTTTCTCGAAGAAGTGCAAAATGTACAAGTTCTCCTCTGAATTTTCTTAGAGAGGAGAAAAAAAGTTAGCTCAATTCTGAAATTTACCAATGAAAATTAAAAAGCTTCCATTTCAGTTCATAATTTCTCAAAGACATAAAAATTAAAAGTTCAATCCTAAATTTTTTCCATAGAAGATAGGAATGGCTATACTATGATTGTGATTATTTACCATGAAGATAAAAAGTTTCACTCTATTTCTAATTTTTCTTAAATTCAGTTCATTCATCTAACCACCAAAAACAATAGGTTAGGTTAGGTAATAAATAAATATTAATAAATAATTAGAAACATTTCTCCATGTTTAAGTTAGGCTAGGTTAGGTTAACTTATCATGAGCGCTCATGATAAGCTAACCTAACCTAACTTAAACATTGTAAAAAGAATAAATCAGGTTAGGTTAGACTAGATTAAGTTAGGCCAGGTTAAGTTAGGTTAGGATAGGTTAGCCTACGTACGCGTGCTTAGGTTAGGTGAGAGACAGGCAAAAAGTTAGGGGTATGATTAGGTTAGGTTAGGTTAGATTAAGTTAGGTTAGGTTAAGTTAGGTTAGGCTAGGTTAGCCTACGTACGCGCGTACGTAGGCTAACCTAGCCTAACCTAACTTAACCTAACCTAACTTAATCTAACCTAACCTAACCTAATCATACCCCTAACTTTTTGCCTGTCTCTCACCTAACCTAAGCACGCGTACGTAGGCTAACCTATCCTAACCTAACTTAACCTGGCCTAACTTAATCTAGTCTAACCTAACCTGATTTATTCTTTTTACAATGTTTAAGTTAGGTTAGGTTAGCTTATCATGAGCGCTCATGATAAGTTAACCTAACCTAGCCTAACTTAAACATGGAGAAATGTTTCTAATTATTTATTAATATTTATTTATTACCTAACCTAACCTATTGTTTTTGGTGGTTAGATGAATGAACTGAATTTAAGAAAAATTAGAAATAGAGTGAAACTTTTTATCTTCATGGTAAATAATCACAATCATAGTATAGCCATTCCTATCTTCTATGGAAAAAATTTAGGATTGAACTTTTAATTTTTATGTCTTTGAGAAATTATGAACTGAAATGGAAGCTTTTTCATTTTCATTGGTAAATCTCAGAATTGAGCTAACTTTTTTTCTCCTCTCTAAGAAAATTCAGAGGAGAACTTGTACATTTTGCACTTCTTCGAGAAAACTTAGAAATAAAAGCGATGCTCCATATCTTCATGAAGAATATTCACAATCAAAGTATAACTTTTTCTATCTTCTATGAAAAATTTGGAACAATATTTTAAATTTTGTCATCTCTTTGAGAAAAATCTGAATTGAAGTGGAAAATTTTATATTATTTTAGGAAAATAGAATTGATCAATTTTTTCATCTCTTTGAGAAAAATCTGAATTGAAGTGTGAAATTTTATAATATTTTGAGAAAATAGAAATGATCAATAACTTATTTCATTTTCATTGAGAAAATTCAGAATCGAAGTTGAACTTTTCTTCACTTCTTTGAGAAAATTTAAAATTGAAGTGAAACTTTTAATCTTCATAGGAAATAATCACAATCATAGTATAACTTTTCCTATCTTCTATGGAAAAATTTAGAACTGAACTTTAAATTTTTTATGTCATGGCGAACTTAAAACTGAAGCGGAAGCTTTTTATTTTCTCTGGAGAAATTAGAATTGAATTGTGTTCTTTGGTAAAATTCAGAAAAGAACTTGAATATTCACGATCAAAGTATAACTTTTCCAATCTTCTATGAAAAATTTGGAATAGAACTTTAAATTTTTTCATCTCTATGTGAAAAGTCGGAACTGAATTTAAGAAAATTTAGAATTAAAGTGAAACTTTTTATCTTCATGGAAAATAATCACAATCATAGTATAACTTTTCCTATCTTCTACGGTAAAATTTAGAACAGAACTTTAAATTTTGTATGTCTTGGTGAACTTAAAACTGAAGTGTAAGCTTTTTATTTTCTCTGGAGAAATTAGAATTGAATTGTGCTCGTTGGTAAAATTCAGAAGAGAACTTGAACTTTTCTATCTTCTATAAAAAATTTGGAAGTATTTTAAATTTTTCATCTCTTTGAGAAAAATCTGAACTGAAGTGGGAAATTTTATAATATTTTGAGAAAATAGAAATGATCAATAACTTATTTCATTTTCATTAAGAAAACTTAGAATCGAAGTTGAACTTTTCTTCTTCCGGGAAAATATTTGGAACAGAACTTTAAATTTTTCCATCTCTTTGAGAAAAGCCGGAACTGAATTTAAGAAAATTTAGAATTAAAGTGAAACTTTTTATGTTCATAGAAAATAATCACAATCATGGTATAACTTTTCCTATCTTCTACGGAAAAATTTAGAACTGAACTTTAAATTTTTTATGTCTTGGTGAACTTAAAACTGAAGTGGAAGCTTTTTATTTTCTCTGGTGAAATTAGAATTGAAATGTATTCTATGGTAAAATTCAGAAGAGAACTTGAACTTTTCTATCTTCTAAGAAAAATTTAGAACATTATTTTAAATTTTTCATCTCTTTGAGAAAAATCTGAACTGAAGTGGAAAATTTTATATTATTTTGGGGAAATAGAATTGATCAATAACTTATTTCATTTTCATTAAGAAAATTCAGAATCGAAGTTGAACTTTTCTTCTTCCTGGAAAATATTTGGAACAGAACTTTAAATTTTTCATCTCTTTGAAAAAGGTCGGAACTGAATTTAAGAAAATTTAGAATTAAAGTGAAACTTTTTTATCTTCATGGAAAATAATCACAATCATAGTATAACTTTTCCTATCTTCTACGGAAAAATTTAGAACAGAACTTTAAATTTTTTATGTCTTGGTGAACTTAAAACTGAAGTGGAAGCTTTTTATTTTCTCTGGAGAAATTAGAATTGAATTGTGCTCGTTGGTAAAATTCAGAAGAGAACTTTTCTATCTTCTATAAAAAATTTGGAAGTATTTTAAATTTTTCATCTCTTTGGGAAAAATCTGAACTGAAGTGGAAAATTTTTATGTTATTTTTGGAAAATAGAATTGATCAATAACTTATTTCATTTTCATTAAGAATATTCACGATCAATGTATAACTTTTCCAATCTTCTATGAAAAATTTGGAACAGAACTTTAAATTTTTTCATCTCTATGTGAAAAGTCGGAACTGAATTTAAGAAAATTTAGAATTAAAGTGAAACTTTTTATGTTCATAGAAAATAATCACAATCATGGTATAACTTTTCCTATCTTCTACGGAAAAATTTAGAACAGAACTTTAAATTTTTTATGTCATGGTGAAATTAAAACTGAAGTGGAAGCTTTTTATTTTCTTTGGTGAAATTAGAATTGAATTGTGTTTGTTGGTAAAATTCAGAAGATTAAATTTTTTCATCTCTTTGAGAAAGGTCGGAATTGAATTTAAGAAAATTTAGAATTAAAGTGAAACTTTTTATCTTCATGGAAAATAATCACAATCATAGTATAACTTTTCCTATCTTCTATGGAAAAATTTAGAACTGAACTTTAAATTTTTTATTTCTTGGTGAACTTAAACTGATGTGGAAGCTTTTTATTTTCTTTGGAGAAATTAGAATTGAATTATGTTCTTTGGTAAAATTCAGAAGAGAACTTGAACTTTTCTATCTTCTATGAAAAATTTGGAACAGAACTTTAAATTTTTTTCATCTCTATGTGAAAAGTCGGAACTGAATTTAAGAAAATTTAGAATTAAAGTGAAACTTTTTATCTTCATGGTAAATAATCACAATCATAGTATAACTTTTCCTATCTTCTACGGAAAAATTTTGAATTGAACTTTAAATTTTTTTATGTCATGGCAAACTTAAAACTGAAGTGGAAGCTTTTTATTTTCTCTGGAGAAATTAGAATTGAATTGTGTTCTTTGGTAAAATTCAGAAGAGAACTTGGATATTCACGATCAAAGTATAACTTTTCCAATCTTCTATGAAAAATTTGGAATAGAACTTTAAATTTTTTTCATCTCTTTGAGAAAGGTCGGAATTGAATTTAAGAAAATTTAGAATTAAAGTGAAACTTTTTATCTTCACGGAAAATAATCACAATCATAGTATAACTTTTCCTATCTTCTACGGAGAAATTTAGAACTGAACTTTAAATTTTTTATGTCTTGGTGAACTTAAACTGATGTGGAAGCTTTTTATTTTCTCTGGTGAAATTAGAATTGAAATGTGTTCTTTGGTAAAATTCAGAAGAGAACTTGAACTTTTCTATCTTCTATGAAAAATTTGAAGTATTTTAAATTTTTCATGTCTTTGAGAAAAATCTGAACTGTAGTGGAAAATTTTTATATTATTTTTGGAAAATAGAATTGATCAATAACTTATTTCATTTTCATTAAGAAAACTCAGAATCGAAGTTGAACTTTTCTTCTTCTGGGAAAATATTTGGAACAGAACTTTAAATTTTTTCATCTCTTTGAGAAAAGCCGGAACTGAATTTAAGAAAATTTAGAATTAAAGTGAAACTTTTTATGTTCATAGAAAATAATCACAATCGTGGTAAAACTTTTCCTATCTTCTACGGAAAAATTTAGAACTGAACTTTAAATTTTTTATGTCTTGGTGAACTTAAAGCTGAAGTGGAAGCTTTTTATTTTCTCTGGTGAAATTAGAATTGAATTGTGTTCTTTGGTAAAATTCAGAAGAGAACTTGAACTTTTCTATCTTCTAAGAAAAATTCGGATCAGAACTTTAAATTTTTTCATCTCTATGTGAAAAGTCGGAACTGAATTTAAGAAAATTTAGAATTAAAGTGAAATTTTTTATCTTCATAGAAAATAATCTCAATCATAGTATAACTTTTCCTATCTTCTACGGAAAAATTTAGAAGTGAACTTTAAATTTCTATGTCTTGGGACTTTTCTCGTTCTGGGAAAATATTTGGAATAGAACTTTAAATTTGACTCTTTGAGAAAGGTCGGAATTGAATTTAAGAAAATTTAGAATTAAAGTGAAACTTTTTATCTTCATGGAAAATAATCACTATCATAGTATAACTTTTCCTATCTTCTACGGAAAAATTTAGAACTGAACTTTAAATTTTTTATGTCTTGGTGAACTTAAAAGTGAAGAGTAAGCTTTTTATTTTCTCTGGTGAAATTAGAATTGAATTGTATTCTTTGGTAAAATTCAGAAGAGAACTTGAACTTTTCTATCTTCTATGAAAAATTGAGCCTGCTAGTAGTATCATTATCTCTAAAATTATTTTTCTTACATCTCTGACCTTTTTAATATATATTCTGAACGTTTGACGTTCTAGCATACCCTAAAAATAATGAAAACTTAACAAAATAATGCATAAGATATTTTTAATGAAATAAGGACATGTAGAATATTGATATAAAAATATGTTAAATACATTATTATACATTATTAGTACACTTGCGCTTCACTTTCCGTCAATTCATCTTTATATTCATTGATGATATTGTCTGCCAATGTCCTTTTTATTCTGCCTGCGATTTCACTGTCTATTGTCACATTATTTTTACATAGATAGCAGTTTTGGCACATTGACATGATATGATTTATGATGTTGATGCAGCTGTATGCATGTCTTCTTTTTCCTTTTGCTTTCATTCGAATGCTAACACCGGAATGATTGCGATAAGATCTATCAACGGCTAACATGCTACCAGAACCATTAGCTAGAAGTTGTCCCTCTTCATCAACTATTATTTTTAAGTTGGCATTCTCTTTGACTACTAATTTCTCTGGTAATGTTACTCTCGCATATCCACCACTTGCATGACGGAAATTCTTGGGTACACCAAAGGAATTTAACTCCTCACTGCCATGACAACGTATGCATACATTCCCAATAAGATCTCCACTTGCACTCGTTTCATAGTTCAGGTATTTCTCCTTGTCAGCGTTCAACACGACAATGATTTTTTCATGTGCACATACTTTCGTGGAATAATTCATCTTCACTTTTTGCAGATATGAATTGTGTGTTGATCCTTCCACTGCGTAAAAAATACTGATTTAATGCATGCAATAAACTCGGTAGTGTCGATAACCGGCCATAGAGTACCAGTGGATAAGCCGCGTCGTGTCCATGAACAAGCACAGAGTACGATTGGTAGAGCCGTAAGCATATTTCATGTCATTTTAAGATACGTAAAAAGTTAAAAAAAAATATCATGTTAAAACCCCAACCAAACACTACTGAAATATTCCAACTCTTGCATTTCAACAAAGGAAATTCAAAATGAACTTTGAAAAATCAGACTTTTGGAGGGGGGAGGGGCCGGGTGGAGGGGGTCGTTCTGTGTCTCAATGCACAAAAAAGTATAAAAAATGGGGGGAGGGAAGGGGGGAGGGGAGGAGGGGAGGGGAGGGGGGGAGGGTGGAGGAGGGAGGGGGGGGAGGAGGGAGGGGCGGGGGCTGTGAGGAGGGGGGAGGATAGGGAGGAAGAGGGAGGGGCCCTTTGGGGCCAAAAGGGGGGGAGGGGGCCCTTTGGGGGGGCCCGGTGGGTCCGTTGGGGGTCTGGGGGACCCTTGATGACCGGGGGGACCTTTGGGGCCCGGGGGGCCCTTTGGGGGTCCGGGGGTCCCTTTGGGAGCCTGGTGGACCTTTGGGGACCGGGTGAGGGTCTTTGGGGGTCCTGGGGGTCCTTTGGGAGTCCCGGGGGACCTTTGAGGACCGGGGGAGGACCTTTGGGGTCTTGGGGGCCCTTTGGGGGTCCGGGGGTCCCTTTGGGAGCCCGGTGGACCTTTGGGGACCGGGTGAGGGTCTTTGAGGGTCTGGGGGGCCGGTGGGAGCCCTGGGAACCTTTGGGGACCGGGGGGTTCCTTCTGGATTGGGGTATGGGGATTGGAACCCTTTGGATCGGGGTATGGCGATCGGGGTCCTTTGGGGGTTGGGGTAGAGGACCTCACGACACTGTTCAATGGAACTTGTGTATTATAACGACCACACTCAAAAATCATCTTTTAAATCATCTTTTAAATCAACGTCTCTAACGGTTTCGCCGAAATAATTCCATAAACTGTCTAAAACCGTTTCGCCCAAATAATCCCTAAAAGTAATTTCTGTGTGTTCCTTTTGTTTGGCATCTCTGCGCTAATGCATTTCAAATTTCTAGGAAACCCTTTCCTACGTTAATCTCTTCATCTCATAAATTTTCCTAGCTAAACTATTATGGTTACGTTAGAATATCAATTTACCTCTCCGACTTAAAGCTCCGTGAAGCCGTATTTAAAAATAGAATTTCTATCTCTTTAGACTCCCGCATAATTCCAAGATAACAAGTGATGTCATTTATGATTCCTGACATTAAAGATCAATGAAGCCCTATTTAAAAATAGAATATTAATTTTTCTCTCTGACCTAAAGAACGTTTATCCCACAGACCTAAGATTAAAGAAGCCTTAATGTTTCTTAATTCTCCCCTTCGTGAACCAATAATTTCCCCACCGATTATGTAAAGATCGATGAAGCCCTATTTAAAAATAGAATATTAATTTTTCTCTCTGACCTAAAGAACGTATATCCCTCAGGCCTAAGATTAAAGAAGCCTTAATGTTTCTTAATTCCCCCTTCGTGAAGCCCTATTTAAAAATAGAATATTAATTTTTCTCTCTGACCTAATGAACGTATATCCCACAGACCTAAGATTAAAGAAGCCTTATTGTTTCATAATTCCCCACGCTCGTGAATCAATAATTCCCCCATCGATTATGTAAATCACCCCGCATGTCATTCGCACGTGGCCGAACAACAACAGATCGATTGAGCTTGACACACCCCCCTCATTAGACTCGATCGATAATCCTTGAATAAATTATGTCCCGTCAGCATTAAACTAAATTGTAGATGGCAGCAGGGGTGAGGGATCGGAGTCGGACCCCCCTCTCTACTTAGGTTGTAGCGCCGAATCAGAAAACTATTTTTTGTACAAGGTGGCAATTTTAGTAGGTACTTTGCAAAACGGAAAAATAAAGAGCGGATTTTAGACTTTTCACGGTTTGCCAATAAATTCCAGAAAGGGGTCACATATAATATATGTGGTAGAGCGGTAGCGTTGTAAATACTTGCCAGTAGTGGACGGTTAAATCTCAGAGTGGATTTAACGATCAAAGCATAGGAGCTGGAAATTCGCCGTTCAAGATGTGAGATCAGGAGGGGGCGGGTATGCTGTAATGAGGAACCTATTGGCAGCCCCAGATATACTATTTTATCAACTGGTTTTACTGAGCAATCACCTAGTGTGATATTAGTAGGAGGGTCATTCTTCCAATTGTAAAGCAAGACTTCCGACTTTTGGGAGTTAAATCTCAGACCGACTTTCTCGTAGTTGGACTGCAGACATGAGAATATTTCTGAAAGGCGGTTAAGCGTCCGGCTGAGATTCAGCGTGTCATCAGCATAGCATACTAGGGAGATGTCAATGGAACTGAGAATGCATGATGAAGGACAGCTGTCTTGAGGTTCAATAATGTAGTTGTTGAAGAAATTGGGGGATAAAACTGCTCCCTGACGGGCACCTTTACGGACTGGTATCAAAGCTGACCGCGGGGCTGGCGGAAGGCCTTTATCGGGAGGGAGCTTGAGTCGTACGCGAAGGCGAGAATAAAGATCACGGAAAGCCCGGATGATATTTGAGTTCACTCCTCTTTTTAGCTGAGTTTAGCAACATAAGCGCATGAATCAATGAATCAAACGCTCTCTGCAGGTCTAAGCCCCCGATCGCTAGACTTTCTCCTGATTTGTGTGCATCTAGGAGTGCATATGCAACGACATGGAGCGCTTCCGCACAACCAATGCCGCGTTGGAAACCGAATTGTCTTGGTGGACTGCAACACAGTTTTTCAAACTCATCTACGAATAAAAGTTCAAATAACTTGCAGGAGAGGTAGCAACCGTGATTGGACGGAAAGAGGAGCATTGCATGGTAACATTTCCTTTTTTAGGAACTGGCGTAAGGTCTCCAATTGAGAAAGTGGTTGGGACAATACCCTGAATGAGGATAATCTGCATCAGGAGGGTTACATGACTAATGAGAGCGGGCCCACCACTTTTTAGATGGAGTGCACTGATCCCGTCAATCCCAAAAGATTGTTTAGGTTTTAGGTGAGAGATGGCCTTGCATACAGCTCCCTCCGTTACAAGATAATCACTCCGAGGACAACTATCTAAGAAGTCGTCCAACTCAGCTTCGTATCTTTCGTTGAGGGCTGGGTCAGGAGGCGAAAATTCTGACTCATAATATGCGTACCATTCAGAATCAGGGATAGCAGATGCGGATAAGACTCATCGCTTTTAGAGGACAGAAAACGCCAAAGGAGAGAAGGATTAATTTTGGCCCGTGTAGATTCGATATCAATCATCTTTTTTCTGTGAGCTTTTAGCTCCTTTGCGAATTTTCTTTTTGTGAGCAGGCGGATTAAATTGACTACCCCCGAACGGGGTCGTCCACAAGAAACCCAAAGTTGAAGCCAAAATTTAGACTTAGAATGGGTATCCACTAACTCTGGATTTTCAGACCAGCCAGGAAGGGTATGATGATGGGGTCTACTTAGAGGGACGGCAGCTTTTTCAGCACAGCGAAGGGCATGGCCAATTTCTGCGCAATAAAAGTCAACTGATAGTTGTGTTTCCTCCCTTGAAAGAGCAGTTAATCCAGAGAGAAGATGGAAAGGGACACGGATCTTACTAAGGACTCTGGCGGCTTCTTCTTGAAATAAAACAGGGTTAATTTTACGCCGATCACGGCGAAACCTAGGAGGTGTTTTCGAAGTGGTTTGCGTTTGTGTATCTGAGCTGTGGCAAGGAATCTCGGCTGAGAACTGTATTGGTAAGTGATCAGACAGCTGAAAATCAAGCACAACCTTGACAGGCGAAATCCTGAGATTTGCGGACGCAACGACGTGATCGAGATCTGATGTGGACATTGAGGTGTGTACGTGTGTAAAATTTAAATCTTTGCACTTGAGGTCAAACTGGTCTCCAAAAATACTAAGCAACAACGTAGAACGTAAAGACCTAGATAAGAGCGGTTCATTCAAGTCGCAATTGAAGTCACCAACTAATATGCATTGCAGGCTTAAGGATCTAATACGGTTAATACACTGGCCGAGTTTATCACTAGAATAAGTAAAAGCACGCTCCGAACGCTCATCATGGTAATTTGTAGGCAAATATACATTAATAAAAACACAGCCCTCAACACGAATCGCCAGAAAATTATCATTGACTTCAAATACACTAGATCTTAGAGTCGAACGAACAAAGGTGGCAATACCACCGGAGGGTCACCCTTTTCCACTTAGCTGCTTCGCTGAAACTGAATAAACCGATACTGAACTATTAAAACTAAGAATACTTTTACTGCGGCTTGTGACGAAATGTTCTTGTAAACAGACAACTTCATTTTGCTCAAAAACAACATCTAAGATCGGAATTTTATTCGCGAACGAGCCATTAATGTTCCACGATAAACATTTAACTGAAGAAGCTTCAGATGTCATTTCTTTTGTGGATTACTGTTTGAGGGACATTTTACACTGTAACACGTGTGACTGCCGATTTTGCATTCAACGCAGAATGTTGGCTGTCTGCATGGTTCATCTCGCTTAGAACGATGTTCACTTGAGGCACATCTAGAGCATAAAGGTTCAGCTGTACACTGGGAAGCGAGGTGACCAATTTTGTGACAGTTATAGCATCGTCTTGGCAAGAACTTAAACGGATCAGCAGGTAGACACTCGTAGCCGATAATCACCGAAACACTCAGAAACTGTTGGAGCTCACTGAAAGTGTCAAAATACACTTGAAAGAACGGGATTTTCCGCACTGTTCAGTCTTCGTACTATTCGGGATTAGATTTTTTAGTCCTTCACAGTTTATATCCTCAGGGACATTTCGAAGCACAGTTATGTGCAGGGTTCTCGAACAGTAATTTTGAGATCGGGCTTGGAAGATTTCGCTTTCTCAACGATTTTCGCTGCTGCAGCTTTCGACCTGACCACAAGCTTCCATTCGTTTGCAGATTTGCGAAGTTCACTAATGTCATTTGTATTTTCACAGAAACTGTCTATGAAAGTTTTCCGGTCATTTGGGCCATTGAGCTCCTTAGGGGGATTTTTCAAGACAACAGAATAGGTAGAGTTTCTGGGCTTGGACGTTTCAGGTGCACTACGACTGCTTGTGAAAATACTGGTGGCTGGAGCGGACTGGGTAGCTAAAAAATTATCAAGCTTCCGAGAGAGTTCATTTACTTTGGCAGTAACTGTTGCATTCACCGCATCTTCGATGACCGGAACCGAGCAGGGATTAAAGATGACAAATTTTGGCATGCTCACATTATTTTTCGCAGCTGAAACTAGAATTTTGCACATTTCAATGATATTGTCTTCATCTTTAGAGTAGGTCACAAGACGATTCGTAATATTCAACTCAGTATGAAGGATTCGCTTTGCCTTTATAACATCTTCATGTGTATAGAAAGCAACACACGCTTTTACGATACACTCCAATTTTATTCCATCTGTAAGAGCTCTCGTAACACAATTCAGTAACGGATTCAAAATAATTTTTTCACTTTCAGCCATTGTAGGTCCAAGCGTTATTAAATCTCAACGTAAAGTCACAAAACAATGACTTACCCGCAAGGGGGGCTTTTTTAAGTCCCCCCCCCACATTCCAATAAACGCCTTCTAATTATCCAAATGAAATAGTACAAATAGTTCAATCACACAGCCTGACAGACAATGACTATTTCCTTAATGGCGGGAAAATTGTATTGAAAATTCTGATTGGCTCAAATTAGCGCTAGCTAAATCTTGCTATTAGTAAAATCATATTGTGAATGGGGCTTAATTCATACAATTAAGGTTTCAGATAAATTATGGATGCTGCGACAAGGAGGAGACAAACGGAAGAAACAGATAAACTAACTCGAATTGCTATTGTCAACCCTGAACGATGCAAACCTAAACGATGTCAACAGGAATGTAAGAAGTCTTGTCCAGTCAATAGAACTGGGAAATTATGCATTGAAGTACAATCTACTGATAAAATATCTTCTATCTCTGAAACATTGTGCATTGGTTGTGGTATCTGTATTAAGGTAAATATTAGCAGTTAAGTTCTATTTTAATTAGTTTTGGCATCCAAGCTTTTCTTGGGTTGTATATACTCTCAAAGTTAATTTCTGGTTTAGTATGCTCCAATATTGAAAAACATCTCTAAGTTACCAGAGGTTAATGGATACCTCATTTTTTTGTGATTATATAACATTGCTTTGAATGGGTCCTCTCCTTAGGTGTCGCTTGCCACAATGTTTGTGGAGGGAGGAAAATGTATTTTACTGACTGGCTGGTCATTTTCACCGACTGATTTGGGTGATATTGCTATTAAAATTAGGCTACTTCATTTTTTGTTTTTTACTGAGACTGATCTTCTTTCATTGATTTTACCTCATATATTTCCATCCGACCATTTACACTAACATTTTTTTTAATTTATTTTAAAAAACAATTTACAGCAACTGGATGAAAGCATTAGAGGGGGGTCCTCCTCCCCATCCCCCATATGTGACGCCCCTGTTTCTACCAAATCTGACTCTTAAGGAGGGTGAGGGGTTGTAAGTTAAAAAAATGGAGCAAGGGGTTTTTCCCACATTTTGAAACAGGAAAAATATGGACTATGACAAGAAATTTAATTATAAAATAGAAAAGTATTATTGGCAAAACATATTTTGATTATATTTAGTGTCAAAAGGTGGAAAACAAATAATTTATGAGTTTGTAACACACACACACACACACACATATATATATATATATATATATATATATATATATATATATACATATATATTATATATATATATATATATATATATTATATATATATATATATATATATATATATATATATATATATATATATATATATATATATATGACTTGGACTCTCATTGTCGCTTGTCTTCTAACCCCAGACAATTTGAGCCTTTTCTTGATGTCGTGATGTCACCACAGGTTCGATACAGCCACCCTGTGAAAAATACGAATTCTTTCTTAAAGTCCTGACCTATTTAACTCGTTTTTGTGACCAGTCATCGCTTTTCCTTGTTTTCAACCGTAGATTTCATTGTCCATTTTTGTTCATCTTCACCTCAGAAAGTTTTTTCCACGCCTTTTGCTATAGCAGTTTAGATTCATGCATTATCTCATTTTATTTCGTTATGCATTATAGATAACAAATACGTCTTTTACAATTTCCAGCAATAGATCATTGTTCAAAATTTCGTTTACAATTCACTGTGATTCTCATTGTCGTTTGTTCCATGCCTTTTTCTTTAGCTGTTGCGATTCTCACTTTCACTAGTTTTCTAATCATATTTATTCGTGCTTCATTTTCATCAATCAACCCCTTAAGTATTTTAAACGACCTTAAATTAGAATTAGAGCCTTTGTAAAATTACATGTTTTTTTTTATTGGACCTTTAACTTTTACCTTGGCTTGTCTTTGGTCATTATGAAAAACATAACGCCGAATCTTTGTTTTTAACAGAGGCTAATGCAGTATTGGGTTCTTGGCTCACGTCCTTATAAACTCTAATGTCGTTATCTATAGCTATTTCATTGCTTGGAGCCTTTATAAAATGTTGAACATCAACTTTTGCCCCGGCTTGTCTTTTGTCATTATGAAATACATATTGCAGAAACTTAATTTTTTTTATCAAAGGCATGGTAAGCATTGATGACCTTATCCATGTCAAAACTCCAAACCCAATTATAAGAACTATCATTTTCAATTTTGGCACTTTTTGACTCCGCTGTTGCTTATCTTCTAACCCCATTTTTCTTTCTTCTTCATTTCGGATTTTCATTACTTCAGACAATTTGCCAATGACCTTTACTTTAGCTGCCGTTATTGGTCTAGTTTTACACGGCGGTCCAGGTTGTAGATTTGTTAATTGGTCAGGTGGTGGGACAAAAACTTCTTTTTCTTCCAACGAATTATCATTTATAACCCTTGTAAATTTTCGTTTTTTGGGTCTGGTCTCATTTGATAGTCCAGGTTGTTGATTCTCACCCTTTGTGAATTTTAATTCTCAAAGATATTTGATTATTCAAGCAAGTCCGATTTCTAACAACGATTTCTGCTAAGCTTCAAACTTTTGGTTTTCTTTTTTAAGATTTTTGAATTGCTGTAATCCCTTGTCAAAATATATACAAATATTTTTGCAATTATCAGTTTTTTGCTCTTTCAGCAATTTAATGCAAACTTTTCCATGCATGAAAATATTCATTTTTTCCAAATTGTGCCAGCCAAAATGAACTCAAGCGTACATACAACTCATTAGTTCTGGTGAGTTTACACCCTTTGACCTTCCCCTCTTGAGCACTGCTCAACTGTCTTAGAAATTGAAAATAACTTCTTAACCTGAAAGATGTAAATAAGTGAGTTACTTCTATCATGTTCAGATAGTAATCCCAGTTTCATGTCTTTTATTGGACTATTAAAATGGGTTCAATTATTCTTTTAAGAAAGGAAAACCAACATCTAAGACAATACCTAAAAATAGAATATTGAAAAATTAGAACCTGAATAATGACCTTTTCAGCACAAACAAGACTATTTACCTGTTGTGGATAAACTCCCCTGTGCTCTTTGGGCAGCTAATTGAACTCTAAATAAAGTGGAAATTAGTAGAAACAATACTGATTCTTAAACGGAATTTAAAGCCAAAATATTTCCCTTGCTGTTCAAGCGAAGGAACAGAATGTTTCCTATATAGGGGTTTCGGACAAGGTAGTTCTAATGGTATACTTTTTACTTTGACCTGACTTTTTTTTAGTAGTTATGGGGTTTTATATTTCTTAACATTGGACGTGATCGTCTCTTACTAGGTTGCTAGCTACCGTTGCAACCCGGATAATACAAGTAGAGGCAAAATAAATACTACATACTTGAGCTCGGATGCGCTATTGCTACTTTTGGGAAGTACACATACTATTGTGATGTATTGCATTCTAATTGGTTGCTATCTCTTCCTTCTGATTATAAAACAGGAAATTTACTGTTTTATGGGAAACAGTAAGATAAAAATACAAGTCATATATGAATTAGAACCTGAAAATCCTACATATTTAAATACTTTATAAATACTTGTTTATTGCCATTGCTAGGGAGTAAATTATTTTTAAAACAGTAAGGACAAATTAAAACAACATATATTTGTTGCAACAAGACTATTTATCTGCTTTGGATAAATTCCCCTGTGCTCTTTGGGCAGCTAATTGAACTCTAAATAAAGTGGAAATTAATAAAAACAACGTTGATTCTTAAACGGAATAATACAAGATAGAAGCAAAATAAATACTACGTACCTGAACTCGGATGCGCTATTGCTACTTTTGGGAAGTACACATACTATTCTGATGTATGGCATTCTAATAGGGTGCTATCTCTTCCTTCTGATTATAAAACAGGGAATTTATTGTTTTATGGGAAACAGTAAGATAAAAATACAAGTCATATCAAACAGTTCGTGGGAACGAACTGTAAGGAGCGACCCAGCTCAATGGTAACCGAAACTCTAAAAACGAAATTTTGATACCAATAGATACATCAAAAGAATCAAATTTTAATGCTGATTTCAAATATATAAGTTTCATCAAGTTTAGTCTTACCCATCAAAAGTTACGCGCCTGAGAAAATTTGGCTGATTTTAGAAAAAAGGGGGAAAGACCCCCTAAAAGCTATAGAACCTTAATGAAAATCATACCATCATATTCAGCGCATCAGAAAACCCTACTGTAGAGGTTTCAAGCACCTAACTACAAAAATGTGGAATTTTTGTATTTTTTGCCAGAAGAAAGATCAAGGATGCGTGTTTATTTGTTTTTTTGTTGTTTTTTTTTTCCAGGGGTGATCGTATCGACCCAGTGGTCCTAGAATATCGTGGGAGGGCTCATTGGAACGGAAATTAAAAGTTCTAGTGCCCTTTTTAAGTGACCAAAAAATGGAGGGCAACTAGGCCCCCTCCCACGCTCATTTTTTTCCCTAAGTCACCCGATCAAAATTTTGAGATAGCCATTTTGTTCAGCATGGTCGAAAATATGATAACTATGTCTTTTAGGATGACTTAATCCCCCGAAGTCCCCGGGAGGAGGACTGAAAGTTATGAACTTTACCCAATGTTAACATATAGAATTGGTTATTGGGAAGTATACAGACGTTTTCAGGGGGGATTTTTTCTGGTAGGTGGGGAGGCCCGGGTTTATGTGGGAGGATATTTCCATGGGGGAAGGGACATTGCTATGAAGGGGGCGCCGGATTTCCCAGCATTATTAAAGAAAAAGATTATAAATTAAACAAAAAAGAACAAGTTTTTCAACTGAAAGTAAGGAGCAACATCAAAACTTAAAACAAACAGAAAATATTACGTATATCATTGGGTTCACCTCCTAGTCAATACATCGCTCTTTAAGCCAAAGATTTTTTAGTACTTTCATAAGAGCTGTTTATTCATAACAGCTCTTATAGCGCTTTCATAAGGCCACAATTAACGGCCTTTGTGATTAAGGGGTCATTTTTAAAGAATTGGAACACAATTCGAACTTAAGCTTTAAGAGCAAGGTATTGACTAGGGGGCGAACCCCCTAATATACGTATTAAAAATCTATGAATATAGAAGTTCGTTACGTAAGTTAATTCGTAAGCTACGTATATTTATTACTAATAAATACTTTCGTAAATAAAATTAAACAAGTTTCGAGAAAGCCATTTAACCAAATAAAAGTAAAATTAATATGCAAATTTTGTTTTAATTATTCATGTACGGTGAACCAAAATCAAAGCCTGCATTAATTCAAAAACGTTCAAAAATTAAATAAAAAAAACAAGCTTTTTAACTGAAAGTAAGGAACGACGTTAAAACTTAAAACGAACAGAAATTATTCCGTATATGAAAGGGGCTGTCCCCTCCTCAACGCCTCGCTCTTTACGCTAAAGTTTGACTTTCTCACAACTACTTTTTTTAACAATAAAAAACTTTAGCGTAAAGAGCGAGGCGCTGAGGTGGGGACAGCCCCTTTCATATACGGAATACTTTCTGTTCGTTTTAAGTTTTAACGTCGTTCCTTACTTTCAGTTAAAAAAAACTTGTTTTTTTTTATTTTATGGATTAGAACCCGAAAATCCTACATATTTAAATACTTTATAAACACTTGTTTATTGTCATTTCTAGGGAGTAAATGATTCTTAAAACAGTAAGGACAAATAAAAACAACATATATTTGTTGCTTCTTAATTCATGTCATTAAATCCTGGTAAACTATGTGTCGATGTTCATTTGGCAAACGAAATTTCCATTTGTATATGTTGTGCGTTTTCACATTGCTATTAAAAAAAAAATCTTAATTCTGTTTAATGATTAGCCTAGTATATAACTGCAGCAAAACCAAAATTCTGAAACAGAACTTGACGTGTCATGTAGCAGTCGCCAATCTCTTTGACATTGAAAAGCAAAATAGCAGTATGAGTAAGAGTAATTGCAAATCCCTATTAATTCACAGCCCTGCTTATAGCCAATTTACTGACTGTAAATGGAGAAATATACAATGATATTTATACCCTCGAATATACCCTCGTAAGCGACGATTTTGGTGTGCTACCGATTGATTTTGTCTCTGTTTTCTTGGATAATAAATTGCTATTACTACTAATAGATTATTGTAGCAGTCACTGCCAGATTCCAGTGAGCCAATGAAATTAAAAAAAACTTGTGAATAAAGATTTTGTTTGCTTCTGTTTCAGGTATGAGTTAAAAAATTAGTTTCTTCGGCAGGCGATGTTTTCCTTAGGATGAATAAAAGCTCTTCTTTGTGCAAGGAGTCTTCTTTCTTTATTTGAGAATTTTTGTGTAGAGAATTTTGGTATTAATCAGACCTACCAGCCGAAATCCTCATTGTAACGTCGCTTGATCATTTTAACTGGACGAATTCATTGTCTTCTGTAAGAATTTCAGTTAATTAACATAGAAAAGTGCCAGTCAGTAAATGAATATCCAAACACAGTTTTATCAGTGCTTTTCGTTTGTATCGACTTTATTCTGGAACAACTTTAATATGTTAGATTCTTATTCTCCTTTTTTTCTTAAAAACTCGAATTAACTAAGAGAAAAGGACCATAAGGAATTAATGGCATTGAAACCAAGCCAGAAGAATGATATTGTAAAGAGAATACAAGAAGACAAGCACGTAAACTGCTGTGATAGAGCCGGAGAGGGGGTGGGGGTATTGGCCCTGTCTTCCGGGCTTGAATGAATTATAGCTTTGGATGATGTTAACTTATATCCAAAGGGATCTGTTTACTACTAAGAGGGATGAACCTCTCCTCCCCGGCTTGGATACAATTTCACTATTCATATTTTTGCTTAATTTTTTACAAAATAGTTGAGAAAAAAAAACAAAGACAAAGTCACCTAAATCCTAATGGGTTCCCCCCTCCCTTTTCCCCCCTGTCGAGCCTGGAATACGTATCTGGCTGAAAGTATTGCTTTTACTTGTAAATATATGAAGATTAGCATATGGTAGTAATTTCTCGGTAAGTATCGGTTGTGTTCTTTACTAAAAGCTTCTGTCATAATTGGCTTTCCATTTTGTTTATTTGCAGAAATGTCCCTTTGACGCTATACAAATTATTAACCTACCGAGTAATCTTGAGAGGGATACTACGCATCGGTTCTCAAAAAACTCCTTTAAGCTCCATAGACTTCCAGTTCCTAGACCTGGAGTAATTCTTGGTCTTGTTGGAACCAATGGTATTGGAAAATCTACAGCATTGAAAATTCTCATGGGAAAGATTAAGCCAAATCTAGGAAGCTTCTCAGTAAGTAGCATTCTATTTCATTCTAGATCCTAAGAATATGTGCATTTAGATATACTTTGCAGTTTTTGATGTGTACAGTACAATTGCTTTGATCGTAAGTCATAAATTTTAGGAAAATTTACATTAGGTTCAAATCACCTGTGATGAGACTAGTTGCAGTTATCAATAATATTAAGAATAAGTACAACGACCAAGATTACTTTCTGCGAATGTTTGTTCAACTATATGTATTAGTCTGTGGCAGATTATATCTTGTGTGAAGTTCTTCCCAAAATCCTTATACCAGGTACATACACAAGAGCTTATTTCCAGGGCAAATTTGAAAAGTAACTGCAAAGAGTAGGCGAAGCAAATGAAAATATAGGATATGATAAGGAAAATCTCAAAACCTTAAGATTTGGAGGGGGTTGAAAATACTCTCGCCCGTGTACGTGTCTGCCTTATAATTCTATGCGTATATAATGTAAAGTATATAATTAATGCCCACTTTTGATTTGTTGTCATGCTCGTTGTCGCATGTCTTCTAGCCACATTTTGTTGTGCTTCATTTTCGTTCGTCATTAGCTCAGGCGTTTTTCTTTTTTTTTTCACACCTTTTGTTTTTTGCTGTTCGGATTCATTCATTATGTTATTGTGCCAATTCTAAGAAAAATTTATTGAGCCGTATTTTGAGAAAAAAAAAAATATATAATAGCCTTGTCTGCTTTGGCTTTTGGTCCTCGCCAATCACAAACTTGGCCCTCGCTAAATTAATCAAGCTAGAAACATGAAAATTTTGCGGAATAACCAAGACAATTCTCAAATATCCGATTTATTATAGCAATTGTGCGAATTCTCAGCATAATCAAAACTAAATTAGAACAGTATTACAAAAAAAACTGTCAGTGGAGTAGATATTCTGGTTTTATTTTCATATTCAATGTAAAATTGATTAGTAGGGTTACATTCTTTAGTTGTGAGAGGGAAAATAAATTCGTAATTTTATTTCTGAAGATTGCTACTGTGATTAAATGTGAACAATGTAAATAAACCTGAACAATGACTTCTTAACCGCACAAAAGACTTACAGTCTCTAGACTATTGCCTTTCTGCAAATTCAAGTGTACGAGCTTTTTGGTACTTTGGAAAGATGTTGATCTAGGTAAATGAATCTCTCAGAAATAGATCTATTGCCCCAATTAGGAGCCGGATGTCAACAGTTTTATAGACCTAATAGACCCATGTAATTGGGCTTAGTAGGGATAATTGTTCTTAGAAGGATATTCTCTTACACGCAAGGTTAGGCATGCGACTTTATTACTTACAGAAAGACGTATTTCGGAGGTGCCTTCTATTGGACTTTTTCATCTCACATTCTTTCTCTCTCGAGACCCAAATTGTAAAATTCTCAGTTGATTAAAGTTAAATCAAATTTTCGGAGACAGTTTTTTTCAACATGGCATTCCTCTCGTTTGGAAAAATTATGCAAAGGTTTTGGTCATGGGCAGTTACGACTTAAAAGGTTCTAAAAGATGCCTAGAATGGAACATAATTTCCTAATTGGTCGTTACTAAAACAGAAAATTGTCATTTTAATTGATGACTGTATTAATCCTAATGAGCTAACGCCAAAGGTTTGAAGCCCCCCCCCCCTGTGTATATCCTATGCAAAATATATTCAGATGATCATGTTTCTATAAAAAGGCATGTCTCTGAGGTGCCTACAGTGTAACATTCACCCGAGGCCGTATTCAGGGGAGGGGTTATGAGTTCGGACACCCCCTCCCTCGAAATGTTTGTACGACTCGTGAAAATAATGAAAATGCATAAAAACAAATTTTTGATGCGGTTATAAATGTTTTTTGTGACCCCCCCCCCACCCCCAGGGGGGAATTTTGGATATGGCCCTGCACTCACCTCACATTCTTCCTGTGTAACCAAGACCACTAGAAAGCTAAATACTATGCCTTACTAAGTAGAAAGAAGTGCATTACTCTTTCTAAATAATTACTGTTAACAGTCATACTTAATACTTGCCCTAAATACTTATTTACTCTTATAACCTTAGAATATTTAAAGTAAATTTAACTTTGGCCACTGAAAGATACTGTCATTTTGTTATGTGTTATTTGTCATTTTAACCAGTGATTTTGTTGTTCGATATTTCTTTGATTCTAAATTTATTGAATTGAGAAACAAACAAAACTTTGCTTGAATTAATAACCATGTGGTGGCACTAGAATTCCATAAGGGCCAAGACTATTCATCAACTAGGCTATATAATTGTTTAGCTGGGTTCAAACAAATTGCATTCTAGCGTGTGTTTATTTTTGTAGAAGCAAACAGTGAACAACACTATATATATATATATATATATATATATATATAATATATATATATATATATATATATATATATATATATATATATATATAATATATATATATATATATATATATATATATATATATATATATATATATATTTATTTATTTATTTATTTATTTATTATTTATTTATAACCCATCAAAAATACAAAGCATGACGATGGAGTATAACAAAAAGAAAGAAAATTAAAGAAAAAAAAAACAATGAAACAAACTATATGTTTATGCCTCAAATCATAACTAAAGAAAGAGTAAACTATAAGTTTTTTAGTATTTGTGGTGGAGGAGTGTTCACTGATGAGTGGGTCTCAGCTTAAAGCTGTGATTAGTAGCTTTAGGAAAAATTAAATAATCTACGCTATTTGAATGAAACAGATTTCTTCCGTCTTCCTTTCAGTCTCCTCCTGAGTGGTCGGATATTCTAAGCCATTTCAGGGGTAGTGAGCTACAGAATTATTTCACAAAAGTATTGGAAGACAATCTTAAGTGTGTTTTCAAACCACAGTACGTAGATTCCTTGGCCAAAACGGTAAAACAACAAATAAGTGTGGGGGAAATGCTTGATAGAAAAGCAGACTGTCCTGAGAATGATCCAGCTTCTATCCAGGATATATTACGTAAGTTTTGCTCCTTGTTTTCTTAGACCTACACTCTTCTTTGCAACCTTTTACGCATCGAATAACATTAATTTATTCTCAATATTTTACTCCATAGGATCTACGTGTATTAAAAATGAGTTCAAGGGGTGTTATATTCAAACATTTTGGTAATTTATTGCTGAGTGACACATGATTAGACAGACGATAATAGTATTTAGTGCGAACCAAGTTCACTCTTTCGGAAAAAAGGAAAGCTGTCCTGAATAATAGAAACGTGCTATTTAAACAAACTGGAAAAAAATAATGAAAGTCTTGAGAAACATGTATAGGGGGGAGGGGTCTATTATTGAACTCCAATCATTCGCAGTAAGATCATACTGCGTGTTTTGTATTTTAAGGGCGGTCATTTGACTGTTTTGCTGCAGTGTAATTGCAAGTACATGATTACTGCGTTAGGATTACTGGTATTGATTGCCGTAGTAATCCTTAACGCTCGGTTTTATTGAGTTTCTGTAATATACAACGTTCCTTTTATAGTTTTACCCCAATAATTGTGGGATTGCCGCCTCACTGAAACCCCCTTAAAGGTTCTGATGTTGTTGTACTTCACTGAAAAACTAAAAATATTACTAATTGGAAGTTTTGTATGTCCAATTGATTGTCTGTATGTTCATAGAAGTAGGACCAAATTGGAATAGTAAAATTATATGTATTTTCACAAATGTACTTTGTCTTTTAATTTTATTTGAAATGTGATTCAAAATAAATTTAGTTGTCTTTAAAGTGGAAATGATAAAAAAATTGTGGGGGGGGGGGTTGAGGGGTTGATAGCTCAAATCTTGCCTTGGGCTATTTCTGCTTCTCAGTTATACTTTTATGCGTATTATAATTTCTGTTTGTTTTAAATTCTTGTTCTTACACAATTTATTATTTGATTGTTTTAAGTTTTGATATCGCTCTAGAAAAAGGTGTTTTCTTACTTTAGTTCGTAAGAGAAAGAAGAAAACCGACGTGTTTTCATATCATATACATCATGGAATTTCCGCACAGAATGTTTCAACAAGAAAGTAGACTTTGGAAAAGACATTCTGGATTAGCAAATTTAACAAGATCTGAGGATTTTGGCGGCCATACTTGGTGGGCGAAGTGTGATTATTCACCTTTTATTTAATGCATGGGAATGTATGAACTGGAAAGCCAGGGGATCCCATGGAAATGATGCAAATGCCTCAGCATGCTCAAATGTTCAATGAATGCAATACGGTTTCGGGTAAGAAGTTTAATTCACGGTTAGGATTTGGTAGAGAATCACAATTATTCCAAATTGGCAAAGTAAATCTATCACTCTGGTTTACACAAACTTGTTACATGCAAGCTTGTTTCTGACTGGTGGACTATTTTTAGCTTTCGTAGACTTTTACATTCTCCGTAACTTGATGTTAGTGATAATGTCACTATCAGAGAGAAATAAGGATAAATTTGATAGACTGGAAAACAGTGCGTGTTTGATATTTTTTCTGAAAAGTGAGAAATGGGCGTGTGTATGTTATGGTTGGGAGGGGGAGGATGGTATTTATTTAGTTTTGTAAGATAATAAGTCTTACTAAATGCTAATTAATGGCAAATTAATTTCAGGGCAGCCCTTACAAAGAAGACAATCCTGGAATTGAACTGTATATATATTTTTGTTTTATAGAATTGACGCATATTAGAAATAGACAAATAACAGATCTTAGTGGTGGTGAACTTCAGCGTTTCGCTATTGCAGTAGTGTGCGTTCAAAAGGCCGATGTGTATATGTTTGACGAACCCTCAAGTTACCTAGATGTAAAGCAGAGACTTAATGCAGCTGTTTCTATTCGTAACTTGGTGAACCCCGATAGGTATACTTTCTATTTTGAATGTGATAAAGTTGTCTCATTTTGTGATTTTTATTGACATTTAAAACTAACAGGTGAAATATTAAACAAGGCTTTTCTTCTTCTTTCTCAAGACAGTGTTATATGTTTGCATATCTGAATATTTCGGCCAGATATTTTCTGACAATCCTCTACCGTAAAATATTACTGAAAAAGATAATCAAAAGTAAAAGAAAAGAAGGCGAATAGATGGATGCTATAAAGTTAAAATGTTCTCTTTAAGAGCTTATGAAAGAGGAATATCCACTAATGGAGACTGGAAAATCAAAACTATAATGATATTTACACGTTTTATTATGAAGTTCAAGTGTGATATATATCAGGACTGCCATTTAGTCGTCTGAAGTTTTCAAATGCCTTAAACAAAGGAAAATACCTATTAGTCCCCCAATCAGGTTAAATCACCTTAAACGCTATTTTTTCCATATGCACTAATCTCCCCTTGCTAATATGCTTGCAATTTATAGCCATAAATTTAGATGGCACACCTCTTTTTTTTCGTGATTGAATACAAGTTGTGCTTGTGCGCAAGGAATGCCACACAAAGCTAACGGTTAATGGATGCTAAAACAAAACAAATGATAATCAATTTGCCTTCTAAATGCCTCAGCTTTGAAAATTCTGCTCTGTACCTTTCCTATGCTTAGCGATAAGTCTGAAGTTAAGGACTAAGAATATGCTATACTTAACTTATAACTTGACTGAACAACTTGATCTAATAATCTCTTTGTTATTTTTGCCGCACAACCCAGTAATAGACTTGTTCCCGAGCGCAGCAATGGATGGGGTGCCATTTAGATATTATGTACTATATACTTCATAAAAGATAGGCCAATCTAAGTTGTTGGGGAGTGGGGGGGGACTTACTCGGATACTGTGAAAGATTTACAGATCTTTGTCTCTATATGTTTACTATGGTTCCTATAATGTTACCTTTGCTAAATGAATAAACTAAGACAAAGTATTATCAAATGAAACTAATAAGCTTAAATACAACTTAAAACGAACAGAAATTACCCTACGTATGAGAAAGGCTGGCGTATCCTCAGTCACCGCTATTTACATTTAAAGTTTGACTAATACTTTCTTGAAAACATTTAGAGTGCAATAGATGGTAGCCGCCGTTTACCCCCCCCCCCCCCCTCCCTCCGGGCCCGCGGCTGGTCGATTTCCAGTCACTGTCGACTTATAAAAAAAGGACTTGAACTCCAAATTTCTGATCTAATGATAACCCTCTGAAGTTTCTGCGACCATGAGGTGGAGGTATGGATAAAGAAGGGGCAGTCCCCTCCTATACGGAATAAATTCTGCTGATTTTGGGGTTTAATGTTACTCTTTACTTTCATAATAACAGCGTACACCAGAAATATTCCCAAAAATCATAAGGAAGTAGATATCAATTTTACATTTTGATGCGTTTTTTAAAGTTTCTTTTATACCCCCCCCCCCTTCAAACAAAAATCGTAGTTACGGCCCTGAGGATCATACAGCAATTTCCGCCTCTCCCCTCGTCCCTCCCTTAGAACTAATTCTGTATTTATCTAATGGCTCAGTGAGAACTGGGATGTTTTGGCGTTAAAACGCACCCTTTGAGGTATCTCCCTCCCTCCCAAACTACAATACAATCAGAGGACCCCATAGTAGAAGTTTATGTGCCTTTTTAAGTTGTGTAATTTGTCCATTGCTTACAGATAGTATTACTATTGGGAAACATACGGATATTTTTCGCGGTGGAATTTTCTCCAGGTGGGGGGGGGGATTGTCTGGGAAGTTTTCAGTGGTGAGTAAGTTTTTGGGATTAATTTCCTTTCAGCGAGGATGTATTTTCCGGGGAGGAGGGGGAGGTAAACGCATAGAACCGCAACACATATATTCAGTCGGTAATCACAAGCGTTTTATGCTACAACTGCCTTACGAACATCTGGACTGAAAATTGGTGAGTCACTGATTGCCAAAACTCTTTGTCATTAGATACAAAAAAAGGAAATCATTTTATTTTTTATTTATATATATATATATATATATATATATATATATATATATATATATATATATATATATATATATATATATATATATATATATATATATATATATATATATATATATATATATATATATATATATATATATATATATATATATATATATATATATATATATAACCGCAACACATATATTCAGTCGGTAATCACAAGCGTTTTATGCTACAACTGCCTTACGAACATCTGGACTGAAAATTGGTGAGTCACTGATTGCCAAAACTCTTTGTCATTAGATACAAAAAAAGGAAATCATTTTATTTTTTATTTATATATATATATATATATATATATATATATATATATATATATATATATATATATATATATATATATATATATATATATCCTCAGTCGAGTATCAAAAGGTCGTATCTCCATACTTGTAAATTTTCAGAAGAGCAAAAAAGACACAACTTTTTTTACTTCCCCTCTGATAACCGTAAAACAAAAACGGATTGATATGTAAAATCAATACATACCAATCCGTTTTTGTTTTACAGTTATCGGAGGAGAAATAAAAATGTTGTTGGTTTTTTTTATGCTTTTCTGGAGATTTACAATTATGAAGATACGACCTATTGATACCTGACTGACGATATAAAAGTCCACGTTAAAATGCATCCAAACATAATATAAAAAAAAATGTTTCTGATGTTTTAAATTTCTGATGAACAGCTGTTTACGCTAATGATTCCTTCTCGTATAATAACAATACTTCGACCGCAAAACTCATTTGAAGTATGTCCTTTACTCGTTAAAATAGGATTTACCTAAGTGTGAGGAAGGCTGGCACCAGGATCGAACCCTGCCCATCCGATTAAGTTTTAATTTCTATCACGATGCTACGATATTTGAAAACTAAAGTTCTTTATTGAAAAAACCCTTTCCGTAATAAAAGAATAGCTTTCTAATCTCATAGCACCCATATTTCGTGTTTAGTCCAAATATATTTCTCTAAATAAAGGGAGACCAGTATTCTATCTCTCTTCAAATTTTTCGCGAAAGTTTTAAATTCAAACCTAAAAATGCATTTTTTGAGGTTCTAAGGACCTTTATCCCCTCCTTTAAAAAGATACACTAATCCCTAACCTAATAGTTGCTGTGCAGCTATGCCGTACTGACAATCCTTAGTATCACGGGATAAATAGTTTATCAGTATCGCAAATTTAAATATGAATCGTAGATTCGTTTTTTGGCAATGCACCAGTGCGCGGGATTTGACTTTTGAACGGGGAGATGTTCTAAGATGAACTTTTTGAAACTTCTAAGCCAATTCGCTATCTACAGATTTCTGCTCTATTATAAGCTGACCCTACTGGGGTCAAAATTGTTGTTTGTTCTAACAAAATGCCAGAAATTGTCAATTTGTCAGTGGGGCGATATCTCTCCTTCTTAAAAGGATGACTAAAATGTATTACGCTTCTCCACAAAAATGCAAGATTGGAGATTTTTTTAAATTGGAGTTTCAATCCCTGCTTAATTGCTCTGGAACATGTTGACGTTATTGGTGCAATTTTCATCAAGACTGTCCCTTTTTTCGGATTGTTTTTCTCCCTTTTTGTAAGATTACATAAATTTTCATTTGACAGGTATGTCTGAGAATTGTGGATAAGCTCAATTCTAGCATAGAAATCAGGGGGCATCAACTGAACGTTATTGTTTTATTTATGGGGGGGGGGGGGGGGGTAGCCCCCTTATTTATAGAAGTTTATTGTTCCTGGGGACTACACCCCACCCCTTCCGCCTATTTGCAAGTAAGCCTGTGAATTTGAACTTTTATTTTAGATTCTAAGTTGTTTTTTTTTGTAATAAAAAGCCCATAATTAGCCCATTAGAATCTATATTGCACGACGTTTGTTCTAAACACATGATTTTAAATGAAGTGGTATGGGGAGGAGTAACGTATTCATAACAAGGGCCTTTCACGAAAAGTTGGACAATTCTGTTCTAAAAAAAGACGTCTTTACGCTTCGTTAACGCCCCCCCTCCTCCCTCATAAAAGATCGCATGACTCCTCCCTCTTGTAGTTGCGTGCTGCTATGCAATACATAACCGTTAGCAATAGTGCATATATGTTCTGTATAGCAATTAATTTGAAAATGAATGAAGTTTTTCTGATGGAAGTAAAGATTGAAGTTGAATTAAAAAAAAAAAAAAAAAAGGTTACTTCGCAGTTTTCGCAACACACATCTACGAAACTAGCCCAACGACTCGTGAGTTTTTCCTATATTTCGTTGAATTCTGGAAAAGTAGTGCTCTACTAAAAGCACAAAGCCGACTCTAAAATGGTAGATTGTTCTTCTAGGTGCCAAAGTGTCCGTAAGGTATATATTCCCTCTGAAAAAAGCGATTTTACGGCAATCCTGCAGCTGTAACTTGCACAAAACAGAATGCGTCTATCACTGGATTCATTAGTCTATTCAGGTCTATCCATTCACCGAGCCAGAATTAGAATACTGTTTGGGCTTTTTCCAAGGACTTTTCCCTATTAAAAAAAAAATAGGGGAAATTGTCCTTTTTTAAGCAATTTTTAGCCAGTTTTCATCAATCTGAAAAATCATGTACACCAAATTAAAAAAAAAATGCAATTCGGCGGATGGATAGATTTGAGTGTCAGCTATGGAATTATATCAAAACTCTCTTTTTGTAGGATAGCAGAGAAATAGCATGCCAAAATTGCAAAGGGAACATATACCTTAAGTTACCTAAAAAAAAGACTAATTTCCAGGGCTCTCAATTGTCTTTCACCGGCTGTGATATTTAACTTATAGTATAAAATTTAAGGTCTCTAAAAAGGCTACAGTAAGCTCAGTTTTCAGTAAAGCACTTGTAAATAAATTTACTAGTAGAGATAGTTCCCACCTTTTCGTATATACATTTCCTGTAGGGTCTTTGTAATTTTATGTAAAAGTAAGGCGTTGCAAAAAATTTCAGGGAATCGACGGATTTTATGTTCTGAACGGGTTGAAAGGAGATAGTCGAATCTGTTCCCTTAGGCGTAGGTGGCAAGTCTCAATAGATGCTTGTGTATATAATCGCGATGAAAAGCAAATTGGGTCTTCTGTGCTTGAGAAATTGTAATATGAGAAGATAAACCATAAATATATTCTCAGCGGGGCTTTCACAATCTAACTCATAGCGGTTTATCTGGTATTAGAAACAAATAAATATTCATTATTTGCATGCCCACTAGTTTTGTGAAGGTATCTATATTCTCTGTTTCTATAATTTTCTCTTTTTATTTCTTCTCATTTGTTTTTCTTTTCTTTCTTAATCAATTAGGGTTTTGTCTAAAAGACTGTATTCCTGATTGCCAACCTTTTACTTCTCTTTTTTTTATTCCAGGTACATCATTGTTGTAGAGCACGATTTATCAGTTTTAGACTACCTATCTGACTACATTTGCTGTCTGTATGGTACTCCTGGAATTTATGGTGTAGTCACAATGCCTTACTCAGTCAGGGAAGGTTAGTAAAAAATTATCTTGTCCTGTTTTTCCTTCTTTGTATGTTCAGTTTCTTTGAACAATTAACCTATTTTTTTGAAGTATCATCTTTCTGTTGTCAGTTTGTAATCCCCATCGGTTTTTTAAGCTGTTAGCCTAATAGAATTAGTATTAAGCTTTTATATATTAACTAAATATTAATTGTTTGGACCTTTCCTAAAACTCCCTCCCAAAAGAATTGGAAGCCAATATTTGTTTTATTAATGCACAATTAGTTAAAATATAGTGGCACCTGTCAAGAAGATTAATAAAATTGAAGACACTGACATAGAAAAAGAATTGAAACCTACTAGCATTGACCGTACCGAGACATACTTTAGCCTGTAGATCCCTGTTTTATTTTCCTAGCCTAGCCCCTTTCCAAGATAGCCAAAATAGCTAAAGTAGAATTTTACCGGCTAGAAGCTACTTTTGGTATGTATATGCTAGTTATTTTGGTAATGTTCTAACGTATGACGACAATTTTGCCATTTGGATTTGTTTCGGATGTGGAAAACCGGTGGAATCTAATTTACCCTTGTAGATAACAGGTTGTTTCTCAAAAATTATAGAAAAGCATTATCTTCTTTCTTCTCAGAAATAATTCTGATAAAAAAAAGAGTTGACTGCGTTACTGGATTTGCCATGTCGAGATTATGGTGGTCGATCCTAAATTCAAAATCGAAGTTTCGTGCTTATGGGCTGACAACCACTAAGGTGTTCTTCTTTAAAAACTAAAGTATCGAGTATTGGAATAATGAAGATCTAAGGTTTTGGCAGGGGATGGCTGGGCTTCAACCATACTGATCGTTCTAGCTCGTTTCAGAGAGTGAAAGGCTTAGTCTAACTCCCTACCCTTGGCATAAAACAGAGTATGTCTTTTTAATGGAAAATTAAAGGCATTTTAACACAAATTTATAAGCGTGGGAGAAATGGACATCTAGTCAATTTTTGGCGCGGTTTACAGTTAAATATTTGAATTTCTGGCAAATTATTTGATGCTTTTCTTTGCACACACTATTCAGTTAATTTTTCTCTCAATTCCACTGACTTGCACTTGATGTTCCTTGTCGGTTATGTTTTGCCTTCTGTAAAGTGATATTTATATGACATGCATCGTCGAAGTACAAAAAAAGTGTTGTTTTTCAGAGAAAAAAACGTGCCATTTGTCGCAAGAGTGTGCGTCTCCGCATAAGCAACTTTTTCAATTGTTTAAATTTTTATTATTGTCATATTTTAATAAGGAATATGTAAATTGATGTTTGTTTTCAGGGATCAATATCTTTTTGGATGGTTTTATTCCCACGGAAAATTTACGGTTTCGAGAAGAAGCTTTAACGTTCAAAGTTTCAGAGACCGCAACAGAAGAAGAGATAAAGCGTATGCGGCACTTTGAGTATCCTACTATGAAGAAAACCTTAGGAGAATTCGCCTTGCAAGTAAGATTTACTATACTCTCTTCAAAAGCCAAATTGGTGTTTACGCTTTATTTTCCTGCAAGTAAGTGTTTATTTTATGTTTTCCTGTTAGTTGCAGACAATCTTTTTTCTATGTAAAGTGTATCCAGCAATTTGAATTTGTACAGCAGCTGAGGAATAATAATTAGAAGGCTCAGACATTTTAATTGAAAGTATCTATTTTACTCCTAAGGGCTTCTCAAGACAATGAAACTACGGCTTATAACTGTCGACAGGTAATCAATAAATTCATTTATTTATTCATAGAATAATTCATTTTGTAACCCACATCGTATACAAAATAAGGCTTGTTGAGTATAAAAAAAGAGAATACACTAAAACAAGAAGAGAAAATATGCTACAATTATACAACAATGAAATTAACGAAACAGACGGACTAAAGGATTATAGGGTGAAAATCAGTAAAAAGCTGAATCTAGCTCTCAATGCAACAAGGCCAGCTTAACTGGTATATAAGGTACTCCAGACGTATGAGTCATTTTAAGTGGAGATAAAGTCAAAATTTACAAAATCTAAAATAAAAATATCGGATTTGTTTATCATAATTTTTTATTCATTTTCATCATTTTCATTTAGCAAGTGTTCCCTAGTGTTTGGAAGAGAGCGTGTGTTTGCGTCATACCCAAAGTGAACTGTACCAAATCTTGCAACCAACTCCGACCTATCTCAATAACCCCAAACCTGTCAAAGGTGGCAGAAACGTTTATATATCGCGAGCTGATGTCACAGGTTTCTCCTTCTCTTGACCCATATCAGTGCGGATGCTTGAAAGGAAGCAGCACAACTGTTTGCTTAGTAAGAATGTATCACCTTATTGTCGAGAGGCTTGACCGAGGAAGTGCGATTGCCGATCTTTTCCTAGTGGATTACTGAAAAGCATTTGACCTTATTCGCCATTTTATAGCTTTGACGAATTTACGCGCAATGGGTGCACGCAAGCATATTCTGCTTTTAGTCACCGACTGTTTGCACGACAATTTCCAGTGCGTCTACAGCCTCTTCACTGGAGACACCAGCTTCGAATGGGCTGAGCTCACGTGTGGTGTTCCACAGGGCACGAAACTTGCAGCGCTGTTGTTATTAGCAGTTGTAAACTTTGTCCTTTCTGAGTTTGAGGACAGGTTTAAGTACGTAGACGACTTGTCAGTTCTTCTGAAATATCTTATTGACAACTGCGAGGCAGTTCCCAATTCAGGTATGCAATAATGAGCAACTTTAAAGACCAATGTACTATCAAAAGTCTTCAAATCAACGAAGGAGAAATCAAAATCCTCGGCTTTAATCCTCTTAAGAGGGACTTTGTCAGTCCTCCTCCACCGTGTCCTAGTGTATCTTTGGCTGTAATTCTCGGTGTCACATTTAGTGTTGACTGCTCGTTTAGTACTCATGTTGATACAATCGCTATAAAGGCAAATGGTGCGATGCGTACCCTTATTTTAATACGTCGTTTCGGTTTTTCTGTGTCCCAACTTAAGACGGCTTATCTTACATACATTCGACCAATTCTCGAGTATGCTTGCCCTATATAGGGCCCTCAAGTCAACAACACAAGTTACCTAAGCGATCAACTTGAGTTACTACAAAAAAGTGCCTTTAAAGTTATTCTTTCAGACGCATGTGTAAGTTTTAAATCGGCATTATCGGTCCTACAACTATCGTCCCTTCACGAATATCGTTTGGGTTTGACCTGCAAATTTGGCCAGTTTCTTCTTAGCAGTGAAAAACATTGAGAGATTCAACCACCAGTTATGAGGAATAAAATAAACACAAGGTCAGCTAACAAAGCGAAACTGGAATTGCCTACCTTAAGAACAAACCGTTTCGCCAATTCGTTCGTTCCTTTTTAAATGTCAGTGTTTAATAAGTTATAGTCTCGTGTTTGTCTTGTTTTCGTTGTAAGTACTAGCGCCATTTTGTTGGAATTTTTGTTCTATCTATGGTTGCTTGTATAAATAAAACCATTCTATTAAAAAGGGGTAATGACCAGAAAGGTCGAGGATAGATGATGACAAAGGTACAGTAAAGTCTACCCATTGCTCGTCTATTATACTTTCTCGATCAGAATATCCAATTTTAATTTTATTTTTAACATGACGGGTAGTGCACTGCTGTAGAAATTGAATTAGTAACTGTAATGCCCAACCACCGAAAAGAAGGAATGGAAATTATGGAAAAACTGTGACAGATCAAGGGAGCGTGAGAAGAAGTCGGACTATTAAAAACTAGAACCTCACATTTACCAACATTAAGAGAAAGACCGATCTTGGAAAACAAACGGGAAACTTTTGAAACCATAACTGAAAGACCTTGCTTACTTTTACATATTAGTATGTTCAATGGGTTTATTAACAAATGAAAAGAATAAATCACACATAATCAAAATACTCAGTCCATTCCTGGACGCCGAGAACCAAAATCTTTACAATTTAACATAATACGCAGAATGGTCACCGCTCCTAATCTCAGACACAACCATACCTCTCATTTTGCAAATAACTAAAACTATTACCTTCCCGTTCCTTACCCTCAGGGGAAACCACTCCGTCATATTTAAAAATCATACATTTGTAATTTAAGTTTACTACTTACATTTAATTCTAATTTATTTATTTTATTTCATGTTTTATTATTATTATTTTTTTTTATTATTATTAACTATTCTTTTGTAATGCTATTAAATGATTTTTTACTCTTTTTTTAAATGATGCGAGGGAGCTCCTACCTCTCAGCTCTTCTGGGATCAGGTTCCATATCTTTGCACAAGCTACGTTAGGAGCGAAATCTGATCGCACGGTCGGGGTGAGGGGTATTTGCAGCTTTGATGATGATCGGGTATGCAAATTATGCTGGTCTGAAATAGGTCGAAATAATCTTTTAAATACAGATGGCAGCTCTCCAGCTAAAAACTTGAACACAAAGGTCAAGCATGATAATTGATGCAGGGACCATAATGACAAGTACTCTTCATGTTTTCCAATTAATATCAGGCATCGTTGATGAATCGAATTCAGTTTTCGCCGGTAGGATTTAAAAGTTGAGTGCCAGATCATTGCACAATACTGTAAATGGGATTTTATAAGAGCGTTGTACAGGAGGACCAGCGTTTTCTGCGGCAAAGCGCTTTTCAGTTTTTTTATTATTCCAAAATTCCGGGATAGCTTCAACTCTACTGCTTGAATATGATGCACGAATGATAGGTTCTCATCGAGGAGGATTCCTAGGTATTTTGCAAAATGCTTTTCTGGCCGACTAATCACACCTCTGGATGTCTGGATACCACATATCTCCGGATGGACACTTCCAACCCGGGAAAAAAATAGAACGCAAGATTTCTCAACATTAATAACAAGTCGGTTAGCATCCATCCAGAGATACTTCCCCTCCAGAACCTCCCTCAGTTTAGACATGAGCGTTGTCTTATCCGTTTCACAGCAACCAAGCGTGGTGTCATCGACAAAGGCCACGAGCTCATCATCTTCACCTTCGGACTGGAGGGAGTTTTCATCCTGGCACAAGTTACAGCAGCGAAGATTTGTTCGTGCCGGGTTCAGCACTTGACTCAGATCGTTAACATGGATCAGGAAAAGTAATGGTCCTAATATTGAGCCCTGGGGGACACCGCAGTTAACGAGCACATCGTTTCCAGGATCTTCTCCCAAATAAATCCTGCGGTCCCTCAGATATGATCTGAACCAATCCAGAGCTTCACCTCTTATTCCTATATGTTCCTGTTTCCCGAGGAGAATTGAATGGTACATGCTATCAAATGCTTTCCTGATATCAAGCAGAACCGCTGCAGGTAGTAGACCAGAATCCAAAGCTTTGTTTATCCATAAACTTAACGCCGTTAGTGCATCCTGTGTGGAGTGCCCTGGTCTGAACCCAAACTGGCGATTATTAAGAAACCCTTTCTTCTACAGAAACTGGAGTAGCTGCTGTTGCATAGGTTTTTCAAAAACTTTTGAAAAAACTGAGAGGGTAGAAATAGGTCTGTAATTAGCCGGGTCAACTCGAGAACCCCCTTTGTGCAGTGGAATTATTCTAGCTTTCTTTAGCAGTTCTGGGAAAGTGCCCTTGTGCAGAGACAAATTTATGAGGTAAGTAAGGGGCTCTATGATTGAAGGGGCAACTACTTTTAACACTTTGGTATGTACTCGGTCGAACCCAGAAGCCGAATTCCCTCTTAGATTTAGTATGATTAGCAGAATTTCAGATGGAGAGACAGGTGCTGTTGCCATGGACTTAGTGCATGCCGGGCCAAGGTAATCTTTAAAACTCTTCGCGGAATTCCCAACAGAATCTGCTGTTTTTCTGCCCACTTCTGCAAAAAATGTTCCCAATGCATTTGCAACGTTATCTGGTCCTGTTACTGTCTCCCCATTGACAGATAATTTAGATGGAAGCTCAGGTGGGGGGCTGCAGGGACGCAGTATAGAGTTAACAACCTTCCATATTTTCCGAGAATTTTTGCCACTTTCAGCTATTTTCCCACTAAAATAATCTCGTTTAGCTTTACGTAAAACTGATCGAAGACATTTTTTATATTTTTCATATTTCTCCAGCGTTGCAATGCATGGGTCATTTGTGTAATCCATCCACAGTTTATTTTTCCGTCCCGTCTTCCTTGAACGCTTTTCACAACAGCAATCCGTATATATTCTCATGAAAATGTTATGAAATTCCTCAAATCCTGAATTAACATCATCTGTATTCATAACACTTTCCCAGGATGTGCTCTCCAGATTTTGATTAAGAGTTTTCAAGTTCTCGTCATTCAGTTTCCAGGTAGTGAACCCCTGCTTAATCCAAGTATTAGGCTTTGGATATTTATGCTGTATGTTGAAATTTGTAAGCAGAGGGAAGTGATCTGAAGTGTCGGATAGCAGAACTGAGGCTGATGTTGGAGGCAGAGTCGAAAAAATGTTGTCAATCAGTGAGTGGGAAGTGGCAGTTACTCGGGTTGGAATCGTCGTCGAGGGGTACATATTCGAAGCAGACATTATACTAAGCAGATCTGTCGCACCGGAAGATAGAGGAAGAGTAAGATTGATGTTGAAGTCCCGCATTAAGATAGCTTCATTCCCTTGTTTCTCTAGATGATCCAATATTTGGCTTAAGTTTTCCAAGAATGAAGAAACAGATCCTGCCGGTGGGCGGTACACTTATCCAGCTGTTAATTTCTTCTGTGAAGGTAAACATATTTCCAGGAAAAGTAATTCATAAATTCCTTCTATATTCCGGGTTAATTCTTTGTTAATGCATACCGAGTACTTTTGCCTTGTGTAAATAGCTAAACCTCCTCTCTTCAATGCTGTTCTGTGCAAAAATAGGAAGTATATCCAGGTATTTCCAGAAGGGTATCTGTTTGTCTTGTTAAAAAGGTTTCGCAAAGTCCGACTACATCTGGCTGCAACTGTTGACAAAGAGTCGTTAGATCCGCGAACGATGAGCATAACCCTTGACAGTTCAGTTGAAGAACAGTGAGCTGAGAGTCAGAGCGTCCCGTACTTAAATTACACACTTCTTCATAACGGCTTCTATGAAATTTACTTTTATCAAATAACGGGGTATCTGATTCATTATTAATTTCTAAATCAAAAATATTTTCTAAATCAAAAAAATTTTCTTCCAGCTCTACTAATCTAGCATTACTTTGGCTTGTTAACGAGGAGGCACCCCCGGGAGGATTAGAACAGGAATTTATTACTTACCAACATACTGAAGAGAGGCAATGGCTGAACCTTTGAGAAGAGCAGTAGACCACTCTGAAGTTTGTAAACCCGAACTTTTCTTATAACTCTGGAAAAGAAAAACAAAGCAAGAACACACGAAAAGGAAAAACATCTCATTGGATAAACAGAAATCAAGAATATGCAAGCGGCAAATTACACATAAACACTCTCTCATGGCGCAGTTATAATACTTTTTAAATTTAAATTTTTCATCAATTTTACTACTCTAATTTTACCAATAATCACTCCTAATTACTTCAGTATTATAGCTGCCCCACAAACCTCACAAAATATTAACAAAAAAAAGAAAATTCTAAGCGTCCGAATCAGAATCATTCGCATCGTCTGAGCCAGCGCGGGGAAGCTTGAGCGGATCGTAGCATTCGTCTGGAAACTTCATCCACTGAGCTGTCTTTGATTTCTTGGTTTCTAACCAAAGTTTGATCCCTTTTTGGATCAGACGCGTTTCCGCTATTTTCTTACTCGCTACTTTTGAATTTCGTAGCTTATAACCAAGTGATAAAAGTTCTTTGCGTCGTTTTCCGAGATCAGCTGGCAAGTCAACAGATAGGCTAAAACCGTTTTTTTTTTCAGTTTACCACACTCTTTCATTATTTCTGACCTGATCAAAATTTTCAAGGCTAGCGAAAATCGGATCAGCGGACTTTTTTCGTTGCGCGCTGTTTCTCAGTGTTGGACCGCTAGAGCCAGACGACTCGGCATTTGACGGTTTCTTCGAAATTCTGTATACCACATTCATCCGTATCTCATTCGCGGTAGCTATTCCGAGTTTTGATTCGAAGAAACCAACTACTTTCTGACGGAGATCTTCGCCATCTGAAGATTCTAGACCGTGGATAACAAGATTGTTTTTTTCTCGAGTATAGTTCTGACCGAAGAGCGGTCGATTTAACTCTTAAAAGTTCGGATCTGAGCGACCTGTTTTCCGACCGTAGAAGTTTATTCTCCTGCTGGAGCTTTGCGATTTTCTGCAGGACTTCGTCCATCCGGTCATCAAAATGTTGTTTCGTGGGTGCCATAATTCTTGACTATAATGCCACTATGCCTTCAAAAATTTTCAAAAGTAACATGGAGTGATACTTACTCGCAAGGGCCCCTGTATGGTAATAGAACCAACTATCACTCGGGGCCCGCTTTCAGAAAATGCAGTGTTTGAGAAATCCAAATTTGACGTTTTCTCCGACCAGCGTTAGTGAACTATCCAATCAGTAATTATCCAATCTCAAATTCACCAAAAACTTCAAGAAAAATATCCACTTCTCGCCAAAAGTCTATCACCAACGAATTAATTGATACACATAGGACAGGATTATACGTCACTATAATCCTAAGCCAATTGTTGTTACGAAATTCACTGATTTAATAATGTTCATAAGTTATCCGATTTTAGATTTTAGATGTGTTTGCTCTGAACTCTGAAATAAGACTGAACTCTGAAATTAGTAAAAGATCATAATTTGTAATTATTCTTAATAATTAAAAAATAATTTTATCTCTTCTTATCTATTTACCAGAAATACACACTTTGAATATGTTAGGCGGTGAAACCCATCATTGCTTCACGGCGTACACGGACGAGCGGAGGCCCTGATTTACTAATAAGGAAATAAGAATTTTAATACCAGAAGCAAAGAAGAAAAAAACTGAAAAACTTAAGTCGTTATTAAAAAAAGGGGAAGTAGGACTTGAATATGAACCACACTGCTTTAGAAAGCTCAAGGGCACATATATAAAGTGACGACCTTTCAACCAGGCTATTCTTAAGGGCGGAAGAAAAAACATGAGGTGCTTGTATTTTTATTGTTTTATGGTAAACATATAGTTATTACGTTACTAAATGTACTGTAATTTACAGGTTGAAGGGGGTGAATTTACAGATGCTGAAATTATTGTGCTACTTGGGGAAAATGGAACGGGTAAGACAACCCTTATTCGGCTACTGGCAGGTAACTTGCTTCCAGACGAAGGAAGCGCAGAAGTTCCCCCTTTGCATATAAGTTATAAGCCACAGAAAATCACAGCCAAATATGAAGGAAAAGTGCGAATGCTATTGTTGGAGAAGATTAGGGATGCCTTTACTCATGCACAGGTAATCAACTCCATTTGCAGCCACGCAGCCACCATGCAGCCATCCATACAATTTATGGTAGTGGTAGGCTACTCCAAATTTGAATTTAACAGCTACATGGCAGTAGTATAAATTGGGGGTGGGAGGCATGGGACCCCCTTAGATTCTCCTTCTCTCCTATATTTCACCAGTTTTCATTGAAAGTTGGCTTTTTTCGGTTTCTTCATTAAAAAAAGAGATAAAATTTGCTCTCGACCCCTAGTTTTGAAAAATAAATTCTGCCCTCTCTCCTAAATTTTCGTGAATTGGCAACAATGAGACGTGGGTAAAAAAATCAACACAAAATACGCCCAAAACATGGGACCCAACAGCTTGAGAAGGTCTAGTTTTCCTTTGAAGGCAAAGCTATCTTTGGAAATCAGCAGATAGTTTATGTTTGAATTTTGTCAACTAAAAGCGTTGTCAAATTTATGTAATTCGCTTTGTGTATTTATTTTCGTAGTTCAATGTGGCAACGTCTACACAAATGCGGCAAGGCCCTGAAGGTTTCAGTTTAAAATAACCAACAGACAAATCTTAGAAATCGAGGTTTTCAGGTATGAATGTTTTCAGCCAAAAAAATGTTTTTACTTTGATGTTCTTGGCACTTGAAGTGAAAATCTGTTATGTAGATTAGACTTTAATTAGATTTCCAAATAATATGAAATGATAATTTTATGCTTCACATGTACAAATAAAAGCCAATTGAATTAACATCTAAAATAAAGTTGTTTGCTCTATAAATAACTATTATAGTAAATTGTACATTGGGAATCCAAAATAAAAGCACTTCAAGGGCAACAATAAATTTTGGCAATTGCATGATGAAGATCGTAGGCTAGTTGGTGAATGGTTGTCCTGTTGTGTTTTGGACCAGGACAACTGAAGGAGCAGACATGTCACAAAATCTTGCGAATTCGGTATAGTAGAACCTAAAGAGTATGGGTAATTTTTAAGACTGGAAAGGGGCGCTAGTGTCGACAAAATAAAACTATCAACGCCATCTAGCATTTTGCGAAACTTGGTATTTTTTCAAGCTTCGTATTTTTTTCGGAAACTGAGATAAGGCACTTATTAATCCCCCCCCCCCTAATGTTTACCAATTGCGCTAATTAAATTGATTATTCTTATTATTACAATGAGAAAATTGTCTTTTCAGTATATTTGCTTTCTCTTTTTTCGGGTATGTCCTGTGAATCAGGGAAGTTCACAGAACTGACTATTAAAACTAGTTCATGGGAATAATAAGCGGGAAATGAACTGTGTAAGTTGAATCTGTTCTAACTGAAGATCATGTCAAAGAATTAACTAGTCTTGTAAGGTCGAACTTCCAGGATATTCACAGGTATAAGTAAACAAAACTTTAGTATATGTGCTTTAGTGTAAGTATTGTGCCAATAGAGGAGCAGGATTCGGGTAGACTGAGATATAAGAAAATAAAACAAGATATTACTTTGCACTTTCTTAGTATTTATTTTAGTATTTATTACTGTTACCTTTTAATAAAAAACCAAATTGAAGCGATGCACTTTTATATTTTTATGAGAAAAGTTTGTAGGAATTATGACGTCTGGCTAGACCAGCTATGTAAGCGTAGAAAGATCGTTATCAAATTATTAATGATCCTGGATTTTTATTGAAATCCTTGCACTCTTGTCGCAGCTTTGGATACGGTAACTTAAGCCGCTGCAGCTTTTGACCACGAGGGAGGTGCCCCAATTGTGAGATTTGTTTAGCTACTTTGCGTTAAATTTTATTCGACGCGCATGTTATCATATTTTTTTAGAGGATATAATTCCTTAGACCACACAACCTTTCCCTTCAAAATTGAGACGAATATATATCCGCTTCATACCCAGTTCATACTTGTGAATTGGGTTACTCGCCTGACACTCTAGGCAGGTGGGCCTAGGTCAACCCAATATTTAATTAATTTTTTGTTTCCTCAACTGTCGGAGCTTATGAATTGGATGCTAAACCTGGCCCAACACTCTAGGCAGTCGGGCGAGCCCTATTAAGCTTTGGACCGGATGCTTGTTTACCTGCGAGTCCAGGCGACTTAACGGTCATGTGTCAATTCTAAGACTTGATCAACCTGCCTGAGACTAGTCCAGGAAAAGAAAGGTTTGACCGAAAACAAATTGCAAGAGAAAAGACACTTTGACTACCCGACTCAAAAAAATGTGCTGATTCCAAATATGCAAACTTGGCTCATCTATCTGTTTCACAAATATGTTTTTTTTAGGTTGAGTATGATTTTGAGGGGGTGAATTTCGTGTTTCATATATAGGCGTAGAACAACAAAATTGATGTCTAGAATAGTGTAATAGGTCACGGTGATTATGAAAATTGCTTTTATTTGAACATAACATTAAAACTTAGGTTTTTTGAGGTTAAGGTTGATTGTAAGAAGGTGAAATTCGTGCTTCCATGTAAAAGCGTACAACAACAAAATTTATGTCTAGAATAGGGTATTAGATCACGGTGATTATGAAAATCTCCTTGATATGAACGTAAAGCTAAAAACTTGAGGCTGAGATTGATTTTGAGGAGGTGAATTCGTTTTTACATATAAAGGCGTACATCAACAAAATTGATGTCTAGAGTAGGGTACTAGATCACGGTGGTTATGAAAATCACATTTATTTGAACGTAAAATTTAAACTTTCACTTAAATATTCCATTAGTGTTAAACCACGCTTAATCTGAAACAGATAGATGAGCCAACTTTGCATATTTGAAATCAGCATATTTTTTTGGGGGGTCGGATAGTCAAAGAATCTTTTCTCTTGCAATTTGTTCCCGGTTAGGCCTTTTTGCACACACTTCCTGGACTACTAGGTGTCCATGCCTCTCCAAAAGCTAACATACAAGTATTTCTCCAATTTGAGAGTTATAGTTACTCCCACCGTTTGCCCATGCCGTTTACCAAAATACTTGGAAAACTATAGGTCTCCCCGTTCGCCTGCTAGTCCAGGGGACTTGTCTGTCCTGCGTCAATCCTAAAACACGGTAGTCCACCTGAGACTCTAAGGGGGCAAGCCTATTAGGCTCAGTTCAGTTCTGCGCCTGTGAGTCCAAGCAAATTCAGTCCCTTCTTTTGCATACAAGTCCAGTCGACATTGTCCGTCATGAGTCAAACCAAAAATCTCGATCATCCCTTAGTTCTATTGGCTATCTACCCTAGTTATGCCCTAGGATGGATGGATGGGTGATAGACTACCTATCAACAAGTGAAAATGACATCATTTTTAAACAATCCTGAAAAAGGCTTATGCCAGCTTTGCCTCTCACTCTGACTATCTGTCTTGGCTTTGTCTCCAATTGGCAAATTGATTCAGGGCAAATTGATTTAATTCAAAAATCAAAGGGTATATATATATATATATATATATATATATATATATATATATATATATATATAATATATATATATATATATATATATATATATATATATATATATATATATATATATATATGTATATATATATATATATATATACTATATATATATATATATATATATATATATATATATATATATATATTTATATATATATATATATAACGGGTAGATTTAGTGAGACGTTTTTTTTTTCGTGTTAATTGTCTACTTTTTACTGTGTTACGTTTTGCTTTATGTCTATTAGGTATGTACACAAGATTTATTTTAGAGAAGGGGTGGGCTCAAGTTAAATAAATATAAAGATAAACAGGCAAATTATATAAAAAAAATACAGGAAATTATTTGACTAATTTTTGAAATCAAGATCGTACGAGCCTGATGCTTAGCGTTGATGTTTTATGATTCTATTTTTAAGCTCTTAGTCTGTTTCAGTTTAGCACGGACGTAATGAAACCAATGAAAATCGACGATATTATAGATCAGGATGTTCAGGTTTTATCTGGTGGTGAGCTTCAACGAGTGGCACTGGTCCTTGCCTTAGGAAAACCCGCAGATGTATATCTGATTGATGAGCCCTCAGCCTATCTGGATTCAGAGCAACGTCTTGTTGCAGCAAAAGTCATTAAAAAGTAAAATCATAATATATATATATATATATTTTTAGTTTTGTCTTCTCTGACAGTCGGGTTACGAAGCCTTTTAAAGACAGAGAAACTTTTTTCTTCTTTTTTTTGGAATATTGAAGGCTTGTTGTTAAAGCGAACCGAGTCCACAAATATATGTTTGAACTGAGCGGTCATGATTTTTAAGACAAATTAATAGACTTAACTTCCCCATTGTCGTTACACTCGTTAATCTTTAACTGAAAAAGATTCTGAGAGTTTTGCAATGAAAATGTGTGGAGTTAATTTACTAAAATGATGTTCCTTTTAAATCGAGTCTCTCTTTTTCCATTTTTTTTGCTGGCACTTTGCATTGTCGTAAAAGGCGTAGAGGGTGTTTAGCAATTTTTAGTTAGTACTGACACAAAGAATTAACATTTGCATTTGAAAATGGCTATCGTAACCTATACAATTAGCCGAATTAGTGCTTTACGTCCACAGTAAAAGAGGTACAACAGCAATGTCGAATTCGACCAAGTCCTGTGGCTATTTTCCCTTGCTTTTTGCATCAAAGCTAGAAGCTCATCTCCCCCCTCCCACCCCTTCTACGGATAAGGGTCTCAATTTATCTCTAGCGGTTTGAAATTCAACCTTAATAATTTCTTGCCTCTTTTATTAATATATGCTCATCAGAAGGTTCAATCTAGTTCTTTTCATTTTTTTTTTTTTTTTTTTTTTTTTTTTTTTTTTTTTTTTTTTTTTTTTTTTTTTTTTTTTTTTTTTTACAGGTACAGTGTGTTTAGAATTTTGAATTGTATATATATTCACAAAAACTGAATCTATATAAAACACATCGAATCACTTTTTGTAAGGCTGATTGCCCAGTGGCAAAAGATATGAAATGTCTTCATATATAAAAGCTCAATATAAGGGAATAACATAGAACAGACTTACAGAAGATCCTAATTCACATTTATGAACAAACATCGCTAAAATTAAGCTAAGAAAAAGAAGCAAAACAACATTTTACGCCAAAATCTCTGTTATTGTTAGAATCCCAAGTATTACTGGCATTATTGTTCAATATTCTTGTTTTGTGTAGCTTTGATTTGATTTGAGGCAAGCTGATTTTGATTTGCGTAGCCTGGGTTTGAGTTTCACTCTTGTGTTATTGATTGTTCATATATTGACCAAATCAGCTTGTAGTCCTCAATTGAAAAAAAAATCTGGATAATAAATCAACTATAAAAACAGAATGAGACATTTCTTCGGAACTTAACCAATTGAGTATGACTTTCATTTCTTTTTCGTGGTGTGCACTGTATATAAGCGGCACTCGACTGTAGCTTACAATATCACCAATTATTGCATGATAAAAATCGTCATTGTAAGTGGTCCCTTTAGATTCACTTTAGCCTAGCAAAGTTAATATTCTTACAATCCCCACACATGAATGGTAATAAAAAAAAAGGTGGCCTCGTCATATTTTTTTGGCGTCTCCTTTTTTGATAGAAATAGAAGTAGTATCTGGAAGCTAAGCTAAACTTCAATGGGAGCTCCATTTATAGTGAATGAAAAAATAGTACTGTTCCAAGGCTTAGTAATTTAACCTCTTTTTAAACAGGTTTATCCTGCACGCCAAGAAAACAGCTTTTGTTGTTGAGCATGATTTTATTATGGCAACATATTTGGCTGATCGAGTTATAGTTTTTGACGGCGTTCCATCGCAGAATACCTCAGCAACAGCACCACAGTCTCTCCTCAGCGGAATGAATCGCTTTTTGCAACTTCTTGGAATTACGTTTAGAAGAGATCCCAACAACTTCAGGCCGAGAATTAATAAACGCAGTTCTGTAAAGGTAATTTTAATCTCCATGGCTCGTGTTTCCTGTCTCGTTCATTAGTTGGGTAACGAATGTTTCTGATTTTGAAGTGTCCTGTAAGAGGAAATTTCTGAAAATCGTGTTTTTATGCGAGATCTTTGCCTAAGCATACGTTTTGTATAAACGTAGATAACGTAGGTTTCGTATAAACGTTTGTATAAACGTAGATAACGTAGGTTTTGTATAAACGTGTGTATAAACGTAGATTTTAGTACTTATCAAATATGTGCTAGGTTTTGATTGTGAAATTTTAACGTAAATTATTCCAAAACATGTGATGCTTGGAAGGCAACGCTGACGAAACCTGACAGTGAAAGTAAACAGATAATGAACAAAGCCGGAAGAATTTGCATTCAGTGTGGGATTTAAGAAAATTACTTTTTCAAAGGACTCTGCTAAGCTGTCCAGTGCAACGGGAAGTTCAAGAAAAGGGAAGACAAGACAGAGAAAGGGAAAAACTACAAGAAATGGAAAGAATTAAAATTTTGGTAAAAAAAAAGGAATCAAATGAATTTAAACTATAGTAAGATAGTAATTGAAAAGCTGAAGCTTGAAAAAAAAACACGAATCACAGTTAATCACTATCGACATGATTTTTTTATAACATCTAAAACTTTATGGAATATCCATTATTCGCAAAACATGAAGAGAAAAAAACTTTCTTGTAATGCAATATTTTTCTCTTTTCTTTTTTTAGCCTGCGTATCTTAATCATATTTGCTTAAACCAGCTCCAATGTACGTAATACTGTAAAAATTCAAAATTTGAAGGAATTGTAATTCCAGTAATCCATCTTTTTAAACCTCAAAGTTAAGTAATTGAGTGTCTAAATGCATTGGTGATAGCAGAAAAAATTAGATTTTGACATTTGAATCATATTACTTTAAAAAAGGATCATCTGTGCCATGTCCATCTTCTTTGTGCAAGTTCCTGGTGAAATGGATGGCTGAATTTTATCGTAACAAATATTCCATATTTTTTTAAATCATAAAAATTTAACTGGGCAAAAACATAGTACTCGGCAAAACCGTAGGACAAGACCATTTCAGGGTTTTGAACCTGGATTGTTTTAATTACTGTCCCTCCAAAAGTGTGATTATTCCAGCTTTTTGAACTTTTCAGCCGTATCGTATGAGTTACAGTGATATTGAAAAATGTAATACAAAAAGGATTGAGTAATAATAAGAGCTCAGGGGCTGATAATGTGGTAGATGAATTTCTGAAATATAGTGGCTGCGAAGTTAGAAATAAATCACTAAAGATTATGAATATGATTTTTGATACACGCAATTAGTCTACAGCTATAACTTACTCCACAAGGAGATTTATAGTAAAGAACGGAATCTAGTCCATAGTAACCGAAATATACTTCGCTCAATACCTTGCTCTTCGCGCTATAGTGCTCAGTACTTTAAAAAAGGCTTCTTTTTCTTCTTCTTCTTCGCCTTTTTCTTCTTCTTCATCTTCTTCATTAGTCTCAGATCTGTCCATTCAACAAGCTATAATTATCATGTTTTCTAGACTTGTTCTTGGAGAATAATCTAAACTTGCTTATAAAAATAGAAAATTTCCAACTTTCGAATGTTTTTCGCCTGTTTTCAACTTATTCTTTAATGCAAAAAAAGATGTAAAGCAAACTTTAAAAATGTAATTCCGTCGATCGATGAAAGTGAATCTCAGCTATCGAATAATAGTAAGACTGTTATCTTATGTTCAAATATTAAAACCACGGGACTGTAGAAAATAATATTCCAAAAACTTGCTCTAGAAACACAAGTCTTAATGCAAAAAATAAATTTGTAAAATTAACGTTACATTATTTCTTTAAAGAAAAACAAAAACTGCTGTTTTTTTGTCATTTCTTTTCCTTTAATTCCATAAAAAACAATGAGAAATTATCACCTCTAAGTATGCATAGGTGTAATTCAATTGATTGCATGGAAAAAGGTAATTCACTAGAACAACAAATAGAAGCATATTTTAACAAAAATACTTTTAGGATGGAGCCGTTAAAATATCAGGCAGTTTGTACTTTTTGAACACAGCACTGTATCTATGCTGTTTAACGACTGTTGGGGGGGGGGGGGCACGGAAAAGGTTCATTTTTATATCATGATTTTTCTATCTTTTCTTGAAGCGGGAGGCGTTCCTGAAGATAAATCTCAGGGTTAGTTCTCCTCCCGATATTCATTCAGACAACATTTGATTGTGACCTTTTTTTATCGGATTATTTTGCTGCGTGACAGCTTCTTTAAAGGTTCATAACGCAAAAGCAGGGGATTTTTCGTTTCTCCTTATTTTTTATCCCTGAGTTTTTCTGTTTACAATAGTAATTAAAGGGATTATTTTGTTCCTCACTATAGAGTACTGAGCACTTGGAGGGAAATCTTAGTTAAGTAGTAATTAAGTTTCAAGTACATACCATGTTCTAAAGTAACAGTAATAGTTTATTATAAACCACAGCACAAGCAAAAATAATTAGCAGCACAACAAAATCTGGGATTGCGAAGACCTGCCACGGACACAGTGACACAAAAATAGACAACAAATAAAAATAGTTTTTCTGTAAAAGCAAATAAAAAAGGAAATTAAAAAAATAAGAATTATGGAATGAAGTTGTGAAACACAATAACCAATCATACAAAACAACATTTTATGACAACATAACAATTTCTCTCTTTTCTTTTCTTCTTTTTTCTTTTCATTTTCTTTTATTCATTTCTAATAAACAAAATTAAATATGAAAGCTAAATTATGTTTAAGGGAAAATTAAATTATGCTAAAATAACCCTTTCTACTGCTGCTAGCAACTCAATGCAGCAACAAGCCGCCTGAAGCCAACACTGCTACGCACACTCCTCCCCCCCTAATTAATTAAAGCGACACTCCTTATCTCCTCCTATGAAGTTCAAATTTCCTTTTATTCTTCCTTATGAAATCTTCCCTTCCCATCAAAGAACAACCTGCTTTTCTTTGGCCCAGGGGGTTGGCCGAATAGAACAATCTTTGGTACTTTGTCAGCCTTCATCCGGAAAATGTGTCCTAGCCATCTCAACCTTTTTTTCATGATAATCCTGGAAAGAGGAGTCGAACCAGATTTTTCCTACTGCTTATTGTTTGACATATGATAATTCAAATGCAATCTATTTTAAAGGTGTATATATCTGGCAGCTCTATACATATCTCATATTTAAATTGACCAAAATGATCTAATACCTTTATGCTTGGACTAAGCTTATTCCAGAGCTTGGACGCTCTATAAATAATTGAAAAGGCATGCCTACTTACAACTAGTCAAGGAACCTCTTTCATTTTGCGTCCGAGGATTATGATGATGAACGTCAGTCCTTTGACAAAATACACTTGTGAAATAATCTGGAAGGTATCTGTTACAATACTTTAACATAGAAACAAATATGTAATAATCACACTAACCAGTTACTGGCATCACATTGATTTTCTTTTTACTTGTCTCTCCCTTCGCCGCAGCAGTGGCAATTGGGGGAAGGTGAGAAAAAGACCTCTTCATTATTTTCATTGAAAAATGGCTCTTTTGCTACTTTAGCTTAAAATACAACATAATTGACCCCCCCCCCCTCCCTTAAATTTTGAATGATAAATTGTACCTTCCCTTCTCTATTTTCTGTGAATTGACGCCATTGCTATTCCGTTAATAAATCTAACAAAATCTAACATTGATCCGTTCTAGTATTCGTATAGGGCGAATTATCAAAGAGAAAGTACTGAACCAAAGTGACGAATAGTACAAAATATACAGGTGTATCAGAGAAAAAAAAATATAATAATTTGAAATGTGTGAAGGAAAAATATATTTTAATTTGCAAACAATCTCTAAATCACGTAGTAATATATTACTAATAGCCTTAATATGGTAATTAAATCCAACTACGCTTAATGATTCCCTATCCATCGGTAAGATAATGGTTTGAGGAACGCGAGAATTTAACAAAATTAGATTCGCCCAAATTCAAGCCAAGACGGTTTACTTTTTACAAGACACATGCCTTGCTAAGTGTTGTATAAATAATGGTATTGAGAAGTTGTTCAGTTGGGGCAAAACGCATCAAGGTTTTGTCTTCAGAAAATAAAGATGTAACGATTTTGGAGTGATTTGGCTGTACTTCAGCGTGAGTGATGATATCAATTGATGATATCAATGTATTGATGGATTTCAAATACATTGAACTATCAATTGAAGTTCCTGTAAAAGGCTCAAAAAGAGGATCATCATCAGAAGGACTTTATTTCTAATTTCATTTGTCCATTTTTACAATATGTGAGGGTTGAACCAGTCTAAAACTATGTTTGCATTGTCTTTTAGTGATTATATTTGGCCTCAGAATTTATTTTATGTATAGGTTGCTTAGACTCCAGTGAATAAAAAAGTGCATAAACCGCTTTTATTGTTTTTTTTTTTACTTATTTATTTAGAATTTTAATAACTTTATTGTGACTAATTTGTTTGAACTAGTTCCTCTACATTTGGCTTTGTTTTGACCGAAAGAACTCATATTATTTGTGTGGAGATTTTTTTTTTTTTTTTTTTTTTTTTTTTTTTTTTTTTTTTTTTTTTTTTTTTTCAGAGAGCGAGCTGTTTGGGAAAGGTTGTTTCATACTCATATGTTGTTGCGAATGGAGTCTGTCCTTTTAGAGCCATTTTTGAAACATCAGGAGGAACTGTGCAATTGTAATCTAAAAATAATTACTAAATTCTTGATGGAGAACATGTTATGTCGTTGTTATCGACCATTGTCTAAAAGAATTTCTCTCTTTTCTTTTCCAGGATATGGAACAGAAGAAAGGCGGAAACTACTTTTTCCTTGGTGATTAGACGTCAAGAGAACATTCAGCACATAATAAATCCCGTTCTTTTTTTATACTTGAAGGATTTATAAACTGAATTGGTATTGATGAAGGAAATAAAGCTCCATGTTGGTTTTAGAAGAACACACACTAGGCCACTGATTTAAATACAGCATTTGGATTTAGGAGGTGCTAGGACTTGAACTGACAGGTCAAATACTAACAGTTTCGATTATATTCGTAAAACTCAAAGACTATGGGTAACTTAAAAAAACGGAAACTAATGCTAGTGTCGACAAAAAAAAAACTGTCAACGCCATCTAGACCTGGCGACACTTGGCATTTGTTCGAGCTTTGTAATCGTTTTTCTATCAGGAATTGAGATCAGACGCTTATTGCTACCCTAATTTTACCAATTACACTAATTATTCCTGTTATAACACTGAAAATACCAAGTGTCGCCAACGCTAGATGGCATTGCTTTGTAAGTTACCTATACTTTTTTCGCAAACTTTTTCTTATTTTTAAATCTTGGCAAACTTGTTAGCGAAATTCTTCCAACCGACAATGCTATTTCTTTTTGTTAATACGTGAAAAGTGTATGCAGAGATGCGTCAATTCGATAAATCCAAATCTAGTGTATTCTACTATAGTGAGGTGCTGGTCCGATTATTTAAAGCGGTTATTTAAAAATTACAAGCGATGTACTTTTACAAATATTGCTAATGAGTCACACTGTAGATATACTAACAGGCTTAATTTGAATTTTTAAGTATAATTACTAAACGCCATTGAGTTTAAGGTCGTTAAGGTCTCAAAGTGAGAGCAATCCTATCTTACTTGGTTTGATCCTTTTTAGTTTGGGCCTTTGCGTTCACTCTGTAGATAATACAGTATAATCAATAAAAATGCTTGGCCCACAATTTTACTGCAGTTTTGATCTAGTAGTATTCCTTTTTCATTAAATTAAAAAAAGTAATTCCTTAAATACGAATTTTTACCTTTTTTTTAATACAAATTTTACCTATTGGTATGGTAAAAATTTTTTAGCATGTTCAATTGGAAGTTGATTTGAAACCATTTTGGTATAAACTTTTTGTTTTATTTTAATCATAGGCAGCGCAATGGCGCTGCCTAAGTAAAAAACGATATTGGAACAATGTTTTTTTTCATACCAGGGCACTTCGTATTGAAGGAGTTGTCGTAGAAACTTCGAAAAGGGCTCATTCGATTGGAAATTGGAATGGCTAGTGCCCTTTTTAATAGTTGAAAGTGATTGGAAGGCAACTAACACCCCTTCCACGCCCACCATTTCCCCAAACACATCCAATCAAAATTTTGAGAAAGCCATTTTGTTCAGCGTAGTTGATTTCCACATAGAAATTTTTTTTTTTTTTTTAGGAGGACACTCCCCCACAGCTCTCAGGGCAAGGGTTGTAAGTTATGCGCAGGGGGCATATAAGATTTTTATAGTTCAAGTTCAAATTCCTTTAATTTCTCATTAAATCACTACAAGACAAAATAACACTTGTACAATATGAATCAATGGAAAAGAAAATATTTACAGAGGGTGCCTAAACAGTGAGTTATACTCGAAAAAGAAAAAAAACAGATGATGAAAAGAAATAATAATACATTAGATATACTCGGAATAAAAATGAGACACCACACTAAACCCAAAGCCCACACCTCAAATTAATATAATACCACATAATTAAATTTTTATCAACAATAGCACCGGCCTACATGACTTCAAATAAATAAATAATTATCTATAATTACTTATAAGATATAGTTTGAATTTAGCTTTAGAAGCTGGAATAGAAAAACGCGAATCTATATTACTTTCATAAATATTCCAGATCTTTTATTATTGAATTTTTAGGAGAAAATCTGGATCTTTCAGTTCGAATTCTAGGACAAGGTAATTTGGCTGAGCTTCATCTTAAACAATAATTATTCTGGACAAAAGAAACTAAAGAGGAGTTACTAGAATTTAAAGCCAATGGTAATAATTCTTTTATTTGTTTTAGTCTGAAAAGGACACAATGTGCAGTAAGAACTAGATCAACTGGCAATATTCTTAAAAATGTATAAAGGCTCTTAGTAGGAGATTTATCGGGGAAGGAAGGAGTGCTTTTAACGTACGAAGGGCATTATTTTGAATGACGTTGAAGGGGCTTAACTAGAGATTTGAAAGTATTTAAATAAGCAATCGGACAATAATTAAAATAATAATAGATTAGAGAATAACAAACTGACTTAAGAGCAGGGAAAGGTAGGTGGAATTTTAGATATGCGTTGTGGTAGAAACTCCAAATAAGGCTCATTCGATTGGAAATTCAAAGGGCTAGAGCCCTTTTTAATAGTCGAAAGTGATTGGAGGGCAACTAACACCCTTTCCACGCCCACCATTTCCCCAAACACATCAAATCAAAATTTTGAGATAGCCATTTTGTTCACGTAGTTGAAAGTTCTGGAAACTAGGTCTATGAAGATGACACCCCCCCCCCCTCAACAGCCCTCAGGGCAAGGGTTGTAAGTTATGCCCTGGGGCCATATAAGGTTTTTATAGAAAGCGTTGTCATAGAAACTTCAAAAAGGGGTCATTCGATTGGAAATTGAAATGGCTAGTGTCCTTTTTAATAGTCGAAAGTGATTGGAGGGCAACTAACACCCTTTCCACGCCCACCATTTCCCCAATCACATCCAGTCAAAATTTTGAGATAGCCATTTTGTTCAACGCAGTTTAAAAGGTCCGGAAATTATATCTTTTAGCTGGACACCCCCCCCCCCCACAGTCTTCAGGGCAAAGGTTGTAAATTACGCCCTTGGGGCATATAAGGTTTTTTGTTGAAAGCGTTGTCGTAAAAACTTGAAAAAGGGCTCATTCGATTAGAAATTCAAAGGGCTAGTGCCTTTTCTAATAGTTGAAAGTAATTGGGAGGCAACTAACCCCCTCTCACGCCCACCATTCCCCCAAACATATGCAATCAAAATTTTGAAATATTCATTTTGTTCAATGTAGTTGAAAGTTTTGGAAATTAGTTCTTTGAGGATGATAACTCCGTTGGAGCCCTCAGGACCAGGATTATAAGTTACGCCCTGGGGGGCATATAAGGTTTTATAAAACATAAAATCACGAAGAAAGGAAGAAAACGAGGACAATTAACAGCCAGTGAAAACTGAAAAATTTATGCAAATATTTCGGTCAATACATCCGCTTGACCGTCCTCAGTGCAGAATAAAACTGATAAAAATATAAAAAACCAAACCTTAAAATAAAGACACAAAACTAAAATTGGACGACCCTTTCTCAGTAACGGTGAAAGGGTAACTGAATAAAAAACACAAGTCTAAATGGCATTTCACAATTTCATTTAACGTAAAGCACTCCTATAGGCTAATTGCTTTCCAGTTAGATTATTATCAGAGATTCTATTTCACTGCACAATATAATTTTGTGGATGTACGTAAAAACGACCAGAATTAATAATTTCATCATAAATGGGACTTAAAAAAGTTTCTCCAGTGTTTCTAGTGAGAGCTACCTTTTGGTGAATGTGCTTTTTTATTTCAACTGCCTCCCTGAAAACTTGCTCGAGACCTTTAACGGATGCAACAATGGAGGTTTTGGCAAACAAAATGAAATGGTGTGGACTGTGATACACATGTTGAGCCAAGGCGGAATCAAAAACCTCAGGTCTTTGGCGTAGCCTCATGGCCTTGTCGATTGAGGACCTATGTTTAGATAACCTCTCTCCCAATTGCTGTTGGGTTCTACCAGCATAAACACATCCACAAGAACAGGGAATTCTATAAACACCACTACCCAGAATGGGGATGGTTTTATCTTTCCCGCTGTTGAAGAAGCTCTGTATGGTATTTGAACTTATAAAAGTGACATTAAGATTATGTTTTTTAAGGATTCTTTTCAGTTTGTCACTCAATTTTGGAATGTAGGGTAGAAGAGTGAAAAGATTCTTATCATCCACCAATGGGACGATATCTGTTGGGGTTTGTGGATTTGATGCATTCTTTTCTACCTATTTTCGTCTTTTGTCTATAATGATTTCAAGCTTTTTATGGTGTAGCCATTGCAAAATAAAATGTCCTTAATATAGTTCAATTCTGAGACTATGTGAGGCTCTAAGCTTATTCTTACTACTCGGTCAACTAAAGAAATAACAACTCCTCTTTTTATGCAGGTTGGAGGTTGGAGGAAAAATGCAAATATCTATCGTTATGCGTAGGCTTTCCATAAATAGAAAATTCAAGGCCAAGATACTTATTGAAAATTAAGACATCCAGAGAAGGAATTTTGTGGTTATGTTCTAGTTCTAAAGTGAACTGAAGGTTAGACTCCAAAGTGTTTAGATGAGTTAAGAAGGAGTTAAGTGACTCCCCTCCATGCTCCCACACAGAAATAAATCATCCACAAACCGACCCCAGAACCGGTGTTCCTTAGGAAAATTTTTCAGAGCAGATGTTTAATTGAATTCCATATAAAAAGTTGCCAAAAATAGCGAAAGACTTGTACTATGGGTACATTGATTATTTTGAGATATTTGAGAATCTGAGTAGAGTTCTAAACCCTATGCTTTCTAAAACCAAGAGTATAATTTGTACTTTAAGAAATCAAAAATTAATTAAGATTTTAAGGAATGAACATCAGCACATGTATATTAAACTGACAATGCACATTTTTTTCAGTAAATTCATTTGAATTTCTTTCAGTAAATACCAACTTATATTTTGGCTTTTAGAAAGCATAGGGTTTAGAACCCTACTCAGATTAATTTCTGTTCGTTTTGAGTTCGACTTATTTTAAATCTGTTTGTTTTGGGTTTCATTTATTTATTGATACTGATTTGTGGCAGTTGTATGTTTGGTAGATTATTTGATTCTATTTTTGTTCATTTTTGATTTAATGGAGTTCTTTACTTTTTTTTGAAAAACTTATTTTGTGCGAACAGTTTTTTGATTAATCTTCTAAAAAATGCTATTGATTAATTTTATTGCAGATGTTAATACTGAAATATCCGGGCATTGATTAGTATGAAACACTTTCTTTTTTTCAAAATAGTTTAAAATCGTGGTCGGCGATTCTTTAAAATATTTCAAATATTTTATTCCTCTCGATGTGCTGCCAACCCAGATATTTTTTTCTATGTAGGTGCTCTTACTTTAGGTGGTTTGAGATTAATACTGCCACTACCATTGAAAACTCATTCCAGCATCGAACTTTCAGAGCCAGACACAGGTGTACACGCTCCTCCTCTCGCCGCTGTGCTCAAAACTTCGCTTTTTACTCCCTCTCAAAAAGGTCCCTCTTTTTTTTGCTATGAACTCTTCCCACCCTACTTGAGGACATTCCGCATCTTATTTGCTGCACCAAACTGCCTAAGCCAAACAGCTGTACACGCTTTTCCTCTCCCACTTCTGCTCAGAACTTCACTCTTTACTCCTCCTCAGTCTTTTGTTGTGACATCGTCCCACAACATGAGGGCGTCCTGCTTCTGATGTATCCACAGACAGATTGTCTAAACCATCATGTTTGACAACCTATCATCCCTAAAACGTGACCTATCCATCTTAACTATCATTTCATTATAGCCCTACACAGCGGGATCAACCCACGTTTTTCGTACAGCGTATTATTTTGATATACGGCTGTTCAAACAAGTACCTAAAAGTTTTCTTAGACAATGCCTATGAAAACCATTATAAATACCATTTATAAATATTGCAAATAATTTTGAGATAATTAAGCAGGGTTGTATCCACGATTTTGTTTCGGGGGGGGGGGGGGGGTTCAGAAAACGCATAAAATATTTTTGGTTCATTTTTTTACGTTTATACGAGTCGGACAGAAAAAAAATTGGGGGGGAGGGGTATATTTTTCCTGTTTACTTCTGATTCTTAAGGAATCCTTCTCCCCTCGATAAATCGACTGACTCATGAATGTCTGATTCCAAGTACGTACCCTGGGGGGGGGGGAGATCCCTAGGATTTTCCATATTTTACATATGATACGCCTATTTTTATTTAAGTAATTCGTACCGCTCCTGTGAAAGTAACTTTTAATTTTTAATTATTATGTAACTCATAATTTTATAAATTTTAGTAACTTAAACAATTACTCATTTTCAGAGCCGTGCTTCTTAGTTGTCCTTACCTTGGCTTCTAGTAATCTAGTCTCAGTTCTAAACTCGTTTCATCATTCTTTAAAACTTTTTTCTACAGTGAAAAAATACTCTCGTGTTGGCTATTCTACTTTTTATTAATAATATCAGCTAATTATTTGAAGCTATCCACTCAGTCATTTTTCTCGTTATCTATCAAAAATTGTCCTTGTCGGCCGATCTTCTAGAGCCAAACGGAAAGCAGGTCGTCCCCGAATAGGATGGGAGGATGTTATAAGAAAAGATTTAAGGGAAATAGGAATATCTTGGGAAAGTGTAAAAAGGGAGGCTCCGAACATATTGGGATGGAGGAGGAGTATGCGTTGCTGTGTTGGCTTCAGGCGACTTGGCGCTGCAGTGAGTAGTAGTGACATTACCTTCTTGCCCTTGTTTATTCATGACTTAAGCAATTTGTTCTCCTTACCATTGATTTTTATCTCTGTATCTGCATCATAAGCCCTCGGAACCTTGAAAATATCATGATGAGTTTGAAAGAAAAAAAAAACACTAGTCATAACATGTCAAACAGATTGAAAAACTTTATGACATGAGTCTTGACTCATGTGATCCTCCTCAAAATAAAGTAAATTATTCGACCCTTAAAACACTGCTATGAAATAAACTAAAGCTTTTAAGAGTGGTAAGCTGGATGAATCTGACAAACTAAGAATAATATTTAAAAAAAGAATCGGAAATGTGCTCGATCCTCTACAAAAATAAGGTTGAAGAATTGTTTACTAATAAACGGAAAGGCTGGTATTCCGGTGAAAAAAGCTGTTTGGCAAAAGCCTTGACCAACTTAATTTCAACCTACCGGGACCACATTAAGTTACCGACTTCTGCAGGTTTTTCTTCTTTTTCTTTCCATTCCCCTTCGAAGCTTGAAAAAAGAATTGAAAACCAAGAAAACCGAGCGTCGGCCCTTTAGATATCCCATTGCCCTCATAAATTTTTCGGTGACTTCTTTTCAAAATACCTTTCCGCCCTTTTCAACGAGAGTACCAAGTCCGAGAAGTTTCGACAGATGTGGGAGCAGGGTTTCATAACATCTTTGAAAAGGAAGCACAGAAAGTCTGGTTTTGAATGTGTCCGTTCTATTTCCCTCACTGGCTCCATACCCAAAGAAAATGTTTTGTACTAATTGCCGATGGGCTAGAGGTATCCAACCCCCCCCCAATGTGTTGTATAATCAGATAGGGCTTGGCTATATTTTTTATATATTCTTTGTAGAAGAGCATTCCTTGGTATTGTTGAGGTGTCCTTCATTGTAAGAACCCGGCTGACTAAGTCTAGACTGGCTTGGCCAGGTATTAATCATCCCTCAGAAGATAGGGGGAGTCATTCATCCATCACTCACAAGCCACAAGGGACAAGTGGTACTTGAATGTGAGAACCGGTAATAAAAATAGAACTTTTTTCTCCAATCCTGGATGACACCTTAAGGAATCGTTCTATGCCAAGGTCAGTGCTACATATGTCCAATGGGATTGACCCCGAGGCATGACTTTGGAGGCCATTACTGGCTTCAGTCCATCCAGTCTTGGAAGCATGTTCGACAACAACCATACCTCATGGACAGGCACTAGACCGGATGGCCTATGGCTAGACGGTGACTGAAATCAGCAGTATTAGGCCGCTGTTTGTGAATACAACCCTTGATTGCTGTAGGGACCATTGCTGGAGCACTTCTGAATATATTTTTTTTCTGGGAGAAGGAAGTATATAATTATTATTTAGGTTCTTTGAGAAAAGAAGCAATTTTTTCATCAAGATTTAATACGTTGTACTTAGTAGACTAATATTCGGTATTCAAACACGTACCAAAAGAAAGGACCTGAATTGAGAAGAGGACAGCAAGGTCAAAAGGTAACTGACAATGAATATTGAAAATTTTAACAGACAGACAAAAGAAGAGGAAAGTGTTAATTTTTATCAAAACAAGGATAGGTGGAGAAGGGAATCTAAGACTGTTCGTATTCGTTAAAATAATGTCGACAGAGGTGTTTTATCTTATTGTTAGTTTTGAATTATCTGCTTAACATTAAAAGAAGAGCAAATTAAATACATGTCATTTAAGTTACTTACAAAAAAAAGAAAAATCCAGCACTTGAATCCATCGAAGTAACAACTTCAGCAAGGGTTTCCAATTGCTGGGTGAATCTGTTTTTCACTAGCCTTTTGATTCGGCAAAGAATAAGACACGGCTATTGCAATAACAAAAATTGACGGGGAAGTGACTTTGGCCTTATTAGAATTAGGTAAACTAAGGACTGAAATAATTTTAGAGTAAAAGTTACCCTTAGCGAAAACAGAATGCCACCAACTTTTTTTCGCAGTGGATGATCTGGAGGACAGAGCTTAATAAATTAGGATTATTTCCACAAAATATGAGAACCTGTGTCGTGGAACTGTACTTCTATAACAAGTATAGCATCTATATAATTTAGCTCTGAAAAAAAAACACCTCGAATTCGGTTTGATTGTCGAAATATTGTATTTTCAGCTTTATTAACGGCTAGATCTAAGCTTGGTAATACGGGACACAGAGTTTAAAGCCAACTGCAGCAAAACATTGCAGGGCCGACGCAAGGACCTTCGTAGTCAAAAAGTCGTAAATCTGATACAATAAAATACAACGTTACTAACTAAAAACTTAGGGGATTCAGAATCATTTGAGAAACGCGACAGTCGCTGGACTTGAGTAATTTTTTAAAAGGGTTTGAATTTGGGGTGTCTGAGCAAGAATAAAGCAGATAGGTTTGTTTAAGTCCTAATACCCTCAGCACCATAGTAATTAAGACACGAGAACCTTGTAAAGGCATGGTTAGGGGTAAAATTAGTTGGGGTCTTTGAAGGTTGGAAGAAGAACAAGGATGTGTACAAAAGAAATTAGGCTGGTGATTATAGTTTTCTATTGATACCAAGAGAACTAGCAGTGTTTATTAAACATTATTTCATACGCACAAAATCTCTCTAATTCGAGGCACATGGATAGGGTAATAACTAGGAATAATAGGGATAGAAGAGGAATTTCACAGGGATAGAGGAGGAAGATGTCAAATTGGGTGGTTTTAGAGAGGTGAGGAGGAGTGAATGGCAGGCAGGATGGTGCTTGAAAGGAGCTGTAGAGTTGGGGATGTCTGACAAGAAAAAGAGGAAAACCTGGTTTATCTCCACTAATGGAGGTGAAGGCCCGTACAAGCTGGAAGTCGGAAAGTGATAGAAATTGGAAGGTGTAGTGTGTCTGGGAGGAACAAGAGTGAAATAAGGCTGAGGGAGGGTCTGAATGTGATCAAGTCATTAATTAGGGCTGTGGGGATTCTTTAGGATGTGGCGGACAATAAAAATGTTTAATAACAGAGGAATATGGTTTAAAACATTGCGTAAAACCTGGGATTCCTGCGTTTTCTGTATGATAGGCTCAGCAATAGGTGCTGCCCAAGATTTAGTGTTTGGTGTATGCTTGTAAATTAATTTTCCTGGCAAAAAAACCAATAGGAAACCAGAATATGCAGGTCCTTCGGCTTGAAGCAATGACCTTTGGATTGCAATTTACTTACACATGGATACTTTCAATCTTTTTTCTTTAGAGAATTGGACATTAAGATAAGCATAAAAACAAATTTATTATTCCAATCTTTTTTGTTTATTAAAAACCTTTTTAAACCAAGGCTGCATTCCAGGTTCAACAAAAAGAAACTACAAGCTACAAAAAAGTAACTTTTTCGTTCCAGCTGATGTTGTTGTAATAGCTGGAACGACAAAAGAGTAACTTTGAGTTTACTTTTTAGTAACTTTTACTAAAGATGGTTAAACAGCATTTTAAGTGAAGCGACTTTGCATCAATATTATCACTGCTGTTAGTATTAGCTTGAAAGATATTGAAATTATTACTACTACTATTAACAACTCACCGCAGGACAAAGCCACCTGCGGCCAATGCAGATAAGCACGCTCGTCCTCCATCCCAATCTATTCAAAGCCTCCCTCTTTACACCCTCCCAGGAAGTTTCTATTTCCATTAAATCATTCTTTATGGCATCCTCTCTCCCCAACTGTAGACGACATGCTTTCGGTTTAGCCCAAGACGGTAAACTGAAAAGGGCAATCTTTCATCCGCAGATCATGCCCTAGCCATCCCAATCTTTTTCTCATTATAGCCCTAGAAAGCGGGATTGAAACGTAATTTTCGTACAGCCTACTATTTAAAATACGGTTAGTCAGCCGGGTACCCAGAACAATCCGTAGGCAATTTTTCTAAAATTTATTTCAAAGATATAATTTATTCTCAGGCAAATTCTGCAATAATAATTTCAATAATTGAAATTATTATTTGACTAAATTATAATGAAAGAGTAATAAATACAATTGAAACTCGTGAAGATCACATCTTCACAAACCTAATAAGACAGTAGTTGGTTCATAACTTTTTCTGGTGGATGTTGCTTCAAGTAACTTTTGTACTTAAAGTAAATCTACTGTGGTTTCCAACCTGGAATACGCCCCAACTTCTAGCTATTTCGGTCTTCTGTTTCCGCAGCACAGAAAAAAAGCATAATATCAACAGATCTTGGCTTTTCATTGACAAGTACGACTTTAACGTTGCTTAGAAATAAGGAAAATGTTTTCGGTTGAAAACCACTCTATTTGACTTTCATTGGTTGAATATACTTTTCGCTTGACCTTAAAGCGCCAAATGAAATCAGTTTTACGGCGTTCCACATTGGCTAATTAGGCCTATCACATTTTTCTGTAGTGGTTTTACACTGGGACTTTAAACATATTCAACCTAGCGTAAGAATGTAGCATAGTCCATGACCAATTTGGTATAATAATTAATAATAATGTAATGCAAAAATTAATGGAATCTTCTTATAAATTTTGTGAAACAAGAAACTAGAAAACCCATCAAATCCAGGAAAATTATCAGGTTCTTTCTTAAATAAATCCATATATGGGCTATTTACAACTGATGTGGGCAGACTATTCCACTTGCCGGTGATCCGGTTGGAAAAGGCCCGTCTTCCAGTGTCCCTGACATAGTGTCTGCCATGCAATTAAACTGATAACCATGTAGACTTGATATGCTAAACTGTAGAGTGTCGGTGGACGCAATGTTATCATAGACAGTTATTTTACATATCTTGTAAGTTTTAATCATGTTGCCACGATAAAAGCTTCTGGAGCTGTTCTTTATAAGTAGGTTGAGATAAAATTGGGCATAATGTTTACATTCTGCGTTGTGAAATTCAACCGAGTCGATGTCCTTATCATAAAAAGTGCCGATGGCACAATGTCTATACTTTATGAGGATGTTAAAACGGAGAGGCCTTATTCCAGATCCCTGTGGCATGCCATAGGGATTTAGTACTACTTGTTTTTTACCGGTAAGAAAACTTTCAATCCAGCCGAAGATATTAGTCATTCCTTCGTTCTTACTACCAAGTGCAACTCTTCAATTACGTAGTAATTTGTTGAGGGGAACATTGTCAAAGACTTTCTTGTGATTCAAAAAAACAACGTTGGTTCGCAGGCCCTAGACTACATTTGTTTTCTGTTCATCAACAGCTGGTGGAAGCGGGACCTCTGCATCAACCAATGGTACAAAATTTAACATTCTTTCAGATCTAAAAAAATCCAGTAGGATAATTTTTTCACACAATTTGAAATTGTTTCTCCTTAGAATATGGAAGAATGTAATCTTGTTTCTTTTTGGTTTACCATTTTAGATAACCAATCATGTAGAACATAAAGGTTTTCCGTAAAGAATGTGAAAATCAACCAGTGGAACCACGAAAATCAGTTTCACTGGTTTATTCAATTTCCTGTTTGTCCATAAAATACCAAATGGAAGTGGGACCATAGTTCTATACCCCGTCGTCGTTGCTTTAAAACCCAAATCTCTTTAGCAAGCCGTTTAAGTAAATTTCGCCACCTAAATTACATTTTCGATTTACTATCTTTAAACACTGCATTATTGTTTCTAGAAGAAATAAATACATCATTTTCGTAACAAGGATAGAAACTGAAATCTAAAGTGAGCATTTATCCATCTTGATCTGGTCACTGTCTTAAAGGCTGATGTTCAATTTATAGAGCTTATTGACTCTTATTATGTTCACAGCATATTGACATTTCATCAGTTTGACCAACCCTTGCAATTCTCACATTTTTATAGTGTAGGCTTCTGCAACAATCTACTTAGGCTATTTAATGTCTAGTACATGATCACTTTAATGGAAATATTTTTATGAATGAAAAGGAGCGTCATTAGATTTCTTATTCTATGGGTTCTTCAATATTAGGGCTGTTCTTTTGCACTAAGATCTTATATCTAATGCCACATCAGTCATCTATTGATAAAGAAAGCCAAATATCATGGATGGCATGGCAATTTTCTTGAAGATGGCAATCAACTTTTAGCATAACACTTGTATTTTGAAAGCAAAAAATTAAAATTGCAATAAATTAGTTTAAAGAGTTCACACCAACATCATTTTGTATCCAACTGTTCTCTAGGCTACTAATACTAAGTCTGGTAAAATTCTACTTTAGCCACTTTTTTCCAAATTGGAAAGGGGTTATGTTAGGAAAATGAAACTTTCAGGTATGGGTCTACAGGCTAAAGTATAGGTAAATTTTCAACAGTTCATAGGCCTACTGTTGACTTATGAATAAAGTAAACATAGCACTTGATGCCTTTTTTATGCTCTTTCCAAATATAACAACCATTTTTGTAGGAAATGAAGTCTACCCCCACCCCTATATATACCAATTCAGGTATATATTTGCAGATAAGGGGGTAAGGGTAAAATTTATTTCTTGTGCAAATGAGAGGTAAGTTGAAGTTTACTAATATTAACTTAAATTTTTACAAAATCATTATTGACTTACAAATAAAGGGAATATACCACTCGATGCCCTTTTTTATGCTCTTTATGAATATAATAATCATTTGGTAAATATTTACCAAATCATTATTGAGTAACAACTAAAGTAAAGGTAAATATCTACCAAATCATATTATTGACTTACACATAAAGTGAATATACCACTCAATGCCTTTTTTTATGCTGATTACAAATATAATAATCATTTCTATTGGAAATGAATTTCAGCCCCCCCCTATATATGCCAATTCAGGGTATATATTTCTACATGAGGGGGGGTGGGGGTAAAGTTTAAACTTACCTCCCATTTACATCAGAAATAAAATTTGCCCTCACCCCCTAATGTAGAAATATATACCCTGAATTGGCATATATAGGGGGGGGGGGGCTGAAATTCATTTCTGATAGAAATGATTATTATATTTATAATCAGCACAAAAAAAGGCATCAAGTGGTGTATTCACTTTATGCATAAGTCAAAAATATGATTTGGTAGATATTTACCAAAGTAAATATATCATTTGATGCCTTTTTTATGCTGATTACAAATATAATAATCATTTCTATCAGAAATGAATTTTAGCCCCCCCTAGATATGCCAATTCAGGGTATATATATCTACATTAGGGGGGGGGGTGTTGGTAAAGTTTAAACTTACCTCCCATTTACATCAGAAATAAAATTTGCCCTCACCCCCTAATGTTGAAATATATACCCTGAATTGGCATATATAGGAGGGGGCTAAAACTCATTTCTGATAGAAATGATTATTATATTTGTAATCAGCATAAAAAAGGCACCAAATGGTATATTCACTTTAGTTGTTACTCAATAGTATAATTTGGTAAATATTTACCAATCATTTTGGTTGGAAATGAATTTTACCCCCACCCCTATTTATACCAATTCAGGGTATATATTTGCACATTAGGGGGGTGGGGGTAAATTTTATTTCTGATGTAAATGAGAGTTAAGATTAACCCTCCCCCCTCCTTAATGTGCAAATATCTACCCTGAATTGGTATATATAGTGGTGGGGGCTAAAATTCATTTCTGACCAAAATGATTATTACATTCATAAAGAGTATAAAAAAAGGCATCAAGTGGTATATTCACTTTATTCATAAGTCAATAATATGATTTGGTCAAAATTTACCTAAAATTCATTTCTGACGAAAATGATTATTATATTTGTAAAGAGCATAAAAAAGGCATTGAGTAGTATATTCACTTTATTTGTAAGTTAATAGTATGAACTGTCAAAAATTTACTGCAGTATGTCCTGGGAAGGTATTTTCAACCTACCTTCACTCCTTCTCCCTCTGGGGGCCTTTGAAATTTGCCTACATGACAGGTTTATACATATTGAAATTTTGACAACAACATTTTACCTTAATTTTCAGTTTCTTTTTCTCTGGCTTTAATTTTGAAAATGCAATTCCTGTTATTAAAGTAGAATTTAAGCCATGTCAATGTTTTTTGTTTTTTTTTTAATATAGGAAATGTATTTGCATATCCTTAAAACCTTATAAATTGGGATTGAGCAAAGTTGTGAAATTCAGTTTCTTTATCTCTGGCTATAGTTTTGAAAATGCAATTTATGTGGCATTACTCAAATAGTAGAGTTTTAAGCCATATCAAATGTTTTTTTTTTCAGAATCTAGAGAATGTATTTGCATATCCTTAAAACCTTATAAATTGGGATTGAGCAAAGTGGTGAAGCTGAAAACAATTTTGCTGTACTTTATTTAAGCAGAAGATCTATTTTGCAAGGTTTAACTTTCATAACACAGAGATTTTTAAAGGTCCTTGAAGGTCAGGATACTTCAAGATACCTTCCTGGGGTATACTTTAGCCTGTAGGCCCATACCTGAAAGTTTCATTTTCCTAACCTAATCCCTTCCCAAGATAGCCAACAGTAGCTAAAGTATAATTTTACCCTAAGTCTTCTTAACTTTTAGCCTTAACCTCCCCCAGATAGAAAAACTGCTGTTCTAATTTTCCATCTTTTCTAGTTTTAAAAAGTGGGTACTAGTGCATTAAATATACTCTTTTATATACTGTATATGGAATGTCAAACTGGAGATGCTACAGATACCAGGGCAGATACCTGTCATAAAACAGTTGTTAGAGTGGAATTGAGTGATCTAATATGAATGTTAAGATTACAGTTTGGGATTTGCCAAAGACAGAAAAAGAGGCAGTGGAATTTTTATAGGATAAGGGGTTATTGCCCAAGACAAAAGAGTGTGAAAATGGATACACCATGACTACTTTAGGTTAGGTTATGTATTTAATATATTGTATGCTTAACCCCCCCCCCCCCCCCTTAATGTGCAAATATATAGCCCAAATTTGTTTCTAAACTATTGAATATTCATCCTATTTTATTTTATTAGCATTAACCAAACTTGACTTCTTTAGCAGTATATAAAAGAGTACATTTAATGCATCAGTACTAAAAAGTGTGCCTTAAGCATTGACTCTGATTGGTCAGTCAAGAAATTTATGCTTGAAAGTTGAACATTGTTCAACTCAAGAAAATTACAAATGGCAAATGTAATTGGCACTGTAGTTGCATGTAATCTTGATTTTATTGACAAATATGACTGTAATTCAGCAAACTCATTTTTGTTCTAAGATCTTACAGCTCACTGATGATATCAACAAGTGTGAAGGATGCAATCTTTCTACCACATGGGACAATGAAGAGAGAAACTTGATGATATACTCATCATTGTTCTTAGACTGCTGATCAGAATGATGAAAGACATTTGCAAAAGAATGCTATAAGATGTAAGATCTTAGTGCTAAGATTTCACTTTTAAGTGTTCTTAGTCAAAAGATGTAAGATCTCAGCACAAAGATGAGTAAAAGAACAGCCATATTACTTGTATTCTTGTATTAGCTTGGGGATTTGTGGCAAGGAACGTAGGTCTTGATAGCACTAAATTTGGAGGAATTTAAATTACTGACCTATGAATAAGGTGAATGGGTACAATTCTAGTGTAGCTACTTTTAGCTATCTTGGAAAGGGGTTAGGATAGGAAAAATGTAACTTTTAGCTATGGGTATACAGACTAAAGTATGTCCTGGGAAGGTATATTTAAGTAGCTACCCCCACTCCTTCTCTCTCTAGAGGACATGTGACCTTTAAAAATCATTATGTTATAAAAGTGAAACTTTACAAAATAGATCTGCTGCTTAAATGAAGCACAACAAAACTGTTTTCAGCTTCACAACTTTGCCCAATCCCAATTTATAAAAGACCATCAATACAGCTTAAAATTCTAAGGCTACTTTAAAAACAGTAGTTGCATTTTCAAAGCTAAAGCCAGAGAAAAGTAAGTGGTAACTAAAAATTAAGGTAAAATGTTTTGTCAAAATTTCAATTGGTATAGACCTGTCAAGTAGGCAAAATTCTAAGACTTAGAAATCAGGATAGTGTTAACATAGATGCTTGGCAATATATTTCCAGGGTATGTTTTAGGCCCTGGATTCATAACTCCTTTCCAAGATAACAAAATGTTGCTAAACTAGAATATTACCAGTGAATGTACCACTTGATGTATTTTTTATGCCATTTCCAAATATAACAGTCATTTTACTTGGAAATTCAATTTTTAAGCCCTCTATGCCTCTTATTTTTGCTATTTCTCTTGGTATAGATGTATGAGCAGTTCACCACATAAGGAGACATGTTAAGAAAACAATACTTACTTCATAATATGCACAGTAATCCTAGTTACTATATTTTGGCAGCAGGAGAACCTTTACCTTCACTTCTTTCCATATTTCCCAGTTTTTCTAAGAAATTCATGAATTTCTTAGAATCTATATATTAACAGAGTATATACCCCTCTCCCCCCCCCCCCCCTAATGTGCAAACATATACCCAGAATTGCATTCTGAATCTAAATATAACCTTCATTTGCATCACAGATGAATTTTACCCACCCCTAAATATATTTAAATCAGGGTATATGTTTACACATCATGGTGGGGGTGAGGGCAGGGGTCTAGCTACAGTATTTTTGTTGGAGGGGGGGGGGGCAAGAGGGGGTGCTATTGAAGTAGGTGCCATTCAAGTGGTAGGGAAAAAAGTAACTATTTAACAAACATGCTTCTTGGTGAATTTAAAAACATTATGCCATACATTATAAGCAATAAACACACATCAAACAATCATAAATATAAGTGCTGGGGCTTGGCTTTTTCTTAAATTTTCAGCAATGAGCTGCTGCAGACAACAGTAGTATAGTGTATCAAGCTTTTGGGTGGATGAAGGTTAACATTATATACAGTTGGCTTTTTAAGCCAGATTCATTATTAATGCTGCACTACATATCCCCCATCCACTTCCCCAAATCCCCATGCCCAGCTCAGGATGCTCCATCTCATAAATGAACCAAGTTCTATTCTAATAGCCTAGGGCTATTAGAATAATACAATATGTATTTGTATTGCATTATTGATTTGCTTATAATTTTGAATGGAATTTGACTCTGTAAGATTTAATTTGTTGTACTAAACTGTTAATATACATGATTTATTGAAATATTAAATATTATTTTTTATTAAATTGATTTGTTTGTGGGTTTGCTGATTTAAATAATAAATAGCATTGATATGAGTGGGCCACTTAAAGCCAAAACAAAAATCATAGGCAGTGCAATAGCACTGTCTAAGTAAAAATACAGGATAAGTCAAAGTATTACCACAGATTGTGTAACATTATACTGTGACATATTCCCCACATTAAAATAGCAATTGTATTTCAAATTTGAAACTATTTGAAGAATAAAATCAGTATTTTCAATTTATACATAGGGCATTGTTTGACAAAGAATATCCAGAAAATCTGAACAATTATTGTCATCATTGTGGCAGAAACTTTAAATTAATCAAAAATTGCCAGGGATGTCGATTGGAAGAAAAAATTGACTCCTAGAGTGTAAAAATTGTCTTCCCTTTATATCTTTGTTTGAAAAAAACAAACAAATTCTTTAAAAATTACACAAAAGTTTTCTTGTGTAAATCAGGGCATGAGGGGTATGCATTTCTGGAGGGGGGTTACACTGAATATTGTTTTTATGTTTATAATTCCCTTCACAAGCAAAGCTTGGTCTTCTAGTGCTGCATGATAAATGATAAAACTGATAACAATAGAAACAAAGAATGTGTTGGCACTGCTTATACATGCACACAAATTTCTAAATTGTGAGAAAAATATACATATTTTGTTCACATTCACTTTATTCTATTCTCAGCAGACATTTTATACAGCATGCTGATGCAGAGATAGTCTCAAAAATAGCACTGGTGTTGTGCAATACATGACTAATTCCAATAATAATTCTTAGCCCATTTATGTCTTTTTGGAGCTGGTTAAAAGAGATATTTAGAAGAGAAAAATAGCAAGAAGTCAGCATGGTATTATACATAGAGGCAGTTCTACTTTATTGGTTATTGTGTGAATCCAAAATGTAAGGAATAGGATGTTATCAGCACTTATTAGGCAATTCAATTAGGAACATGAGAATTTGGAGCTATATCAGATTTTCAGTTAAATACTGGAAATAGAAATTAAAACAAATAAATGATTCTTGGAGCAAATCCCTCTACCAAATTCCATAACCAAACTACAACCAGTTTCACCTATCTAGTTATAGCATGAATTTCATTATAAAAAGCAAAAAGTCTTATTTTCCTTTTCAACAATCTCTTTCATTTCTTTTCTTTTTCTATTATATTCACTGTATATCTACCTTCTTAGTCTTCAATGATTCCATTTCTGTCCTATTTGCAGATTTAGAGGGTGTATTCATTTCCACTTCTGAAAGTTTTAAATGAGAATCTAAGCTTGAACTGATATATTTTAGGAATTAAAAGGACCTTAAATATCAGGGAAAAAATTGACCTTAGCAAGTTTGGTGAAACAGGAAGCTTCAAACATTTAAAAAATTTTCCATTAACTAGGGTCACATTTTTACTTGATGGTAGGTTTCAAAGGCAGTATATTTGGATACACATTAATGTGGAACATTATCAAGTGTAATTGACCCCTATTTTTCTCATTTTCCTTGTGTTAAAAACAAGCATGAATTAATTAAAAAAAAAATTATCTGCTTAAGGTAAAGAGCAAATTTATACTTAAAAAACACAACAGTTTTAAAGCTACTTAATAAATTTTAGCTTTTTCCAAATTATTGGGACCATTCCTAAAAAATTGCTTCTGGAGGAAAAATAGTAAGGTGAGTCCAATTTGTGACTAGCTGTAGCTAGCAACATGATAAGTCTAAGTACCTGCTAAAACTCAACTATGTACTCATGTAAACAACACAGCTACAAAAACTGGCACATGTTACCTTAAATTTGCATGTCCAGCAAGATGAGGTGGTGCTGAGCCTCCTGTAGAAATCTTGCTGATGGTGTTTCAAGGTTATGATTTGACATCCCAGTTCAGCCTCCATTCAGCATTGGCCCAGTCTTGATCAACTCCTTTCTTGAAGGCATCTAGAGTTTTAGATTGGATGGTGTCTTTGGATAGGCTGTTCCAGAGTGGGACAGAATGGACTGAGAAGAACTGTTGGCACTCTTGCTTGATGAAACAGGGGGCCTGCAGCTTCTTGGTGTGTCCTCTTCTGGTAGTTGAGAGGGATGGGGAAAAGACATGACTTATTAGGTCATTTTCTAGCAACTTACGAGTTGCTATTTTGCTCCTCTTTTCCTATGGTATACTAAGGTAGGTAGTTTGAGTGAGGTGAGATGTCCCTTGTAGGATTTGTCTTACAATGCAGAGATAAGCTTAGTTGCTCTTCTTTTGACACTCAAGTACTTTCACATCAATCTTATAGTAGGGAGAGGTGATTCCAGGTGAGGATGAACCATGGCTTTGTATGGTTTTGTAATCACTCCCAGCTTCTTGGTGGTAAATGTTTGCTTTATGAGGCCAAGGGCTTGTTTTGCTTTTGCAACTTGAGCTTGTGTGTGGCAGTGAAACTTCAGCTCATTGTCAGCAATAACCCCCAGGTCCTTCTCCTCACTGACTGCCTCAAGCTGGGCATCTCCTATGTAATATGCAAGTTTTGGATTATTTTGTCCAAGATGTAGAACTTAACATTTTAAGTCATTGAACTGTAGACGCCAATCCAATGACCATCTAGAGTCTTTCCAGATCTTCTTGTATAGTTGACAAATTTAGGTTATTCTGGGCCAGTCCTAGGAGCTTGCAGTCATCAGCATATAGCATCAAAGGATTCTTCAGGTTTGTTTTACAGTCATTGATGTACATGCTGAATAATGTGGGTGCCAGGATGGTGCCCTGTGGCACTCCACTTGTGACTGGTAGCAGTTCAGAATAGACAGCATTGCTATTGCAGTTGTACACCAACACCCTCTGAGTCCTGCCAGTTAGAAAGGCTTCTATCCAAGCTACTATATCTTCATGCACTCCATATGCCTTTAATTTCAAAATTAGTAGTTGGCATTGAACTTTGTCAAAGGCTTTGGGTTGGTCAAGCAATATGACATCCACCGGCTGACCAGTATCTAAGAGTCTAGTAACAAAATCATATAAATCAATTAGATTAGTATCAATTGAGTGGCCTTTTCAAAAACCATGTTGGCTTTTGCTAAGCAATTGGTTTTTCTCAAGGTGGGAGACCAGTGCATTGTTTATGATGCCCTCAAGTACTTTACATACAACTGATGTGAGACTTTAGGCCAATAATTACTAGCAAGACCCCTTCTCCCTTTCTTGCGTATTGGCTTGATGTTGGCTTGCTTCCAATCATTTGGAAGTATTTTGGAAGTCAGGGACATCTCAAACATCATAGCAATTGGTTTGGCAAAGTATTTTGCAGTTTCTTTTAATGGTCTTGGGTGTAGGTTATTGTGTCCAGCAGCTTTGTTAGCCTCAAGTTTTTTTCAGCCTCTTCTTAACATCCTCTTTACAAATAATTGGCATGACCATTGGTTCTGGTATTAGTTGTCCTGGTAGAGGAGGTGGTGTGTTGGCTGTGGGTAGGGCAGGGAAATTGGTGCTAAAACTGGAATTCAGGAGGTATGCTTTTGTCTTTTGTATCTGAAGCTTTTTTACCATCCTCTCTCATTAGATAATTTCAGAGACCACACTGCCTTTCCATGACAATAAAATAATAGTCCAAAATAGGGATAAAATCCTTTTTAATAGACAGTGTATAATAAATTTCACAAAAAATACCAGATATTTTGGTCACACATACAGTGACTGTCATCAGTATTAAAACTAAACACTTTAGTTTAGTTTTACTACTGATGACGGTCACTGTATATGTGACCAAAATATCTGGTATTTTTTGTGAAATTTATCATACACTGTCTATTAAAAAGGATTTTATCCCTATGTGGACTTTTATTTTATCCTCTCTCATTAGATCTGGGATATCTTGTCTAGATGGGTTAGCTGCAGAGACATGATGCCAAAACATCTTTGGGTTCTGTTTTGAGTTAGCTGCAATTGGATCTTTATAGTCCCTCATAACCTTCCGAGTCAAATTTCTTAGTCTGTTTCTATATTTCTTAAACCTGTCATGGTGGTTATCACTTTTACATTTTACATACTTGGCCCAAGCTCTTTTCTTTTTCTTCATTGCTCTTTTTACTTCTTTTGGCAGGTATGGGAGTGTTTTAGGCAGTAGACACCAATATTCCTGAGTGTTTTTCTTTTCAGCATCTAAGACTGTTACCTTAAATGTTTCCCAGCTTTTCTCAATGTTCCCACTATTGACTATATCCTTCCATTTAATCCTGGATACGTCCTGCCTTATCTGCTCATAGTCTGTAAAGGATTTCTTTATCATGTTCCCCTTCTTGTTGTTTATCTGTATCTTAGTCAAGATAAAGACAGTCACTGCTTCCAAGAGCAGAATGGTAAGAAATAGAGAGAACTTGTTCAGGATCATTTGTGATAACTAAGTCAAGTAAAGAGGGTTGTTGTTGGTGCCTGAATCTTGTTGGTTGGTCTACAATATTTAGCAGTAGGTTTTCAGAAAGGGAATTTGTTGTGACACCGGATGGGCTACTTTCAGGGGGGTATCCTATTCCTTCAACCCAATCAACATCAGGCATATTAAAATCTCCAAACATAAAGACAGTTAAGTGCTTATTGGAACTCATTCTGGACACCAGGTCAGATATGGATAGATGTGAATTAACTTGATCAGGGGCTGATGGACTTTGGTAAATTACACCTATCATAAATGATTCACATCCAATATGGAGTTTCAAACAAACATTTTCAACCCAACTACTAGTGGAATTAATAAGAGGGTAACTCACAGTTTTAGCTTTCAGTCCAGTTCTGCAGTATATTGCTACTCCTCTATGACATTCAGAGTTATCCAAATTGCTACACAATTTGAATCCAGGGATTTGAACATGAGATTTCTCCAGCTTGTGCACTGAGTTTTTTTGGCAAATTTCACAAACACAAGTAATGTCCACATTAAGATCAAAACAAAAAGCTTTCAGTTCAGCAAGTTTTGGGGCAAGAGTATCAGAATTTGTGTAAAGCACACAAAATGCTTTTTTGGATTTATCTTTGTAGCACTGTCACCAATACCAGGAATTTCTGTTTCGGAGTAATAAAGTCTGGTGCCATGCCCTTTGTTTCTTTCTTTCTTAATGGCCTTTGTTGAGCATTTATTTCTTGTTGCTTTCTTTGCTGCACAAGGCAAGATTTACAATAAAGGACCTTTCCAGGTTTGGCAATTGCAAAACTGACTATTAGTTTCATTTTTCCTTTACAGCATAGGCCTTTTCCTATTTCCTATTTTGAGGCATTGGGTATGTCCTGCTCTACCAGCATGCTGTTTAGTATTCTATAGAGTATTTTATTGCAGTTTTCAACATGTTCATGATGGAAATTGTATTTTGCATCACACAACTTCAGAATTGAAATGTAAAAGCAAAATTTTCGTAACTGAGTTTTGCTACACATTGATGTTGTGAATAATCAGAATTTTTATTTCAAAACAGCTTTTACAGTCTTTGATCAAAAAATCAAAGACTATGATGGCACTGTCTTTTATAATATTAGTGTTAGGGAAAACTAGGGTTGTAGTAGGTTAGGAAAAACGATATATTTAATAATTAAACTTGCTTGTGTGGCCTAATAGTTGTGTCAGGGTGGATCTTTACAAGCTTGCCTGACTAGAACTATGACAGCAAAAGGTGCTTAAATATGAAACTAGAGACTCTGGAAATTTGATAATGTAGAAGATTGATGTCATGACTTTAACAAAATAGTTTGTAAAGTAGCAGATGGTGTCATAGGGAGAAAGTTAGAAATCCATATAGGAATATTAGCTGAAATGCTTTAAGCTTGGTTGAAAAGAGGAAGAATTGTCCTATAAAACATGGCAAGGGTTATGGAATCAAATGAGATGGCAAACTCTTAGACTTGAAGATTATGCAACTATATAACCAATCAGGTATATAACTGACTATGCAGAAGATTTGAGTATCTTACATAGAAATGTTAGAAAAATGAATGAATTTTTGGAGGTTTTAAGACTTCAGGGTGCAAGAATAGTTTTGGAAATTAATGTTAAGGTTGTTCAATACCTTTAGGAATTGCCCTGTCCTGTCTATTACAAGCTTTTTTAAGTTTGTGTGGCCAAACTATTTAGAATTATTTGGGTGGTTTTGCCATAACTTATATAGCTGAGATAAGAGATCAGAATAAACAACAGCAAACCAAAAGCCAGCCCCTACTCTCCCAGATATCTTGTAAAAACCATTTAACTTCTCCAGTTTGGTGCCAGAGATAGAGATGTTCAGATTTAACCCTTTTGCCCCAGAACCCATCAAATGAAGGATGGCTAATTTTTGCTCACCAGATAAGATAAGATATTTATTTCAAAAAAATCACTATCACAAGCCCACAAAGGGCCGAATTCGGACTTTGGAGTCGACAACAAATAAATGGTTAAACTAAAAATGCAAAGAACAACAACGAAATAGAGAAAACCATAATGAACATCATTTAAAAGTCAATAATTAAAACTTTAAAAAATCAATTAAAAAAAAAAAAAACAAAAATTGGTCAAACTAAACTTAGAGCAAGACATAAATGCATTAAAAACTGGTCAAACTAAACTTAGAACAAGACATAAATGCATTTAAATTAAAAGGGATACTAAGAAAGTGTCAGCAATTTAACTACAGTAAATCAATAAAAGAGTTAAAAACAATAAAAACTGGTCAAGAAAGGGGGGGGGGCAAGCAAAAGAGCGCAAGAACCTGGGCAGTACCATCAGCTAATAAACAAAAAAGAGGAAAAAAAAAGAAACTATTGAGACATTTTATTCATTTCTCAATTATTTCTCCCACCTAATGGAGGCAGATCTGAGGGAGGGTTGTAAAAATTATACATATTAGTTAAAATAACATCAAGAGAGGTATTTCCCCGAGTCGTTGGTATTTTAACAATCTGCTTAACTTTAAGTGAGGAGCAAAATGAATCCATTTTAAGGTCGTTTGCATCGCCAACTAAAAAAAGACCAGCATTGGGGTATTTAGAAATAACAAAATCAGCACTTGTCTGCAATTGCTGGATGAATTTACGTTTTGACTCGATATTTTGATTTGGGGAGTAATAGAAAACGGCTATTGCAATAATATTAAATGGACGAGGGAGAACTTTTGGTCTAATACTTAGCCAGAGGATTTCATCGTACTCGGATAAACTAGGGACTCGAATAACCTTTGGGTAAAGGTTACTCTTAGTAAAGAACAAAACACCGCCACCTTTTTTTCCAAGTGGGTGGTCTAAAGGACTCTGAATAAGGGACCCTGGGTCGTGGGACTGTACTTCCGTAATAGCTATAATATCGATTAGATTTGATTCTGAAAGCACCTCGAGTTCAGTAAGCTTTTCAAATTAAGACTTTCGGCATTAGTAACTAAAAATTTGGGAAAAACAAACCGATTGGGAACTTCGACAGGGATACTTGGTGTGTTTGAGAATTTCCTGGGTGGGGTTTCAATTTAATATTATGATGCTGCGGAGAAGTAGGGTAAGAGAAGGATTTACCTTGGGAATTTGGAGGTGGAGGGGAGGGCGAGGATACAGCCGAAGCATGATAAGGAAGGTGCGACTTGTTTTCAGTTGTCGGGAAGTGCGAACAATTAGGATTTAACACAAGACAATTATTAAATGCAAAAGGTCTCAGACCTGAGTCACCCTGGTAGGTTGGGCACGAGGGATTAAACGCATGGGTCGGAGACAGGAAAATATGGGAGGGAAATAAGACGGTGGTATTTTCAGGGGGTTCAACTTGGGAGGGGTTAACTGGAGTGTTAAGAGGGAAGGGATTTTGCTGGGGATATGGAGTTTTTTTTCTGGGTGGTAAAGGTGGAAGTTTTTTGAGTGAGCAGGGTGGATTTGGGATAAAAAAGGAAGAGTATGCGCCGGTGAGCTAATTTTATTAATTGAATGAAGGGGGCTCTGCTTTTGGGTTGATTGAGAACTTGTAACTATTTTACTATTAAAAATTTTACTGCGCCTAGCTATAGCACGATAATCCCTGTTTTTCAAATGTAATAACATGCACTTAGTCTCGAAACAAAGGCCACTTTGAAATTTATGGCAGGGTTTGGAATGGGAAAGGGAGCAATAATTGTCGTTACAGTGACCAGTAGTTAAAAAAGACATACAAGGGTGAACAAAGGTACAATCACTCTTTTTTATACACTTGTTGGCCAAGTGAGAACGGCAGGCAATAGAATTCTTCCCTGATTTGGCTTCAGGAACCGATTTACTAACAATACTCAAGTTGTCACTGACCCCTGGAACTGGAATATTGGCTGAGTTCACACTTAAATTGTCACTGACCTCTGGATCTGGAATATTGATTTGAGTTCTCATTTAAGCTGTCACTGACCTCTGGAACTAGGGGACCGATTAAATTCATATTTGAGTTGACACTTGCTTCATTAATATTCATGTGTTGGGAATTGTTGCTTGTGGATTGAATTGCAGTTGGTTTCAAATTGGCGTTTTTTTTCTTTTTTTATTCGTACAAACAGACTTAAGTGTGTTCTTAATTATATTCCCCCTAAGATCAATGAAAGTAGAAATTTCGTTGGTAACAAACTCCAGTTTTTTTTTTAGCACTAAAAGGGAGGGGAGGGAAGGGTCACATAGGGGGCTGGAATCACAATTGCCACAAGGAAAATTTTCAGTTTGGCAGGAGGCATCATTAGAAGGCTCACAATTATATTCAGAATCCGTCTGGGTACTGGCATCTTTAGTTTCTAGCAGAAAATCAGTCTGGCAACTGGCAACACTGGTTAATACTGGTAGGGGAGTAGTCTGACACTCGCTTTGGGCTGCAATGAAAGCTTTACCATCCCTTTGGCAAGTCGGGGCAAGGGGGGACGACCTGATATCATCTAAAATTTCTTTTAAGGAAGAATTTATTTCTGACAATCGGCGTCGTGGGGTATCGCTAGCTTTTGAAGAATTTATTCCTGACAATCGGCGTCGTGGGGTATCATTAGCTTTCGAAGAATTAGGGGTGGTATATTCTTGATTTTTGGTGATGTTTTGTTTCGAGGACAATCCAAACATAACCAGTTCTTATTCCACTGGGAACGTTCTATCCCCGCACATTGCTCATGAATGGAAGAGTTGCATGTACTACATACCAGGCAATTGATTGTTGCCCTTAATCTACACTCAGGACACACTCTCTTAAAGTCCTTTGGTTGTCCTTTAGTCGTTTGGTTGATTAATATAAAGGGTTAAAAAAGTTCAATTCACCTTATGGCTGGTGACAAAATCCGGAAGTTAGGTCACAGTTAGTCAACTTTGTCACTGAATTGTTTGTCCTTTAATCATTTGGTTGGTTAATATAAAGGGTTAAAAAGTTCAATTCACCTGATGGCTGGTGGCAAAATCCGGAAGTAAGGTTACAGTTAATCAACTATGTCACTGAATTAACTGAGTTTAATGCAGAAAGGCATAAACCAAATAGGTGTTAACAGGTTGAACTCTGGTATGAAGACTACTCTAGATGCTATCTAGTGTGAAAAATAGTAACTAAAACCATGCTCTTTGTTTTTTTGAGACATCTACCAATCTATTGATGTATCACAGGTGTTGTTCAGAACATTGCAGTGGACAAAAATTAATTAGAAAAAAAAGTGGGAAAAAGTCTGTTAGAGGTGGGTAATTTCTTGTTAGAAATTCAAGTAGGCATATCATTTATTTGTCTACTTTTGTATATCATTTAAAACTAGATAGCCAAAACTAATCAATGAGTGTTCTATTTAGTGACTAGAGCCATCTAGTGGGCTGTCGGAATTTTCACAAATGAGTGTATGTCAAATGACAAGACTAGGACTCTCAGACTGAGGGGCTTACTCCTGTTGTATACTTCTACAAGTATATTCTGCTTGAGTTTTTTGAGACTATGGCTGAAAAGACAGACTTGTAACATATGAAGGATCATAGTAAAACTGCAGCAGTCAGAGGCAAAAGTCTGGCCCAAGAGATATGCCAATGGTTGGTATCTCAATTCTTATGGGATCCCTGAATCTTCCACAGATACGACTTTACTGGAACAAAAAGTACTTTCTTCCCATAGTCGCAAGAACACTTCTAAGAAATCGATCCAATAAATTACAGAAATCGTCTCCACTTTGCATCTGAAGAGGACAGGGAAAAAATGATGTGATATGGAAAGTCAGGCCTGTGTTATCTCTTGTTAGAGCGCAGTGTTTGGACCTTGAAAGGGAGGAAAGCCTATGTGTAGACGAGCAGATGATCCCCTTCAAAGGCCAGACGAGGATGAAGCAATACATAAAGTCAAAGCCAAGACCATGGGGGCTGAAAAACTTAGATCTCTGTGGTTCTTCAGATATTATGTATGACTTTGAAGATCATCAGGGAAAGAGTACCCTTGTTGGAGAGGAGCACAGAGAAACAGCTGGAGGTTTGGGAGGAGCCATTGTTCTTTGTCTACTGTATAAAATTGACAAGCATGTCTATCACAAAGTATATTTTGACAACTACTTAACAACATTACCACTGCTTGAAAAGTTGACAGCAGATGGCTTCTTGGCAGCAGGAACTATCAGAAAGGACAGGATAGCCAAAGAAAAGCTTGCAGATGAGAAGGGTCTTGAGATGAGAAGGGAAGAAAGGACAATGGTTGTGGGACAAAGTTTGCCACATTGAAAAGGGACTCGTCCTTGTGCGTTGGTTTGACAACAGCGCAATAAACATGGCGTCGAATTATTGCAGTGCAGGTGGAGTAGTGAAAAGATGGAGTAACGAGAAGAAGGAGAAGGTTGATGTGAAAAGACCTGACATTATTGGTCACTATAACTGCAACATGGGAGGAGTAGACAAGCTGGATCATCTTGTTGCCTTGTATCAAATTGAAACAAAGACAAAAAAGTGGTTCCTCAAGACCTCTTTTTAATTTATTGATGTCATCATCTGCAACAGCTGGCTTGAGTACCATTGCTTTGAGCAACATGATCCCACATATAAGCCAGTGTCACTTTTCAAGTTCGGGAACAAAATTGCAGAAGCACTGCTGAAGTGTGAATATGAGGAGCAGATCTAAAAACGAAGAGCTGGTCGTCCTCACCAGCAACAAGATGCCAAGAATTCTCTGGCTTCTTTGCCATCCTGACCTGCTGTACAATCAACTTACACAATTGAAAGCATCCAGTATGACCAAGTAAATCACTTCCCTGTGCATTTAGAAGGTCAGGAAGCCCAGTGCTGCTATGAAAAGTGCCCAAAAGGAAAAAAAGGGGGGGGGGTCACGGATTCATTGTGGGAAATGGTACGTTGTGCTGTGTCTGAACAAAGACAGAAATTGCTTCAAGATGTACCATGTTCACTGAGTTTGAAACTTGACTTTGTGCTTATGTTTTGTGCCTTTTTTTATATTTTTTGTATAAACAAAGTTGTCTTGCTGGTATACCCTTCTAGTCCCATTACTGTCATTTGACAGGGATCGAGATTTCTAATATGTGCCCTGACAGTTTTCTAACACAGCCATAAGTTTTCTAAGGTCGAAATGAGCCCTATACTAGAAAATCAGAATTTTCCTGTGCAGGAAAAATATTCAGGGCTGAAAGGGTTAATGAAACTTGCACCATTAGAAAGCATGATTTTTTTTATAGAATAGTGCTGAATTTTCTTTTAAAATTTAGGAAATAACTGTCCCTAAAAATATTCTAGTGTACCTGCTTGGAAAACATTAAAAATCAGCTCAAAAGAAGTCATTGAATAATTTGACAGCTTTGAAGTTTGCTGTTGTGCTAACTAACTTGATTGAGATCTCTGCGCTCACCAAATGCACATTATTTATGCTGTACACACATTGATTTGGCAGCATTTTGCTTAACAATTAGCAAAAGATTACAGGTTTCCTTTGTTTTAAACTAACCTCTTGTTAGTTTTTCAAACTGTTGACACATCTAATATCCCATGTCAGTTGATCCCCATATCATCTAAGATTCCCATATCAAATGACATCTAAGATTCTCATATCTATGTAACATTTTTGTATCTAACATCCTTAAGAGAACTATGTTGCTTAGACTAGGAACAAATGAAGGTGAAGAGATGATATTGGGTACCCAGAAGACTGATCCAGTGGAAAGCTTTACTTCCCTGGGTAGTAATAGTAGTATAAGTGGTTGATGCAGTAAAAAATAAGATAGCCATGACCCAATGTGTTTTTTTTTCAGAATTGAAAAAAAGTTTGAGGGAATAGGAAAATATGTGTGCAAATCAAGATTAAAAAGTTGGAAGTTACAATGATAGCAGGTCAAGTATAGTTTTGAATTGTGGGTGGCTCAGAAGAGAAAGGATTAATTGTCTGAATAATTTTGGGTAACTATTTGATTGGCTGTATTTCAAACATTCTGTTTTGTGAAGAATGCATTCTGTCCTAATTTATAGGGGAAAACTGAAGAAAAAGATGATCTTTTTTGGCCAACCATCTAGGGCCTAAAGAAAAACGGATTGTCCCCAAATGGAGTGGGAAGAGGCTGTAAAGGAAAATGAAACGTCTTGGGAGGGGGCAAACAGGAAAGCTTTGAATACGTGGGGATAGAGGGAGAGCATGTTTGCCTCATTTATACAGGCTAGAAGGAGAAAATATTAGCTTCTTAGAGTAATTTTAGATAATGTTGTTTTAATGGGTTTTTATATTATTAACTAATATTACAGGTTTAGCCTTTTGAGTATTTAACTTAGTTTCTTGAATTTAAATGTTTTCTTTTTACTTCAAAACCATTTTGTTTACTGGATAGGTATAAGTATAACAGTCACTTTCACTTTATCCAGTGTATTGCAATCACCAATAAAAGTCTCAGTGCATCAACAGCGTTTTTTTCATAAATAGCCATTGTTTATATGAGTTAATAAAAACATGTTTTCAACTGAAAGTAAGGAGCAACATTAAAACAAACAGAAATTATTCTAAATATGGGGGGAGTAGCCCCCTCCTCAATCCCTCGCTTTTTATGCTGAAGTTTTTTAGGGCTATAAAAAAATCTTAATTAAACTCTATGTTTGTTTAATTAAAATCTATTTTAATTAAACATCCCCTGTGTTTCAGGAGTTGCTGTTAAAGAACTGGGATAAAAAGTCAGTTTTGCATAAAAAACAAGGAATTTAGGGGGAACCCCCCTCATATATGGAATAATCTCTTGTTAATTTTAAGTTGCTCCTTGCTTTCAGTATAAAAAAAATATTTGATTTCTCATAATTTTTAAAATAATGCCAGGAAATCCAGCTCTATTAAACCCCCTCTGCGTTAAATTTCCCTTGGACAATTCCCCCAAAACGTCTCCACATGTAAAATGAGTTAACAGAAAGAAATTAATACAAATGAAAAGAATCTCGTATAGGAATTCTTACAAATTTCCCCCTAAAAAGATCGCCCCTGACAATTCCCTCCCAACAGAAAATTCTTCTGGTGGAAAATCCCCCCTCCCCAGCAGAAAAATCCGCCTTCTCTAAAATGTCTGTATACTTCCCAATATCAAATACTATATGTAAAGAATGGCCAAATTTCCCAACTCACAGCCCTTTCCCCAGGGGCTGTGGGGGGGGGGGTCATGTTATCCCTAAAGGCATTGCTTTTAGAACTTTCAACTACTCTGAACAAAACAAATATTCAAAACAAAAATCTTTTTGGTCACTTAAAAGGGCTCTAGAACTTCTTAATTTGTTTGAATGAGCCCCTCTCCCAATATTCTAGGATCATTGGTTTGACACAATCACCCTAGGGAGAACAAACAAATAAACATGTGTCTGATCTTTTTTCTGGCAAAAAATACAAAATTCCACATCTTTTCATATGGGAGCTTGAAACCTCAGCAATAAGGTTCTCTGATGCATTTCATCTAATGGTGCGACTTTTATTAAGATTTTTTGACTTTTTGGGGGTGCTCTCCCATTTTTTCAAAATCAGGCCGATTATCTCAGGCTCTTAGCTTTTGATAGGTAACACTAAACTTAACGAATTTTGTATGTTTGAATCAGCATAAAAAGTTAATTCTTTTGATGTATCTGTTGATATCACTGTTTTTGGTTTCTATCATAATTGAGCTGTGTTTCTCCTTACTTAACAGTTTTTTATCATGAACTGTTGGATTTGGAAAACTTAATTTAAAATCCTAGTCACCAAAGAATAATTAGGATCATTACAGGATTTGTTACTCTGTTTTCTTCTTGTGATAATTAGCAGTTCGAAATAACAAGTTTAAATTAACTTTTTCAAATTCTATGAAGGATGACCAAATTGTTAAAAAGAACTTTAGATGATAATGATTATTCTAAAAAAAAATGATTGATCAAATTAATGGAAAAAGGAAAAAACAGCTATGTCTAAAAAAATTTCACACCTTAAATAAAATGTAAATTATTGAGTAAAAAATCATATGATAAACATGATTTCCCTAAATATCTAAAGAGAAAGAGAAAATTAAATGAATCTATTATCCACCTATATAATTGGTAATGTCAGTACTAATAAAATAACTTCTTTTATATATTAATACACCAAAAGTGTAAAACCAAATGACAAAGGAGGATAGCTCAGATGGCTGAGCCTTAGACTCCTGATTTTGAAGTTAGGGATTTGTACCTGGTATTCAGCTGTTTTCACCTATAAAAGTATAAATGTTGAGAATATATTTCTTTTTGGAGAAAAGTCGCTTTTTTGGACGAAAAATAGATATTAGACTATTTTACATTAGCAGATAGATAAAAAACGTGAATAGGGGGATGGGTCTTTCTAAACTTGTATTCGGAAAGTCTGGCCTCTTGTATCCCACAGCATGGAAATCAAGTTGAAACTTCCTGGGGATTTGTTAGGCAAGAGGGGGCAAACATTTCTCTCTAATCTTCCAAACAGAATTGAGTACCAAGTATTTTTTTGCTCTGTTACTATTGTTCTTGTTTTGTGCCTTTCATCTCGCAGGTTTCTGTGATAATAATCAAAGATCTTACACCGATTCTGACAGGCTTATAAATGGAATACAAGGTTCTTTTTATAAGCCTTATATTTAGTCAGACCATGCTATGAGAAGTAAACAAGAAGTTGTGGCATTGTCATTATATGAAAATGAGGCTTGATCAGAAAATGATTTCTATAGTTTTTATCGTAAATTAATTGTTCCTTAGTATCCTCATCTTAATGTCCTTTTCTAGAGGAAAAAATAAGTCTGAATATTAACTGGTGTTGATAAAACAAAACTGGAACTTGTAATAGTTTTTGCAAAATGGAATTCTGTTGATGACTTTCTATTTTGAGAAATCTTATATAATTAAATTTATAATTAAATATTTTAAAGGTAAACTTTCTTCTAAAATATCCATCATGGTCTCTCGAATTCGTGGTTTGCTCATTTGATCCATACTTTTAAAATTCCAGCTGGAGTTATTTGATAATCATTGGGATCCCCTTTAGGTTACTTACTTTATTTAATTGGATAGTTAGCTTGCTCCAAATAAAAAAAAACAAAACAATGGACATCATATAATAATTTTTTTGAAGCCGAATTTAAATGCGTTTTTAACATAAGATTATTTGGCTTTTGGCATTAGTTACGCAAAACCAAAAAAGATGCATTGGCCACTGACTTGAGGTGGAAATAACGTGTGAAAAAGAGAACTAAAGTTAAGTGGGATATACTAATAATAATAATAATAATTTATTTTTGCCCTCTATTGATGCATTAAAAATGCACTAGAGAAGTACAAACAAAGAGAGAGAAAAAAAGAGAAAAGAAAAACAAAATAGTTAACGAATACAGTACCAAACAACTTAATAATTTGAATCTTTTCCTATAAATTTGCTTCTCAATTTGTTGCCCCTGTTTAGCTACCACTAATGCATGTTGTCTTTAATGTCATTATACCATATAGCTTAGTGTCGTGGTTTAAAAGATAGAGAGACTTTATTAAGAATTTCATTAAAATATTTAGATTAAACACATGCTGGCTGTCCCTAGTTTTTCAGGGTAATGACTTATCTTCAATTCTTGGTGACAACACTCCAATATTCCAAAACACCTAAAACAAGTGTTTCAAAAGGCCTGGCCTGATCAAAACCTTGTCTCTCTGCCCCCAATGTGCAGGTATGGATTGGATATGAGCATATTGATAGTTACTTTTCATGCATATTAAAAAAGGAAATAACAATCATGAAGCTAAGACATATTAAAGGAACTTCATAGGGATTCAACGAAGTTTCAGTGTTTAAATTCCTTTCTTTTTTTTCAAGTTTTATTAAATTATAAATAATTGTTCTTAAATGAATCCCTCTGAAGGTTCCTTTTTGCTAGGATGAAATCTTCATGGCAAGAACTGCTTGTTGGGCCACTAGTTGAAAAAATCCGGGACAGAATACAAGCTGTGAAAAATGAATTCCAATGCAGTCATAGTCCTGAACATGTATATGGAGATGAAAGTATCTTTGGATCGCAGATAATGAAAGAAATATCAAATGATGAAACTAAAGAGATAATATTTGGCTGGCTGAACGACTGTGAACCTGAAAAATCGGCAGCAGAATGGAAGAACATGGGAAATCAGTATTTTAAAGAGAAAAGGTATAGGGAAAGTCTTGGCTGCTATACAAAAAGTGCAGATACTTCTGTTGGTGAAGATAGAGCTGTAGCCATAAGTAATCGGTCAGCATCTTTATTCTTTCTTGGACAGTATGAGGACTGTCTTCTTGATGTTGAATCTGTGTATGATTTAGTTCCAATTATGACCAAAGCTAAACTTAATCTTAGAAAGAGCAAATGTCAAACACTTCTTCATGAAGAGAAATTGATAAAGAATAAAAATATTGATGAGCTTCCAGGACTTTTAGTTGGTGAAAACAAAGCAATAACTAGTATGTCAGCTGCCCTTACTGTTTCATATTCACAATCTAAAGGAAGGCATGTAACCACTACTAAATTTGTCCATGCTGGAGATACACTTTTTAAAGAACAACCATATACAGCTGTCCTCCTTGCGAAAAATGGACTCAGTCATTGTTCGTTTTGCTTCAGGAAAGTATCAGAACAATATATAGTTTGCAGAATCTGTGGTGATGCAGTATACTGTAACTATGAATGTAGAAAATCTGACAAATCACATGATCATGAGTGTGGTCTTACACCATTTCTTCAGTCATTAGGCATTGCTCATTTGGTTTGGAAGATTATCACTGGAATTGGAATTGGGAAATTGACTGATGTACATGATAATTGTTTATTAGAAACAGTTACAAATGAAAATATTGTGCACTGTTATGAAGACAAAGAGAATCCTTACCTTTCTGTGCTATATCTAAATTCTCACATACTTGATATGAATTTTGAAGATTTAGCTCAGTATGCTATGAGTGCTTTGATGTTAAATCTATGTTTGAAGCTGAAGACAAACGTCTATTCTAGCTTTGATGATGATGTATTTGATATAGTGTCAAATTTTTTTCTGCGTCACATCTGCCAAATGATCTGCAATGCTCATGCAATTACAGAGCTATCTGAGGACTCAAATAATGAAAGCAACCTTGTTCTTGAATCTCAAGACCGTATTGCCACTGCCATATATCCAAGTGCATCATTAATGAATCATGCTTGTGATCCAACTATAATAAATTCTTTTTCTGGGAGGACTTTGATTGTCCGTACTGTAAAGGATGTTAAAACAGGAGGTGAAATCTTTCATTGTTATGGCCCTCATTTTGCACGCATGCCAACTCCAGAAAGAAGGGAAAGCTTGAAGTTGCAATATTTCTTTGATTGTGGTTGTCCCTATTGCACTGATCCTAAGTTGACAGACTTGAATCAAAGGTTTTTTTCATTTGCATGTACTTATTGTAAAGGTTCACTTAGCATTAAAAAATCAAAAAAAGCCTATTGTAAAGATTGTGGGAAGGAGCAAACTTACTGTCAGCAACTAGAAGCAGAGTCTCAAGCCTTACAGCTACATCGTGAAGGGATTGATGGATATAAAGAAAATAAGATTGAAGCTGCTACATTTTGCTTTACAAAGGCCTTCAAACTACGAGAAGAGGCACTGTATAAGCATCATTTAAATTTAGCAGAAACGGCAGATTGGCTTGCTCGCTTGCTTGCTATGGCTGGAAAGTATTTTGAATGTTTACAAACATTGGAAATAGTCCTTGAGGGATTAAGGCTAAGATATGGAGAGTTGAGTATAGAAATTGGTTATGAAATGAGGAAGAGGAGTGATGTCCTGATTAGTGCTCTCCAGAATAAGAATCTTGACCACAAGATTAAAAGAAAGTTTTTTAAGAAATTAAGAGATTCTCTTGAACTTACAGTGAAGATCTTTGAGATCCATTATGGGTCCTGGAGTGATCCATACAAAGAAGCCAAAAGTAGGCTTGAAATATTTTCTGGTTTTAATTTTTGAACTAATGTTTTCTGAATAAGATAAAACTCAAATTTTGATCGTTTTCCCAAAAAGTGAAGTTGTTATTAATGAAGAGGATACAAAATGATTTTTCCATTATTAAATTTATCATATATGGTGCCGTGCTCTCTAACCCTAAAGACCTGATGATTGTTAAACTTTTCCTTTACAGGATAAAAATGCCAAAGATTGGTATAATCCAAATTCAGCATGATTGGGATGAAGTTTTAAAAGAAAAGGGGAAGATTTGGATTTCTTTCAAGTATCCTGGGGAAATTGCAGTCCAAGGTCATGTTGATTTTGCTGGCCCAATGGCTCTTGCTTCTAGTGGATTTGAAGTTATTAATTTCAATGCCTCTCTTCTTAAATTGAAGCACATTGAATCGTCTGTTGTGTGTGTATTTTTGTCTCCTAAACAAAAGCTATGTTCTGTCTTCAAAAAAAGCGTGGACAATCTTGATGTGACAAGTGGTGGTTTGGGTGTAGCAACTAGTTTGGGCTCTGATATAAACATTTTTGACACTGCAACTGGAATGGTTTTGAGAACACTTCAAGGTCATTTGGGAGAGGTTAGGGTAGTGAAATTCTTTCCATCTGGAATTGTTGTTTTATCTGGTGGTGCTGACTTTCAGCTTAAAGTATGGTGTGCTAAGACTGGGACTTGTGCAGCTACATTTAAAGGTCATTCAGCAGCCATTTCTGATGTAGGAATTGTTGAAAGAGGTCGTAATATTGTTAGTGTATCAAAAGATGGAACTGCCAAACTATGGGATTGTGGTAAGTCTGAATGTATAGCTACAGTCTATGCAAAAACTGGAGTTATAACGAGTTGTGCCCTGCTTAATGCTTCAAATGATATTGATATGAAATTTCCACCTGGCCCAGTACATGAAAGGGAAGTTGGAACAGAGAAGAAGCTGTTAGTCTTGGCCAAAGAAGATGGAAGCCTAATTTGTGTTTCTGTATTTACTCGTCAAGTGCTTTTCACTAGAAAGATGCCATCAGTGATCAATACTGTCGTATCAGATGGCCACTTAATTTATGCAGGATGTGATGATGGAACCATAATTGTCTTAAATCCGTCACATCATGAGGAACCACGTTTCCTTAGTCAGTTATGCTCAAGTTCAGTCTATTCCATCCTTCCATTCAAGTCAGGATTCATTTCATCGCACAGGGATGGTACTGTAATCTACGTCGATTTTATGAACCCATTATTACATACTCAGTTGACAGGGTCTTATTGTGATCCTGTTCTTAAAGTTGTAACTGATGGAGAATATGTGTTCACTTGCTGTAGGGATGGTGCTATTCGTAAATTCAGTGCGAAAGCTATTTAAATCTTTTTATCTATAAGTACTGCTTATTTATAATTATTGTTTACTTATATGTACTTATTTCATTACAATAAAAATAAATTGAATTAATTCTACTTGTATTTTTTTTTTTTTGTGAAGTTCTTTAATCCATATTGTAAATATTTAGATGGACAATATTGAAGTGTGGTTTCCAATCCTAAAGTGCCAAGTACAGTAATAATGAAATTTTATTCTTTGAATTTATTACCTTGAGGCACAGCCATAGATATCTTAAGAAGAAAATTCGGAAAAATTGAAAATTCAATTTTTAGTGGAAAAATAACTTCATATTCGGCCATGTAGTTTTTTTTTTTTTTTATAGTAGTGGGCACATAATAAAAATAAAATTAGACATGGTTGAAAAATCAGCTAAAAATATATTGCACCAAAGAGCTTAAGAAGGTATTGCTTTGAAGGTGTATTTATCTTTGACAATTATCAGATTGTTAATGTTTGAATTTTTATAGGCGAAATGATTACAAATTTAATACAATTAGTTTTGCTTATTTGTTTTCACGGTTTAACATGGCAACACTGATGAAAACGTGATACTGCCCTAAAAAAATTCAAATAATCAAAGAAAAATCTGGGAAAAGTTGCTGTCAAATATGAATAGATCTAAGATGGGTCTGGGGACAAAATGTTTTCATTTTGATGTCCTTGGTACTTTGACTTATCTTGTCTGATTATGAATTAAATCTTCATATACGAGGAATTAGGGCCTGTGGTGGATGTGCATAGAGTTGCAATGAATCGATTTGCATTGCGCTGTTTGTTAAGGATTTTGAAAGATTTTTTAACTACCCTGATTGTTGTTTACTATGTGTGTACTTGCAGGAACAACGAACCTTAATCAGGATTTACCTTGGAATAGGTTTCTAGGGTCAAATGATTAGACATCGACTAGCAGAGTCACGAGATTTAGTCCTTTTTTTTATTGTGACAAGGCATGTGTATTTTCTAAGATGTAGAACTTAAATTCAAATTCCTATGTGACTTGTATAAGATTTAAGTATTTTGCACATCTAAGGAATTAGTTTTAAAGATTGAATATTATAGGATATGGGGAGCAAACAATGGCTAAAAATTTCCAAACTTAGTTCAAGTTAAAATCTATCTGTAATTAAAAGGTTTGTTATTTACAGTTTTACCTTTTTGTGAAGATGGGGTATACCCTAGAAGTGCGTGAGTACACTAATGCTACTAGCATAAATATTTGCTACTAGCATATATATATACCATTATCCAATGCTACAATACTCATACTGTAGCAGACTTCTTAGCTTTTTCTTTTCTACCAGCATAACAGACATAGAGAAGCAAATCAAACAGGATTCGTCACAGAAGGTTGAGTCGCCGTTGCAGGTTCTTTCAAAAGGGATTTCCAAATGCCAGGATCACAGCAAAATTACTTTAAATATATCTTTAGCTATTTTGAATGGCCAAATGGGACAGACGACTTTTTTGTCTTTAATTAACTTTAAATGAATATCCCCTAGGCTGTAGATATACGTTTTGTCATTTAAGTGTCCAGAAACAATTCCTTACTACCCTTGTGTTATAACAATTGATTCTCATTAAAAGGTCAATGATATCAGTCAATGAGACAGTCCCATCACCTAATCAACTTTGGTATTAGGTATGTTTTTAATGCTGAAGTTGACAAGAGGTGTTGATTAGCTAAAATTTAGGAGAATGAGGGGAAAGATGTTTTTTTTTATTTTTCTATGAAAATTTGAAAAGATACTTTCAAAATTTAGGAAGGGAAAAGGCCCCTCTCCTTTCTTCCCAACTGGTACGTACATGCTAATTTCTAGCTTACACACTAATGATGAAAAGCCTAATTAAGAGTCAGTCATGTGTTTGTCTTTAAAACTGATTATGCTTCATGCCAATGTTAGTTGTTTACTTTTTTCTCTTTTTTTTTGGGGGGGGGGGGTTCTGAAACAAAAATTTGATAAAATTCTGGACGCTTGCATATAAAATCCAACCAGAAAGCTTTACCTCGACTCATGTGTTGAACCTTTGAGTTTGGGTAGCTTACGGTTGAACAAATTCTAACGTAACGTCTGAGTTTCAGATGACAGGTAAGGTGAAAACGCCTGCTCTTGCTGCAAGCAAGAAGCAAGGTGTGTTTAACCTTGGAACAAGATTAAATAAAAAAAAAACAACTAGTTTTTACAACTGAAAGTAAGGAGTAACATTAAAACAAGATGAACAGAAATTATTACGTATATGAGGGGGTTCGCCCATGGGTGCCCGTAAGCTGAATTCCAGGGGGGGCAAACCTCATCTAATTGGCATTTTTAATGCTATATAATAGAAATCTCAGAACAAAAATATAAAAATAAGGCAACATCATTCAGCCAGGGGGGGGCGGGTCCCCCCCCTTATGGGCGCCCATGGGTTCGCTTCCTAGTCAATACCTCGCTCTTTACGCTAAGGTTCGAATTTTGTTCCAATTCATTAAGAATGACCGGTGAATCACAAAGGCCGTTTAATTAGAATTAATAGCTCTTTTGAAAGTACTTAAAAAACTTAAGCGTAAAGAGCGAGGTATTGACTAGGGGGCGAACCTTCTCATATACGTAATAGTTTCTGTTCGTTTTAAGTTTTAATGTTGCTCCTTACTTTCAGTTGCAAAAACTTGTTATTTTTGTCGAATTTCTGATCATTTTCTAAATAATGCTGGGAAACCCGGCGCCCCCTTCATAGGAAATTTCCTTCTACGAAAACTTCCTCCATGGAAAGATCCTCCCACGTAACCCCCTCCCCCAGACCCCCACCCCCCATCAGAAAAAAGTTGAAAACTTCTGTATACTTCCAATAACCAATACTAAATGTAAACAATGAGCAAAGTTCGTAACTCGCAGCCCTTCCCCCGGGGCTGTGTGGGATTAACTCATCCTCAAAGACATAGCTATTAGATTTTTTCGACTATGCTGAATAAGATGGCTATCTCAAAGTTTCGATCGGGTGAGTTTGGGAGAAAGATGAGCATGGGAGTGGCCTAGTTGTCCAATTTTCTTGGTCACTTAAAAGGGCATTAGAACTTTTAATTTCCGTTCAAATGAGCTTTTTTATTCGGACCACTGGGTTGGTAGGAACACCCCTGGAAAAAACCAAATAAACACACATCCGTGATCTTTCTTCTGGCAAAAAATACAAAATTCCACATTTTTGTATATAGGAGATTGAAACCTCTACAGTTAAGTTCTCTGATACGCTGAATCTAATGGTGTGATTTTAATTAAGATCCTATGACTTTTAGGGGGCGTTTCCCCTTTTTTCAAAAACAAGGCAAATTTTCCCAGGCTCGTAACTTTTGATGGGAAATGCTAAACTTGATAAGTTTTAGACTTAGTGCATGCTAAATGTTCCGTTATTCACGTTTAGTATCCAACTGCTCAACTTTTCAAGAGTATTTAAAGGTAGTTTTAATAAAGAAATCTGTCTGTATATCTATTTCAAGTAATGAATAACCTGGAACTGTAGTAGTATTGTGCTTTTATATATTACAATATATCGGTATATAATTTATTAGATGTTTGGTAATTAAACATGCTTCAGATTGTAAGGAGAAGCAAAAGATAAAAAGCCAGATATAAATAAAATATACAAATGGAAATATAATGAATACATAACGAATATGTCAAATGTAGTAAAAAACAAATATGACATAAAATATATATTTTTGAATAAATATAAAATACGCGAATGAATTTATACAGTACATAGATTAATGACCACAGAGCTTATAAAAAGAAAGTTGGGATATTGTTATTCATTCAACAGTCGTCGGCATGAAACCAACTGGAATAGTAAATCCGGGTTGTATTCTCGTATTTAATTTAGATTAAAATAAAACTTTGTGGGCAACCCTCCAAAATTGAGACAAAGAAGGACAATCAATTTAGTGTTTGTATGCATTCAATAATAAAATAATTAATGTCCTGTAAGCATGCATGAATGCTGGCAGTTGAGTCGGTAGATTGTGAATTATAATGTAATATGTTTTTGGTAATAAATATTTGTTTTTAGATGGTTAAGGAGAAGCGCGAAAAGAAGCGAAAATCCACCATCAATGAAGTGGTTACTCGTGACTACACCATCAATGTGCACAAGAGAATCCATGGAGTAGGCTACAAAAGGCGAGCACCTCGTGCTGTTAAAGAAATTAAGAAATTTGCTGAAAAACAGATGAACACCAAGGATGTAAGGATCGACACCCGATTAAACAAGTTTATCTGGTCCCAGGGTATCAGGTAAAGGCTAAAATAAGTTTTGGTTGATTCTTATCTATTGATTATATCCCTTCCAGAAATGTAAATAACGACGGAGACTGCACTGCTTTTCGATCATAACTAAATCAAGAAGTCATGAATGAAGACTTATTCTGGAGAGTGAATAAAATATGAAGGATTCTATCAGTTGCATGGCGAATAGCTGTGCTCAGCGAAATTAAAAAAAAAAACAAAAAAAAAAACAAAAAAACCTAATGACAAAAAAGAAAAAGAAAATTTCAACAGCCTTAGATTCACCACTTGACAAAAGCTAAGGAAAATACTTTCCCTGGTAGTTTTTCGTCTTAATTCCTGTTAATCGTGAAGAAATATTTTAGAGACAGCAAAAGTAGAATAACCTGCTAGTGTTAACAACAATATTTATTTGTATATCATGAAATTCTTGTTTAATACTACGTATTAAAATAAGCCTCTTCCTTAAAAATAATTGTTTAATCTTTATAGATTAAAATTACAAGTAATTGTAGCAGGATCATGTCAAGAATGACATACTCTTGATTCTACACGTAAATTCAAATCTGATCGATAACTCTGGAATGTCTTTAATACATCTGGTAAGAATATCTAAATACTTGCACTGGCGAAAGCTTTGGAGTTTTCCTCTTTAGTGCTCAGATTTACAGTTGTGCTGGTTATTTCTTTAAAGCAATGTTTCCCTAAGTGTGGTGCGTGTACCCTCAAGAGTTCGATAAGAGTTTGGAGTTGCATCGGAGTTCGATATAGATATGCATCTGCACCATCCAAACAACAGGCTAATGGACATCGAACCGCATCTAATGGATCCAACTAAATTACGATGATTTGTCATCTCAGCACAAATAATGTTTTCATTTTCATTGATCCAGATAAATTTTATTCATAATAAAAAAAATATATTTTATTATGAACAATTTTATTTCTCTTTTATTAAAATTTTGTAAATGTACCAAAAACGAAAATTAATTTATTCCTTTTTTTATCCATTTTTTTTGGCGAGGGGTACTCAGTGCTACGAAAATTAAGGAAAGGGGTACACATTCATCAGAAGTTTGGAAATACTGCTCTAAAGTGATACTATGTATGTATTGTGAAAGGGATAATTTCCAAGGCCGTTTGAAAATAACCTTATGTTAGCATTAGGTCATCTTGTACAGTTATAACCTCCATTTTGCCCCATCCGAAAGCTTCAGAGATAAATAATAAAAAGAGGTAGATTGGGCTATTTGCATTCTATGGGTCGGTTTTGAATGATTAGTTGTTTAATGAAATCTGTCCTAGAGTCATTTTGTTAACTGAGTTCGACTGGAATTTTACTTCTATTAGTACTGTGTTTTTTACTTAATCTGTCTTTTCCAGGCTGTTTTTTCTTTTTACGTTCCACCTCAGTATAATGATCCCCAGGATAAGGACGCCAAGATAGCTTTTATCAATCTTGTGTAAATTTTTTTCTTTTTTTTGCCTCACTAATTGGAGGCAATATAATGGAATATAAGGCAATAATATGGAATGGGAATATTTTAAGGTATGTTTTGTCAGATGGGTGCAATTAATGAAAGTAGTGATGCCTAATGAGTCAACTTATGCTCTTGTACTGCACAAGTTTTTTTCCCACAAGTTTGAATAATGCATACAATGTAAAATTTCGTGTAATTTTGTGCGTGCCTTTTTTTTGTACGATATTAAAATTGTTTTCTTAAGAGTATATACGGCATAATGATGTAATTTTCCATGACTTTAAAATGCATGTAGTTAATATTGTATGTATTATAACTTTTTCTCAGATTTCGAAAAAAAATATATGATGCAAGAAGTATGGCAATTTTTGTATGTTTGCTAGTTTACTAGCTCCTTTTCTTTTTCTTTAATAATGCTGAATCCATAACTATGTCTACTATGATTAATCTATGGTTTTGGCATAATGTCAGCTCTAACTTGACACTGGATGGACTGAATAAGAGGAGAATTGCCGCCTGGGATTTTTTATTCAGGAAAAACTATTTCTTGATTCCAGATCAACTTTCATTTGTTAAGTATCATTATGACTCAAGGGTGCTTTCAAAGATAAGGTCAGGGAAATTAGGTCAAATTTTGTTTTGAAAATCTCTTAAGGGAGTGGTACACTCGCAAAGAACGATGAGTTTCAAACCGAGTCATCTATCAAAGCTTTTGTAAGATCAAATTGGGTTTGGCCATAAATGTAGAATATAACATTTATTTTTATATTCTCTGGATGTTAAAACAATTACACTGGTAACAAAAAATTCTTTTTTGAAAATCATCCAGCGTTTTCCAGCGGAACTAGACTAATTTTGATGCTCTGAGTCTAAAAATGACTAGAGTTTTGCTCAATCGGGTCAGGATTTTTCGCTATAGAAATTTTTTTAAAATCTGTTTTGCGTAAAAAGAAATAAATTTCTGTGGATGATCAGCTGAGAAACCCCTGACGGTTTTTCCGTTTTCTTCAAGAAATAACAGTCAACGTATCCAAATTCAGTTTTTATTTACACCATCAAATTTGATAAACGTAATTCATAATATTGGTAAAAGAATGAGCGTTACGTGATACACAATTTTAAGTTCACGGGATAAATCAGCGTTCCTTCGATTCCTGTGTGTGAGAAGCTGCTGTGTTGTCTCTTTCAGCGACCATCAGTAGTCCACCATCATGATTGCATCCCAACTTCCCTGTTACCTATCCTTCATTTGGCGCATGTCCTGATGGAACCTTTCTCCCTACTCGTCGCTCATCGCCCCAGGGTTTTCGGGAAACCTCTCCATGTGTGAAGTAAATCTTTATACTCATCAAAAACCAAGTTTTTGGAAGGCCTCTATCATGCTGCTGACGAGTATGGCGTGGTTTGCTGCCTTCGTATTCCCCAGTAAGTTGTTCACCACCTGCAAAACCGAATTCCTTGCAGCGCGCTCTGGCATGTTCATTAGGTATTCTGACTCTGTGTCCTTTATGAGCTGCCGTATCTGTGGGCCATTGAAAATGCCGGCCCTCAGCTTCTCAATGGTCAGTCGAGGAAAGGCTCGACACAGGTTGTTGAAGCACCTCCTATCCTTGTCCAAAGCGTGTGTGAACTGCTTCATTAATCCTAGCTTCTTGTGTAGCGGTGGGATCGATATTTTTTCCCGGTCAATAAGAGATTCGTTTATGATGTTTATCGCCCCAGGTACTAACTGCTCTGGCGCCGGCCACTCATTCTTTACATAGTTCTGAGATCTCTCCTTAGCTCTCCCACATACATATAAAGCATGGATATTTCGTGAAGCGGTAATGCTGACCAAGTAGAAACCTCACCGTTTTGAAATCGATGCAGATGATCGAATGGTGCTGCTCATATTGGATTTTGTCAAGCATGTACTTACTGCTTCATATTTTTCTTTGAGAGGTGTGGAGTGCACAAGAGGAATTAAAGCGAACTGGTTCCCGTTGTGAATGAGCACACACTCCAAAGAGCGCTTGTTGCTGTCAATAAAGAGTTGCCAATTCTCGGATCGTATTGAGAAGCGCCAAGTTTACCAATAATGCCGGCGAAAACTCGGCAGTACACTAGGTCTTCCTCCTGACAAAAGAAGCCCATATAGTCTTCGTACCTTCTAAGAAAGAAAGTTATACGCATGTCCAAACCAAGTAGATCTTTCTACTTTGAGGCTGGAGGCCAAGAACTCGGAGAAAGTCTTAGACAAGCTGAGATCCCGAACCAAATCATTAAGCTCGCATTGTGAAAAGGGCTGCAGACCATATTGTTCTTTATACTCCTCTTATGTATATCTTCCCTCGTCTGCACTGATGACCTTGTCGTCGCTGTCGGGAAGCTCTTGTCAACGCTGGTACAGGAATTTATTCGCAGTGAGCAACTGGACAGCAGGCAGACGGAAGGTCAGGGTCCTAGAGACTGTGTCGATTCTTCCGATTGATGTCGATAGCATTGATGGCGCAAAAGTAGCAATCCGATGCATGGTCTAACGGCTCCCTCAGAACCATCTAAATCCCAATCTTTAGTGAAGTTTTCGCACCCTTCGTCCACCGCCCCAGGTATTCCACGCACGTCGTGCACACAGTTTGCGGTGGCCAAGACTTATCTTGGTCACCCAGTTTGACTTCAAGGTAAGCCTCGTAGGCGTGCTTTAAAAATCCTGTGATGTTCCTCCTGTCCACTGACAGCGTGTAATTTCTACAGACGTAGTAGAAAACGTCAAGATCATTCCTGCATAACCGTCGCGCAGAAGCCGTATCAATCAAGTGAAAGAAAAAGAAAAATGCAGGTTAATGTCAGGCAATGAAATTTAGAATCAATTTGATTGGCTAAGGGTTAATCAAATAAACTTCCAATCACGCATACACGTATGCAGCTATTTTAGAGAAATAACATAATGCTATAATTTAATATGTTCTTCAACAAAAACATGATTGAATTCAAAACACCTGATAATAGCATGTGTGATAGCTAGTCAGGTAGGCCTATGGCTGAATCTAAAAATATTGACCTGATTTAGCAAAATGAATGTGATATTCGGACTCAAAGCACCAAAATTAGTCAAAATCAGTTGAAAAACCCCTGGCGATTTTTTGGCTGTTACCCAGTGTTATAAAGTAATGAGGGACTAGGCGTAATTCGTTGATAAGGTGATAATTCGCCCTAGAATGATCGCCGAAATGTTCTTCTAATGTTATCAAATTTTTCTCTTCTCACACCCTCGCCCTCTCCTGCCATTAACGATCTTACTCTCTGTAATATCTAAGAATAAATTAATAATATAATTTCATTTTTTTGTGACTGAATATGTTGTGCGTGCACCCTTTGGAGGACTAAACTTTAAAGCCTTAGGGGGGAAAATCATGTGAATGATGTCACATTCAAATGCAGTTAAAGGGCACAAAAGATTCGTGATAGTATTGCAATGATGTTATGCATTATATAAAAGGTGTTGTATTGAGGCAATATGTTCATTAGTATATAATATGCTTAGAGGACGACCCCAACCAAGATGCCAAGTTAGTGGCCTTTTAAGCTTCCTTCAGGTGAATTCATGTAATATTCTGGGTAACAAAATTGGATTTATCACGAGGGCGATATCATGTTTTTAGAAATGCCTAGGTGGTTTATGACCCGAAATTGGCTGGGAACCACTGATTTAAAGGGTGGCGTAACATTTACGGGGACTCGGCATTGTCACTTTCATAAATTAAAAATTACTCTGTTGAAACTACCTAATGAGCAACGGGCAGGTTGTTCAAGTGAGATCTCCACTCAAGGAATTACCGTTGATTGAGTGCCTGAGAATAGTGTTTGGGGGAGGGATCTCGATTGAACAGTTATATCGAATGTGAAAAGTTTCAAAGACATTGCTGGAAAAAATGACTGAAATTACATTTGTATCATATCAATGGAACGTCTAGCAATGTCGAGTCATAGTTTCAATAAATTGTCATGTAAATTGTAATTGTTTATGGGGAATGGAACACATTGCTGTATGCCAGAGACTAAACAACTGCCAGAAAGATGGATTTATGGTAACTTGATGGTAAAGAACACTCAATTTTCATTCAAGCTACCTAAACGACAACTGTCGTTGCTACGTTCATCTGTTATAAATTTAGCCGGACTCACATGGATTGCTGAGGAAAGTGCGATATTTTAAAGGGTAGTTACATCAGTCTTTGGTGAAGTAACAATAGACGGATGCTTACATATACCATCTTGATAGCGTCTTCATGAACTTAGGAAATATCTGCTCCTAAGACCCCCAGTTTTAACCCTCAGATATTATATCTTTGATATGTCATATATTATTTCTTTTTAGGAACGTACCTTTCAGAATCCGCGTTCGCTTGTCCCGCAGAAGAAACGAGGATGAGGATTCTCCACACAAATTGTACACAATGGTCACCTTCATCCCTGTATCTAGCTTCAAGAACCTTCAAACTGAGAATGTTGAAGTATCTGAAGAGTAGATCTTCTCACGTTCTTTGATCTATTCTATGTTCTGAATAAAACAAGGAGCGGAAACAGTCTTCTTTCTCTCTTTTAAGAAAAGTTTGCGTGGCTATCATCGCTTTAGCTAGACAAATGCTAAGTAAAAAATAGAATGATTTTATTTAAAGGCGATCTGATCGATCACGTTTCTTCATCATGTCCCCATACCCCAGTCGCCTCTCTGTATGAGTTCCCAATTAGTAAACCATTACAAAGTAAGGAACAAGTATCCTATAACTGTTCGTTTGACAAAAAAAAAAAAAAAAAAAAAAAAAAAAAAAAAAAAAAAAAAAAAAATCCAGAATAAATAAAAACTTTTCACAAATTAGATCGTTTTTTTTTCACTTTCTCCCCCTCCCTAAAAGATCGTAGTAAGCCATTTACTCTGGAAATTAAGATTACCTTGTAAAAAATAACTAAATGCTCTGGATGTTCAAAAACGCGAAGGGCCGAAACAGAATCTAAATCATTATTTTCAATGTCGGATTTTAGAAATTTATCTTTTTTAAAGTATGTGATAATGTAGTCGCTCCTCTAGCTGTTAGCGTGTTCTATAAATTTAAAATTTTCCACATGAAAATGGGGCTCAGCAAACGCCACTACCAAGGATAGGGTCAGTTTTGTCTTTCCCAGAATTAAAAAACTGTTCAACTTTTAGTTCATTTTTGAACGATACGAAAGGTTTTGTTTCTTTAAAAAAACAAATTTAATGTGATCTCGGGATGTATGATAAAATGAAAAAAAAATTATTTTCACTTGTAGGAATGACTAAAGGAGGGGGGAGTTGATTATTTTCCTGTTTTACCTGTTTACCGCAAAATTTTCAACAGTCAAGAATTTTTCTTAATAGATTTTGCCCGGGCCCTTCCTTAGAAAGTCTTATCATCCAAAGTTTTCCCTTTCAAGGAGCTGAGTATTTTGTCAAAGAACCTAAATTTGGCATGGCTCAGACGCCGGTAAATATCTCAGAAATTATTACCAGTGTGGGTCTCGTATTTTTAGTTCTCATGGCGAGGTTGAAAACCCAGATATTCTAAGAGGAGAAGTTACAAGGACTAAAGAGTATCCTTGATTTTAAGCCCTCTTAGTCACTTTCAATTCATTCGAAAGAAGAAACTAAAATCTTCCATGATTCGGAAAAAGAAGCAGACAGAGAAACCCAGTTGTTTTTATGGACACGATAGATTATGAAAGCAAACTTGTATCCTTTCATGGATAAAAATACTTGCAAAGAAATAAAAGCTGGCCCCACAGATAAATGCATACCAGCAATTGAGAAAACAGCTGAAAACTAAAAGATAACAGACTAATTACCACTAAAATGTATGGAAAATTTTACCCGAAAGGTTGCTCTACTCTCAATTTTTACGGTTTTCCAGAAATCTATAACAAAATATCCTGTTGCATCATTTAGTTTTCCAGCTGCGAGACTAGGAAAGTTTTCGGCTACTATTTTTCAACCTGTTTTAAGAAGATGGAAATCTTACTTTAAAGAACTCCGTTTACCTTGTTGAAAAGTTAAAAAATCTGAGTATAACTGAAAATACTATCTGCCAGTTTCCATGTACACCTCTTATGATGTCAATAAATTTGAACAAGCCTTACAAACAAAAATATAAGGAAATTTTTATTGTTTGGATTACAAGACTTAAAAATCGATACTATAATGACACTTGTTAGCCTCTGCAATTGATATTAATTTATGTTTCTTTTACTCTCTAATTACTATTTGACTTAATTTCAGCTCTTCTAGGGTTACATCTTGCTCTTTAATTTTCTTTGAAAAACCTTTTGTTCAAAAAGTTTTCTAAAAATTAATATTAGTACTTCATTTAGTATTAATTTAATCTGATTTTGGTAGTACATGTTGTTAGAGCAGAATGATGCCATCATTTTTAGTGTTTAATTGAAGGAGCCGAACGTGGTCCCTCGATCCTTACCCTCCTTCTTACATAAGTCACATTTTGCATTTTGTAAACGGTCTTTCACTACATGGTCTTGGGCAAGCTACCATTATGACAGTCCTAAATCAAAACACATGAAGCACCAATTTCAGAAGCATATAAAAACATATTAGAAACTATATGTACATTTATATTCCAAGCTTGATTAGACTCCCGTTATGAAACATTACTCTACAGAAAAACGTCCTTTGATTATGCAAGATATATGTATATCCATATCTGGCACAGTTGTATATAGACCTTGTGTTTTCTTTTGTATTGATGGTGATTTTATTTCTTTAACCATTTCGAATTCTCAGTTGTTTAATGCTTGGAGCTGATTTAAAACTATCAATTATAGAAAGTAAGCGATGGCGCTCATTATTTCGTTTTGACTCTTTTCCAATAGACTTGAAGCATCACAGTTGGCTCCTGGTTCTTGAGTAGGAATTCCTTCTCCATGTCAAGGAGACATTCCATCATCGCTCTTTTCTCCTTTTACTTTACCAGACTGATTTTGTCTTAGTATATTACTCCCTAGCTTGTCTGTTAAATAGTTTTTAAAGCAAGACCATATTGATTACTGACATTTTCCAACATGAGCACTGTCACTGTTCTCTGTAAATGCGTCTTCTGAGCTGAAAGACTAGTCTTGTAACATCGGCTTTTGAAGTTTAAATAATCATTTTCTTCTTCCACAGCACTAAGAAGATTTGGCTGTGATTTTGTTTGGGTCCCTTCTACATGGACAGGGTAATTTCTTTTTTTAATAGCGGGTATAGCTTCGGCTATTATTTTTTTGGCTTCTTTGTGGACTACATTCTTTTCCTGTAGCGTTTCTTTCTTTGTCTCCTTCTGCAGCATACATTAACTCGAGTGATATTCTCTTGGAGAGGTCACTCGTAGTTGACTCTTTGGAAGAGTCTCCTTGCTTTTGCAACAAAAATGTCCAACTGAGCTCGGCAATTTTTTAATTTTTGCACCGTTTGATGATATGCACCTTCCATTTCTGAATCCCATATTTTTTTTCATATATGCCATATCTGTAGATCAAACTTTTTTTTGCCAATTCCATGTTGGCTTCATCATGAATTTTAATCTGTTTAGCCTCACAATTTTCTACTAATTCCACCTTCACGCCTCTGCCCAAACTCATCTCTGTCGCTTTTCTTTCTTCTTTGCTGTCTTTTCTCCTCTCTGCGGTTCTTCCTCTGAAACAATATTTTCTATGCAATTGTCATCATCCCTTATTTTCGACAGCTGATCAATATTGATTGAAGATTCCTGCATCTTACTACCTGTTATAGCTTTTGCATTATCTTCACTAGTCGCTAAGTTGCTACTTCTCCTCGCTTCTCAGAAAGTGATACATGCAAGTAATCGTTACTTTTATTATCCTGACTTACTACCTTATTATTAGCAATATCGGTGCTGATCTCTCTTTGCATCTACTTTTTTTTTTATTGTTCATGTCAAATTCTAACATAAAAGCAGGATAAAATTGGTCATCAGCAATCTCTGCTTCTGCTTTTTCTTATTGTTCATGTCAAATTTTGATTCAGTTCAATACCCTTCTCAACATTTCCTCAAAGTTTCATCTTAAATCCCCTTACTACTAACTACTACTACTAACAACTCACCGCAGCACCAAGCCGCCTGAGGCCAACACAGCTACGCACGCTCCTCCTCCATCCCAATCTATTGAAAGCATCCCTTTTTACACCCTCCCACGAAGTTCCTATTTCCTTTAAATCTTTCTTTATGACGTCCTCCAATCCCAGACGAGGACGACCTGTTTTCCGCTTAGCCCTAGACGGTTGGCCGAAACGAACAATCTTCGGCAATCTGTCATCCTTCATCTGCACAACATGCCCTAGCCATCTCAACCTTTCTTTCATTATAGCCCTAGAGAGCGGTATTGAACCACATATTTCATACAGCCTATTGTTTGAAATACGGTCAGTCATCCGGGTACCCAGCAATCCTTAAACAATTTCTCTGGAAAACATATAGCAAATCTTCATCCGCTTTTCGAAGCGACCATGCTTTAGACCCACATTTGACTACTGTCATTACTGTAGCTTCTAATATTCTAATCTTGGTTTGCAGACTTATCTTCCTATTCTTCCAGACTTTTTTTAACTGTGAAGAAACACCCTGAGCCTTAGTAGTGAAAAATCCCCTTAGCCTTAGTAATAGCATCACTATTAGCTTTAACAGTAGTAGTACTGCTACTAGTAGTAGTGATAGTGTGCACATAGTGCCTTTTCGTTACTTTAACATCATCCTCAACATTCTCTGAAAGTTAAAACTTAATACTCATAAGCCGTTTCTGAGATTTTGATGATATGCCTTTTTGACAACCTGCATACGCATGGTCTGTTTTTATTTAATTCATTAGTAGTAGCTTATAGTTGCCGATGAAGCAGTAGTAGTAAAATGCAAGTATTGTCTTTTGGTTAGTTAAAAAAATAGAAAATATATCATGTTTTTTAGGTTCAGTCCCTCCCCCCCCCCCGTCCCTAAAAGATTGTAGTAAGCCATTTACTCTGGAAATTAAGATTACTTAGTCAAGAACAAGTAAATGATCTGTAAGCTCAAAAACGTGAAGGGCCGAGGCAGAATCAAAATCATCACTTACATTATATGTGTAAACGCCACCGCCAAGGATATGTTCAGTTTTGTCTTTCCCAGAATTGAAAAAACGTTGAACTTTTATTTCTTTTTTTCAAACGAAACGGAAAGGTTTTATTTCTTAAAAAATAAAAAATCCAAAATCTATGATCCAAAGTTTTCAGATCAAAGGAGCAAGTATTTTGTCAAAGAACCTAAATTTGGAATGGCTCAGACGCATGTAACTATTTCAGAAATTATTACGAGTGTGTGGTCTCATGTTTTTAGCTCTCATGGTGAGCTTAAAAACCCTGATGTTCTAACAGGAGGAGTTTTAAGGACTAAGGAGTACCCCTGATTTTGAACCTTCTTAGTCAAAGGAAAACCGACGATTTACGAACTTTATTCACACGACACGGAGTAGCGCTATTTACATTCGTCACTATGGCAATTTGGACTTCTAAAAAGGCCACCAGATGGCCCTGTTGTGACATTGCCAGAAACCACCTACAGACGCAGTCGAACACGCAGAGGCAAGCCTGGAGGCAAAGCGAATGTGGCGTTTTATCCCAGTGCATGTTTCAGATCTGTTGAACAGATTAAAGACTAAACGGAAAGTTAGACTACGGTCGCTCGTAAAAATAAACTGTCAGACGCACTATGAAATCCCACCAACTCTTATGCCGTGATATGCTGATGTGACTCTTTCTGCTGATTCCAGCGAAACTCCTCCTGTTTTATGTCCTGAACTCATGTCTGCAAAAATTGCAACTTCCCTCTGTTCTCATGACCAACGCCCGCTCCTTGACTAACAAGATGGACGAACTAGAAGTCTTCTTACGAGAATCCAGTGTACCAATAGCATCCGTGACTTAATGTTGGGATATTACAAACGATATCGGATATATCAAAGGCTACACTTGTTTTCTTACACCCACCGTGATAGAGGCCTAAGCCGCACTATTGTTAGACTGTATTTTCGTAACGACCTCCCATTCAAACTGCTAAGTGCCCCCAGTGACTTGCCGTGAAATGGTCTGAGCTGAATGTAAGCCTTCCCAACTGGCGAAGAAGTTTTCGTGCCTGACAGTGGCATCTGTCTATTATCCTGAAATTTTGCAAAAATCAGAAAGAAGCTTGTGATTTACTTGTAATCCTGCCTTGATAAGTTTTGACGTGCATATGCGGCTCCTGCCTTTATTGTTGGAGGCGACTTTAACCAGACCAACAAACAGTGGCTATCCCATGCACTTGAACTGATACAAGTAGTGAACATTCCCACCTATCAAAGTGGCAGTATCTTAGACCTAATATTTACTAATGTCAGCGTACTTTACCGTCCTCCCCTTTCAATAGGCCCATTCTAAACCGCCGATCATTTTGTAACCCTGTTACAAGCGAAGAATAACATGCCGAAACCGAAAAGAAGAAAATTGACAGTTCGTCTACTGAACCGGGACTATATGTGCCTTTGGTCAGTGGATTGGTAATTACTCATTCGAAGAAATATGCTCAATCACTTACTTGAACCTTAAGGTTGAAACACAACTCCCTGCTGTTCGAAAAGTTTCATGAATTTTTCCCGACTAAAGTAGTGCCAGTTTTTGAATCTGACTAGCCGTGGATGACGAAAGACCTGAAGCGATCGATCAAACTTAGATGCTGGTGTTTTTCAGCTGCGAAAAAGTTACAGAACCGCATTGTCAGTGTCAATAGACATGCTAAAAAGAAGTATGTTATTGAAAAAATTACCCCCCTGTTTGATAGTGATTCGTGTAAGTGGTATTTGGCAGTCAAAAAGATGACCGGAAAATCTGTTAGTAGTGAGCTATGGATTTCTGAAAACAGATGGGACTTTGGTATCAGCACAAGAAGTAAATTCTTTTTTCACCGAAATCTGTACCACGTATTCATCATTGAGTGAAGTTGCGTTGAATACTCGTATTGAAGACTGCAAATGCGATGAAATCAAGCAAGTTTCTGAGTACGAAGTTTAAAGGGAGATATGGAAACTGCAAAATAACTGTGCTTCCTATCCTGGTGAGTTGCCAGTAAAACTTTTGCGTGAATATGCTATATTTCTTGCGAAACCTCTAATTTTGGTCATTAATCAGTGCTTAAGGGACCAGTCGTTCCCCCAGTCTTCGAAACAAGCTTATGTACGTGTCGTTCCAAAGGTGGAGCATCCCAAAAGCTGTGATCAGTTAAGACCCATTTCAATACCGCCGTACCTTGCCAAAGTCACTGAGTCCTTTGTTTATCGCGAACTTATGTCGCAAGTCACAGAGTCACTTGACCCGTACCAATATGGTTCCTTAAAAGGGTGTAGTACCACATTGTATTTAGTTAGGCTTTATCACCTGATCGTAAAATGGCTTGAATCTGGAGACGCTTTCGTTGATTTGCTACTCGTTGATTACAGGAAAACATTTGATTTGATTAAGTACATCGTGACTGCTACGAATTTTAAAAGAATGGACGCACGTAAACATATCTTACTGCTTGTAAGTCATACTGCACCAAAAAGCATGGAATTAAATTTTAATCGCAATTAGAGATTATGTTGATAGAAACCCCTTTTTACGTCTAGTTTGAATACATATTGCAGATTGGCCTTAGCCTTATCCCGTAAAATAATAAAAAAAATGTTTAAGATTTTACATTACCGGAATTTACATCACCGTTACTAGTATGACAAAGACAAGACTGAGTTATATCCTGAGTGCTTGCTTCCTAATAAAATTAGAAACATTTTTCTTTCTTATTTTTTGGGGTAACGCTAAGGCCTACTAAATGTTTTCTAACTAGACGTAAAAATAGGTTTCTATCAACAAAATTTCTAATTGCGATTAGAATTTAATTCCATGTTTTTGGTTCAGCTTGACTGATTCTAAACCTTTGTCGCACTGTAGGTCATTATTTAAAAGAGAAGTCAGAATTAAGTTATATTGGGCAATCATGGAGTTGTGAACTAGTTGGAAATAACTGTGGAAAACCTAAAATTAACCAAAATATGCTGACGACAACAATTGATATAGCAGTGAAACAATATTCATCAATAAAAAAGATACCTGATAAGCAATGAAAATGTACAACTAGCAATCGATTATTTTAATGTTAAAAATCAACATGATTGCTCTATTTTGTAAATTTGAAGGGGTTTATGTAAGGAAGGAAAAGTGGATGCCCAATAAAGAAAAAAGTAGAGGAAATATGAATTAACAAAAAAAAATCATGTCTTCAGAATATAAATTGAGAAAAATTGACGTAAATGTGAAAAAAAAATCCAGTAATGATCTGCCCACGTGACGTTTTTTCGTGCAAATGCAGTGCAATCAGGAAATACGTATGAATTTCCAAATAACAGTATTCGGGGAGGAGAGTAAAAATTGAAAATGAAACTGAAAAACAAATGAATTATAAGAAAAGCATGGTGAAAATAAGGAAATCTTTTTATTCCTAGGGAAAAACGGAAATGGGGCTAAGGATCAGTTTTTGCTCACAATAAGCTCTATCACACTTTTACCTAAGAAGTATTCCTGCGTAGAGATGAGCCTAATTTAAAAAAAAAATAGAAAATAAGTTTTTCAAAGGAAAGTTAGAGAGCTACATTAAACTAAAGATGAGCAGAAACAAAGTCAAATAATATTGCAAGCGTAAAACGACCATTAATCACTATCAATGCTAAAAGACCAGAACGTAATTTGCACTTTACTGAAAATAATTTTATTTCGAGCTGTATTTTTATTTCTTAGCTTTAAAAAAAAAATCACAATTATAACCAATATTATCGAAGAGAACAAATGATTGTTGATTGACAGTTTAATATATACTGATAATCATTCCTGGAAGTTTCAACAATTTGGAGAATTTAACGTTACAAAAGGGAAGACGTTTAAAATGTATTTTGGTTTCAGTAAATATCAGCTTACATTCTGGTCTTTAGAAGGCAAAGCTGGCATGAGTCCGCTTTGTGGTTGTTTCTGCTCGTTTTAAGTTTGACTTGGCGATCTATTGTAATTTATGTTCTCTTTTGGTTTCATTTATTCATTGATAGGATTTACGGTTGTTTTACATTTAAAATATTATTTGAATTTATTTCTGATCGCCTTTGATTTAGTTTAGTTCTTTACTTTGCTTAAAAAAATACATTTTGTGGAAAGTTTTTAGAATTAATTGTGTAGAGTGCTGGGTGTACTTAAACCCTTTTGATTTAGATCAACGGTAGTAGTAGCAGTTGTAATAGCACTAGCCCTGAGAGTTCAATCTTAATACCTCAGCAGTGTCTGAAATATTGCGGATACGCCCTTTTGAAAACCTGTATGCACAAACTACCCTTTGCCTTAGTTTTATATTAGTATAAAATTTACCTTAAATTTTCTACTTGATGCACTGTTTTGTTCTTGGAATATTGCGTCTTTTCCATTTTGACAACATGGAAGTACTTAAACTCTTTTAATTTAGATTCATAGTAGTAATAGTAGCAGTAGTAGTAGTAACCCTGAAAGTTCCAACTTAGTACCCTAAGCTATTGCTGAGGTGTTGCTGATACGCCCTTTCGACAACCTGCTTGCATCTAGTGCCTTTCCCTTTAGTTTTGCATACCCCCCAACTTTCCCTGAAAGTTTCAGTTTAATACCCCATTCTGTGACTTTGACTTTTATTTACATAATAAACAAAAATATAATCTATTACAGATATAAATCACTATGCTAGTGAAAAATTCATTGCTGGAGATATCCCGCCTCTCCCATTTTAACAAGCTGGATATACTAAAACTATTTTTATATATTTTGATTGCATTAATAGTAGTAGTGGCATTAGTAGCACTGATAGCTTTAGTAGTCCTGAAATATATTGCTGATACACCCTTTTGACAACTTACATACACATAGTGCGTTTTGATTTAGTCTAACATCCCCCTAAACATCCGTTAAAAGTTCCAACTCATACACCTTGCTTTAACATTCCCTAAGGGTTTCACCCTTTTAATTTTAGCCTTTGTAATCATAGTAGACAGTAGTAGAAGTAGTAGTAGTATGTGCACATAGTGCCTTTTAGTTAGTTCGCAGTCTTAGTAGTAGCAGTAATGATACTAGTACTAATGTACTGACACTATAACCCTTTGGTTAGTTCAACATACACCTTAACATGATCTGAAAGTTTCATATTAATACCCTAAGCTGGGATGTCGCTGATACGCCTTTTTGACAACTTTTATGTACATAGTGTGTTTTGGTTTACTTCAGTGGTTCACGACGTGTACCCCTTAGAAAAGATTTTCATCGTAGTGTAGCTCCTTCCACATAGTGCTATTAACCACCTGTAGTACTTTAAAGAAATTAGTTTTATTTTCTTCCTCATCTTAATAAAGAAGTTTTAAAGGCACAAATTAAATATATAACATATATGAAAACTGAGTATATTCATAATGTTAGAAAATACGAACTAAATATTCGTTTTTCAACAAAAATTATAAGAAAGAACATTGTATAAGAGCATTTTGCAATGTTATTTTTGAACAATTCAGCATGAGATTTCGAAAGGCAACAGACACTTCTGAGCATTATCACCGATACTTTATATTCTTTCATTGTTCGCGTTCAAAACTCAGTAAGATTTGTATGTTTAAACTGGGAAGACAGAGAAGAATCTGTTAAAATTTAAATTAATCTCTCTTCATCTTAGGTTGACAAGTTGGCTGCTTACTCAAAAAAGGTTTGATCAAAAAGACTTGAAATTCAGTTTTGTTCTCTATTTCACTTCGGAAAGTATTTTCTTGGTGATTTTTGAAGTGTTTCTAAGTGTGATATTATATTACATTTCACTTCCTCTAATAGTTTGAGATTTTTCTCTATCTGGAAACTATGAAGTGTGCCGAAAACTTTACACTAGTTCTTGATGAGGCAGGATTATCAAAATTGTAATCTTTTATTATGGACTCAATCTTGTTAGATGCCTTGAAAATGTTAATGGAACTGTTCTGTAATCCTACAATAAGCTAGTTAATTTCTGAAAAAAAAAATGTCACTAAAGTACGCAAGCTGCTGAAGCGAATTACAGTTATGGAGCTTGTACGCCAGGTTTGGGCTTCATTTTTCAATTCAAACAACCTTGTTAGAACTCTTCCTGAAGGTAACCAACACACCTGTATATGAAAAAGCAATGTGATTGTAGGCATGAGCGTAGCTCCAGGATTTTTATTTTAGAGGGGGGCAAGAGGAGGTCCACACCCGGGAATTCAAGGGGCGTGGAGTATCCTTCAGGAGAAAGGGGCGTTAGAACATTTGTGAAAAACATGAGCCTAAATGGGTTTTCAAGATGTCTGAAAACTGGTTTTTGGAAAATGTTTTATATTGGATACTGAACAGGTAATGAAAAAACTAAATGGGCATGTGCCTGCCTAAGTCTTCAATATCACATTTTTATTCAAGCGGCAGTCAAGAAAAATAGTAGTAGAATCAGCAGAAGTAGTAGTAGTAGTAACAGAATGCACATAGTCACCTGGATGAATATAAGAGTTACAGGAAACTATTTAAAACAATTATTCGCCGAGCTAAGTATGATTTTTATTTATGAAGTTTTCTAAATGCGGGAAAGACGCTAGAATTACATGGAAACTTGTTAATTCAATCTTTAAAGCTGGCTCTCTCAGATCAGCTTTCCCTAAAATTCTATTAATCAACAGCCAGTTGGTATCCCATCTTATTGAAAGTCAGCTAGCGTCTTATTTTTCTGCTTGCTGGGAAAATTACTGCACCGTCTATTTCTCCTTCACCTTCTGATCCAACTTATATGTCTTATTTAGGCCTGACTTGTCTAAAATTAATGTTGCTGGAGCCCGTAACTGATTCTGGAATCTATAGGATTCTCTACCGTACAATGTAATTCCTCGTCAGGCCCCAATGATATTCCTACTTAGGTTATCAAGTTCATTTTGCCTGAATTGTATCGCCCTGCAACTTAGCTTGTTCAAGCTTCTTTGATCTTAGTAATTTCCAAGAATCACTTAAAAGGGCAAGAGTAATAGTTCTATTCAAAGGTGGCTCAAGGAGTAATCCTTCAAACTACAGTCAAATCCCTTTCCTCTCAGTATTCAGCAAGATTTTTGAAAAGGTCATGCTTTCTAGACTCAAAAGCGTCCTTAATGCAAAACAGTTTCTTTCATGAATTTCAATTTCTCGGACGTAAAGAAGGCGTTTGACTCCATAACAAATGGCATTCTTCTTGAAAAATTTGGCCCCATTATAGTGCAAGGAGCTGCTCATTCTTGGGTCCACTCGTATCTTTTGAATAAGAAGACTTTCATTGGTGAGAATCCCATAAATAACTTTAAGGTTGAATCCGGGTGTCAGCGGTAGCTAGACACTTAGTAAGAGACGATCACGCCCCATAATAAAAAACTAAAGTAACCCATAAATCCTAAAAATAGAGTCAGATCAAAACAAGAAATACACTATTAGAACGGCTTTGTCGAAAACCTTTATATAGCAAACTTACCGTCCGTTGTCTTGAACAACAAGGAAAATATATTGGCTAGAAAATCAAGAAAAGTGGCTGTAACCACGATATACTCCACAGACGGCATCTTTTTTTCTTTCCGTTTTTTTTTCTCTTCAGCTAGCTGGGTACTGGAAAATCATAGAGAGCTGTGTAATGGCTCATTTTAAAGGAAATTGCTACATCTAGTGCCTTTTGTAATTGAAAATAAAGTAGTTTCAATTATCAATAGAATCAATTTTGAAAAAAATTGCATTTTCGTGTACAAGCATGATGAATGATGTTATAATCTTATATAGGTTATAACCATATGTGACGTAATAAGTGAATGCAATATTTATACACGTTCATCTTTTGAAAAGATAATTTTATTTTATACTCGTTCTAATTTCAGGATCCCTAAGGTTATTATGTAAATTGCAAAAATATTTATGGTGTATGAGCAACAATTTTTAATTTTTTATTAAAACTAAAAAAATAAATGACAATTTTAAAACTAGTTTTATTTTTTGTTAGGTTCTAACTGTCCGACATGTCATTCAGTGTATATTTCCATTAAAAGATCTTTACATTAAAAGACGATCATTAGAATAACCAACCATGGCATATATTGGACTTAGTTAGCTACTTGATTGTTTGAGGTTCGTCTCTCACTATTTCAAAGAAGAAAAAGCTGTAGGCTTTTTCCTGTTTGTAATCAGGTTTTACATAATCTTTTTTACATTAAGTTATAATAAAGAACGAACAAAAGCCCATAGTTATTATTAATTATAAATAGGGACCATATAAATTTCATCGGTATCATGGCTCTAGAGATGGCTGAAACCTAGTAAAAAACAGAACACGGCACATATTAGACTTAGTTAGCTGCTGATTCTTTCAAGTTCGTCTCTTACTATTCCAAATAAGAAAAAGCCATTGGTTTTTTCCCGTTTGTTACATATAGAACTGAACCCTGGTACATTAACATATAAAGTAACATAGTCTTATATATAGTTTTAGATATAGAATCAGTTTTTTACGAAAAACTGCATATTTCACGTTAAAGATTGATCAATGACGTTATAATCGTATTAGAGTTAAGAACAAACCTCCAGCCCATAGTAACTAAACTAAAATTATAATTTCATGTTAAAGATTGATAAATGATGTCATAATCATAGGCTGTAGCCAGGTCATCTCTACTATTCATATTAAGAAAAAGCCATAGGTTTTTTTCCTGTTTGTAATACTGTAAGGATTTCAGTAAAGGGACGACAATAATAATCCCCACTGACAAAAATGATGACAGCAGCAATGCAAATGAGGATGACGGTGATGACGTCAGGCTCAGGAAAATTCTAGCGGTCATACGGCTCAGTGATCTTTCATAATAGTAGACGAGATGAGGGTAGTTTGATGAGAGCTGATAAGTTGTCAGTAACCCATCTTGATGAGAGTAGATTTTCGGAGTGGCTAACAATTTTTATATACTACTGGGTAAAGTTAAACTCTCAGTCAAGTGCATATTTATTGTTGTATCCGCTTTTTAAGTGTAAAGAACCCAAAGACTTGTCACCATGCTCCTACAAATAAAAATATCATCTTTAAAACGAACCCAAAATTCAGGTTTACAAAAACTTTGCAAAATAGCCCTTTCTTCAAGGTCTTCCATGAAGATATCAGCCTGTATTGGAGAAAGGGGGGCACCCATGGAAAGCCCATATTTCTGTCTATAAAAAATGCCTCTATAAACCTGAATTTTGGGTTCGTTTTAAAGATGATATTTTTTATTTGTGGGAGCATGGTGACGAGTATCTGGGTTCTTTTCTTCACTTGCTCAACACCTTGGATCCAAAACTTATATTTACTCAGGAATCAGAGATAGAGAGGTGTCTTCCTTTCTTAGATGTTCTGGCGCACCGAAATGATGTATGTTTCGAGTTTGGTGTCTATAGAAAACCCACACATAATGACCGTTACTTAAATTATTCCTCTCATCATTCTCCTGCTGTGAAAAGAGGAGTTGTCACTTCTCTAGTTGATAGAGCATTGAAAGTTTGTTCAACGCGCTTCTTGGATTTAGAGCTCAACCACCTTGGAGATATTTTATTTTGGAATGGTTATCCAAATAACTTAATAAATTCTGTAATTGCAAAACGCATTAAAAGATTATCAGATAGTTCCACAGAAAACACAAATCAAAGGGAAAATTCAGTTTATCTTGGTCTCCCATACGTTAAAGGAGTTTCAGACTTTCAGACCACATTTCAAAAAATCTAAGAAAAAATAACATTTACACTTATTATAGACCCAGAAAAACTATCAGGTCCCAAATTTATCAAGGTAAAGACCCTATCGCGATAGGTGAAAACTCCGGTGTCTACAGAATTCTTTGTTTGTGGGGTCTTTGGTATATCGGAAGAACTGATCAGCGGCAAACGGATAGATTAACTCAGCAGTCTAGTTTAATTAATAATACACTTAAAAAGCGGAAAAAAAACAGAAAATTTTGACTCTGCCCTTGCAGAGCACATTTTTGAAAAACAAGACCATACTATTTTGTTTAATCAAGCTAGCCTAATTTCGCATGACAAAGGTATTGCTCAGCACTACAGAGAAGCTGTTGAAATTTATAAATACCAACATTAGGTCTAGCTTTAAACAGAGAAAATAAAAAAAAACAAGTTGTTTAAACTGAAAGTAAGGAGCGACATTAAAACTTAAAACGAACAGAAATTATTCCGTATATGAAAGGGGCTGTCCCTTACTCAACGCCTCGCTCTTTACGCTAAAGTTTTTTATTGTTTTAAAAAATAAAGTTGTGAGACAGAGTCAAACTTTAGCGTAAAGAGCGAGGCGTTGAGGAGGGGACAGCCCCTTTCATATACGGAATAATTTCTGTTTGTTTTAAGTTTTAATGTTGCTCCTTACTTTCAGTTTAAAAAACTTGTCTTTTTTATTTAATTTCTGATCGTTTTTAGTTAATGCAGCTTTTATTTCAGCTCACCGTCATTGAATAAGTAAAAAAAAATTGCATAAAAATTTTACTTTTCTTTTCTTAAATGGCTGTCTCTAAATTTGGTTCTGACGTAATTTACAAATTAACTTACGTAACGAACTTCTATATTCGTATATTTTTCTTCTGGCAAAAAATACAAAGTTGCAGATTTTTGCAGATATGAGCTTGAAACCTATGTAATAGGGTTTTTTGATACGCTAAATGTGACGGTGTGATTTTCATTAAAATTCTTTCACTTTTAGGGGATGTTTCCCCCCTCTTTAAAAAATCAGGTAAATATTCTCAGGCTCGTAGCCTTTGATGAAAAATACTAAACTTGATAAAATTTATATATTTAGAATCAACATTATAAGCCCATTCTTTTGATACATTAATTGACATCAAAATTCCGTTTTTAAATGTTTCGATTACTATTGAGCCGTATCGCTTGTTTTTTTTATTTTATTTTTTTATTACGTATATGTTATTACGTATATGAGGGGGTTCTCCCCTTAGTCAATACTACGCTCTTTACGTTAAAAGTAATTTTTTTTAAATTCACAATCCCCTGAATCACAAAGGCCGTTTGATTAGAATAGATAGCTCTTTTGAAAGCACTAAAAAAAGCTGTAGCGTAAAGAGCGAGGTATTGACTTGGGGGAGAACCCCCTCATATACGTAATAATTTCTGTTCGTTTTAAGTTCTAATGTTGCTTCTTACTTTCAGTTGAAAAAACTTGTTTTTTTTAAATTTTGTTTCTGATCGTTTTTTAAATAATGCTTGGAAATCCGGCACCCCCTTCATAGAAATGTTCCTTACCCCAAAGAAAAATCCTCCACGGAAATATTCTCCCGAGTAATCCCCTCCTCCAGCCCCGCTCCAGAAAAAAATCCTCCCTGAAAATGTCTGTATGCTTCCCAATAACCAATACAATATGTAAGCAATGGGCAAAGTTCATAACTTGCAGCCCTTCCCTTGAGAACTGTGGGGGATTAAGTCATCCTAAAAGACATATTTATTAGATTTTCGACTATGCTGAACAAAATGGCTATCTCAAAATTTTAATTGGGTGATTTTGAGAAAAAATGAACGTGGGAGGGGGCCTAGTTGCCCTCCATTTTTTTTGGTCACTTAAAAAGGGCACTAGAACTTCTAATTTCCGTTCAATGAGCCCTCCTACAATATTCTAGGACCACTGCTACTACTACTAACAACTCATCGCAGCACCAAGCCGCCTGAGGACAACACAGCTACGCACGCTCCTCCTCCACCCCAATCTATTCAAAGCCTCCCTTTTTACACCCGCCCACGAAGTTCCCATTTCCTTTAAATCTTTCTTTATGACGTCCTCCCAACCCAGACGGGGACGACCTGCTTTCCGTTTAGCCCTAGATGGTTGGCCGAAAAGAACAATCTTCGGCAATCTGTCATCCTTCATCCGAACAACATGCCCTAACCACCTCAACCTTTCTTTCATTATAGACCTAGAAAGCGGTATTGAACCACATTTTTCGTATAGTCTATTGTTTGAAATACGGTCAGTCAGCCGGGTACCCAGAACAATCCTTAAGCAATTTCTCTGGAAAACATCTAGCAAATCTTCATCCGCTTTTCGGAGCGTCCATGCTTCAGAGCCATATTTGACCACTGTCATCACTGTAGCTTCTAAGATTCTGATCTTGGTTTGCAGACTTATCTTCCTATTCTTCCAGACTTTTTTTAACTGTGAAAAAACACCCTGAGCCTTGGCTATTCTATTTTTAACATCTTCACTGCTCCCACCATCTTTACTAATAATACTACCAAGGTAAGTGAAACTGCCCACCTGATCAATCTTTTCATTACCCAACGTCACCTTTTCATCTTCACTTATTCCTAGCCTTAGTGACTTGGTCTTCCTAACATTAATTTTCAAACCAATACTAGCACCCTGAACTCGCAAAACCTCTAAAACTTCATTCATTTTGCTCACACTTTCATCTAGGATGCTTAAATCATCAGCATAATCCAAGTCCAGGAGACTTTTTCCTCCCCATTTGATTCCGTGGTCTCCCATTGCCTTTCCTGTGCTCCTTAAAACAAAGTCCATCAAAATAATCCATATAAAGGGGGATAGAACACAACCCTGCTTAACTCCTGATTTAATACAAAACCAGCTGCTAACCTCATTTCCTACCTTAACCGCAGCAGTGTTATTCTCGTACATAGCACTAATCACTTTAATGTATTTGTCTGGTATACCATACAAGGATAAAACCTTTACTAAAGCTCCTCTATCAACAGAATCGAACGCTTGCTCATAATCTATAAAACTGAGGACCAAAGGTGTTTGAAAACTTAGGCACTTCTCAATTATTAACCTAAGAGTGAAAATTTGGTCAACACATCCTCTACCTTTTCTAAAACCGCACTGCTCTTCTCTTAAAACTTTGTCTACGGCATCTCTCAGTCTAAAAAGTATCATATTACTAAGCAATTTGCTACCTACAGAGACCAGACTAATGCCTCGATAATTACCACACTCACTTTTATCACCTTTCTTATGAAGTGGCTTAATTAAGGTTTCCTAAAATCATTAGGTACTTCCCCTTTTTCAAAAATCATATTCATAATCTCCAATAACTTATTTCTAACCTCAGAGCCACCATATTTAAGAAACTCATTTACTACCCTATCAGCACCTGGAGCCTTATTATTCTTTAATCCTTTTAGTACTGTTTCTAATTCCTCCTCACAAAACAAATCTTCCTTCACATCCAAGGTATCACAAACTTTTTCATTTTCCTCTATATTTTTTCCTGCAACTCTATCACGGTTAAGCAAATTCTCAAAATGTTCGGCCCATCTCGCTTTAGCTTTTGTCTTATCGCTAATTGCCACCCCATTCCTATCTTTAACTGGGACAAGTCCGGATTGACTACTACCTCTCAATTTGTTAACGTGCCAGTACAATATTTTACTATTATGCCGTCTAGCTGCATCTTCTAAATCCTCGGCAATTTTATCCATGGCCTCCACTTCACACCTCCTTAGTTCATATTTCAATGCTTTCTCCACTTTCTTTACATTTCTTTTGTTTTCATGTGATCTATCACTCAGATAATTCTTGTACAAGTCCTTTCTCCTTTCTATTAAACTTAAAGCTTTTTCACTAATATTCTTAGCTACAGTTCTAGCTTTCTTCCCTAATACACCTTCAGCAACTTCACAAATTATTTTTCTAAAATTATTCCAACCATCTTCCACATTATCAAATTTTAAACTCTCAAGTTTAGTATTCAACTGTTCCTGGAAAGTTTCTCTCAAATTCTCATCCTGGAGTCTACTAACATCATAACTTCCCGGGAGGTAATTACCCTTCCGATATTTCAGCTTTAAATTAACCCTTGACACTACTAGATGGTGATCTTTACTTTTAACATCAATAACAGCACTCCTATATACCCTAGTATCTTGTATTGATCCTGCCAGTCTTCGATTTACTATAACATAATCAATAAGGTTTGCTGTCTTACCATCACGTGAATACCATGTTAGCTTATGAGCCATTTTATGACCAAACACCGTATTGGTTATAACTAGATTGTTATACCTACAAAATTGCAAAAGTCTGTATCCATTACTGTTTTCTTTTCCTACACCAAATTTACCTAAGCTGGGATACCATCTATCCTTATTTCTACCAACCTGGGCGTTAAAATCTCCCAGCAATAACATCATATTTCTACCTGGGACCTTGTCTATTTGCTCCTGTAACTGTAAGTAGAATTCATCTGAGTCACTAGTATCTCCATCAGTCGGTTCTACAGGGGCGTATACTACTATAACTGATACCTTGAACTTTCTAGTCATAAAATGAGCAATTAGTATTCTATTATTAATACCTTCCCAGCCTAAACAAGACTTAGCCGCTTCCTTATTCATCATGAGCCCTACTCCCTGTCTATGTAACCCATCCTTCCTGCCTGAGTAAACAAATTCTATATCACCTAATTTCATGCTTCCTACCCCTGGGATATGAGTTTCTGAAACTCCTAATAGATCCAGTTCGAATCGTCTGAATTCGTCAGTCAAAATGTCGATACGATAGTCATTTTTTAATGTCGTAACATTCCAAGTTCCAATTTTCATGTTCTTTAAATCATTGAAATTTTTTTCGCCTCAGGAAAAGCAATGATCCCGGATACCAGTGCAGGACGGGGATCACATATCTTCTCAAGTCTACACCGAAGTGCTTAAGCCGGCTTAGAACCGGACAGCAAGAAGTCCCTGGGACCTCCATGAATGGAGGCTTTGTGCAATCCTGGGCCCATCTTGGTCACAACATGGTTTTCAGCGCTTGGCGATGCTCTTCTATCAACAAGAGTCGAAATCCTGCACAGACAATCTCAAGCCTATTACCTCCGACTCATTATATATTCATGCCTACAAATATTATGCTACTACGGGGAGGCAACCCGTAATAGATAAATTAGCTAGGAAGAGGTTTTTCAGCCCAAAGACGCCCATCAAAACATACCAATCCCAGAAGAATTGTCCATTAGTCAGAATCCCGTGCGAATGCTGTGTCGTTTACTAGGCTATAATTTCCTCGAGGGGCGCCACTCCTCAAGTGGGAATAGAGTTGACCGCAAGGTCCCCAGTCTTGCTGGTGCCCCGAAAAGGTCGAGGCAGCCCTTTGCAGAGGCCGTTGTCCATAGATCTGGATCTTACGCCCTGCCACAGTTGTCCTCCTATAGAGGATCCTCCCGCGATGGTGTTCTGCATCACCATGCAATTTAACCCATTGCTGGGAGAAGGTTTGCAACTCATGGAACTTGTGGATAAACAAGTGGGCCCTTTTGAGTGTACATTTGAGGGGCCTTCTTCCTCCTCCGCCTGTATTTATGACCCCGGGCAAGGGTGCCCCAGATTCTATTATGGACCCCCAGGGACAAGGTCCCCCCTTGGTCCATGCCTCCTATGGAGGTACCCTACATATCTGTAGAGCGTTCCCCTATCGCCACCTGGGGACATGCTGAATGGCCTGGGGGAGGCCAGACAAACGGATCACTTTTGTTTTGCAAAGGCAATGACTCAGTGACATATTTAACCTACTACTTATAAATATACATAACTCACTGACTAGGCCTATATAAGTTATATACAGAAATATATAACTCAGTGATATATTTAGCCTACTACTTAAAATATGTGTAACTCACTGACTAGGCCTATATAAGTTATATACAGAAATATATAACTCAGTGACACATTAAACCTACTACTTATAAATATCTAGCCTAATTTAATGATTCACTTCAACTAATATCTAATATCTTCAACTAATAAACTAATATCTAGCCTAATTTATTGATTTACTTCAACATTAGCTTGCAAAACTAATGTAAAACCTATATCTAGCCTAATTTAATGATTCACTTCAACTAATATCTAATATCTTCAACTAATAAACTAATATCTAGCCTAATTTATTGATTCACTTCAATTCCTGAAATAGTAGGTACTTCAGTGCATCTCGGTCCTGATAGTGCTTCTTTTGTAACTCCGAACCCGTAATCATTTACTAGCAATTTAGCATGATATCATGATAAGATCATTGCAGTGTCTGTCCCTGTCTTTATTGCTGTATTCCTTCGCTCCAGTATCTTTTCCTGTGTTCTTTCCTGAGTTCGTTTCTTTGCTCCTTCCTTCATGTGTTGCTTCATACAGATGCTCATGTTTTTCTTTTGTTCCATTGTTTGAAGGATTCATTCCTCTTTCCTTAGTTTCAATCAGCTTTGACAGAGGCATAATGTCGTACAAACTATTAATTGTTGTGTCTTAAAAATACAGTTTGAATTTCAATTACGTTGTCTACTAATACACACAGAACTCACTGCGGCATTCACGTCATACTGTAGAGTTCAATTTGCATGCTGTAGAGCTGTTTTTCAAGATGGAGGACTCTAAACTTCCTGGCCAAGGCTTTAGACCATACAAAGACCATAACCATGGACTGGCTATCTTAGAACTTCTACTTCCTGGGACGTTGACCCTCTTTAAAGTACATAAACACTTTCCATTCTATACGAAGACACCAGGACGGAAAAAAGTAATTGTCTGACCAGTGATGGAAATTTATGAAAATGTGGGAGGAGGGACCAAAATAAGTTTTTCAAAAGCTACGGTAGCACCTTTCCCCGCTTTCCCCCCAAGTAAAATTCATAAAAGGGTATTTTTTAATGAAAATATCAAAAAAGATGTTTTTTTAATCTAGGAGGGGGGGGGGGGGAAGGAATCCAGGGGACTAATCTCCCCCAACCGGAGCCACTATTTCTGACCCTTTACACCATCAGCTTTTAGCACAAAGCTGCACCTAGTTAAAACATATAGCGCCTAGTTTGAACTAGAATCATGTAAGGATTTTAATCTTTGCATGATTTTCAGCACTGTCTGGGAGCCCACCTCCCCCCAATTCTTTAGAAGAAGTAAGCATGTTGCACCTTGTATGAAGCAGAATCACGGAATGACTTTTAATCTGTATGATTGGAATAAAAAGCAGGCCATGACCCTTCCCTCAGCCACCCATTTTAACCAAAGAGGTAGGTGGGTGGTGCCTTCACCGCGTCCATTATAGCTTATTGGAACCGATTTTCATCACTTGTAATGAAAACCATTACAAGCCAAATCTAAGAGAATGATCCATTAGCTGTCAGTGATGAAAGGCTTTCATTGATAGTCAGTGACGAAAATCACTTGCAATCGATTACAATAAGCATTATTGAACGGAAGACTTGTTTAAATCGAAAATGTGTAATGGTTTTAAATGTTTTGGAATCGAGGCACAAAGTGGGCCTCTGACCCATTCCAATCATAAACTTTTAGCAGAAACGTGGGCATGTTACATCTTGTTTGAACCACAATCACCGCTGGACTTTCATTCTGCCTGAATGGAAAATCAAAGTCGACGAGTATCCCCAACAACACCACATCTCCATGTCACCTGCAATGCTGTTGGAAATCACGGTTTCAGTTATGTGAACTCGTGAGTAGCTTAACTCAACACCGGTAAGAAAGTTTGATCACCAACTGGTTAACTTTCTTAAGCTCTATAATGCTTTAAGTTAAGCAGCGGTTTAAACTATAGCGTAAAAGTGAAGGGGGTTGCAGTCCCATTCGTTTTGGTCAGTAATATCGCTTCTACCGAAGGTAATGTCAAAATATGTCCTTAAAATTTCAATTATCATTTTGAAATATGGAAAAATAAATATTATATTATGAGAAACAACATTAACCCAATGAAAAAAGATAGTATCTCAAAATGATACAATGACTTATGCATACTATACATCGGTCACTTGTTACGTATAGCTTATATCTATTGGAGACCCAATCGAACACACTGCTAGTCCTCAAATTCACCCCCTTTAATTACTAATAAATTCAAAATAAAGTTTTCTAACTCTCAAATTGTAGCCAAACTCTACAGCACACCAAAGTTCATGGAAGAGCTTGGTGCTTCCTAGTTGGACTTTTTTCATCTACCCCTTCATTGGAAGTTTGGCACTATATTGACTATCGCAATCAACTAGCGTGGCGGTGGGGTGCAAAATTTGTTTTGCATTATTTTTCGTAGCTCCATGTTTTCTATATACATACCTCATCTCTTCTCTATTATTGTTGATTTCTGATTTCTATTATTGCTGATTTCTCGCTTTGTATTATTCATTTGTCATCTACACACTTATTTTTATATTTATGCTCCTGCAGATAGCAGGCACGAGGGCGGGAAATTTTTCGGGAGGGGGATAGGGGTTACTAATTGAAACAAGTATTATATTTGATATTATGAATAAGAAATGCCGACATATCAGTGACGGTTTTAGGGTGGACAGATTGGATACCTGCCCCATGCGCAGAAATTTTAGGGGCGTGAATTTCATTTATTTTTTAAAACTGAATCCGAAATTTTCATTTTTCTCATATCTTTTCCCATATAAAGTAATAAAAGTTAGATTTAAATAAATGAAAGTTTGGTCTTAAAATTCGTAAGAGAGAGGGGGGGGGGACTAATCTAGATTTTTCCCCGGACACAAGGCCAGAACCACCACTGCGAGATTTTGGGAAAATTGATTTTGAATGCCAGGACACGATCCTTCCCCCTATGTACGTCCCTGGTAGATAAGCCTTAAAAAATTAAGCGCTTTATGACACTGATGTCTTATCTGACACGTGACCTAATTTACTCTCCTTTTCTATATTATTATTTTCAGTTGTTACTAAAGTCCGCACAGAAAAGGGCGGAAATAATTCAGGGAGTCAACAAGTAATTCAGGGAATGCTTTCCTATGAAGATAAATCCTACCAACATATAAATCCGAAATAAACAAAATATCAAACCATATGAACAAGATCATATCTAGGGTTTTTTTCGAAGGGAAGGGGATACCAAAAGAATGAACAACTACCATGGACTTTGTCAAAAGGTCAAAAGTAAAGGGTATTTTACCTGCATTTTTAAGACCAACTCATGAATCGAAAAAAAAACCTTTCAGATTTTTATGAGAAACATTTTCAAGCCTTTTTTAGGCAAAATAGGTCAACTAGCGTGGCGATGGGGTTCAAAACTCTACACTATCTATAAATAATCAAGGACATCGAAACAAAAAGGTTATTTGCCTCTTGGACTAGTCTTAAAACTGAAAACTAGGATTTTTTTCGATTGTTTCAAAATTATAAAGTACAGTACCTCACTTTTCGCCACTGTTGTCACGTCTAAGCATGGAAATAAATCACCAACATCAATTAGTTAAACTTGACAAACCTTTTCGTTTGTAACATTTAAACACAAATGGCCTGATGATTCCCAAAGGCAACTACACCTTGAAAGGAGATTCACAAATACAAATTTTCCATACCGGGAATGGAACCTGAGCCAACTGGGTGAGAGCCAGCTATCCCAACCACTAGACAACCTTCTTAAGAAATTTTGCGCCACGTGTAATTCGCTTATTTTCTCTATCACGTTTCCTTTTTTTTGTTTAGAGCCTGTCATTGCCAAAAACACAATAACTACACAGTGATGTCTTTTTCATTAAAACTGAATTTCCGATTTTTCCTAATCCACGAAATAAATAGTGTTAATATATTTATTTCAGTGACATTAATTATAGTAAATAAATTTCTATTTAACCAAATCAAACTATCAGACTAGATGTTTTCTTCATCTTCATCATGCATTAATTAAAATCCGAAATCAAATGACATAGTTCCCCAACTTATTTAATTGCTGGTTCGTTTTGTTTTTCGAGTGAATGAATTGTTTCCTTTTCTTTGTCAGTTGTTCGCTAGTATCCGTCGATGGCAGTTCATATTTTTTTGGATTTTGTGCAAATCGTGGATATTGGCGAATAACTGGCTTTTATGGTTGTTAGGTAGTTGGTTTTAATTCTTTTAATTTTTGGCTTTTATTGATACATCGTTTCGTTTTGCGCTGAAGAAGAGAGGCGTTTTGTCCTCTCGAAAAAAAATAAACACGCATCCGTGATCTTTCTTCTGGCAAAAAGTGGAAAATTCCACATTTTTGTAGATAGGAGCTTGAAACCTCTACAGTAGGGTTTTCTGATACGCTGAATATGATGGTGTGATTTTCATCAAGGTTCTATAACTTTTAGGGGTTCTTTCCCACTTTTTTTGAAAATCAGCCAAATTTCCTCAGGCGCCTAACTTTTGATAGGTAAGATTAAACTTGATGAAACTTATATATTTGAAATCAGAATTAAAATCTGATTCTTTTGTTGTATATATTGATATCAAAATTCCGTTTTTTAGAGCATCGGTTACCACTGAGCCGGGTCGCTCCTTACTTACAGTTCGTTACCACGAACTGTTTGATCCGGTGATTTAAGAATAAACGAGTCATATTTCGGTTTTCTCAAAAGAGAAGCCGATACTTTAGTAATCCCTGAAATAAACCTTGAACCACTTTCCCAGTCATACAATAAAACACGTGAACAACCCCTTAGGTCTCTTAGGGATATTGGCGAACAACTCGCTTTTATGGTTGTTGGGCATTTGGTTTTAACTCTTTTAATTTTTGGCTTTTATTGAATTTTATTCATCTTTTAAGTTTTTGTTCTTTTCTTTGGTTTTTTGGTTCTTTTCACATTGACTTTCTGCGTTGTTTTTTTTGTTGTTTTTTTCTTCGGTACTTTGCTTGGATACATTATTTCGTTTCGCGCTGAAGAAGAGAGGCGTTTGTCCTCTCGAAATATTCGCTTTGTTGTGTTTTTTCAGTATTTTCATTTGGCCTATAAAAAAACCCATTTTCGCTCGTTTTTCTTTCTTTATGTTAAATAATATAATTCTTTAAAGAAAACTCTCCATTTCGTTTGATACTTTTTTTTTTAGAGAATGTGAAAGATAGTTATATTAGAAGCTGAAAATTTTGATTTTTTTGTAAGGGCCAAAGATACTTGGAAGAAATCTCCATGTGTCTTTCTCCAGGTTAACCCAATGGCATAGGGTGAAAATTTCCAAATCAAAATTTCATTTCCGAACAGTTCAACATTCCGATCATTGATATTATGGGGATAACATGACCTACACAGCCCTTGAGACAATGGTTCTAAATACGGTTACAGATAGGTTTTATAGTAGAAAAGCCAATCCTGGTCAATCATGGCTTTCATATCGACTTTAACCTTTCAATAGGGTCTTAAATTTTATTTGTGAGGCACGAGTAGGGGCGAAACCTTTTTCCCCAAATGCTAATTAATCAACTTTGCCAAAAATCTCAAAAGATTGAATAGTTTAAACTGGATATGCAGAGCAGATGCATCCCTTCACGATTCAATGAACTTTCATCTCCCTACCCTCTCCCCTTAAAACTGAGATTAAGAGGGCTCTTCGAATCGTCTAGTAAACAACAAACCATAGATAATAAATAAAACTCTAATAATAATTAGAGTTAATAATTTATATGACGTCATGAGAAACTGGCTTTATCATGACGACAGAGAAAAATATGGTGTCACAAGGAATATGACGTCATGCAATTAAAACAGATATATATCCTAGCAACGCATGAAACGTCAACAATTAGAAACCGAGCTCGTGACAAAGTACAATGAAAAAAGTAAATTGTAGCGATTTCCAAAATTATACCGAGCAGAGCAATCATAAGTTGCAAGGAAGAGAACTTGCCGATTCCAAAAGCTTGAGTCCTACAGAGACAGCCGTAATTAATCAATCTACTGAAGTTATAGCACCAATTTCTGCTGAGCACCATGAAAGTCTCGTCAAAAAGCAAGAAAGAGAATCAATTGATGTTACTTTAGATATCAAATTAGAACTGCCAATTGGCGAGGATAGTTTTTACGAAACAACAGTGGCGAAGAAACGTGGTAGAAAACCTACCGCTACTAAAAGCACAAGTGCATCAGAAAGAGCCACAATCGGTCAATCCACTGGAGTCTCATCACCAATTTATGCTAAGCGCCAGGAAAGAGTCACCAAAAAGCGAGCGAGAGAATTGATTGATAATAATTCAGATGATGAACGGGAATCACTGCCGAAGAAACGTGGTAGTCATGTCAGACCTTATTGCAAAGATAATCAAGCCTCAATACCAAAGCTCATGCCTCTATCAAAAAGGAGCGCAGACCTGGATAATGACAAAAGCGTATTATTGTGGTCACCCAATAAAAGTCTTAGGGACCATGAAATTGATGATTTCGTTGCGATGGCAAAAGATAAATATGAGTACACCGCCGAACAAGCTTTGGGTATGCTATTCAGTTATAGATATGATACAAAGAAGGCTGAAGCTATGCTTTCATGCTGCAAACCCTATCAAGATGAATGGACTCAAGAAGATAACATTATATTTGAGAAGGCTCTTCGTGTGCTTGGGAAATCTTTTCGTTCAATTCAAAATGTGCTCCCCCATAAAAGTACGGCCAGCCTAGTTCTTTATTACTATCTATGGAAAAATCGTAAAGTGTGCACAAGATCAGTTGGGAATGCAGGTCAAACATTCATTGCTAGTAAAAGATCCAGACCCAGTAAAAAGCGAGCTACAGCCTATAGTAACATTAAAAAAGGTGTTTAAAAAAACTGTCAATTGAACAAGAATCGTCATTTGAATCTGAGTCAGGATTTTTCTGTTATTTTAGCTAATCTTAATAGTAAAAGTTTATTGCGAGAAAAAATTTATGGGAAGTTCAAAAAACAACCTGAAGAAATACGACTTCGCATGGGCAACAGTGATGTATCTCCTTTCTTTCCGCAGCAGTGATCGTGTCAAACCATTAGTCGTAGAGTCATGGGAAAGGGATCATATGAAAGGAATTCACCACTTCAAGTGCTTTTTTGAGTAAAAAAAGAGATTATGCTATAACTAAGTGCCGTTTTCTGCCATTTCTCCATAGATGGGCATAATGGTGGAGAATTTAAATCCTACGATAGACATTCGATGTTTCATAGTGTGAAACCCTAAACTAATTCGAAAAAAAGTAACGGATAGATCATATATGTAGATTAGCCTACTTGTATGTCTGTAGCTGCCCGTAGACTATCTTTATCACAGTTCATGATATCGAAAGATCGTGCTGAGAAGAAAAAAGAGAAAAAAGGTACCAAAGCAGAGCAATTGAAGTATCTATTTAAGAAAAAAACAGCACTATATCATTTTAATATGCAGGATGGTATGAAATGTTATGGTATAACATAGGTATATTTTGAAACTGCTTCTCTGGATTCTGACATCATCATTGAGAGACCCCGTTAGTTACTTCCATGAAATGTCGTCATACTTCCTGAAATTTCGTCATAAAACAGTTTGCATTGCAGTTGTTGCATTATAAATGCAAAAAAAACGGCTGACTTCCATCTTAAATTGACATTCGTGAAGATCAGCTGTCCTAAAATGTTGAAGCCCAAGAAGCCAAAATAACAAAAGAATACTTTCTTATTTTTTTTTTTTGCATTACTTCAGCTAATATTATCTTTAAAAGTTTAATATTAAAAAATAAAAATTATAAGAATTTCAACAAATAGCCTGAAACCTTACGAAAATGGTTGCGGATTAAATATATATAAAACCTCTTTTTTTAAGGTGATTTCAAATAGATAATTTGACAAGAGGATATTACACACGTATTTTTTGAAAAGTTACTTTTCACTTTGGTGTGATGTTATTTTTTAGCAGCTCCGCCACCGGATTCCCTGTGGTTTGCTCCTAAATAAGGACCAGCTAAGGAAACACCGATTGCTTTTTCTGTGTGTGGTACATATTTAGTGTGAAAGAACCATAAGAGATATTAAAAGTATTCCCAAGAGGGCATTCTCCGCATCAAATAAGCAAAGACAACTGGAATAGTTAGTGACAAAAAGCGCTCAAGAAGCTTTATGTATTGTTTATGTGCATGTATTTACTCGTATGCGTACATTGAAATCTATTAAAGAGATAATGGTTTTCCATCAAATTATTGGGCAAGGGGAGAATGTTTGATTCTGGGTGTCTCCTAAAAGGCTAAGGGTAATAAAGTGAAAATTATGGGATTAAAGCAAAGCACCTTTAGAGTGACAGTAGTAGATTTTGTAATAATGAAGGAGAGTGGCTCTTAGGAAGAAAACACTAATAACAGAGGCTAGTAGGCCTGTCATTAGATTCTCAATTTGAGGCTCTTTCCAAATGGAATAGTCGCTACCCCAACTATGCTCATTACCCCCTCCCCCTTCTCTAATGGTCTGAGGTATATCCCTAAAACATGTATTTCTCGTTGGTTTTCATCTCCTGATGATTCTTTTTTTAACGCCAAGCAGTATTCTGGACCCGTCAAGAGCATATCTGTAGAGTGTGAGTTCGTTTAATATATACTAATATTCATTCCTGAACGGAAAAAATAAGTCTTTTTAAGAATGAACGCAACAAAATTTCTTCCCAGTTAAAGGTCCCTTAGTTCTATATCTTAAATTGAAATGTTTTTACGCCCTCAATTTTTAACTAGATTAATAACAAAAATTATTCACACGGTATAATTCTTGCATGATGCCAAATACGATGATAGTTGCTTATTCTTGAGCCATAGTCCACAATGCGAGACCCGAGGTTAAGTCTTAAAGCGTATTGGAAGGAAACTACTATATCTAGTGCCCTTTTTAATTGAATTAATAAAAAAAAAACTCTTTGCACAAATAATTTTTTCAAAAAAAGTAAAGAACTCCATAAAACCAAAAATAGAATCAAATAATCTACCAAGCATACAACTACCACAAATCAATATCAATAAATGAATGAAACCCAAAACAAACAGAAATTAAAATAAGTCAAACTCAAAACGAGCAGAAATTAATCTGAGTAGGGTTCTAAACCCTATGCTTTCCAAAAGCCAGAATATAATTTGTACTTTACTGAAAAAAAATCAAATGAATTTCCCGAAAAAATGTGCATTGTCAGTTTAATATACATATGCTGATATTTTTTCCTTAAAATCTTAATTAATTTTTGTTTTCTTAAAGTTATAAGTGAAAACATTTAAAAGAGTTTTTTCAGTAAAATAAAAATATATAGTTATACAAATAAATTTATATAGTTATAAAATACAAATACAAATATATAGTATAAATATATAGTTGCCCTCCAATCACTTTCGACTATTAAAAAGGGTACTAGCTTTTTGAATTTCCAATCGAATGCGCCCTTTTTCAAGTTTCTATGACAAAGCTTTCAATAAAAACCTTATATGCCCCCAGGTTATAACTTGTAACCCTTGCCCTGAGGGCTCTGAGGGGGTTATCATCCTCAAAGACCTAATTTCCAGAACTTTTAACTACGTTGAACAAAATGGTTATCTCAAATTTTGATCGTATGTGTTTGGATAAATGGTGGGCGCGGAAGTGGTGTTAGTTGCCTTCCAGCCACTATCGACTATTAAAAAGGGCACTTGTCTTTTCAATTTTCAATCGAATGAGCCCCTTTTGAAATTTTTTAAAAACAACTCTTACTATGAAAACCTTAAATACCCTCAGGGCATAACTTATAACCCTTGCCCTGAGGGTTGTGGGGGGGGGTTGTCATCTACAAAGACCTAATTTTTAGAACTTTCAACTACGTTAAACAAAATGGCTATCTCAAAATTTTGATTGGATGTGTTTGGGGACAAGGTGGGCGTGAGAGGGGGGTTAGTTGCCCTCCAATCACTTTTGACTATTAAAAAGGGCACTAGCTCTTTGAATTTCCAATCAAATGAGGCTTTTTTGAAGTTTCTACGACAACGATTTCTATAAAAGTCTTATATGCCCCAGGGCATAAATCACAACCCTTGCCCTGAGGGCTGTAGGGGAGTGTCCTCCTGAAAACATAATTTCTATTTAGAAAACAAACTACGCTGAAAAAATGGCTATCTCAAAATTTTGATTGGATGTGTTCTGGGAAATGATGGGCGTGGAAGGGGTGTTAGTTGCCTTCCAATCACCTTCGACTATGAAAAAGGACACTAGTCACTCCAATTTCCAATCGAATGAGCCCTTTCTGAAGTTTCTACGACAACTCCTTCGATACGAAGTGCCCTGGTCTTACCCCCAAAAATAAATAATACATTGTGCCAACATCGTTCTTTACTTAGGAATGGTGAGCTATTAGAAACCGCAAAAGAGACAAAACCTTTCCGATCACTTTTTGCAGCTACACATATCTCTGGGCCAATCAGAGATGTTTCTACTACGGGACAGCATTTATGGTAAGTTGAATATCGTAGCCTCTAGCCAAGACGGATTTGGTTAGGAATGCGTTGCTGGTAAATTCAGAACGAGGAATGAAATGGTACAGTCATAATTACTTTATCTTGTACCGCCACGAAGAATATAGGTATGAAGCCAAGGTGGGAATAATACGAATATTATTTTATTTGGATAGAATGAGAGTGATAAAAGGGCTAAAAGACTGAATGATCTTAATTGATGATTTGAATAATAGGATGAAACAGAAGACAATAAAATTCTTATTTTTTTTGATTGGATCATATGAAAGTGGCAAAGGGATTAAAATTATTTATCACTTAAGGTAAGTCTCAGAGGATGGTAAGTCTCACGCAACTTGACATAAATGTTAGAATAACCATCATTGGTATCAATATGTGGAAACGGTTACTGGTGAAAAGGTGATCTTGCGACATGACTTATCTGTACTTCTTGGCTGTGTTCTGTATAATACACAAGTGCCATTTGAGGAGTGGTGGCAAAACAAAATAGGCTTTTAGCATTGGAGTATGCTAAAAAGTTGAAACTAATAGAGTCGTAGTTGCCAAGATGATCTTGTGACTTCACCTAGCTTTACTTCTTGGGTGTGTTCTGAATAATACACAAGTAGCAATCGAGGAGTGTTGGCAATATAAAATATGCTTTAACATTGGTGAATGCTAAAAAGTTGAAACTAATAGAGCCGTAGGCGCTAGAAAAGATCACGTGACTTGACGAAGCTTTCACTTCTCGGCTGTGGTCGCTATAATACACAAGTATAGAATGAGGGATGGGTATAATGTATAATATTTTTCTTAGCAACAGAGAATATTAAAAGTTGAAACTAATAAAAGTTGTATATGCCAAGAACAGAATTTTAATATAGAAATTCAGAACAATCCTTAGAAATCCTTAGGAATCAACTAGTGAGATGGTTATTGATTTAAATCATCAAGGACCGCAATCACCAATGACCCCAACCACATAGGACTTCAGCCTCCAAGGAGCCCCCTGTCCCCAACCTCCAAGGGGCCCCTCTTCCAACTTTTTGGGGCCCCCACGTTTTTTACACTTTTTTTAATGTTTATTTTTTTTTTATTTTTTTTTTTTAAAACGAAATTTTTTTACATGTCTTAAAATGAGACGAAAAATACTTTAAACAAAAAATTCACATTGAATAGTTTCGAAATACAAAATTAGAATGATATAGATATGTTAGTCGTGACTTTTACTATTAGAAAAATAATGTTTGTAGTAGTACTTTTTTTATTTTTCGAACTGAATTTTTTTGGACGGAAAATTATTCAATTTTTATTTACGTATCTTAAAATGACATGAAATAAGCTTGCGACTGTACAAATAGTACTCTATGCTTGCACATAGATACTACGCGGCTGTCCAAGTAGTACTATATGGCAGGTTATTGACACTACCAGGTTTATTGTGCGTACTAAATCAGTAAATTTTCTACATTGGAAGGATAGACATCTGCATCATATCTTTTTTTAAAAAGTGAAGATGAATTATTTGGAGAAAGTGTGTACACATTATAAAGTCATCGTTACGTTAAATGCTAACACAGACCAATATTTGAGCTACGAAACAAGCACGGGTGGTAACACTATTGGAAATGTTTGCGTGCGTTGTCTTGGCAGTGAGAATTTAGATTTCTTTGGATTACCCTAGAGTTTTCATTGTGCAAATGGTGGATATGTGAGAGTATCATTCCCAGAGATGATAGTGCTCAAAGAAAAGGCTTACATAAAAATAATAGTTGATGAAGAGGGGATCTACTTGCTCATGGTTCGAGTAACACGTTACCTACTCATACATCTTATGGCCATCGTTCTGGTATTAGTATTCAAATGAATGCAAAGGGAAAAAGAAAGGCGTACTGCTGCACTAATATCATAAATTATATTTTGTCTACGTTTCAGAACTGTTATCTGTGTAAAAAAAATGTGATAATAGACAGTGAAATCACAGGCAAAATAAAAAGGGCATTTTTACACGATATCACTAATGAGTATATAGATGAACTGATGGAAAATCAAGCGCAAATGAACATTATTACTACTATTGATAATATAGTCAATGAACCAAATAATACCAAAGACGAAATACATATTGAACCTCTGGATGACCCCCCAGTAAAAGTTGTGTATGACTCAAAATGGAAAACTTATTATTATACTGGTTACGAACTAAGACAATAGAGTAACTATAGTATCAAGAGAGAAAATGAAGAATTATTCTATGGAACAGATTCAAAATATCCAAAGTTGTTCGATAATGTTAATAATGTATTATAATGTATGAAACATATTTTTGATGTTAATATTCTATATGTCATTATTTCATTAAAAATATATTATACATTACTTGGTTACGGATTTTTTTTTAGGGTACGCTAGCACGTCAAACATTTAGAATATCTATTAAAAATTCGGAGATGTAAGAAAACGAATTTTAAGAGACTAGCTAGTACTAGCAGGCTCATAGGGAATATATTAGAAAATGAGATAGGTTAACAGAACTTTTACCAAAGACTTAGAGAGATGAGCTGAATTTTGTCTCAAAACTTCGACAAACAAGCAAACACCCGTCAAGACACATAGGCAGAGAGAGTTTTAGTTTTCAGAAATAAGAACATCCACGTTTAAAATACATCTGATTTTATTAATAATATTTGATTTTCTAATAAAGTTGGGTTTTAGTTTTCAGAAATAAGAACAGCCACGTTTAAAATATATCTGATTTTATTAATAACATTTGATTTTCTAATAAAGTTGGGTTTTAGTTTTCAAAAATAAGAGCATCCACGTTTAAAATACATTTTAGTTTTATTAACAATGTTTGGTTTTTTAATAAAGTTGGGTTTTAGTTTTCGGAAATAAAAACATCCACGTTTCAAATACATCTGATTTTATTAATAATATTTAATTTTTAAAAAAGTTGGGTTTTAGTTTTCAGAAATAAGAACATCAACATTTCAAATACATCTGATTTGATCAATAATATTTGATTTTTTAATAAAGTGGGTTTCAGTTTTCAGAAATAAGAACATCCACGTTTAAAATACATCTGATTTTATTACTAACCTTTGATTTTAAAAAAAATAAAGTTGAGTTTTAGTTTTTGAAAATAGGAATATCCACGTTTAAAATAAATCTGATTTTATTAATAATATTTGATTTTTAATAAAGATGGGTTTTAGTTTTCAGAAATAAGAACATCAACGTTTCAAATACATCTGATTTTATTAATAATATTTAATTTTTTAAAATACAGTTGAGTTTTAATTTTCAGAAATAAGAAGATTCACGTTTAAAATTCATCTGATTTTATTAATAATATTTAATTTTTCTTAATAAATATGGGTTTCAGTTTTCAGAATTAAGAACATCCACGTTTAAAACAAATCTCATTTTATTAATAATATTTGATATTTTTAATCAAGTTGAGTTTTAGATTTCGGAAATAGGAATACCCTCGTTTAATTTACATTTGATTTTATTAATAATATTTGATTTTTAATAAAGATGGGTTTTAGTTTTCAGAAATAAGAACATCAACGTTTTAAATACATCTGACTTTATTAATTATACTTATTTAAATAAAGTCGGGTTTTAGTTTTCAGAAATAAGAACATCAACGTTTAAAATACATCTGATTTTAATAATAATAAAAAAAATTTCAAATAAATTTGGGTTTTAGTTTTCGAAAATAAGAGCATCCACGTTTAAAATAAACATGATTTTATTAATAATATTTGATTTTATAATAAAGTCAAGTTTTAGTTTTCAGAAATAAGAACATCAACATTTAAAATACATCTGATTTTATTAATAATGTTTGATTTTTCAATTAAGTTTGGTTTTAGTTTTAAGAAATACGAATACCAACGTTTAAAATAAATCTGATATTATTAATAACATTTGATTTTAAATATAGTTGTGTTTTAGTTTTCAGAAATAAGAACACCCACGTTTAAAATACATCCGATTTTATTAATAATATTTGATTTTTTAATAAAGTTGGGTTTTAGTTTTCAGAAATAAGAACATCAACGTTTATAATACATCTGATTTTATTAATATTATTTAATTTTTTTAATAAAGTTGGGTTATAGTTTTCAGAGATAAGAATACCTATCATAAAATACATCTTGTTTTATTGATAATATTTAATTTTTTAATAAAGTTGGGTCTTAGTTTTCAGAAATGAGAACATCCACGTTTAAAACACATGTGATTTTATTAATATTATTTGATTTTTAAATAAAGTTAGGTTTTAGTTTTAGGAAATACGAACATCCACGTTTAAAATACATCTGATTTTATTATTAACACTTGATTTTTTAATAAAGTTGGGTTTTAGTTTTCAGAAATAAGAACATACACGTTTAAAAAACATCTGATTTTATTAATAGTATTTGCTTTTTTAATAAAGTTGGGTTTTAGTTTTCGGAAATACGAACATCCACTTTTAAAATACATCCGATTTTATTAATAATATTTGATTTTTTAATAAAGTTGGGTTTTTAATTTTCAGAAATAAGAACATACACGTTTAAAATGTATCTGATTTTATTAATAATATTTGATTTTTTAAAATAAAGTTGTTTTTTAGTTTTCAGAAATAAGAACATCCACGTTTAAAATACATCTGATTTTATTAATAATATTTGATTTATTAATAAAGTTGGGTTTTAGTCTTCAGAAAAAAGAATATTCACGTTTAAAATACACCTGGTTTTATTAATAATATTTAATTTTTTAATAAAGTTGGGTTTTAGTCTTAAGAAATGAGAACATCCACGTTTAAAATAAATCTGATTTTATTAATAATATTTTATTTTCTAATAAAGTTGGGTTTTAGTTTTCAGATATATGAACATCCACGTTTAAAATACATCTGGTTTTATTAATAATATTTGATTGTTTAATAAAGTTGGGTTTTAGTTTTCGGAAAAAAGAATATTCACTTTTAAAATACATCTGACCTTATTAATACTGTTAGATTTTTTAATAAAGTTTAGTTTTTAATTTTCAGAAATAAGAAAATACAAGTTTAAAATGCATCTGATTTTATTAATAATATTCGATTTTTTAATAATGTTGGGTTTTAGTTTTCAGAAATAAGAACATCCACATTTAGAATACATCCGATTATATTGATAATTTTTTATTTTTTAATAAAGTTGGGTTTTAGTTTTCAGAAAAAAGAATATTCACGTTTAAAACACACCTGGTTTTATTAATAATACTTGATTTTTTGATAAAGTGGGGTTTTAGTTTTCAGAAATATGAACATCAACGTTTAAAATACATCCGGTTTTATTAATAAATTTTGAGTTTTTAATAAAGTTGGGTTTTATTTTTCAGAAATATGAACATCCACGCTTAAAAAACATCTGATTTTATTAATAATATTTAATTTTCTTATAACGTTGGGTTTTAGCTTTCGCAATTAAGAACATCCACATTTAAATTAAATCTGATTTTATTAATATTATTCGATTTTTTGATAAAGTTGGGTTTTATTTTCCAGAAATAAGAACATCCACGTTTAAAATACATCCGATTTTATTAATAATATTATATTTTTTAATAAATTTGGGTTTTAGTTTTCAGAAATAGCAAAATCAACATTTAAAAACATCTCATTTTATTAATAGTATTTCCTTTTTTAATAAAGTTGGGTTTTAGCTTTTGGAAAAAAGAATATTCACTTTTAAAATACATTTGAATTTATTAATAATGTTAGATTTTTTAATAAAGTTGGGTTTTAGTTTTCAGAAATAAAAACATCCACATTTAGAATACATCTAATTATATTCATAATTTTTTATTTTTTAATAATGTTTGGTTTTAGTTTTCAGAAAAAATAATATTCACGTTTAAAATACACCTAATTTTATTAATAATAATTGATTTTTTAATAAAGTTGGGTTTTAGTTTTCAGAAATGAGAACATCCACGTTTAAAGCACATCTGATTTTATTATTAAGATTTGATTTTTAAATAAAGTTGGCTTTTAGTTTTCAGAAATATGAACATCCACGTTTAAAAAACATCTGATTTTATTAATAATATTAAATTTTTTAATAGCGTTGGGTTTTAGGATTCGGAAATAAGAACATCAACGTCTATAATACATCCGATTTATTACTAATATTTGATTTTTTGATAAAGTTGGGTTTTAGTTTTCAGAAATAAGAACATCCATGTTTAAAATACATCTGATTTTATTAGTGATACTTTTTTTTTAATAAAGCAAGATTTAAGTTTTCTAAAATAAGAACGTCCACGTTTAAAATACATCCGATTTTATTAATAACATTCCATTTTTAATAAATTTGGGTTTTAGTTTTCAGAAATAACAACTTCAACATTTAAAAACATCTGATTTTATTAATAGTATTTGCTTCTTTAATAATGTTGGGTTTTAGTTTTCGGAAAAAAGAATATTCACTTTTAAAATACATTTGAATTTATAAAATAATGTTAGATTTTTTAATAAATTTGGGTTATTAATTTTCAGAAATAAGAACATACACTTTTAAAATGCATCTGATTTTATTAATAATATTGGATTTTTTAATAAATTTGGGTTTTAGTTTTCAGAAAAAAACATCTACATTTAGAATACATCTAATTATATTCATAATTTTTTATTTTTTAATAAGGCTGGGTTTTAGTTTTCAGAAAAAAGAATATTTACGTTTAAAATACACCTGATTTTATTAATAATAATTGATTTTTTAATAAAGTTTGGTTTTAGTTTTCAGAAATGAGAACATCTACGTTTAAAACACATCTGATTTTATTATTAAGATTGGATTTTTAAATAAACTTGGCTTTTAGTTTTCAGAAATATGAACATCCACGTTTAAAATACATCTGATTTTATTAATAATATTAAATTTTTTAATAACGTTGGGTTTTAGTATTCGGAAATAAGAACATCCACGTTTATAATACATCCGATTTATTAATAATATTTATTTTTTGATAAAGTTGGGTTTTAGTTTTCAGAAATAAGAAAATCCATGTTTAAAATACATCTGATTTTATTAGTAATACTTGTTTTTTTTAATAAAGAAAGATTTAGTTTTCTGAAATAATAACGTCCACGTTTAAAATACATCTGATTTTATTAATAATATTTGATTTTTTAAAATAAAGTTGGGTTTTAGTTTTCAGAAAAAAGAATATTTACGTTTAAAATACACCTGATTTTATTAATAATAATTGATTTTTTAATAAAGTTTGGTTTTAGTTTTCAGAAATGAGAACATCCATGTTTAAAGCAAATCTGATTTTATTAATAAGATTTGATTTATTTAGAATAAAGTTGGGTTTTATTTATCAGAAACAAGTTCATCCACGTTTAAAATAAATCTAATTTTATTAATACTATTTGATTTTCTAATAAAGTTGGTTTTAGTTTTCAGAGATATGAACATCCACGTTTAAAATACATCTGGTTTTATTAATAAAATGTGATATTTAATAAAGTTGGGTTTTAGTTTTCACAAATAAGAACATCCACGATTAAAATACATCTGATTTTATTAATAATATTTAATTTTCTAATAACGTTGGGTTTTAGTTTTCGGAATTAAGAGCATCCACATTTAAATTAAATCTGATTTTATTAATAATATTAAATTTTTTGATAAAGCTGGGTTTTAATTTCCAGAAATAAGAACATCCACGTTTAAAAACTTCCGATCTTATTAATAACATTTGATTTTTTAATAAAGTTGTGTTGTAGTTTTCAGAAATAATAACATCCACATAAAAAACATTTGATTTTATTAATAATATTTGCTTTTTAAATAAAGTTGGGTTTTAGTTTTCGGAAAAAAGAACATTCACTTTTAAAATACATCTGATCTTATTAATACTGTTAGATTTTTTAAATAAAGTTGGGTTTTTAATTTTCAGAAAAAAGAATATTCACGTTTAAAATACACCTTGTCTTATTACTAATATTTGATTTTTTAATAAAGTTGGGCTTTAAGTTTCAGAAACGAGAACATCCACGTTTATAGCACATCTGATTTTATTAATAAGATTTGATTTTTAGATAAAGTTGGCTTTAAGTTTTCAGAAATATGAACATCCACGTTTAAAATACATCTGATTTTATTAATAATATTAATTTTGTAATAACGTTGGGTTTTAGTATTCGTAAATAATAAAATCCATGTTTAAAATACATCTGATTTTATTAATAAGATTTGATTTTTAGATAAAGTTGGCTTTAAGTTTTCAGAAATATGAACATCCACGTTTAAAATACATCTGATTTTATTAGTAATACTTGATTTTTCAATAAAGCAAGATTTAAGTCTTCAGAAATAAGAGCGTCCACGTTTAAAATACATCTGATTTTATTAATAGTATTTGCTTTTTAATAAAGTTAGGTTTTAGTTTTCAGAAATAAGAACATCCACGTTTAAAATACATCTGATTTTTAAAATAATATATGATTTCTCAATAAAGTAGGGTTTTAGTTTTCAGAAATAAGAAAATCTACGTTTAAAATACATCTGATTTTATTAATAATATTTGTTTATCTTTAATACATTTGGGTTTTAGTTTTCAGAAGTAAGAGCACCCACGTTTAAAATACATGTGATATTATTAATAATATTTGATTTTGCAATAAAGTTTGGGTTTTAGTTTTCGGAAATCAAAACATCCACGTATAAAATACATCTGATCTTATTAGTAATATTTGATTTTTTTTAATAAAGTGGGTGTTTTAGTATTCAGAAACATGAACGTCCACGTTTAAAATACATCTGATTATATTAATAATGTTTGATATTCTAATAAAGTTGGGTTTTATTTTTATGAAATAAGAACATCCTCGTTTAAAGTAAATTTTATTTTATTATTAATATTTGATTTTTTAAAATAATGGTGGGTTTTAGTTTTCAGAAATAAAAACATCCACGTTTAAAATAGAAGTGATTCGATTAAAAATATTTTATTTTCTAATAAATTTGGGTTTTACTTTTCGGAAATAAGAAAAACCATGCTTAAAAAACATCTGATTTCATTAATAAGATTTGATTTTTTAACAAAGTTTGGTTTTAGTTTTCAGCAATAAGAACATCCACGTTTAAAATACATCTGATTTTATTAATAATATTTGATTTTTTAATAAAGTTGGGTTTTAGTTTTCCTATCATATCCCTCATAGGGCTGTCATATCATCACTAGGTTAGGTTAAATTAATTTAACTTCTTTTAAGTTAGATTCATTTAGGTTAGGTTACCATGGACGACCTTAGTTTCAAAAAGTTAGGTTCATTTAGGTTCACCTATCGTGGTGCCACGATAAGTGAACCTAAATGAACCTAACTTTTTGGATGTCTTTCATTTCATAATATATCCCCTAAGAGCCTGCTAATAGTATCTATGTCTCTGAAAATTCCTTTTCTTACATCTCCGACTTTTTAATAGATATTCTTAACGAATGACGCGCTAGCATTCCCTAAAAATAATGATCACGTAACAAAGTAATATATAATATATTTTTAATGAGATAATGGCAAGTAGAATATTAATATCAAAAATATGTTTCATACATTATTATACATTATTAACATCATCGAAAAACTTCAAAAATTTTGAATCTGTTCCATAAAATAATTCATCACGTTCTCTCTCTTCTCTCAGTTCGAAACCAGTAGAATAATCATTATTCCATTTTGTGCCATACACAATTTTTACGGGGGGGGGGGGGTATCCACAGGTTCAATATGCATTTTATCTTTGGTATTATTGGGTTCATTTACTATGTTATCAATAGTTATAAGTGTTCATTTGCGCTTGATTTTCCATCAATTCATCTTTATATTCATTAGTGATGCTGTCTACAAATGCCCTTTTGTTGTGATGGTGCTTTCACTGTCTATTATCAGATTATTTTTATACAGATGACAGTTCTGGCACGTAGACAAGATATGATTTATGACATTAGTGCAGCAGTAGGCATTTCTTTTTCTCTTTGCATTCATTTAATACTAATACCAGAACAACGGCAATAAGATTTATCAGTAGGCAATGTGTTACTAGAACCTTGAGCAAGAAGATAACCCTCTTTATCAACTATTATTTTTATGTTGGGATTCTCCTTGAGCACTATCATCTCTGGGAATGATATTCTCACATATCCACCATTTGCACAATGGAAATTCTTGGGTACTCCAAAGAAGTCTAAACTCTCACTGTCATGAAAACGCAAACATACATTTCCAATAGTGTTACCGCTAGTGCTTGTTTCGCAGATGTCTATCCTTCCAATGTAGAAAAATTACTGATTTAGAACTTAAAATAAACCTGGTAGTGTCGATAACCTTCCATAGAGTACCACTAGGACAGCCCTTTCGTGTCTATGGACAAGCATAGAATACCATTGATACAGCCGCAAGCATATTTCATGTGATTTCAAAATACTTAAAAAAATTGAATAATTTTCCGTCCAAAAAAATTCAGTAAAAAAAAGTGCTACTACCAACATTATTTTCTAATAGTAAAAGTCACGACTAACATATCTACATCGTTCTTATTTTTTATTTCGAAAATATTAAATGTGATTTTTTTGTTTTAGGTATGTTTTTTCTAATTTAAAGACCTGTAAAAAATTCCATGTTAATAAAATATAAAAGATAAAAAAAAGTTAAAAAAATTAAACTTAAAAAAGGGAGAGCCCCCAACAAATTTGGGGGAGGGGCCCATTGGAGGTGGGGGAGAGGGGTCCCCAACCTCCAACAATTTTAAACATGAATCTTCTTATTTCTGAAAACTAAAACCCAACTTTATTTAAAAAATTAAATATTATTAATAAAATTAGATGTATTTGAAACGTTGATGTTCTTATTTCTGTAAACTAAAACCAACTTTATTAAAAATCAAATATTATTAATAAAATAAGTTGTATTTGAATCGTAGATGTTTTTATTTCCGAAAATTAAAACCCAACTTTATTAAAAAATCAAATATTGTTAATAAAATCAAATATATTTTAAATGTGGATGTTCTTATTTCTGAAAACTAAAACCCAGGTTTATTAGAAAATCGAGTACTATAAATAAAATCAGATGTGTTTTAAACATGGATGTTCTTGTTTCTGAAAACTAAAACTCTCTCTTCCTGTGTGTCTGGACGGGTGTTTGCTTGTTTGTGGAAATTTTGAGAAAAATTCAGCTGATCTCTCTCAGACTTTGGTAAAAGTTCTGTTAACCTATCTCATTTTCTAATATATCCCTATGGGCCTGCTAGTAGTAGCTAGTCTCTGAAAATTCCTTTTCTTACATCTATGACTTCTTAATAGATATTCTAAGCGTTTAACGTGCTAGCATACCCAAAAAATAATGATCAAGTAACAAAGTAATGTATAATATATTTTTAATGAAATAATACCATGTAGAATATTAATATCAAAAATATTTTTCATACATTATACACTATACTTATTATTACACTATATAGAGAATAAGTATATTCACGTGAAGAGAATATACTTATTATTGACATTATTGAACAACTTTGGAGATTTTGAATCTGTTCCATAAAATAATTCATCATGTTCTCTTTTGATACTATAGTTACTCTCTTCTCTTAATTCGTAACCAGTAGAATAATCATTATTCCATTTGAGTCACACACAAGTTTTACTGGGGGGTCATCCGCAGGTTCAATATGCATTTCGTCTTTGATATTATTTGGTTCATTGACTATATTATCAATAGTAGTGATAATGTTCATTTGCGCTTGATTTTCCATCGATTCATCTTTATATTCATTAGTGACATCGTGTAAAAATGCCCTTTCTATTTTGCCTGTGATTTCACTGTCTATTATCCCATTTTTTTTACACAGATAACAGTTCTGGCATGCAGACAAGATATGATTTATGACATTAGTCCAGCAATACACCTTTCTTTTCCCCTTTGCATTCATTTGAATACTAATACTAGAACGATGGCCGATGTATGAGTTGGTAACGTGTTACTAGAACCATGAACAAGAAGATACCCCTCTTCATCAACTTTTATTTTTGTGTTAGCCTTTTCTTTGCGCACTATCATCTCTGGGAATGATACTCTCACATATCCACCATTTGCACAATGAAAATTCTTGGGTAATCCAAAGAAATCTAAATCCTCACTGTCAAGACAACGCAAGCAAACATTTCCAATATTGTTACCACCCGTGCTTGTTTCGTAGCTCAAGTATTGGTCTTTGTCAGCATTTACCGTAGAGATGACTTTATAATGTGTACACACTTTCTCCACTTTAAAAAAAATATGATACAGAGGTCCATCCTTCCAATGTAGAAAAATTGCTGATTTAGTACGTACAATAAACCTGGTAGTGTTAATAACCTGCCATAGAGTACCACTTGGACAGTCGCGTAGTGTCTATGTGCAAGCATAGAGTACTGCTTGTACAGTCGTAAGTATATTTCATGTCATTTTAAGATACGAAAAAAAAGTTGAATAATTTTCCGTCCAATAAAATTCAGTAAAAAAAGTGCTACTACAAACATTATTATTCTAATAGTGAAAGTCACGAATAACATATATATATATATATATATATATATATATATATATATATATTATATATATAATATATATATATATATATATATATATATATATATATATATATATATTATATATATATATATATATATATATATATATCATTCTCATTTTTTATTTCGAAAATATTAAATGTGATTTTTTTTTGTTTTAAGTATGTTTTATTCCATTTTAAGACCTGTAAAAAAATTCCATGTTAAAAAAATAAAAAAATAAAAGAAAACTTCAAAAAAATTAAACTTAAAAAAAGTAAAAAAAATGGGGAGGGGGGCGGGGAGAGCCCCCAAAAAATTAGAGAGTGGGGCCCTTTGGAGGTTTGGGAGAGGGGTCCCTTGGAGGCTGGGGAGAGGGGTCAAATAGCGACGAAGACCACACTGCCTTTCCATCATAAACAAAAAAGTAGAACAACAGTCCTGGTTGAACTTCCTTGAAGTAATGATATTAGGGCTGTTTTAAAACTTTGTTTAAACAGTTTTAATGACTGAATTTTAATGTAAGTTTCTTTTATAGTGTTTTTATTCTCTTCATCTGTTTTGCTGAGGACGGCCCTTGGATATAGGGTCGAAATATTCATTTAAAGTTGCGTTCCACTGTCTTGTATAAAAAAAATTCCCTGTTATTCTACTTATTTGTTTAGGAGAGGGGCCCCTTGGAGGTTTAGGTCCTTGGTGGTTAGTGTCATTGGTGGTTGCGGTCCTTGATTATTCAAATCAATAACCATCTCACTAGTTGATTTCTAAAGATTTCTAAGGATTGTTCTGAATTTCTGTATTAAAATTTTTTTCTTGGCATCCATAACTTTATTAGTTTCAACTTTTTAGTATACTCCATTGCTAGAGAATATTATACATTCCACCCCCCATCCCTCATTATGTACTTGTGTATTATAGTGACCACAACCGAGAAGTGAAAGCTAGGTCAAGTCACGTGATCTTTTCTTGGATCCTACGACTCTACTAGTTTCAAATTTTTAGCTAACTCCAACGCTAAGGAATATTTTGTGTCGCCAACACTCCTCAATCGGTACTTGTGTATTATACAGAACACACCCGAGAAATAAAGCTAGGTCAAGTCACAAGATCATCTTGGCGACTACGAAAATATTAGTTTCAACTTTTAGCATACTTCAATGCTAAAAGCATACTTTGTATTGCCAACACTCTTCAAATGGTACTTGTGTATTATACAGAACACATCCAAGAATTAAAGCTAAGTCAAGTCACAAGATCACCTTGTCACCAGTAACCGTTTCCACAGATTGATACCAATGATGTTATTCTAACATTTATGTCAAGTTGCGTGAGACTTACCATCCTCTCAGAGTTATCTTAACTGATAAACAATTTTAATCCCTTTACCACTTTCATATAATCCAATTAAAAAAAATTTATTGTCCTCTGTTTCATCCTATTATTCAAATCATCAATTAATATCATTCAATATTTTAACTAGACCCTGGCGCCGCGCCGATGAGGGAAGACCGGCGGCGGCGGGGCCAAAAATAGCGCGCCATGCCGCGCCACCGGTAAGATGTCGACGTCGCACCGCCGGTAGGGTGTCGGCGGCACGCCGCCGGCGCAATCAATGTTGACCGCAAACATTAATGTTTTCATCAGTCTTTCTCAAATCACAGCTTAAATTTACAACAGATTCGAGCCTATTCATGAGTTCAAAAATTCACAAGTTGCTGGCTGGAAACTGGTCTTCTTCGTTATTCATCAAGAGAAGTAGCAATCTGGTACAAACGAAATGGCTGTGACGTTTCAGAACCCTTGCATAATACGAGTAGTTGAAGAATCTATTAGCTATGTATTCTTAACATAAATAATTATCAAAATTAGAAGTTTTTTTCATCGAGCATTACTGCATACAAAACTTCAAATACCGTATCACAAAATTCGCCAGTTATCTGGGTAACAACTTTGAATATAACTTTGAACTTAGAAGCTTAATTTTTTCATAATGCCCTTTGCATATATCTGTTTTGTCACCTTTAAAAGAGTTAAAATGGGCGACTTTGATTTTGAGTTTTTTTTTTTGCTCTTTCGGATTCCTAAAAAGCCTTCTTGTATTAAAAACTGGTTTTTAATAACAATTTAAAAAATATTACATTTTAAAGTTTTTTTGGCTTCTTTATAGAATATATGTCATGTAGGCTAAGGCTGAACTGCTGCTTTTTTATTGGTTTTGGCTGTTCTTTTGGATATTATTCATTTTTTCTTTTGGGGATTCATTCCAAAATATAAACAGATAAATACCTAATATCAGTCAAATTATAAACTGAATCTAAAAGGAGTAAATTTATCAAATTGAAAAATACATGATGAACACTTCACATGAGAACATTTCAATTACAATGAAACAAAAAACACTTAATGGTTTATTTGGTATGAAGAAAAATGAAGTGCCAGCTATTTTCTTAGGGAAAAAAAGAAAGGCTCATCCGTTTGAAATATAATTAAATTAAATAATATGTAGACTAAAGTAGCTCCAGGAAGATGTTGGGATTTTCATCCTAGTTCGTCACTTTTAATCCAAGCAAAATGTTAGGACACTTAGTATCAGTTATTGAGTTTAAGCTTTGATTTCCAAATGCTCACAGAAATTACCAAATTTAAGAAAGTCACAACAATAAGTCACATGTGATCAAAATACTCAAAGACTCCTCTTTGATCCCCATCCAGGCTCAAAGCTTCTGCTATGGTCATTTCCTTGGAAATCTCCAAAGAGTTTCTTTTTTAAAATAGCTTTTAAGCGTAGTTAGGGGTAATTAGCCTTTTTTGCTTTTCTTCAAAGCTTTGAAAAAAGTGTTATAATATTCAAAATGTTAAATTTGTTATATTTGTGCATATTTTTGGTAATCATTTGTGGGGTGATCAAAATTTTAAACCACTGTAGATACTTCAGAACGTTGCAACATCTAGTACCCTGAGGTCATAAGACTGTCAAAGACTCATCCTTGAACCTCCTAAATTGAAAGCTTTTATTATGACCTGGCCTTTTAATGTAACTTGGGCACTGGACAAAGGGCGCCATTGTCACTCGAGCGCAACGTTAGGTGGGGATGTCAATATCGCTTTCGTCACACCAACTCGTTTTAGTGTGAATCTGCCTGGTCCTTATGAATGAATGTTTTCAAATTAAACCCGCTTCATCAATAAGAAAAAAAAACGTGTTGGACGCATATGTCCCTTTCCCTTTGGACGACAAAACCATGCAAGTGTTGTATCAAGTATAACTCACGAAAATCTTGTTAATTTTTTTTCAACTTTTAAACTTTTTGGTATCCCTGCTTTCAATAAAAAAAATCAAGGTACTAATACTTAAATCACTTAAATATATAATAACTCCCTATGCCCCCCCCTCTGGATACCATCTTGATAGGATACCGTCTCTGCTTTAAATAAAGAAAAACAAAAATTAACTGATTGGCACCACTGCTTTAAAAAAAAAATCGAGGCATTATCATTTAAATGCCAATACCTCCCTTACCCCCCACCCCTCTGGATACCACCTTGATAGGATACCGTCTCAGCTTTCATTAGAAAAATAATTTACTTAATAATTAACTAGGTCACTATATGGTTCAAACAAACACGCAAAATAACGTTAAACAGCTTAATGTTCCTTGAAAAAAAAATGGAGGGTATGAGTAAAGGGGTACAAAAACAACAACAAAAATGTCGAAATTATTCAGATATACCTCAAATTACTGAAAAACTGAGTCATAGATTTGCCGTGGCATTCAATAAGATCCAAATAATCTAATTAAAAGGGAGGACGCACACAAGCCAAATTAGGCCAGTAGCCTATGAGAAATCGCAAAATACCCAAGACAATGAACAAGTCCTAGTGGGGGGCCCTGGGTCTATCAAAATATTTCAATGGTTTCCGAGGGAATTTGATATTACTTTTTCTGTCTCCACTTTGAATGAAAAAAAAAATATCTTTTTGGCATCCCTGCTTTCAATAAAAAAAATGAGTATTATCATTTAAAAATGATAGCCCCCTATCCCCCCCCCTATAGGCAATAAATTACAATTTATCTATGAAGCATATTTTTGGGGTAACTTCCGGTTCAATCTTTAATTCCCCAACCTTGTACATAGCTTAGTCTATAGCTAAATTTTGTCTCAATAGAAGGTTGTTTTTTTTTTTTGGGGGGGGGAGAGGGGGGGGGCTAAAAATATTTCAGATAGAAGATTGTATTTTCTATTAGGGTTCAACAATTGAGTATTAAACATTAAGAAAATCTTATCTAAAAACAGCAAAAAAAAATCTGCAAATTTACAATTCAGCTGTAGAAACAATCTGTCGGCTGTCCATTTCAAAATCTAACTGAAGGCTGAAGCTGTATAATAGTGAATACGTACTATAATTCTATTCAACTTGAAAATAAAATACTTGACTACGAATGATGTAAGAAATAGCGATTAGGAAACTGCATTTGAAATGACTTAAACTCATATCACAAAGACGATTCTTTTTTTGTCAACATATGAAGAACTGTGTATATTACAATATTTGCAATTTTTTATTGCATCTGTCTGGTTTTTATGCAAAGTAACAAAAGAGACGAAAATTAATGAACAAAAGAGTAGTGAAGAATTATGAACTGCAAAGCAATATTTGGCAGGGAAAGTCACTGGTGATAAATCGCTAGGGATGGCACCGTGATTGCGTGATTTTCGGGGATTCGGGGAACCAATTTTTTTTTTCGGGGTGACACATAGATTTTTGGGAAAATACCCGAAAACTCGGGGATAGTGCAAGCCCTGCTTGATTTCTAATCAGGCAAATCGAAATACTAAACCACACGAGAAGAAAAAGCTCCGATTTTGCGGTTGGCGCAATAAAGAATTGCCGCAAAATTAATTTGAAGTCGACCGATCGCCGCCGCCTCTGCCGGCGGCGGCACGCCTGCGGCATGCCGGTGGTGGTACAACACTTCGGCGGCGTTCGACCGGGCCTCTCGTTGGCGGTGTCCGGTCGATCCGTCGGCGCGGCGCCGGGGTCTAATTTTAACCTTTTTACCACTCTCATTCTATCCAAATAAAATAATATTCGTATTATTCCCTTCATACCTATATTCTTCGTAACGGTACAAGATAAAATAATTCTGAACGTACCATTCCATTCCTCGTTCTAAATTTAACTCATTTTACAGTTACGCCTCGCTCTTTACACTAAAATTTTTACTGTTTTAAAAAATAAAGTTGTGTGACAGATTCAGACTTTAGCGTAAAGAGCGACGTATTGAGGAGGGGACAGCCCCTTTCATATACGGAATAATTTCTGTTCGTTTTAAGTTTTAATGTAGCTCCTTACTTTCAGTTAAAAAAAAATTGTTTTTTTTATTTAATTTCTGAACATTTTTGAATTAATGCAGCTTTGATTTTGGTTCGCCATACATGAATAATTAAAACGAAATTTGCATATTAATTTTACTTTTTGGCTAAATGGCTTTCTAGAAATTTTGCTCTGAAGTAACTTACGAATTTACTTTGAAGAGAAAGAGAAGAAGAAGAGAAAAATTCATTTTTATTAAATATCAATATTCACAAAAAAAAAAATATCAAACAGACCTATCACGTGAAAATCTATACAGATTTGTTTGTGGCAGGACTCACTATTTTACTCACTCATATATATATTGAAAAAAACTTACTCACATATATAATGGAAAAAAATAAATAATGCAATCATATAAATAAATAAGAAATAAACCTCATGGGAACCGCAAAACCAATCCTTACACAAGACAGAAGACAGAATACGGCCCCCCCTCAGCGATCCCTATTCATTAAGAAATTCTTTAACCTATTTTTAAAAGAGGACACACTCTCAGCCATCCTAGTGCTTTCCGGAAGACTGTTCCATACCGAAACACCCACATGCCTAAATACAAAACCAGACCTAGCAGTTTGTCGTCTCTCATGTACTAGGTCCGCAGAATTCCTTGTATCATAAGAATGGTACGCAGAATTCGATGATAAAACATCACAGAAATAATTAGGTGCTAATTTATTTAAACACTGATACACAAAAATACCTTTCTGATATTTCCTCAACTGCCAAACATTTAAAATATTGAAATGGTGATAACAGTCCATTGTACTTTCACAATTTTCAAAATCAACGAGCAGGCGCAGTGCTTAATTCTGCACAATTTGTATCAAACAGTTCGTGGTAACGAACTGTAAATAAGGAGCGACCCGGCTCAATGGTAACCGAAACTCTAGAAAACGGGTTTTTGATACCTATAGATACATCAAAAGAATTAGATTTCAATGCTGACTTCAAATATATAATTTTCATCAAGTTTAGTACTACCCATCAAAAGTTACGCGCCTGAGAAAATTTGGCTGATTTTCAAAAAAGGGGGAAAGACCCCCTAAAAAATATAAAACCTTAATGAAAATCACACCATCATATTCAGCGTATCAGAGAACCCTACTGTAGAGGTTTCAAGCTCCTATCTACAAAAATGTGCAATTTTGCATTTTTTGCCAGAAGAAAGATCCCGGATGCGTGTTTATTTGGTTTTTTGTTTTTTTGTTTTTTTTCCCCAGGGGTGACCGTATCGACCCAGTGGTCCTAGAATATCGTGGGAAGGCTCATTGGAACGGAAATTAAAAGTTCTAGTGCCCTTTTTAAGTGACCAAAAAAATGGAGGGCAACTAGGCCCCCTCCCACGCTTATGTTTTCCCAAAGTCACCCGATTAAAATTTTGAGATGGCCATTTTGTTCAGCATGGTCGAAAATGTGATAAATATGTCTTTTAGGATGACTTAATCCCCCGAAGTCCCCAGGGGGAGGGCTAAAAGTTATGAACTTTACCCAATGTTAACATATAGTATTGGTTATTGGGAAGTATACAGAAGTTTTCAGGAGTTTTTTTTTCTGGTAGTGGAGGGGGGGTTCTTGGGTTATGTTGGAGGATCTGTCCATGAAGGAAGTTTTCATGAGGGAAGGGAAATTGCCTTGAAGGGGGCGCCGGACTTGCCAGCATTATTTATTGGTTATTAGGAAGTATACAGACATTTTCAGGAAGGATTTTTTTCTGGAGGAGGGGCTATAGGAGGGGGTTACTCTGGAGAATCTTTCTGTGGAGGATGTTTCCTTGGGGTAAGGGACATTTCTATGAAGGGGGCGCCGGATTTCCAAGCATTATTTAAAAAAACAATCAGAAATTAAATAAAAAAAACAAGTTTTTTCAACTGAAAGTAAGAAGCCACATTAGAACTTAAAACGAACAGAAATTATAACCTATGTGAGGGGGTTCTCCCCCGAGTCAATACCTTGCTCTTTACGCTACAGTTTTTTTTAGTGCTTTCAAAAGAGCTATCTATTCTAATTAAACGGCCTTTGTGATTCAGGGGTTTGTGAATCAACATTTTTTTGAACTTTTAACGCAAAGAGCGTGGTATTGACTAAGGGGAGAACCCCCTCATATACGTAATAACATATACGTAATAAAAAAAAATAATAAAAAAACAAGCGATACGGCTCAATAGTAATCGAAACTTTTAAAAATGGAATTTTGATGTCAATAAATGTATCAAAAGAATGTGTTTATAATGCTGATTCTAAATATATAAATTTAATTAAGTTTAGTATTACTCATCAAAGACTACGAGCCTGAGAAAATTTACCCGATTTTTTAAAGAGGGGGAAACATCCCCTACAAGTGAAAGAATTTTAATGAAAATCACACCGTCAGATTCAGTGTATCAGAAAACCCTATTACATAGGTTCCAAGCTCATATCTGCAAAAATCTGGAACTTTGTATTTTTTGCCAGAAGAAAAATATACGAATATAGAAGTTAGTTACGTAAGTTAATTTGTAAATTACGTCATAACCAAATTTAGAGACATCCATTTAGCAAAAGAAAAGTAAGATTTATGTAAATTTTGTTTACTTTTTCAATGACGGTGAGCCAAAATAAAAGCTGCATTAACTAAAAAACGATCAGAAATTAAATAAAAAAACAAGTTTTTTAAACTGAAAGTAAGGAGTGACATTAAAACTTAAAACGAACAGAAATTATTCCACATATGAAAGGGGCTGTCCCCTCCTCAACGCCTCGCTCTTTACGCTAAAGTTTGACTCTGTCTCACAACTTTATTTTTTAAAACAATAAAAAACTTTAGCGTAAAGAGCATGGCGTTGAGGAGGGGGCAGCCCCTTTCATATACGGAATAATTTCTGTTCGTTTTAAGTTTTAATGTCGCCCCTTACTTTCAGTTTAAAAAACTTGTTTTTTTTATTTAATCCGTTTAAAATTTACAACAAAATTACTAGCCCACACAGAACAACCGTATACAATGTAAGGATGAATAAGTGAATTTTTTAAAATTTTCAAAACTGAAACAGGATAAACATGTTTAAATTTACGAATCAGCCCTAAGCCCCGCGCAACTTTCACCGATACAATTTCACTATGTTTTTTTCCAATTTAAATTACAATCAATCTGAAAACCAAGATACCTTGTATCAAATATCTGCTTAATCTCTGTATCAGTAAAATCAATCAACCCGAAAACATTATCAATAACTCCAGTACGACTAAAAATCATGTAACAGTTACGTAACAAACTTCTATATTCGTATGTTTTGTTACGTATATTAGGGAGTTTGCCCCCTAGTCGATACCTTGCTCTTTGCGTTAAAGTTCGAATTTTGTTCGAATCACAAACCCCTCAATCACAAAGGCCGGTTAATTAGAATAGATAGCTCTTTTGAAAGTACTAAAAAAAACTTTAGCGAAAAGAGTGAGGTATTGACTAGGGGGCGAACCCCCTCATATACGTAATAATTTCTGTTTGTTTTAAGTTTTAATGTTGCTCCTTACTTTCATTTGAAAAAAAACTAGTTTTTATTTCAATTCTAATCGTTTTTTAAATAATGCTGGAAAATCTTGCGCAACCTTCATAGAAATGTCCCTTCCCCCAGGGAAACATCCTCCATAGAAGGATCTTCCCCCGTAACCCCTCCTCTGACACCCCTCCCCCCATCAGAAAAAAATCCCTCCTGAAACGTCTTTATACTTCCCATTAACCAATACTATATGTAAACAATGGGCAAAGTTCATAACTTCAAGCCCTTCCCCGGGAGCTGTGGCGGATTAAGTCATCCTCAAAGACATATTTATTAGATTTTCGACTATGTTGAAAAAATGGCTATCTCAAAATTTTGATTGGGTGACTTCGGGAAAAAATGAGCGTGGGAGGAGGACAAGGTGCCCTCCAATTTTTTTGGTCACTTAAAAAGAGCACTAGAACTTTTAATTTGCGTTCAAATGAGCCTTCTTACGATATTCTAGGACTACGGGATCGATAGAATCACCCCTGGGAAAACAAACAAACAAACAAACAAATAAACACGCATCCGTGATCTTTCTTCTGACAAAAAATACAAATTTCCACATTTTTGAAGATAGGATCTTGAAACTTCCGCACTAGGGTTTTTCTGATACGCTGAATCCGATGGTGTGATTTTCGTTAAAGTTCTATGATTTTTTGGGGGTGTTTCCCTCTTTTTTCCAAAATAAGGCAAATTTTCTCAGGCGCTTAACTTTTGATGGGTAAAACTAAACTTAATGAACCTTATATATTTGAAATCAGCATAAAAATCTGATTCTATTGATGTATCACTGGGTATCAAAGTGCTGGTTTTTTGAGTTTCGGTTACTATTGAGCCGGGTCGCTCCTTACTTACAGTTCGTTACCACGAACTGTTTGATATGGTCTAACATTAAAGAACAATCTGAAGTCCATAGCAACCAAATTGTTATAAGGAATCATTATATATATGATGATGCAAATCAGACTTATCTTTAGATAAGATAGTATTACATAGTACATAAAGGCTCAATCATCGGTCTATCTAACAGTTCGTGGTAACGAACTGTCTACAGTAAAGATAAGAAGCCTATGTTTAATAAAGAATCCAGGTTTCAGCGGTAGTTACATTAAAAGACGATTACTAGAAGAGCAAACCATTGTTATAATAAAGAACCATATCTATCTAATTTTAACTGAAATATAAATAATAATTATGTAATTTTCATCGGTATCATGGCTGGAGAGATGTCAACCCTCAAGGGTCTATCCTGGACCCAATGCTTTTTCTTCTTTGTATTAAGGATCTTTTCTATGCTGTGAAAACAGCCTGATTGCATTCGCTAATCACAGTACATTATCTACGGTTTGTATTTGATCAAGCTTCACCGGAGAAAGGTATAGTTGCTCTATTTGAGAGAGCTCTTTCATGGTTTAATGTGAACTATTTGGCTTCTAATGTGGGAAGGCGTCAGGACATCGACACATCAGGATCACTACCGTCCGGACATCGACAAAATCCGTCATAACATCGACAGAAAATCCGTCATAACATTGACACGTCAGGACATCACCAGTCATAACATCGATCCGTCAGGACATCAACAGTCACAATCTCTACCCGTCAGAACGTCGACAGTCATAACACCGACACGTCAGGACATCGACAAAATCCGTCATAACATCTAAAATTTTAAAACTTTAGTTTTTTGGGGTTTAGAGGGGACACGGTACCTAGGTTAGGTTAGGTTACGTATTTAATATATGCTATGCTTTACCCCCACCCCTCTGTGTGCTAATATATAGCCGAAATTTGTTTCTAAACTATTATATACTGATTACTATTATATAAACTTATAAATTTTTTTGTCAATTTTGTCGATGTCCTGACGTGTTGATGTTATGACTTTTGGCGTTCTGACGGGTAGCGATTGTGTTTGTCGATATCCTGACGTGTCGATGCTATGACTGTTGATGTCCTGACGTGTTGATGTTATGACGGATTTTCCTTGTCGACGAAATGACGTTTAGTGCTTGTGACGGTTAGATGAAATGGTAGCACCCCTTTAATGTTTCCAAGTCTATGTTTTTTTTTCTTCTAGAGTTTCTACAGATTTTCCTAGTATTCGTATGATACATACTTCACGTGTTACTCTCCTTAGATCTGAAAGTGGTTTTATCCGATTCCTTGGAATCCTTCGTGATCAAAATTTAGCTTACGAATTCCACTTAAATACATTAAAAGTTAAGACTTCCAGAAATTTTAGCATCAGTTCATTCAATGTTCTCTGTCGGATAATATCTTGTTGCGCGAGCCAGTCAAATCATTTCAAGTGAACAATACACCTGTGTCACGTGATTAATTTATTTTTGACCATCTTCTTAGCTAGTACTTACTAATTTGTGAGATGGAAAAGGGAAAGAAAAGACAATGACTTGGAATCGACTCGCGACAAAACGGATTCTATAACCATAAATGAGTGAATTCAAAATCTTGGAGCTAGTGTACAACATATTTTACTAACTGTTAAAATTATTCAAGATGACGTGAAAGGTCTAAGAAATGAAATAACAGAAATTAGATCTGAAATAAGTTGTGTATCCTCTAGGACCCTAAAACCAGAAAGCTCAAGTCGAGCTCACGATGATGCTATCTTAAAGCTAAAAGAGGAGGTTAAAGACATATCGTCAAGCAAGTATGTTGACAATTCTAGACTCGGGACGCTTTCAAAGAAAGTATTAATTTTAGAAAATGCTAAACGGCGAAATAATATTATTGCATGAAGTGTTCGTCAAAAGAAGAGAGTCTTTATAAAATTAGTGACCTATTGCTGGAATTATGTATTCGATGTGAATTTCAGATCATGGAACAAAATGATAAATTTACCAAGTTTAGACTTAACAACATAAACGATAAATACATGGTTATGCAAGCGAATAAAAAACTTAGAGACCAAGCTTTTAGGAAATAATTCAGTATTGAAAATTGCCAAATTTTCTCAGAGGTATACTTAACAGATGATGTCAGCAAACCAGTTCGGGATATCCGACCATCTCTTATAGAGAAGAAAAATGAGGTTAAACAGAAAAATTCCCAAGCTTGGATTCCTCCAGTAGTTCCCCCTGTGCTATTCTACATCGATGAATCTGGGAGAAAAATAAATTAGATTGGTATCGAGTTGTGACCGGTTGACTATCATGAATATAATCTCTTTGTCTTTTTGGGAAGTAAATTTCTATTTTTGTTTTTTGCTTTTTTTTTTTTTATTTGATTTAGGGTCTGATACGCTATTATATGGCTCGAAGCAGAGCATTATGGTGATTTCTGTAAGAATTTATATACTAAGTGAGAGTAGGAAGACCATTTTTAGTGCTTTTTACTTTGAAGAGAGAGGCAGGAGAGACTACAATTTCTTTCGTGCTTTTTACTTTGGGCGGGAAAAACAGAGTCGGCTTAACCTTGGCGCGAGATAAGTATTTGATAATGGTTAATCTGGTTCGTAGAGTCCCTATATCTACTAGAGGAATTTGAAGAAGATTCAATCCTCTTTAATGCTATTTTTCAAGCACCATTAGCTTGTGATGAGAATGATAATCTCACTAAATTTCTTATCCCTCCCAGCAAATACTTGTTCTCTGGTGATTTAGTCCCTAAAAGTCCTAGTACACGAAGAGTATCATTTTGGAATTATCGCGGATAGAGTATCAGAAAGGGTGCACTTGAAAATTTCATCCAAGAATAGGATATAGATAATTTTCGGATGTGGGAAACTTTTTTAAACGATTGTTCCGCAAGTAAAGTTAACATTGATAATTACCAATTTTTTTTTTTATGTAAATAGAAAATAATAAAAACGTGGGAGTTCAGCTATCATTGTTAAAAAATGTTTTCAAGCTCGAATAAGAGAAGATTTTTTATCCCTAAATACCCAAATAGTTTTTGAGAGCTGTGTTGTTGAGTGTTTTATGCCCAATAATGATAAAATAGTAATTGTTGTAATTTGTTAGCAATTGCAGTTGGTCATATATATATATATATATATAAATATATATATATATATATATATATATATATATATATATATATATATATATATATATATATATAATATATATATATATATATATATATAATATATATATATATATATATATATATATATATATATATATATATATATATATATATATAAAACAGATTAATTTAAAAAGTCTGGTGAATGGTTTCCCATAGTTTAATTTTAATCTGTAGTTTGTTAAATGTGGATATTTTTTATGTATTTTTTATTTTTCACCAAGCGTGTGGAGTCATCCTTTGCCCAATTTCAGTTGTGGGTTTTGTCCTATTTGAATTAAGTCTCTTTCCTTTTGTGTCTTCTTCTTTCTCTTCTTTTTTCTCTGTCTGTTTTCCTTTTATTTCTCTCTATTTTTGTGAGTAGATATTTTAGGTGCTTAAATGATTAATAGTTAAATATTTGAAAATTTTATTTTGTGATACCCCTCTTTTGCCGACAATGGAGCATTTGTGGGGATCCGTGATAGGATTATTAAGCTTTATTTTTTATTTTTTTTAATGTCTTACCTTGTCTTATCTTATCAATATGTCTAAAAATTATAATCGTCACCAGGGGCAAATTAACAAGTAAAAAAATCATAATATATATATATATATATATATATATATATATACATATATATATATATATATATATATATATATATATATATATTATATATATATATATATATATATATATATATATTATATATATATATATATATATATACATATATATATATATATATATATATAATATATATATATATATATATATATATATATATATATATATATATATATATATATATATATATATAATATATATATATATATATATATATATATATATATATATATATATATATATATATATATATATATATATATATATATTATATATATATAGTATATATATATATATATATATATATATATATATATATATATATATATATATATATAATATATATATATATACTATATATATATAATATATATATATATAATATATATATATATATATATATATATATATATACTATATATATAATATATATATATATATATATATATATATATATATATATATACATATATATATATATATATATATATATATATATATATATATATATTATATATATATATATATATATATATATATATATATATATATATATATATATATATATATATATATAATAATAATAATAATAATAACATTTATTCACCCACCATCTACAAAAATAGATTATAGTGGAGCACTACAAAAAGAAAAAAAGAAAAGAAAAGAAACCAGCTTCAAAAAGATAAAGATACAACACTCATTGTAATTCACGACACTCAAATAAATACAGGCGAGAAAGGTCGTCTATCCAATTTAACTTTTAGCACTGAATTATTTCGAATCTAGACCATTGTTTGGATTGCTCTTTAACAGGATGTGGGATGCACCGGCAAGGTAGTTTATGCGTGGTAAGCACACTGAACAATAAATCGAGGCAAGAGATTTCCTGGAGTAGCGTCCGCGATTCGGCACTACAGAAGCATAAGCACATTTAATGGCTTTATTTGTTTGCTTAACAATGGCTTGTCTAGTTTTAATGATGGTTTCCGCAATCATAATACCAAGATATCTCAGCTCTGATACCGTAGGGATAACATGATTTCCAAGAGTGACAGAATCGCTTTGCGGTGCATTAAAGGACAAAAACTCACACTTATCAATATTGGTAGATAGCCCAATAGATTGAAAGTCACATATGAGTCGATTAAGGTTTCCTTGTAAGTCTGCTTTGGATCTACTGAGCAGATGGACGTCGTCAGCGTATGCCAAGTAAGATAGGTCAGTGCCATGCAATAAGAGAGAGGGTGAGATACGGTCCAGGATCTTAGAGATGGCATGTTTGAAAATAAGAGGACTAAGAACGCTGCCTTGCCGCACACCTCTTTTGATTTTTACAGGATCAGGAATTGTACCTTTCCACTTGGCCAACACAGTCGAATTTTCGTACCAAAATTTCAGAGTACTCACTATGCTCGAACTTACTCCATTGTGCAGTAGAGTGTTCATTGCTTGCATGTGATTGACGCTATCGAACGTCTTCGATATATCAATGGTGCACATAAACAGAGGCGACTTTTTTCTTTCCGAGTCCGTAAATACGTTAGCCAGAGGGTGGTGAGCCTTTGGGCACCCAAGACCTTTCCGGAATCCAAGCTGATTGTACCCAAAGTGTCGAGTATCAAGCTCAGAGAAGATCACGTTTTCAAACACTTTGCTCAAGATACACGAGACGGTTATGGGTCTATAAGATTTGCATTTGTATGGATCTTTTCGTTTTTTGGCCACAGATGAAATGACCCCTTTTAGGAAAGAGTTTGGAACGAAACCCCTGGCGATGCATATCTGGAAGATAAGCTGAAGATGGAAATAGAAGCATTCAGGTAAGTGCTTGAGCTGTTTTATTGAAAGACCGTCATTATCCGTCCCATTCTTTGCTTTGGAAAGTACTTTTCTGATAGCTAACTTGATCTTCTCAAGGGAAATGGGAACAACGCAATGCTGCCCTGAGGAACGTGCAAGCCAGCTGGAAACTTTCGTTTCATATTGATTGGTTATAGTAGGATTCTCATCTCCATACATCGAAGAATAGTAAGAGTGCCAATCATGTAGTGTCAGAGAAGTACTAGAAGGACGATCGTCTGGTCTGATTAGGCTTAGTCATGATTTTTTATTTCCAGTGAACTGTTGCCCAATAATTCGGTACCTCTTCATTTCAGCTTTATATTTGCGTTTTGTATTCCGTTTCAGCTCGAATACAATCCCACCTAGCGGTTTACCACAAGCAATCCAAATGTGTAGGCAGGTTTTTGCATGTCGTTTGGCCGACTGGAGTTCAGTGGATTCAGACCACATCGGTTTTTCAGTCCCAATTTTGGCTCGTCTTGTAGGAACCGCTTTCGCTTCGGCAACTTCCAGAGCATGGGTTACTTGATGGTAATAAGAGTTAAAATCAACCATGGCTGAGACATTGGAAGGGCCAGAGCAGAGTAGATGAAACGGAACTTTGACGCAACTTAGGACCAAAGCAAAAGTGGTGACGTAAATGGGAATATTGCATTTCTTCCAATTCTGCTTGTAGACCAACTTTCTGGAACAAGCGTAAATAGTGCTCTGTGTTGGCTGTATTTGAAACGAAAGTCCGAAATGGTCACTAATCGGATTATCAGTGCAAACTGTAACTGGGAGACTAGAAATGGATCTGCATGAAAGTACGTGGTCAATATCGAAGGTATGACCACTAGTATGATTGTGGGTAAAATCCAGGGACTTTGGCTAAATCTTAAAAGTGGTGGGGAGGCAATAAATAAAAATACCAGATAGAATATGGTCCTTGTATGGGTCACAGTTGAGATCCCTGGCAATTAGCCACTGACACCCACGAAGCTCAAGAGATTCCAAATGTTGTCTTAGGGTGTCTGCTGCTTCTGAGAACTTTGTCAGAGAGACAGTATACTTACTTACTCCAATACATAGCTAACTAACTAACAACAACTCACCGCAGCATCTAACCGCCTGAGGCCAACACAGCTACGGATGCTCCTCCTACATCCCAATCTATTTAAAGCCTCCCTTTTTACGCCCGCCCATGAAGTTCCCATTTTTTTAAATCTTTCTTTATGACATCCTCCCACCCCAGACGAGGACGACCTGCTTTCCGTTTAACCCTAGACGGTTGGCCGAAAAGAACAATCTTCGGAAATCTGTCATCCTTCATCCGCACAACGTGCCCTAGCCACCTCAACCTTTTTTTCATTATAGCCCTAGAGAGCAGTATTGAACCACATTTTTTCGTATAGCCTATTGTTTTGAATACGGTCAGTCAGCCGGGTACCCAGAAAAATCCTTAATCAATTTCTCTGGAAAACATCTAGCAAATCTTCATCCGCTTTTCGGAGCGCCCATGCTTCAGAGCCATATTTGACCACTGTTATCACTATAGCTTCTAATATTCTAATCTTGGTTTGCAGACTTATCTTCCTATTCTTCCAAACTTTTTTTAACTGTGAAAAAACACCCTGAGCCTTGGCTATTCTACTTTTGACATCTTCACTGCTCCAACCATCTTTACTAATAATACTACCAAGGTAGGTGAAGCTGTCCACCTGATCAATCTTTTCATTACCCAACTTCACCTTTTCATTTTCACTTATTCCTAGCCTTAGTGACTTAGTCTTTTTAACATTAATTTTCAAACCTATTCTAGCACCCTAAACTCGCAAAATCTCTAAAACTTCATTCATTTTGCTCACACTTTCATCTAGGATGCTTAAATCATCAGCGTAATCTAAGTCCAGGAGACTTTTTCCTCCCCATTCGATTCCGTGGTCTCCCATTGCCTTTCCTGTGCTCCTTAAAACAAAGTCCATCAAAACAATCCATATAAAGGGGGATAGAACACAACCCTGCTTAACTCCTGATTTAATTCAAAACCAGCTACTACCCTCATTTCCTACCTTAACCCCAGCAGTGTTATTCTCGTATATATCACTAATCACTTTAATGTATTTGTCTGGTATACCATACAGGGATAAAAACTTTACTAAAGCTTTTCTATCAACAGAATCGAACGCTTGCTCATAATCTATAAAACTGAGGACCGAAGGTGTTTGAAAACTCAGGCACTTCTCAATTATTAACCTAAGAGTGAAAATTAGGTCGAAACATCCTCTACCTTTTCTAAAACCGCACTGTTCTTCTCTTAAAACTTTGTCTACGCCATCTCTCAGTCTAAAAAGTATCATATTACTAAGTAATTTACTACCTAAAGAGACCAGACTAATCCCTCGATAATTACCACACTCACTTTTATCACCTTTCTTATAAAGTGGCTTAATTAAGGTTTTCCTAAAATCGTTAGGTACTTCCCCTTTTTCAAAAATCATATTCATAATCTTCAGTAGCTTATTTTTAACCTCAGACCCACCATATTTAAGAAAATCATTTACCACACTATCAGCACTTGGAGCCTTATTATTTTTTAGTCCTTTTAGTACTGTCGCTAATTCCTCCTCACAAAACAAATCTTCCTTCACATCCAAGGTATCACAAACTTTTTCATTTTCCTCTATATCTCTTCTTTCAACTCTATCTCGGTTAAGCAAATTCTCAAAGCGTTCGGCCCATTTTTCTTTAGTTTTTTCCTTATCGTTAATTGCGGCCCATTCCTATCTTTAACTGGGCCAAGTCTGCATTGACTACTCCCTCTCAATTTGTTAACATCCCAGTACAATATTTTATTATTATGCCGTCTAACTGCATCTTCCAGATCCTCGGCAATTTTATCCATGGCCTCTACTTCGGACCTCTTTAGTTCCTATTCTAAGGCTTTCTCCACTTTCTTTACATTCGTTTTGTTTTCATATGATCTATCACTATGGTAATTCTTGCACAAGTCCTTTCTCCTTTCTATCAAACATAAAGCTTTTTCACTAATATTCTTAGCTGCAGCTCTAGCTTTCCTCCCTAAGACACCTTCAGCAACTTCACAAATTATTTTTCTAAAATTATTCCAACCATCTTCCACATTATCAAATTTTAAATTCTTAAGTTTAGCATTCAACTGTTCCTAGAAACTTTCTCTCAAATTTTTATCCTGGAGTCTACCAACATCATAACTTCCCGGAAGGTAGTTATACTTCCGATATTTCAGCTTTAAATTAACCCTTGAGACTACTGGATGGTGATCTTTACTCTTAACATCAATAACGGCACTCCTTTATACCATAGTATCTTGTATTGATCCTGCCAGTCTTCGGTTTACAATAACATAATCAATAAGGTTTGCTGTCTTACCATCACGTGAATACCATGTTAACTTATGAGCCATTTTATGACCGAACACCGTATTGGTTATAACTAGATTGTTATACCTACAAAATTGCAAAAGTCTGTATCCATTACTGTTTTCTTTTCCTACACCAAATTTACTTCGGCTAGGGTACCATCTATCCCTATTTCTACCAACCTGGGCGTTAAAATCTCCCAGTAAAAACATCAAATTTCTACCTGGGACCCTGTCTATTTGCTCCTGTAACTGTAAGTAAAATTCATCTGAGTCACTAGTATCTCCGTCAGTCGGTTCTACAGGGGCATATACTACTATAACTGATACTCTGAATTTTTTAGTCGTAAAATGAGCAATTAGTATTTTATTATTAATACCTTCCCAGCCTAAACAAGACTTAGCAGCTTCCTTGTTCATCATGAGCCCTACTCCCTGTCTATGTACCCCATCCTTCCTGCCTGAGTAAACAAATTCTATATCACCTAATTTATACTTCCTACCCCCGGGATATAAGTTTCTGAAACTCCTAATAAATCCAGTTCGAATCTTCTGAATTCATCAGTAAAATGTCGATACGATAGTCATTTTTAACGTCGTAACATTCCAAGTTCCAATTTTCATGTTCTTTAAATAATTGAAATTATTTTTGCCTCAGGAAAAGCAATGATCCCGGATACCAATGCAGGACGGGGATCACACATCTTCTCAAGTCTACACCGAAGTGCTTAAGCCGGCTTAGAACCGGACAGCAAGAAGTCCCTGGGACCTCCATGAATAGGTGTTTGTGCAATGGGAGACTACGGAATCAAACGGGGAGGAATAAGTTTCCTGGACTTAGATTATGCTGATGATTTAAGCATCCTAGAGGAATGTTTGAGCAAAATGAATGAACCTTGAGAAGTTTTGCGAGTTCGGGGTGCTAGAATAGGTTTGAAAATTAATTTTAAGAAGACTAAGTCACTAAGGCTAGGAATAATTGAAGATGAAAAGGTGATGTTGGGTAATGAAAAGATTGATCAGGTGGGCTGCTTAACTTACCTTGGTAGTATTATTAATAAAGATGATGGGAGCAGTGCAGATGTTAAAAGTAGAATAGCCAAGACTCAGATTGTTTTATCACAGTTAAAAAAAACTTTGGAAGAATAGGAAGAAAAGTCTGCAAACCAAGACTAGAATATTAGAAGCAACAGTGATGACAGTAGTCAAATGTGACTCTGAAGCACGGGCGCTTCGAAAAGCAGATGGATATTTGCTAGATGTTTTCCAGAGAGCTTAAGGATGGTTCTGGGTACCCGGCTAACTGACTGTATTGCAAACAATAGGCTGTACGAAAAATGTGGTTCAATACCGTTCTCTAGGGCTATAATGAAAGAAAGGTTGAGATGACTAGGGCACGTTGTGCAGATGAAGGATGACAGATTGCCGAAGATGGTTTCTTTTGGCTAACCGTCTAGGGTTAAACGGAAAGCAGGTCGTCCTCGTTTGGGGTGGGAAGGACGTCATAAAGAAAGATTTAAAGGATATGGGAACTTCGTGGGAGGGTGTAAAAAGGGAGGCTTTGAATAGATTGGGATGGAGGAGGAGCGTGCGTAGCTGTGTTGACCTCAGGCAACTGAGGTCAACACTACTGAGGTCAACGACTCAGGTGACTACTACTATATATATATATATATATATATATATATATATATATATATATATATATATATATTATATATATATATATATATATATATATATATATATATGTATAATATATACTATATATATATATAAATATATATATATATATATATATATATATATATAATATATATATATATATATATATATATATATATACATATATATATATATATATATATATATATATATATATATATATATATATATATATATATATATATATATATATATATATATATATATATATATATATATATATATTAAATATATATTATATATATATATAATATATAAAAAAAGTTATTATACGGTCTCATTTCATTTAAATCATTTCCACTCGATCTATTCAACAATTTATCTTGTAGCATTCAGTTCATGTCAAGTTTTTATTATCTAAATGAGCTTTCCTAAGTAATGGTAATAAAGATAGCTTATCAAGAAGGGAATAAAAGAGTTCTGAATTTACATTTAAGGTTCTAGCAAAGTTTGTGATGGCTTATGATACAAATTATATTGCATATCGCTGTTCGGGGGTGTTTCTAGCCCTCCTTGGTGGAGGACTTCTTGCGACTTCTGTAAGCTTTATTTTATATTATTTAAATGGTTTTTATTCTGTATGCAAGTCCTTCAATCCATACTTGGGATGACAATTCATACTTCTTGAAAGTCTAAGAGCCTATATTTTTGAATTTTATAAAAAAAACATTTGAAAATGCTTCACTGAGGCCAATTATATTTTTTTTTTTTGGAAAAATGCAAACGGAGACATATATGTCTCGATAGATACAGCGTCACTTGAAGTCTCGTCAAAATTAGGCATCTTTGTTATTTCTTTTCCACTAAAACATAGTAAGAGTATTAACAATATTATTTGACAGATAAATATATCCCTTCTTAAATTTCCTAAACGATTACTTTGTACATTTAATGGTAGGCTACTCATTCAAATTTTACTGCTACGCATTTGTCCAAAAGTAGGCGCGTTAGAGGAACTGGAGGAAAACGTTATGAGGAATTGCTCTAAATGGCGTCTGATTGCATTAATGAGATTTTTGACATTTGTATTTCTTGCCTATAAGATTTCTGATGAAGGTATTTTTAAAAGAAAAGGTGGGGTGGTTTAAGGTATTGTTTACAGTTATGGTAATCAGACCAAAAATTTTCCTTACTGTGGCACCAATCTGAAAGCATATTCATGTGTTTTTCCAGGTTATTTTTTTGGTTGATCATATTTGACCACTTGATCTTAAATGCTCCCTGTATGGTGACCTGTAGTCCAACGTTAAATCATGGCTGCAGTGGCAGTTGCAACCTAGTAAAGAAAGTCCTTAGTGAAAGGTCCAAAAGGTCCAACAACCATGCTTCTGGGGATGAAATGACCCCCAAAACCCCCACGGGGCGAGGTTTGCAAATAATGCAAATTTTGCATCGTTTACATATTGGTTTATTATTGGGAAAGGGAGGTTTGTTTGAGCCTTGGTCTACAAAAAGGCTGTGGGCATTAAGATATAATTCTTAGGAAATATTGAAGGGGATAAACTAAATGAAGTAGATAAACTAAATCGAAAGCCACTATGTATATGAAGGTTCCTAAAACGGTGTATCTGCAATTTCTCATGAACAACCAAGGGTATTAAGTTGAAACTTTCAGGTATTTTAAGGGGGATGTAAACCTAAATCAAGAGACTAATTTCATCCAGTTTGTCAAAAGGCTTGTGTGCAATATGTCTGGAACGACAAAAGGCATTAATTTGAAACTCTCAAGGAGTGTTAAGGGGATGTTGAACTAAATCAAAAGGCAGCATGTGCAATCAGGCTGCCGAAAGAGCGCGTCTATAATATCTCAGGAACAGCCAAGAGTATCAAGTTGTGAAACTAAATCAAAAGACACTGTATGTATCCAGGTTTTCAAAAGGATTCATCTCCAATATCCCTTGTAAGGGCAATGGTATTAAGTTGAAACTTTCAAGGCTTGTTGAGTGGGACGTTGAGCTAAATCAAAAGAAAGTACATGCGTCGAAGTTGTCAAAAGGGTGTATCTGCAATATTTCGGCACGGCCAAGGGTATAAGTTGAGACTTTCAAGACTTATTAAGGAGTATGTTGCACTAAATCATAAGGCGCTATGTTTGTCCATGAAGGTTGTCAAAAGAGTGAATCCACAATGTCTCAGAAGCGACTGAATGTATTAAGTATAAGCTTACGTGACGTGCTGAGGAGGATTCTGAACTAACCAAAAATCACTATGTGCTCTCAGGTTGTCAAACGAGCGTACCTGCAAAGTCTTATGAACGGCAAAGGGTATTAAGTTGAAACTTTTATGTCATTTTCAGGAAGATGTTCAACTAAATCGTAACACATTGTGTACATCAAGGTTGTCAAAAGAGTGCATCTACAATACTTTGGGAACCGCTCAGGTGACACCAAGGGTATCAATGTCAAAAGAGCGTATCTACAGTGTCCCTGGAAGGGCTAAGGATACTAAATTGAAAATTCCAAATCATTTTCAGGAAGATCCTGAACTAAATCAAAAGACACCATGTACATTAAGGTTGTCAAAAGTTTGTAACTGCAATACATCAAAGGCGGCTAAAGGTGTAAGTTGGAACGTTCAGGCATTTTGAGCTAAATCAAAAGGCACTGTTTGCTTCTAGGCTGTCCAAAGGATGTATCTTCATTATCTCAGGGGCGGCAAAGAATATCAATTAGAACTTTCCATTGGACTTGAATGTACAAACAGTATAACTGCCTTCTTGAGCTCGTATGGGCACAGTATCTGTAAGCTTCCCGGATAACCTTACCAATTTATTGATTTAAAATCGCTATCGTTCGATTGTGACTCAACGAATTTCACCGAGGTGTCCCCGAGTAACCCAATTGGTTCAACTTTTACTGCTTTTGGCTTTTCTTACGGTACAGCAATATCCATGGATTGTGCCTGTCGTTTGGTTATAGTCTTTCTTCCTGGAACGTTTCGGTTTTTCAGGTTTTCTGTGTTTTGTATTTCGTGAAAAAATATCATCGGCGAACGGGAATTCAACTTCCACATTTGATTCTTCATCCCCTAAAGTGGATATTTTGACTTTTACTGTCAAAAGATACACTGTCTTTTTATTTTTGCTACGGGTCACAGTGTTTACTGCTTTTATTATCAGGGTCGCTTCTAGTGAAAAGAAGCTTCCGATATTGCCAAAGTTTGAACTTGCCACAACGTCTGTTGTTAGGGTTGATTCAAAACGCACTCTTACTTTTTCTTTCTGACTGTTCTGTCTTTATTTGCAAGTTTCATTACGACTTGTTATGTCAGAAATTTATGGTTTTGGCCGTAAAAGTATAACTGATGCAGCTATATCTAAATCTAAATGATTAATATTTTTTTTCTTTGATCAGGTCACTGGGTACGTAACTTTGACCACTACAAGAGTCAATTGCTATTTCTACCACATTTCCATTCATTTTTCCAGTAATCTAGTATGATCCCGTAAAAGCTCAGGTTTCGTCATTATTTTGGCTTCTAACCCAAATAATTACTTTAGCCGGTTAGTTTTTTCAACCATTATCCCTTGATGAGTCATAAGGCTAGCGGTTGCCCCCTGAGTCACTGGGTTATCTTTTGGGACCATAATACCTTAACTTGTAGCTATTTTCATTACACTTGTTTGAGTTGGAGCAATCAACGGCATAATGGCTGCGATTTTTACAATTAAAATAGGCGAAATCAAAATGTCACCTGTTTCTAACTAAACCTCCTGAACTCTCTATCCTAGTTATCATGAACGTAATACCCTTCGGAACTACAATGGTAGCAAGTAGCTTCCATTTGTTTTTACCTTGTCTGACTAAATCTGTTTCTTTCTTCTCTGTAAGGGTATCCGACCTTTCTATTACCTCCCACTTTTGTTTTTGTTGTATTTGATGCATCTTTTCTAATTTCGACATAATAGTCTGCTAAACTTACCATTTTTTATTGTCTCTTCGATTTTCCGAATTTTATGTCTTTGGCTTGCAAAACAATTCGATCGTTTTATTTTACTTATGCCTCCTGGTACAAATCCTGATGACCACCTCTTTAGAATTGCCCTATTTTCTCTCGAAACTTTCTCTAATTCTACTAGCTTCTCTCTTCACCTGGGTGATCTAGAACGCGTTATTCTTGCATATTGGCCTACTTCAGTCATAAAGCTAGATTCTCGACTAATATTGTGGATTTCTGGGAATATCGCTAGTGAAGTAGTGAATCCTGATGTAGCTTGTTTCGTTAAATCGATCTCCGAAATTCTAATTCAAAAAGTATATAGAGGAAAAGCACGCATAGATTAATTAGGACGGAACAAAAATCTTATTAATGAATTAGCAGGACTATAAAGTACAAAACCATCTTGGTTATCAAAATTTAATATCTGTAGCTAGGATGATAATTTTTTTTCTTCCACACAGTAGAGTCTCATTATGGTGCCGATATCGTAGCCTCCGAACTGCCAGGCTTCCAGCGTTCCTTCAACAATACTGATAATTTGCCACGAAGGATCTTCAATTCTGAAAAGAAACACCTGCAAAGAGTCAAGCAATCTTAATGGAAATCACTTCATCAGATTCAGGATATTAGAGGAGCTTCAAGCTCCTATCTGCAAAAACGAGAAATTTTTTATTTTTTGCCAGAAGAAAAACCGCGGATGCGTGTTTTTTTTCTTCACAGGGATTGTTGTGTCGAACCAATGGCCCTTAAAATTCGGGAGAGGGCTCATTCAAACGGAGATTAGAAGTTCTTCTTTCTCCAATGATATTCGAAAGAATATCTTTCGAGATATCTATTTGGCTCAGCATAGTTGGAAAGTCCATTAACTATGCCTCTGGCGATGACATGACCCACCGGAGCCCCTGGGGAAGGGGATGTAAGGTATTCAATTTGCCCATGGTTTACATATAGTGTTTATTATAGAGGAGCATACCGATCTTTTGCTTGGGGGTATTTTTCTGTAGAGGGAGGAATTTTACATCGGGGGAATTTTCCAGAATTTATATACAGAATTCTTTTTATTTGTTTTACTTTTCTCTTTGGCGGTTCAATTTTACATACAGAAAGAATTTTCCTTGGAAATTTTAGCACGAGGGAAGTGTGTGGCGAGTACTTCCGTGGGGAGATATTTTTCGAGGGAGAGATTTTCCGTGTGAAAATTTTAAGGGAAATATTTCAGCGAGGAGAGAACTGTCCGGGGGTAAACTTTTTTTGGGGGGAGTGGGATTTTACGCTGGAGTAGTTTTCCGTGGGAATAATATTTCCTTTGGGGAACTTTCTACGGAAGGGGGAAGAAATCTTCCGACACGATTTGAAAATATATCAGAAATTAATTTTAAAAAAGCAAGTTTTTTCAACTGAAAGTAAGGAGCAAAATTAAAACTTGAAACAACGGAAAATATTCCGTATATTGGGGGCTACATCCCCCTGGATCCCTTGGTCGTTACGAAAAACATTTTTAGTTCTTTAAAAAGCTTTTTGTGTTTTAGCAGTTTTCTTGAAGAATTTTGACAAAAAGTCAAACTTTAGCGGAATGAGCGAGGAGGGGGTATCCCCCGTTATGTACAAAATTACTCCTGTTCGTTTAGGCTTTAATGTTATTCCCGACTTTCAGTTTCAAGAACTTGGCCGTTTTTCATTTAATTATTGCCAAGGGCGGTTTCCCGCCTGCTCCTTACCAAGAATGGTTGGATCCAATTGATACAGACTGAAAAAAAGGAGTCTTTTTTCCAACTCCAGAAGAGTCATCAAGCCAAAATAAGTTTGTCTCGGATTTTGTTGCTATCGATAGAATGTTTTATCAGATCACTCGCGGTAATGAAGGATGAACTAATACAGATTATGGCAAACGTCAGCTTCAGTGAGGTAGTCTAGGAAAATCGTGAAGAAAAAGAGGTCAGCCTCAAACAAATGGCTATACAAATGATTATTTCATTACCCGACCCACAAATATGTGCTGATTCCGAATCCGAAAAGTTTACCGCTCTAGCTCTTTCACAAATTTGATTTTTGTAGGTTGAATTTGAGATTGAGGCAAAAAATGTGGATTGAGTAAAAACCAGCAAATGTGATTATATATGTGATTTCTATGCTCTTTTTTTTTGCTGATGAAAATGAAAGTAAATGTTTTTCAAAAGAATTGTTTGGGGCTTAAAGCTTTGAGAGAGAGTGAGGTTGGGGGAGAAGTTCTAGGAAAATTGTAAGGGATCAAATTACAAACCAAAGAATTATCTTGCATAATTTGTGGATGAAACAGAATTGCAATATGAATGAAGTCATACCTGGAAGGTTGACATTTAACTTAACGCTCCAGAGGGAAGTAAAATATTAATTTTATTAACAAATATTACTATTATCACTTGACTTACTTTTTAGATAGTTGACAGATCACTTGGAATTTGTGATAACACCCTTGTTGACGTCTTTACGGGAGCATGGTCGGGGGTACCAATCATTATTGGAGGATTTGTAGCTCTTTTCATAGGAAGGAAAGCAAGCAGAACTCTGCTAAGAATTCATATGGTAATCACTCTGTTGTCAAGTTTTGCTCTCGTTGGAGCGGTAGCAGTTGGAGTGTTGCGGCTCCTTCAATTCTTTGAAAATACTTCAGGGCTTCTCATACCAATAGGAGACAATCTGATAATATGTAATGGATCCTATCCGGGTTTATACGTCAACGAAAACATGTGCAGGTAAAACAGTTTGCTAAGAATTTCTCTTTTTATTGCACTGCTTCAACATGTTTTTTTCGCTTCTGTTTTATTTCTATTAGATCGATCAATAGACTGACAAATGAGATCAAGTCAACGAGACATTGCCATATTCTGATTTAGGAACAATAAAGTATAAATTTTTCAATGATGTTTTCTGGTGCAGATATAGCAAGAACTAAATTTTGCTTACCAGGACTGCCAAGAAAGAGTCTTGGGACACGGAACTGTAGTTAAATTTTAAAGCATATTCTAGTTTTTGACCTAGACTATTTATACAGTATCTGAGCTTTAAGGCGTACAAATAAGCGTCAACAGCCTACTTCGTTATCAACCAAACGGTACTTTGAGAAAAAAATTCCATGTTCAAAAAAAGATAACTGTCCAAATGGGCTAAATCTGGAATGTACGGTGCATTTTTCAGCCTTTCGCATGCAACGTTTTCATTATTTTAAGGTGCAACAGTCAGAATTATAATAGCGAGTTCATGTAGTTAAAAGCGGTCACAGAAAAACGGTGTGGTGATCATATTATGATGCTTCCATATTTACATCACCACAGGATAGGTTAGAGACAGGTATCATTCACATAATGTAAATGCTTTCTCTTATCATTGGGTTACAACGACCATCAGGAAATAAATATTCGTGCTTCGAAACGAAATTGTTTTCTTACAAAACGTTGGAATTAGTCTCTTAGAATACTTGCGTAGTATCCATTTGTGATCTTTTTGTGCCTCTTAAGACTATTACCCAGTAGAGTCTAGTTTTAGTACTTCAAGGTTTAATCTTCAAAATAAAGCACAACTAAATATATAAACTTGCCCGACAGCGAGGACACTCAACAAATTGCTCGGGCATACTAAATTAAAAGACAATCAAAAAATATATATATATATATATATATATATATATATATATATATATATATATATATATATATATATATATATATATAAAAGAAAGAAAATACAGAAAAAAAATGTAACGTGACTTACCACTTCGGATCCAAGACTAAAAAAACACACAAATAAAACATCTTTAGGTGGAGTATCAGAGAAACCAGACAAAACAATCATAGGTTAAACTACTAACAAAAATAAAAAAAATAAATAAATTTAACCAATATATTAAAAGAAAACGTTGAACCAACTTTTAATAATAATCAAGTGAATTCACCTTCAAACTTTGTTTTTAACAAGGGAAGGGAAAGGCGAACAATTTCTTTATCATCCATTGATAAATAAAATTTAATAGGGCAATTACGCAAACTAAATCTAGATCGCTCACATCTGATCAGAGGCTGACGAGGATTAGAACCAAAACGAGTATTATGATGATGGACACGGTCGGTAGGAAGCAGATCGACAGAATACATCATTGAAGGCAGACTATTTTTGAAGTAACATCCCAACAAAACTATCGAAAAAAACTGAAGAAATTGAGAGACAGGCAAGATATTAAGAAACTTATAGACAATCTTTGTGGGAGACAAATCTGGCAGTGACGAAGGAGATGGAACAAACTCGTGTAGAACACGGGTTCCCTTATTTTGTAGCCTCTGTAGAGGTGCCAGATGACTAGTGAAGGTGTTTAAGTAAACGAGGGGACAATAACTAAGGTATGAGTGAATAAGGGAAAAATACGCAGAACGCATAGGATGATAAGGTAGGAGAAATTTAAAGCGATACATCATTCCAACATTTCGGCTTATCTTTAGTTTCACGTTATCTCTATAAGATTTAAATGACAGGTTACTATCTAGCTGGATACCGAGATACCTAATGTTCTCATCTCTAGAAATACTATTGCAATCATCAATGTCCACAGACCACAGGCTTGACAGGCGAACTCCAACTCGAGAGAAAATCACAAAATTTGACTTCGAACAATTCACCACTAGCCTGTTTTCTTGGAACCACTGAAATAGGCACTTTCGATTTTCGTTTGTAGTTGCGATTCATCATTAGCTCTAACACTGCAAGCAGTGACATCAGCAAATAACACAGTTAATCCAAGCTCTTTTAAAGCAATAGAAATATCATTCACATAAATTAGAAATAAAAGAGGACACAAAATTGAGCCCTGGGGCACATCAACTACATTCGATTGGGACACTTCACAGGAACAATATCCTTTTCAGTAAGACTGTTCCCATAGCCTTTCCAGCTAATGAAAGTGCAAGTGTGAATTAGAACAGTAACTGTTTTATAGATTTTTTTAACGCCATATGTATTAGAAAAATTGAAAAAAGAATCATTGTGTGAGGTCGAAAGGTCATGAAAGTAACATTTCTTGATTAATAAAAAGCGTTACAAACATGACTGATGAACTTTATTTAGCTAGATGGGGTAATCTGATTAGCAATCGCACGAATTCATGAAATTGCAGTGTTCTTTTAATGTACCGGTTTCTAATGCTTAATCAATATTTCTGGCTGTAATGTTATGGATGAAACAAATATATACAGCAACAACAAGCTGAAGGAATTCCTAATTTCCAACTGTCTTGGCTATAGTATGCTAAGAAAAGAGAAAATTACGAAGAGGCAAATTCAATCAATCAAGCAAAAAACAGAAAATATATCCCTCAGACAGTCTTAGCGTAGTACATGGGTGCCCAAAGGCTGAGTTTTAGAGGGGCCCTTACCTGGTCTAATTGGCACTCCCAATGCTGTATAATAGAAATCTCAAAATAAAATATGATAGGCAGCATGATAGTGTTGCCTAAGTAAAGAGCGATTTGGCCGCAATATGTTATTTATTTTTATTTTTTCCGAATATCAATGAGATAGTCGGAAAACGTTCGAAGACAGATGGACCTGTTAAAGATGAGTTTGGACGACTTTTTACTGACCCCAATAATGTGAACGAAGCCTGGGCGACGCATTTCGAAAAACTCTTAAATAGACCATCAGATGCTGATCCTCCAGATATACCAGACACGCCATTTCTAAATCTAGCCGTCAATATTAAAGTACTCTCTGGTGGGGAGATACTAAAGGCGGCTAAGAAGCTGAAGTCTGGAAATTCCCCTGGGGAAGACCGAATTACGGCTGAAATGATTAAATGCTCAGTAGCTGCATGCATAACTGTGTGCACCACGTTTTTCTCTTAACTTGGAGAACAGAAGAAATTCCTAAGGATTGGACAAAAGTAATCTCGTCAAAATATTCAAAAAAGGCAGCGCTGCACAGTGTGGAAACTGGGGAGGTATCAGTCTAGTATCTATACCTAGCAAACTATTGGCGACTATACTCCTTAACTGAATCCAACCAGCGTTGAACGAACATCTCCGAGAGGAGCAGTATGGATTCCGGCCAAACCGATCATGCGCTGATCTTGTATTTGCTCTTAGAATGCTGCTAGAAGAACGAATGAATGGCTCAATAAGCTTTACTTGGTATTTATAGACTTCGAGAAAGCTTTCGAAAGCTTTCAGTTGATCGCCAAACGCTTTGGAAGGTTCTCCAATACTACGGTATTCCTGATAAGCTCATTCGAATCATTGAAGCCTTCTACAAAGACACAGAATGCTGCGTGAAGACAAGTGACGGGAGTACGCGTCACTTTCGTATCATTTCAGGGGTGGAAACAAGGCTGTGTGCTATCACCACTGCTATTTATTCTTATCATTGATTATATTCTCCGGACCTGTATCCAGTTGGATAATAAGAGACTCGGAGATGTTGATTTCGTTGACGATATCAGCCTCCTAGAGTCCTACAAACAAAAGCTCCTGAATTACCTTAACCAAGTCAGGGACGCTGCCGAACCTTTTGGCCTTAAGATAAATACCAACAAAACAAAAAGTATTGCGAAAACTGGATCTCCACTCGACCTACGATGCAATAAGCAGACGATAGAGGAAGTTGTAGAGTTCAAGTACTTAGGAAGTAGGCCTACCATCCACAATTCAGGATCGTGTCAGCGAGAAGTCAAGAATCGACCAGGCTAATACATCTTTCAGGAAACTGTCTCAGATTTGGCGCAGCCAGAAGTACTCTCTCCGACTCAAGCTGAGGCTGTTCAACAGCAAAATCCTCTCAACGCTTTGCTATGGTTCTGAAACTTTGCATATAGATCAAATATTTGAAAAGGAACTTCTCGCGTTCGAAAACATTTACTTAAGGCACATTCTAAATATCCAATGGTCCCAAAAAGTAACAAACGCTACCATACGACAGAAGACATCTCAGCCACTGGTAACTAAAGTGATCAAATATAGGAAGTGGAGTTACCTTTGGTCATGTAATCCGCATGTCCGAAACTTGACTACCGAAGGTCGTCCTTCAGTGGCAGCCACGTGGTACCAGAAGAAGAGGACGCCCCAAAAATACACTACGATGCAGCCACCGGGCTGACCTCGCAAACCTCAATGCCTCAATACAACCTGAATGGGAAGATGTCTGGGCGGCCGCAGCAATGAGAGATTACTGACGATTCTTCTTGGATGGCCTAAGCGCCTCTGGAGGCATAGAAGGATCTAAGGTCTAAGGTAACGCAAGACCAGGACACTTCTCATAGGGAGAAATGTCATAGAGACTTCAAAAAGAGCTCATGGAGGGCAACCAGCCCCCCCCCCCTCCACGTCAATCATTTCCCCAAACACATCCAATCAAAATTTGAAATAGCCATTTTGTTCTGCGTAGTTTAAAGGTCTTGAAATCATGACTTTTAGGATGAAACCCCCCCCCCCTACAATCTTCAGGGCAAGGATTGTAGGTTATGCACTGGGGGGATATAAGGCTTTTTCTTTAGAATGAGTGGTCACATAAACCTCGGAGGGGGGCTCATTTGATTGGTAATCAGAAGTTCAACCGGCCTTTTTAACAGTCAAAAGTGATTGGAGGTCAACCACCCCCCCCCCCCTACACCAATCATTTCCCCAAAAACATCCAATCAGAATTTTTTAGATAGCCATTTTGTTCAGCGTAGCTGAAAGGTCCATAAATTATGTCTTTGATGATAACCCCCCCCCCATAGCCCTCAGGGCAAGGGTTTTAAGTTACGCCCTGGGGCATATAAGGTTTGATTTTAGAAAGAGTGGTCGTATAAACCTCGGAGGGGGCTCATTTGATTGGTAATCAGAAGTTCTACTGGCCTTTTTAACAGTCAATAGTGACTGGAGGTCAACCAGCCCTCCCCCCTTCCTACACCAATCATTTCCCCAAACAAATTCAATCAGAATTTTTTAGACAGCCATTTTGTTCAGAGTAGTTCTGTCAAGCTGAATTATTTCCCAAACACATCTAGTCAAAATTTTGATACGACTATTTTGTTCTGTATAGTAGAATGGTTCAGCAACTATGTCTTCAGGAATATTGGGCATGTCAACCCCCCCCACAATTATGCAATTGGTCCATTATGCTTTATAAATAAATGCTACTTTAAAACTAAATCAAAAGGCATTTTGTTTGCGGGTGCCAATAAGACACTTCAGAAATATATCTAGAACGACTGGGGCTATCAGGTTGAAGCTTTCGGGGCAACTAGCATTACTACTTCTGCTCTTGCAATTTAATAGAGTGTAAGTGTGTCCAGGTTGTGAAAGAGCATAGATAGAATATTTTGGGAATGATATTAAGTTTTATTTTTTCAAGCCATCTTGAGGAGGTATAAAATTAAATTAAAAATTACTATTTGTGCCAGGATTAAAAATTGTTGAAAGAGTTTCTCCCAACATACATATAGCAAGCCAAGCTATGTATTCTTATAGAAAAAAATCGAAAAGATGTAAAATATTAAATTTTTTTTTCATGAAAATGGCTGTCAGTAAAAAACAGACAGAAATTAATTAAAAAAAAAACAGTTAAATTCAAGCTTTACAAGCTTGAATTAATTTTTTTTAATTAATTTTTTTAATTATATATTTTTTTAATTAATCAAGCTTTATTGATAACAAAATACGTTTAAATGTTTTCACTTTTTTCAAAAAAAAAACAAAAATTTAAGACTTTAAGGAACAAATGTCAGTTTAGGTATAATAAACTGACAATCCACAATCATTTGTTGTTTTTATTTCAGTAAAGCCTAAATTATGGTCTGGTCTTGAGAAGGCGTGGGGGTTGTCAGCCCTAGTAATGTTAATTTTTGCTCGTTTCGAGTCTGACTCAGCCATTTATTCTAATTTCTGTTCTTTTTGAGCTTCATTTATTTGTTGATAATGATTTGTGGTAGTTTTATGCTTGGAAGATTATTTGACTTAATTTCTGCCCATTTTGGGCTTAATGAAGCTCTTTTTACTTTTCTTTGAAAACCATATTTTGTGGAGAAAGTTTTTTAAATTAATACAAATATAAGGCAGCGTCATTCAGCTAGGGGGGCTGGAGCCCCACCTACCGCTTCTTATGGGCCCCTATGGGGTAATAAAGACATCATAAAACATGAAGGAAAGAGTTTTTAAACAACAGCGCACAAGTCACCACATAGTCCTTAATATGTGGCTAGCTTGTGGCTAACCACAATCAGCCGATATTCAGGTAAAAAAAAAAGTTACAGCCCCAAGCCTGCGAAGAGAAAAAAGCAAACTATTTTGTTTAGGACTGATTCCAATATAAAAGAAGAAACTTTTCTAGTCTCGGGTGCTTTTGTATTAAAAATTAAATAAAAAAAAAAATTAACTGAAAGTAAAGAGCGACATTAAAACTTAACACGAACAGAAATTATTCCGTATATATAAGGGGCTGTTCCCTCCTCTGTGCCTCGCTCTTTATGCTAAAGCTTTTTATTGTTTAAAAAAAATAATGTTGTGTGACAGAGTCAACTTTAGCGTAAAGAGCGAGGCGTTGAGGAGGGGACAGCCCCTTTCATATACGGAATAATTTCTGTTCGTTTTAAGTTTTAATGTCGCTCCTTACTTTCAGTTAAAAAAAACTTTTTTTTTTATTTAATTTCTGAACGTTTTTGAATTAATGGAATAATCAGAACGAAACTTGTATATTAATTTTACTTGTTTTGGCTAAATGGCTTTCTCGAAATTTTGTTCTGCCGTAGCTTACGAATTAACTTACGTAACGAACTTTTATATTTGTATGTTTTTATTACCTATATTAGGGAGTTTACCCCTAGTCAATACCTCGCGCTTTACCCTAAAGTTCGAATTTTGTTCGGATCACAAACCCCTGAATCACAAAGGCCGGTTAATTAGAATAGATAGCTCTTTTGAAAGTACTAAAAAAACTTTAGAGTAAAGGGCGAGGTATTGACTAGGGGGCGAATCCCTCATATACGTAATCATATCTGTTTGTTTTAAGTTTCAATGTTGCTCCTTACTTTCAGTTGAAAAAAATTGTTTTTTAATCTAATTTCTGTTCGTTTTTGAAATAATGCTGGGAAATCCGGCGCCCCCTTCATAGAAATGTCCCTTCCCCCGAAGAAATATCCTCCATGGAAAGATCCTCCCCCATAACCCCTCCTCCGACCCCCCCCCCCCACCTGAAAAAAATCTCTCCTGAAATGTCTGTATACTTCCCATTAACCAATACTATATGTAAACAATGGGCAAAGTGTTTAGGTTATGCGGAACAAAATGGTCATCTCAAAATTTTGATTGGGTGATTTCGGGGGAAAAATGAGCGTGGGAGGCGGCAAAGTTGCCCTCCAATTTTTTTGGTCACCTAAAAAGGGCACTAGAACTTTTAATTTTCGTTCAGATTAGCCCTCTCACAATATTCTAGGACTAGTGGATCGATACGATCACCCCTGGGGAAATAAAAAAAACAACAAAAAAACAAATAAGCACGCATCCGTGATCTTTCTTCTGGCAAAAAATACACATTTTTGCAGATAGGAGCTTGAAACATCTGTAGTAGGGTTCACTGATACTCTGAATCTGATGGTGTGTTTTCATTAAAGTTCTATGACTTTTAGGGGTCGTTTCCCCATTTTTTCAAAAATAGGGTAAATTTACTCAGGTGTGTAACTTTTGATGGGTAAGACTAAACTTAATGATGCTTATATATTTGAAATCAGCATAAAAATCTGATTCTGTTGTTGTATCTACTTGTATCAAAATGCCGGTTTTTAGAGATTTGGCTACTATTGAGCCGGGTCGCTCCTCACTTACAGTTTGTTACAACGAACTGTTTGAACACTTGATTTAGAATACAGAGTCACTGTACTGAAATGGCAGTGACATGTGGCTGAGTAATGTTCCTTAGATTTGATTAAATAAAAAAAATAAGTTTTTTTTAACTGAAAGTAAGGAGCGACATTAAAACTTAAAATGAACAGAAATTATTCCGTATATGAAAAAGGCTGTCCCCTCCTCAGCCCCTCGCTCTTTACGCTAAAGTTTTTTATTATTTTAAAATAGAGTTGTGAGACAGAGTCAAACTTTAGCGTAAAGAGTGACGCGTTGAGGAGGGGACAGCCCCTTTCACATACGGATTAATTTCTGTTCGTTTTAAGTTTTAATGTCGCTCCATACTTTCAGTTCAAAAAACCTGTTTTTTTTTATTTAATTTAAGAACGTTTTTGAATTGATGCAGGTTTTGATTTGGGCTCACCGTACATTAATAATTAAAACGAAATTTGCATATTAGTTTTAATTTTTTTGGTTAAATGGCTATCTCGAAAGTTGTTTAATTTTATTTACTAAGGTTTTCATTAGTAACTTACGTAACAAATATCTATATTCGTATATTTTTGTTGCTTAAATTAGGGGTTCGCTCCCTAGTCGATACCTCGCTCTTTACGCTAAAGTTCAATTTTTTTTCGAATTCTTTAAGAATGACCCCTTAATCACAAAGACCGTTAATTAGAATGAATAGCTCTTATGGAATTACTAAAAAAAAACGTTAGTGTAAAGAGTGTGGTATTGACTAGGGGGCAAACCCAATCATATACGTAATAATTGCTGTTCGTTTTAAGTTTTAAAGTGCTCCTTACTTCCAGTTGAAAAACTTGTTTTTTTTAATTTAATTTCTGATCTTTTTTTAAATAATGCTGGGAAATCCGGTTCCATCTTCATAGCAATGTCCCTTCCCAAATGAAAACTTCCTCCATGGGAAGATCCTCCAAAGTAACATCCGACCCCCCCCCCCCAATACCAGAAAACATCCCCCCTGGAAATGTCTATATACTTCCCAATCACCAATACTATATGTAAACATTGGGCAAAGTTCATAACTTGCAGCTCTTCTCTTGGGGACTGTGGGGGATTAATCATCCTCAAAAACCTAGGTATTATATTTTTCGACCATTTTGAACAAAATGGCTATATCAAAGTTTTGATCGGGTAACTTTGGGAAAAAATGAGCGTGGGAGGGGGCCTTAGTTACCCTCCATTTTTTTTGTCACTTAAAAAGTTTCCGTTCGAATGAGCCCTCCTGCGATATTTTAGGACCACTGGGTCGATACGATCACCCCTGCGAAAAAGAAAGAAAAAACGACAAATAAACACGCATCCGTGATCTTTCTTCTGGCCAAAAAAATACAAAACTCCACGTTTTCGCATATAGGAGCTTGAAACCTCTACTGTAAGGTTCTCTGATACGCTGAATCTGATAGTGTGATTTTTATTATGGTTCTATGACTTTTAGGGGCTGTTTTCTCTTTTTTCGAAAATAAGGCAAATTTTCTCAGGCGCGTAACTTTTGATGAGTAAGACTAAAGTTGATGAAATTTATATATTTGAAATGAGCATAAAAATCTGATTCTTTGATGTATCTATTGGTATCAAAATTCCCTTTTTTAGAGTTTCGGTTACTGTTGAGCCGGGTCGCTCCTTACTTACAGTTCGTCACCACGAACTGTTTGAAATGAAGTCTAGTAAGCTTGAGCCTAGGCTGCAGTAGCCATAAACTCGTATATTTTGGTTACTTTCTAGTCCGAGGAATGGGCCAACCCAATTTCTTTCGTATTACCCGTATTTACTAGTTTTTTTTTATCATTTTAATTGGCAGCAAGTGAAATGTCAGATTTTTTTAAAGGGTAAGCAGCCTCAGCAACTTTGACTGCTGGGGGTTGATGTTTTTTGCTTATTCTAAATGAAACTATTATTGCATGATTTGATAAATATTTAAAGTTTTATACTGGGAAATGATATTTAAACATAGTTCAATGGATGTATGTAAACAACTTTTGAAACTCAAGATTTTCAGTCCCTTGTTAATTTGAAGAAATCATATGAAATAAATTGCCAAGTTGACAACGCAAAGAACGTAGGCTACTGAATAGAACCTGATATTTGACATGGGTGTAATAGGAATTAAAACTGATAAAATCACTCGCAGTGCATCACCAGGACTAAAAAATAAATAAGAAAAAAAATGTACAAAAAACTATTAGCTTTCTTACGAACACTTTCAGTTTAAAAACTTAGAAATACTATTTAGAACTTCAAATCAAATTGGCTATACCTATTGTGTTTTTCGTCAAAAGTGGGTGTCTCACAATTGGACCATTCATGCACTTTTCCTTTCTTTTTTTAATATTACACTTGACATATTTTTAAACTACAACTTGAACGTTTTTAAATGTTCTTAAAAGTTGAAACTTGTTAAGTAATTTGTTAAATAGAGCTTAATTCTAAGCTCAGTGAAAGTGGTATAAATAAAGAGATTATCTATAGCAGTCCTGCAAAGAAACCACAAGAAACCCACTAGCAAACATACTATGGCCCACAAACCTTTTCACAGGTCAGCAACAAAAAGAAAGGAAGCAACAAAATCTGCCCATTTTTTTCAGCTTTGAAGATGTATGTAGAAAACCTACATTAAAAATAAAAACTTCTATATTGCTGCTGGGCCGCCGTGCAAAAAGTGGGGTAGCATAGTAGCACTGCTACTTGGCAGTTTCTATAGTCTAGTGAAATTTTTTCGCAGATTTTGTCTGAAAATACTGTTTTTAAAAATAAAAAAACTTTTTGTTCAAAGAAAAGCTGTCAAAACAAAAGTTGTGCTGCTATAGTGTCGGCAGCTTTTGGAATTCTGTTGAATGCTGCTACTTGCAGCTTAGGACTTTTTCAATACCTGCTGCTGGTTAAAGCTAGAAAGCGTTAATTTTTTTCTTTTTCTGTAACAAACTTCATTTTTCTTTCTCCTCAGCATCACTAAGGACGCCTGTGAAGTGACATAAATTTTTTTTGTTAGAGTATAATCTTTTTGTAAATATTATTTAACATCACCATATTCTAATCTAGGCCCACTTCGGTAAGTAAAAACAGCAGTATATATACATAAGGAATAATTTGACTAGATGAGACTCTTTAATTAGTGCTAAATTTCATATATAAATGATGTAAAATAACTATCAAATTTTTCAGAAAACAATTCGGTCATTTGAATGTAAAATAGAATGTGAAAATTTGACATTGAAATTAAAAATGTATTTATGATATTACCAAGATTCGTTTTTCACGCCTACACTTTAGCGGAAACTTTAGGGATTAAGTCTGAAGTTTTTGTGACTCTTGATCTTTACGACTTGGTGATATGTTTCAGTAAAATACTTAACCAAATTTTCGGACGTTACAAACACCCAAATTTTGAAAATAAAATATATCGCCTTGCTAAACATTCGTTTGTAACAACTATTTGATTGAATATTAACAAAAAATATTTTGTAAAGCTGTTATATCTTTAGGGTTTGCTGTACTTGCTCATTCGACGGGATCAATTACAATCTTGAGCTGAACGCCATTGGATTCATAGTCCACCAAATATCCAGCCTTTTGTTTATAATTCTCGGGCTCCTGGCCCTTCCATCATCTCTGACCAGTTCAATTTTCTTCTGTGCACCAAAGACGAAATCACAGCCAGTAGCCCTAGACTTTGCAAACCAACTTTATTCGAATCAAGTTTATGCAGTACCGTTGCAGAATATTCCACACAGAAATGTTGATGGACGGAGTCATGCTGCTCAATTTGGCTATAGAACTCGACAGTTCTGAAATGTCAGTGGTTTAATATTTGTAAAGAAAGCTTTATGACTTACTGTTAATCAAGGCCGTATCTATGGGGGTTAAGAGGTGTAACCCCCCCCCCCCCCGGAATATTTGTCCCACTCGTAAAAACGTAACAAAAATGAATATAAGTAATTTTTATTGCGTTTTTTAAAGTTCTTTTTTGTACACCTCCGCCAGAAAAAATCCCTATGTAAGCCTCCCCCCAAAAAATAGATCATGGATACGACCCTACGTTTGATTCTTTGTTGTTTGAGATTGGCGATATGCCCAAATTTTTTAAGTGTTATATAATACAAACAATATTGGACCTATTCCTAATGGTATTGTTTTATATAACATTATATTTCTGTTCAAAAGTGATATTACTTTTATGCAAACATTTGTTAATAGGGAACATGCAGATTGGCAGTGCTATTAGAAAGACTGAGTTTGGCATAATTACCGTGTATAATTTTATTTCGCTTCAGGGTTGCCAACTACGTCGAGGGGTAAATTGGAAAAAAGAAACAAAATCGTTCCTATCTATCTGGAAAAAGACCTTTTAATGTTCCGTGATTTTAAAAAAATCCTTGCTATCCCCTAATACATTGCACATCTTTATAGTAATTTTGGAAACAAAGAAAAATATATGTTTTTTTCAAACAGTCCTATCATCATTACTTCGGGGAAGTTCAACCAGGACTCAACTTCCCCGGTTGAACTTTCCTGAAGTAATGAGTTGGAGAAAAATCTAGAAAAGGCGTAAAGGGAGCGTTTGAAGAACTCGCGCTGAAACCAGATATTTACATAGAAAGTTGGAAATAGCAAAAGCGTCTGAAAATTCAGTCTGTCATGGAAAACTTGCTCATAAAGTTCATCAGAGATTATATGAGAAATTGGCAGCTGCTGGAAGTAAACAATACTTTTCTAAGGACACACATAATGCAACCGAAGCGTAAAGCTGGTCGATTTCAAGTGAAATTTACAGAGCATTAGATATGAAAAAGAAATGTTTACCGGAAGCGTTGAAAACCGAGCCAGACGGACTTCATTATGCACAACAGATTTGTTGGTAATTTCCTTATTTTTTTTTTTTTTTTACATGTTAAATCAATTATTGAATTAAAAGGCGGGTCAAACTGTAAAGAGAGGATGAGGAAAGTTTAAATAAGCCCATGGACTAGTAAAACCATCTTGTGGGTCCCTTCAGCCATACACAAATTTCATCAAAATGGAGCCAAAATCTCTATAAAGAAAGAAGCATTGCTTTCTATATTGGAATGTCGACACATAAGAAAAGTTGTAGATAGCATGATTAACACTTAAATATGTACATTACGCTATATTGAAGGGCAGTATATTGGGTGTGTGTGTGATGCAGCACATTATGTTTTTACCAAGAGACGTCCAATTAATGAACATCTAGGTCCAAATTGGCTCTGTTGAATACAAAACTAAGTGATAATGAACAATTAGTAATTTAAAGATTGAAATTCTTTGATGTCACAAATTATACAGGCCTCAGAAGAGTGTCATAAACAAGCACAAGCAGAAGTGCAGTTAAACCCCAATAATTTAAGAAAATTTCACCGTAAAAAATAGTTTAGGTAATGTATAATAATGGTTGTAAATAATAACGGAACTAAATAGCTTTTTTACTTATTAAGCTAATGTTTTATTACCATTACTATTAAAGGAAGTATGGACCTACAAAGATTGAACAAACGCATGCACTACACAGGCAAGTGCACAGGAACTTGTTTTCAGGTAACCTCGAATTAGATTTAACTTTTTTTTTCATCCCAATGGTGACAATAGAATGTCAGTGGAAAATTAATGTGAAAGAAAATCACAATATCCTGTGACCTTTCAAAATAACAAAAGAGTTCAAGCCGCAGCAAAGTGGCTTTTTCTGCCATTTTATGCCACACAACATAAATTTTTGTCTGAAAGATCGTTGGAATATTGAAGAATAGAAATTGGGTTACACAAAGTTGTCTTGTAAAACCACATCAAAATGAAGTTGTCTTGTTTTGTGCTAGAAAATGTCAATTTCTGCAAAAAGAAGATTAAAATGCCCTGGAACACAAATTTTAAGATATCCAATCGATTTGACCCGGTCTAAGATCCTATTAAGTCCCCCTTCTTTCTTGAAAAAGGATGAATAAGTTTCTTTTCTCTGTAACTTGTTTCCATTAGCTTGAATTAACAGACCCCTGAAGGTTGGAAACCTTGAACATGGGTAGATAGATTTTGAAAAAGTATGACTATGGGCGTCTTTGCTGAATTTAAATGTAAACTGACAAAAAGATAGTGGTAATGAATTGTAAGTACAAATCAATATGTTACTGTAATAGTTAGCATTAAAGGGTCAGCTGAATTTGATTTTTTTTTTCTGCTAGTGCTGGCAAGCTATAGCAGGAACCCAGGGAGATGTTTAACGGCTCAATTAAAAGCTTCTGCCTCTAGTTAAATCATCTTAATAACTCATTTGTAAATTGCCGTACTGTCATATGATATTGTTTGGTGCGATTTCTGAATTGGAAGCGCTGGAAAGCATAATGAAGTTACTATTGCAATGTCCATGGTCGAACTTCCTTAATCAAAGGTTTACAATCACACTCTTGGACACCCCCCTCAATCCACCACCGTTAGTGAGTGAACACTGAAAAAAAAACGTCTCTTGAAAAGAAACTACCTTATGAATATAACGTTGCTTATTTATTTTCGTGAAATTAGTTGAATTTTTAATTTTCTAATTTTCAAAGATACCAAGGACAAAGTAGCCTACCCCTCAGATTTTGCATTTACTTGTCAAAGTTGCACATATCTTGCACACAAATTTAAGGAATGTAATAAACAGTACGTAGATTTAATGCCCTTTAAAATAAAAGCAATTACGCTAAATTATTTAGTTCCGTTGCCTAAGTTAAAGAAAGATCTTTTTGCAAGGTTTATTATGTGTATTAGAAAAAAAAATAAACGAGCCAAAAAAAATTTTTCTTATGGAAGTAAAGAGCGAAGTTGCAACTTGAAACGAGAGAAATTTTTTGTTCGCAAGTCAAGGAATATTTATCTGCAAAGCTAGACCAATTGAAGTAACTTGTGATATTTTCCAGCATCTGTAGAATTCTAAAAACTAGTCCTTTACTGAAAATTGAGCTTGCTTGATTTTTTCAGAGGACTCATAATTGAATGCGAATAGTTATCGATACCATGATCAGTGTAGAGCGTTATAAATTAGCATTCTTTTTTCTGCAGACTACTTATGGGATTTTCTGCTAAAAGAAAACATCCTGTTTTTGGGAGTCAGTTCTGTGTTCTCATTCAGTTTTGTGTTTTCTGTAAAACTTAGAGGGAGACAAGAATTGAAAATAGATGCCAAGAACGGTATTTTAGTTTGATTATAAAAAGACGCTGACAGTGATGGGTGGAATACAGGGACATTCTCTGAGCAAATTTTGACGTTATTAGGCCCGTGGGGTCTATCAAACAGTTCGTGGTAACGAACTGTAAGTAAGGAGCGACCTGGCTCCGGTGATACCATTTTGATACCATTAGATACATCAAAAGAATCAGATTTTTCTGCTGATTTCAAATATATAATTTTCATGAAGCCTCAACCATCAAAAGTTACGTGGCAAAAATTTGCCAGATTTTCGAAAAAAGGGGGAAACACTCCCTTAAAGTCATAGAACCGTAATAAAAATAACACCATCAGATTCAGCGTATCAGAGAACCCTGCTATAGAGGTGTCAAGCCCCCATCTGCAAAAAGGTGGAATTTTGTATTTTTTGCCAGAAAAAAAAATCAAGGATGCGTGTTTATTTGTTTTTTTGTTTCTTTTCCATAGGGGTGATCGTATCGATCCAGTGATCCTAGAATATCGCGGTAGGGCTCATTCGAACGGAAATTAAAAGTTCTAGTGCCCTTATTAAGTGACCAACAAAATGGAAGGCAACTAGGCCCCCTCCCACGCCCATTTTTCCCAAAGTCACTTGATCAAAATATTGAGATTTCCATTTTGTTAAGCATGGTCGGAAAATGTAACAAATATGTCGTTGAGGATGACTTAATTCCCCCACAGTCCCCGGGGGAAGGATTGCAAGTTATGAACTTTGCCCAATGTTTACATATAGTATTGGTAATCGGGAGTAGTGTTATAACAATATCTCCGACGAGGGTGGTAGGAAATTTCTGTATCAATGATAGAGAGCGGGCAGGTGGGGCATTACTGTAGGTATAATGATAAGTAGCGCACAGTCCCCCCATGTAGCTATAATGATAAGTAGCGCACAGTCCCCCCATGTAGCTATAATACCTACAGGAGGGCAGGTAGCCAATGTAGCTATAATAGTTTCAGGAGGGCAGGTAACCAATGAAGCTATCAAGGAGGCACACTTGTGCCTCTATAAAGAGGCGACCCACCACAATGTTAAGCGATTTCAGAGGTCCTAGAGGTCGCAGAGAGACGGCGGTAATCGCATTTTGTAGCCCAAGCTCAAACTAAGAAACTTGCAAAATTTCATCCTCCTCCGACTTTATCTTCATGGGGTAAACTGGGCCGGAAGTTTGGACCCTCCTACCACAGCCCCCCTTTAACGTTGTCCGATTGGGCTGAAATTTAGAGGTTAAGCTTTCCTAGGGCCCGGGAGCTTATCCTCGAAATTTCAGCTCAATCCGATCACTCCTTCCCTGTTTTCAAAAAACCAAATATAGCCACTTAAAATTCATTTCTTTTTTTTTCTTAGCCACGCCTACAGGCCACAGTTGGCAACGGATCCGGTTGAATGAGGACTCATTCGAAGCAGAATTCACCTGTTAGGGCCTTTTGATATTTTCAGACCGAAAAAATTATCCCCCGAATTTACATTTACGAAAAACCTTAGTTTTTTTCAAATAATACAGATAAACAGGTTAGACATGCTTTGTTATGAAAATATCTGCGCGTCAATTTTCATAACAAAGCATGTCTAACCTGTTTATGTGTATTATTTGAAAAAAACTACGTTTTCTAAAGAGTTAAAGAGGCTGAGTTACAAGGTCAACCCTTAAAACGTATAGGGATTAGGAGGCACAGTTGGGGGGCTGTTAAAGAGGCTGAGTCACAAGTTCGAACCTTAAAACGTACAGGGATTAGGAGGCACCCTGTACGACGTGATTTGAGTATTCAGGAATTAAAAGCCTTAACACAAGAATGTTCAAGAGCGGGGGGTTTGGGGGGCGGCAGCCCCCAACTTCAACTCCTGACACGATCAGCTAACAGTTAGTCAAGCAATAATAAGTAATAAACTGTACAAAAACGTGCAGAAATTATTTGAAAAAAAACTACGTTTTCTAAAGAGTTAAAGAGGCTGAGTTACAAGGTCGAACCTTAAAACGTACAGGGATTAGGAGGCACAGTTGGGGGGCTGCCGCCCCCCAAACCCCCCGCTTTCGCAGCCTTTAAATAAAAAAAAAGTTTTTTAAACTGAAAGTAAGGAGCGACATTAAATCTTAAAACGAACAGAAATTATTCCGTATATGAAAGAGGCTGTGCCCTCCTCAACGCCTCGCTCTTTACGCTAAAGTTTTTATTGTTTAAAAAAAGAGTTGTGAGAAAGTCAAACTTTAGCGTAAAGAGCGAGGCGTTGAGGAGGGCACAGCCTCTTTCATATACGGAATAATTTCTGTTCGTTTTAAGATTTAATGTCGCTCCTTACTTTCAGTTTAAAACACTTTTTTTTTATTTAAAGGCTGCGAAAGCGGGGGGTTTGGGGGGCGGCAGCCCCCCAACTGTGCCTCCTAATCCCTGTACGTTTTAAGGCTCGACCTTGTAACTCAGCCTCTTTAACTCTTTAGAAAACGTAGTTTTTTTTCAAATAATAACAGTTACAACGGGGGCAGTCATTAACATGTATCATAAGAAAAAACACCACGTCTAAAAAGTCATATCTGTTGTTGGTTTTTTATGTTCTAATTCAAATCAGCCTACCATGAAAATTCGTGTGCTGTATTTATGCATCAATGGTTCTTTTCATGATATGGGTAAACGAACTTGGTTGCTACGAAATTCTATGGCAATGTGTTAGGCGTGGTGTTTTCATGTTTGACCTTGAAAACGGGTAAAAAAACTCTGACGATGAGTTATTCGAACTGTTATGGATGTTTTAATGTTAAACATGATTCTTCATTATGATATGATCATAGGCGTTGACAGAAATGAAAATGGTAAACCATCAGAGGGAATACTAACTCCTATTCAGAGATACATATTTTTTTTTATTTGGGTGATTCTCAACTGTGTTCGGTATAATTCACAACTAACATTTGAACAGTGTTGTAAGGTCCCCTACCTCAACCCGAGGACCCCCTCCCCCCAACTCCCCCCCCCCCAACTTTTTGCCCCTCCCCCAGCTTTTTGTCCCCCAAACTCATGCCCCTAACCCCCTCCCTTCCCCCCGCCAACCCCCTTCTACCCTCCCCCTCCTACTCCCCTCCCCCCTCCCCATTTTTTTTACATGATATATTTTTTCTACTTTTTTTTTACATTTCTTAGAATGACATGTAACATGAAAAAAAAAATCGTGACTTTTACTATTGGAAAAATACTGTTTGTAGTAGCACTTTTTTTAACTAATTTTTTTTATACTTCGAAATTATCCAACTTTATTTTTTATTTTTTTTTTATCAAGTAGAACAGAATATTTTTTGTGCACTAGTTTTCTAGCAGTTTCATGAGGAAAAATCCAAAATGAACTTTGAAACATCAAGAGAGTTTAACAGTGACAAGGTAAACCATGACAGAACACTACTGAAATATTCCAACTCTTACATTTCAATGAAAAACATCCAAAATGAACTTTGAAATATCTTAAGAATGAAACAAAGACAAGGTAAACCAAGACAAAACACTATTGAAATATTCCAACCATTGTATTTCAACGAGAAAAATCCAAAATTCATTTTGGGCAGGGGGCAGGGGTGGGGGGTGGGGGTGGGGGGGGGGTGTTAGCAGGGAGTTGGTGAGGAGGGGGGGGGGGGTTAGGGGCAGGAGTTGGGGGAGGGGGGGGGGCAAAATTTGGGAGGGGAACAAATTCGGGGGGAGGGGGTCCTTGGGGTAGGGGACCTTACAGCACTGGTCAATTGGTGGTTGTGTAGTATACCGAACACAGTTGAGTATCGCCCAAATAAAAAAATATGTATCTCTGAATAGGAGTTAGCATTCCCTCAGATGGTTTACCATTTTCGTTTCTGTCAACGCCTATAATCATACCATAATGAAGAATCATGTTTAACATTAAAACATCCATAACAGTTCGAATAACTCATCGTCAGAGCTTTTATACCCGTGTTCAAGGTCAAAGATAAGAAAACCACGCCTAACACATTGCCATAGAATTTCGTAACAACCAAGTTCGTTTACCCATAACATGAAAAGAACCATCGATGCATGAATACAGCACACGAATTTTCATGGTAGGCTGATTCTAATTAGAACATAAAACACCAACCACAGATATGACTTTTTAGACGTGGTGATTTTTTTTTATGATGCATGTTAATGACTGCCCCCGTTGTAACTGTTATAGCTACACTGGCTACCTGCCCTCCTGAAACTGTTATAGCTACATTGGCTACCTGCCCTCCTGTAGATATTATAGCTACATGGGGGGACTGTGCGCTACTTATCATTATAGCTACATGGGGGGACTGTGCACTACTTATCATTATAGCTACATGGGGGGACTGTGCGCTACTTATCATTATAGCTACAGTAATGCCCCACATGCCCGGTCTCTATCATTGATACAGTAATTTCCTACCACCTTCGTCGGATATATTGTTATAACACTACTATCGGGAAGAATGCAGATGTTTTCAGGAGGAATTTTTGCTGGTAGTGGGGGGGAGGGCAGGATTTGGGGGTTAAGTGGGAGGATCTTTCTATGGAGGAATTTTTATGGGGGAAGGGACATTGCTATGAAGGGGGCACCAGATTTTCCAGCATTATTGAAAAAACTATCAGAAATTAATTAAAAAAATGTTTTTCAACTGAAAGTAAGGAGCAACACCAAAACTTAAAACGAACAGAAATTATTACGTATATGATTCGGTTCGCCCCTTAGTCAATATCTCGCTCTTTACACTAAAGTTTTTTAGTACTTTCACAAGAGCTATTTATTTTAATTAACGGCCTTTGTGATTAAGGGGTCATTTTTAAAGAATTAGAACAAAATTTGAACCTTAGCGTAAAGAGTGAGGTAATGACTAGGAGGTAACCCCTTTATATACGTATTAAAAATATATGAATATAGAAGTTCGTTACGGAAGTTAATTCGTAAGCTACGAATATTTATTACTAATAAAAACGTTCGTAAATAAAATTAAAGAACTTCCGAGACAGCCATTTAACTAAAAAAAATAATATACAAATTTCGTTTTAATTATTCATGTACAGTGAGCAGAAATCGAAACCTGCATTAATTCAAAAACGTTCAGAAATTAAATAAAAAAGCAAGTTTTTTAAATGAAAGTAAGGAGCAACATTAAAACTTAAAACCAACAGAAATTATTCCGTATATAAAAAGGGCTGTCCCCTCCTCAATGCCTCGCTCTTTACGCTAAAGTTTGACTCTTTCTCACAACTCTACTTTTCAAAACAATAAAAACTTTATCGTAAAGAGCGAGGTGTTGAGGAGGGGACAGCCCTTTTCGTATACGGAATCATTTCTGTTCTTTTTAAGTTTTAATGATGCTCCTTACTTTCAGGTAAAAAAAAAACTTGGTGTTTTCTATTTACTGGTTTTCTGAGTCGTAGTTTATATTCAATAGCGCAAGCATAGTGACATACAGCTAAATCACTAGTGTAAAACTGTCTAAGTGAAATGGTCATTATTGTCTAAGACAAAATATTATAGGCAAGTAAAAATTTGGAAGCAAAAATAGTTTTTTTTATAGGGCTTGTTACTAGTTTCAATCACGCTACATCTACTGCATCAGCCTTGTTGTAGCTCTTAGCATTGTTACTGATGGAAGGCCTTTAAACACAATGAGTTTTTGGAAAACATGTTCGTAAATTGATCCAAAAACTAACTTTTTGACCTCCTCATAAAACAAATAATCGAGAGGCTAAAAAAACTGATTAGCTACATGACGAAATTAGTATTGCATTTGATGAAAAGTGTTTCCATAGAAGACCATTTAAAATGGATTTAATTGGCCCAGGGTTCCTTTTAACAGTCGCTGTTTGGCTGGTTTTAACCCACCACCAAAAAGGTCTTCCATCCCTGTATTGGACAGTAGAAACTTGGTTGGGTTTTAAATGTCATGTCTGAATTGTAAGTTGTTGGAGTGGAAACATTCTGGCATATTTTCAGAAGTGAATTTTAGGGAATTTCTGTCCTTTTTGTCGAGTGATTGTTTTTTATATCTAAGTTTAGTCATTGCTTAGATATAAGGGAAAAATATTTCCAGTGGTTACTTTTTAATTTTATTAATGTTGAAATAACTCTCACCAAGCATTCATTTCGATATTCTCACCAATATAGCTGTGTGTTGTCAAAATATCAGGGGGTATTAGACAATGTTAGTAGTGTAGCATCTATTCATACGGAACTAAAATTGGAACTTGCATCATATAAACCTACTGAACAGGTTATATTCGGAACCTAATGATATGTAAATGAAATATCTTTTGATACCTGTACCATCGTATGCAATAAAGGACGAGATCTGAGATACCTTTTGATACCTCCAATTAAGAAGGTCAATGACCATCGATAAAGGTAGCATTGACAAGATAAACCACTACAAAACTATATAAAAATATTCCAAGGCATACGTTTCAAACGAAAAAATTCCAAAATGCCCTTTGAAATATAAACAGAATGTAGTACTGACAAAATAAACAACGACACAACACAACAAAAATATCATAAGTCATGCGTTTCAAACGAAAAAAAAATCAAAATGTACTTTGAAACATCAACAGAGGTAACACTGACAAGATAAATCACGACACATTACTATAAAATATCCCAGGTCATACGTTTCAAACGAAACAAAATCGAAAATGCACTTTGAAACATCAACAGAATGTAACACTAAGAAGATAAACCACGACACAACACTAAAAAAATATCCTAAGGCATACATTTCAAACGAGAAATTCAAAAATAAACTTTGAAACATCATTATAAGTAACACTGACAAGATAAATCACGACTCAACACTACAAAAAATATCCTGTCATACGTTTCAAACGAAAAAAAATTCCAAAATGCACTTTGAAACATCAACAGAATGTAACACTGAGTTGATAAACCACGACACAACACTAAAAAAATATTCTAAGTCATACAATTTCAAACAAAAAAATTCCAAAATGCACTTTGAAACATCAACAGAGGTAAGACTGGTTATATAAATTACGAAACAAAATTGCAAAAATATCCTAAGTCATACACTTCCTATGAAAAAACTAAGTCCAAAATACGCTTTGAAACAACAACAAAGGTAAGAGTGAGAAGATAAATCCCGAAAAAAAACTACAAAAATATGTTTGTCATATGTCATATGTTTTAAACGAAAAATTAAAAAATGCACTTTGAAGCATCAACAGAATGTAACACTGACAAGATAAACCATGACACAACGCTACAAAAATATTCCAAGTCATACGTATCAATCGAAGAAATTCCAAAGTGCACTCTGAAACATCAACAGGATAAACAACAACACAACTACTACTACTACTACTAACAACTCATCGCAGCACCAAGCCGCCTGAGGCCAACACAGCTACGCACGCTCCTCCTCCACCCCAATCTATTCAAAGCCTCCCTTTTTACACCCGCCCACGAAGTTCCCATTTCCTTTAAATCTTTCTTTATGACGTCCTCCCACCCCAGACGGGGACAACCTGCTTTCCGTTTACCCCTAGATGGTTGGCCGAAAAGAACAATCTTCGGCAATCTGTCATCCTTCATCCGCACAACATGCCCTAACCACCTCAACCTTTCTTTCATTATAGACCTAGAAAGCGGTTTTGAACCACATTTTTCGTATAGCCTATTGTTTGAAATACGGTAAGTCAGCCGGGTACCCACAACAATCCTTAAGCAATTTCTCTGGAAAACATCTAGCAAATCTTCATCCGCTCTTCGGAGCGTCCATGCTTCAGAGCCATATTTGACAACTGTCATCACTGTAGCTTCTAAGATTCTAATCTTGGTTTGCAGACTTATCTTCCTATTCTTCCAGACTTTTTTTAACTGTGAAAAAACCCCCTGAGCCTTGGCTATTCTATTTTTAACATCTTCACTGCTCCCACCATCTTTACTAATAATACTACCAAGGTAAGTGAAGCTGCCCACCTGATCAATCTTTTCATTACCCAACGTCACCTTTTCATCTTCACTTATTCCTAGCCTTAGTGACTTAGTCTTCCTAACATTAATTTTCAAACCAATACTAGCACCCTGAACTCGCAAAACCTCTAAAACTTCATTCATTTTGCTCACACTTTCATCTAGGATGCTTAAATCATCAGCATAATCGAAGTCTAGGAGATTTTTTCCTCCCCATTTGATTCCGTGGTCTCCCATTGCCTTTCCTGTGCTCCTTAAAACAAAGTCCATCAAAATAATCCGTATAAAGGGGGATAGAACACAACCCTGCTTAACTCCTGATTTAATACAAAACCAGCTGCTAACCTCATTTCCTACCTTAACCGCAGCAGTGTTATTCTCGTACATAGCACTAATCACTTTAATGTATCTGTCTGGTATACCATACAAGGATAAAACCTTTACTAAAGCTCCTCTATCAACAGAATCGAACGCTTGCTCATAATCTATAAAACTGAGGACCAAAGGTGTTTGAAAACTTAGGCACTTCTCAATTATTAACCTAAGAGTGAAAATTTGGTCAACACATCCTCTACCTTTTCTAAACCGCACTGCTCTTCTCTCAAAACTTTGTCTACAGCATCTCTCAGTCTAAAAAGTATCATATTACTAAGAAATTCGCTACCTACAGAGACCAGACTAATGCCTCGATAATTACCACACTCACTTTTATCACCTTTCTTATAAAGTGGCTTAATTAAGGTTTTCCTAAAATCGTTAGGTACTTCCCCTTTTTCAAAAATCATATTCATAATCTTCAATAACTTATTTCTAACCTCAGAGCCACCATATTTAAGAAACTAATTTACTACCCTATCAGCACCTGGAGCCTTATTATTCTTTAATCCTTTTAGTACTGTTTCTAATTCCTCCTCACAAAAAGAATCTTCCTTCACATCCAAGGTATCATAACTTTTTCATTTTCCTCTATATTTTTTCCTGCAACTCTATCTCGGTTAAGCAAGTTCTCAAAATGTTCGGCCCATCTCGCTTTAGCTTTTTCCTTATCGCTCATTGCCACCCCATTCCTATCTGTAACTGGGACAAGTCCGGATTGACTACTACCTCTCAATTTGTTAACGTGCCAGTACAATATTTTACTATTATGCCGTCTAGCTGCATCTTCTAAATCCTCGGCAATTTTATCCATGGCCTCCACTTCACACCTCCTTAGTTCATATTTCAATGCTTTCTCCACTTTATTTACATTTCTTTTGTTTTCACGCGATCTATCACTCAGATAATTCTTGTACAAGTCCTTTCTCCTTTCTATTAAACATAAAGCTTTTTCACTAATATTCTTAGCTGCAGTTCCAGCTTTCTTCCCTAATACACCTTCAGCAACTTCACAAATTATTTTTTTAAAATTATTCCAACCATCTTCCACATTATCAAATTTTAAACTCTCAAGTTTAGTATTCAACTGTTCCTGGAAAGTTTCTCTCAAATTCTCATCCTGGAGTCTACTAACATCATAACTTCCCGGGAGGTAATTACCCTTCCGATATTTCAGCTTTAAATTAACCCTTGACACTACTAGATGGTGATCTTTACTTTTAACATCAATAACAGCACTCCTATATACCCTAGTATCTTGTATTGATCCTGCCAGTCTTCGGTTTGCTATAACATAATCAATAAGGTTTGCTGTCTTACCATCACGTGAATACCATGTTAGCTTATGAGCCATTTTATGACCAAACACCGTATTGGTTATAACTAGATTGTTATACCTACAAAATTGCAAAAGTCTGTATCCATTACTGTTTTCTTTTCCTACACCAAATTTACCTAAGCTGGGATACCATCTATCCTTATTTCTACTAACCTGGGCGTTAAAATCTCCCAGTAATAACATCATATTTCTACCTGGGACCTTGTCTATTTGCTCCTGTAACTGTAAGTAAAATTCATCTGAGTCACTAGTATCTCCATCAGTCGGTTCTACAGGGGCTTATACTACTATAACTGATACCCTGAACTTTCTAGTCATAAAATGAGCAATTAGTATTCTATTATTAATACCTTCCCAGCCTAAACAAGACTTAGCAGCTTCCTTATTCATCATGAGCCCTACTCCCTGTCTATGTACCCCATCCTTCCTGCCTGAGTAAACAAATTCTATATCACCTATTTTCATACTTCCTACCCCTGGGATATGAGTTTCTGAAACTCCTAATAAATCCAGTTCGAATCGTCTGAATTCGTCAGTCAAAATGTCGATACGATATTCATTTTTTAATGTCGTAACATTCCAAGTTCCAATTTTCGTGTTCTTTAAATCATTGAAATTTTTTTCGCCTCAGGAAAAGCAATGATCCCGGATACCAGTGCAGGACGGGGATCACATATCTTCTCAAGTTTACACCGAAGTGCTTAAGCCGGCTTAGAACCGGACAGCAAGAAATCCCTGGGACCTCCATGAATGGCGGCTTTGTGCAATCCTGGGCCCATCTTGGTCACAACATGGTTTTCAGCACTTGGCGATGCTCTTCTATCAACAAGAGTCGAAATCCTGCACAGACAATCTCAAGCCTATTACCTCCGACTCATTATATATTCATGCCTACAAATATTATGGTACTACGGGGAGGCAACACTGCAAAAAAAATCTTAAGTCATACGTTACAAACGAAACAAATTCTAAAATGAACTGTGAAACTTTAATAGAGGTAATAGAGGTAATACTGACAAGATAAATCACAACACAACACTACAAAAAAATGTCCGAAGTCGTACGTTTCAAACGAAAAAAATCCAAAAATACAATTGGAAACATCAACTGAGGTAACACTGACAAGATAAATCACGACACGACACTAGAAAAAATATCCTAAGTGATATGTTTCAAATGAAAAAATCCCAAAATGTGCTTTGAAACATCAACAGAGCTAACACTGACAAAATAAATCACGAAGCAACACTAGAAAAATTATCCTGTCATACGTTTCAAACGAAAAAAAATCCAAAATGCACTTTGAAACATCATCACAATGTATCAATAACAAGATAAAGCACTACAAAACACTGCAAAAATATATCAAGTCATACGTTTCAAACGAAAAAAATACCAAAATGCACTTTGAAACATCAACAGAGGTAACACTGACAAGACAAATCACGACATAGCACTGCAAAAATATCCCAAATCATACGTTTCAAACGAAAAAAAAACTGCAAAATACACTTTAAAACATTAACAGAATGTAACACTGACGTACTAAATCATGAAAAAACCTTACAAAATATCCTAACTCATACGTTTGAAATGAAAAAATTCCAATATGCACTTTGAAACATCAACGAAACGTAATACTGACATGATAAACCACGACACAACACTACAAACATATCCCATGGCCTTAGTTTCAAACGAAACAAATTTCAAAATGTACTTTGAAATATTAACAGAATGTAACACTGATAAAATAAATCACGAAACAAAACTACAAAATGTCCTAAGTCACGCGTTTCAAAAGGAAATAAATTCCAAAATGTACTTTGAAACATCAACAGAATGTAAAACTGACAAGATAAACCACGACACAACATTACAAAAATATCTCAAGGCATACGTTTCAAACGAAAAAAAAAAATTCTAAAATGCCCTTTGAAACATTAACAGATTCTAATTTTGACAAGATAAATCATGACACAACACTATAAAAAATATTCTAAGTCATAAGTTTCAAACGAAGAAATTCTAAAATGAACTTTGATACATCAACAGAGCTAACAGTGATAAGATAAATCAAGCAAAAACACTAAAAAAATATCCTAAGGCATACGTTTCAAACGAAAGAATTCTAAAATGCACTTTGAAACATACACAGAATGTAAGACTGACAAGATAAATCACGAAACAACACTACATTATAAAAACATCCCAAGTCATACGTTCCAAACCAAACAAATTCCAAAATGTTCTTTGAAACATCAACAGAATGTAAAACTGACAAGATAAATCGCGAAACGAGACTACAAAAATCCCTAAGAAATATGTTTAAAACGAAAATAAACCAAAATTAACAGAAACATCAACAGAATGTAACACTGACAAGATAAACCATGACTCAACACTATAAAATATTCCAAGTCATACGTTTTAAACGAAAAAATTCCAAAATGCACATTGAAACATGAGCAGAGGTTACATTGGCAAGATACACCACAACACAAAACTACAAAAAATTCCAAGTCAAACGTTTCAAAAAAAAAAATTCTAAAATGATACTTTGAAACACCAATAGAGGTAACACGGACATGATAAAACACGTAGTGTCTTTGAGCAATCATAGAGTACAACTGGTACAGCCGAATAAATAAAAAAAAAGTTTCATAATTTTCAAGTCCAAAAAATAGTATAAGAAAAAGAAAAGTGCTACTACAAACATTATTTCTCTAATTGTAAAATCCACGACTAACATATCTATATCATTCTCATTTTGTATTTTGAAAATATTAAGTGTATTTTTTTTATTTTAAGTATATTTTATATCATTTTAAGACATGTAAAACAACAGTTGAAAGAAAATTCTGTTAAAACAATATACAAAATAATAGTTAAAAAAAGGAAAAACAATTAAACTTACAAAAAAGTAATAAAATTGGTGGAGAGGCCAATATGTTGGGGGAGTTGTATTGGAGCCCTTGGAGGTTGTGGTCCTTGATAGCAAATGGCTGCTGTATAATTGTCCAAAAACGACTTTTTGTAAGAGGAATCTGTAGTAGCTCCAATAGTCTACCCACTATGGGTGTTGTGAAATCTATAACCACCACACTGGTCGATTTCTAAGGATTGTACTGAATTTCTAAGGATTTTTCTGGATTTCTATATTAAAATGCTTTTCTCGGTGCCTGCGACTTTATTAGTTTCAACTTTACTTGGTATCGTACTCCTCACTTGGCACTTGTGTATTATAGCGACCAAGAAGTGAAGCTAGGTCAATCGAATCAATTGACTTGTGAAAGGATGAATATATTCTAATCATATTCTGACATTTATATGATGTTGGGTGAGAGTCACCATTCCCTCAGACTTACTATGAGTTGATAAGCGATTAAAATTTCAACCCTTTACCTGTTTCATTCAATTTAAATGAAAAAATAGTCTTATTATTGTCATCTTGGTTTTGTCTGGAAATCCAGAGTTAAGACCACTCAGACCATTTGAATGCTATGTTATACTACACGAACACCATAATTTGGGTCATTGACCTACACAATTACTGGTATCAAAAGGTATCTCAGATCTCATCCAGTATTGCATAAAGTAGCAAAGGAATCAAAATGTATCTCATCTGCATATCATTACGGTCCGAATATAACCTGTTCGGTAGGTTTATATGATGTAAGTTCCAATGTTTGTTCCGTATTAATAGATGCTATACTGGTTATGTTTTAGGGAGAGACGGGCGTAATTAAACTAGCATCCGGGGCATGATTCACTATGGAGCAGGAGGCAACAGCCCCTCCCAAGCCCCCCTCCAGACCCGGGTTTGCCCTAAAAGCTGAAATTTATTTTGGTAGTTCTGTATTAGCCAGTACACACTCGAGAATTGAAGTTAGGTTAATCTTAATAAAATATACTAAAATATAATGAAAATACAATATCTTAATTTACATAATAATATAATTTGAGCTATATATTTGCACTTTAGGGGGGGGGGGGTAGAGTAACTTAGCCTGCCCCCCTGCTCCTAACGTGCGAATATATAGCCAAAATTTTACAAGTATAATGCATTCTGTCACCCGTTAGTTGTCTTTGTGACTGTGAAACCAGTTTTCTTAGATCATGGTTGCAGCGGCAGCTCCAATCTAGTAAAGAGTGAACCACAGCCCATAGTAACCAATAGTTAAAAACCGTGTTTAGAAAAAAGCTATCTGGTGAAAAAATTGCCATCTGACACTGATTCAGGAATGGTGACTATTATTTCGGTTTGTCGTAAAAGTAAAAGTTTATTGCGAAAATAAATTTATGGTGATTTAAAAAAAACCCTAAAACCTCTCGAAAACGGCTTCAGATCAAAATGAAAAGTGTACCATAGGAATAAGCATGGTTGAAAATCTTTTACGTGGAAATTACAGTCCCCCTCCTTGAACAACAAAGAAAACCGCTTTTTTGCATTGGTAGCACTGATCTGTCTCCCGGTTTTTATTCTTTTTTTTTTCTAGCAGGTCTAGGGGGTGGCCAGGGCATCAAAGAAAGATGTGTAATAACTTATTCAAAAGGGAATTAAATTTGTAAGCGCCCTTTTTAAATGACCTAAAAGAATGAAGGGCAACTGGCCCCCCCTCCCAACAGGCCCCTTCCCTACAAAGTTATCCAATCAAAACTTTGAGATAGCTATTTTGTTCATCATAGTTCAAAGGTCCAATATTTTTGGTTCTAGTGATGATAATACCCTCCATAGTCCCTGGGGAAAGGGCTGTACGCTGTATTGGTATCGGATGTATCTTTATCACGCGTATCGGTATGAGTGTATTGTTATTGGGTGTTTTGGTATTGCCTGTATCTTAGTCAAATTTTTAGTAGCTCGTATAAAAGATATTGCTCATATATACGTCCTTCCTTCCTATAAATGTCACCATCAGCAAGTTACAAATGGCACTAAAAACGGGATTTTAGGTGCCTTGTCTCAAGCGGAAAAGCTGGGGCAACAAGACAACCAGAACTCTTTAGAGTGAAGTTTAATGATTCATTTGAAAGCTATTGCACATATCTACGTAATTTTTATCAATTCCACCATCCGTAAGTGTGATATACCACTAAAACAGGGTCAAAATTTCGTCAAAACCCTGGGGGGGGGCAGGGTGAACCAAACTTTTCTAGATCATGTGAAAAAGTCAATGATTAATAAGAAAAAGCCTTATAGTATCATAAATGCAAAGAATTACTAAAGAAAACTGGCCCGTTTCTTTGAGTTATGAAGGCTTATCTTAGTTTTGACAGGATTTTTGAAGAAACTGAATTTAAACTGGGAAGGGGGGCAAACTGGGGTCTAGGGGGAAAATTTGGGTCTGGAGGGGGCAGTTGCCCCCTACCCCATTAAAAATTACGCCCTGACAAAAAACAACACTTTTGGTGTCACTTCTTAAGTAGATAATGCAAATATTGCAAACATATAAATAAAATCTACAAACGAATTCCTCCAAATGATTTTACATCGATCTTTTATGTGATCATCTTAACTTTTAGTTACTATATGTCTTGTTTTGTTCTTTGCTATATTTTCAGCTATTATTATTATTATTATTATTATTATTTTATTACCCATTATTAAACATACAAAAGGTTGTAAATGGAGTGCAAGAAAAGAAAAAAAAAGTAACATCAAATAACAACACAATATCCGAAGAAAACTCAACTACAGAAAAACAAGATTAAGAACATTCCTACGACAAACAAAAAATACAATTTAAGTTATTGCAACATATCAAGGAGGCACACTTGTGCCTCTATAAAGAGGCGACCCACCACAATGTTAAGCGATTTCAGGTCCTAGAGGTCGCAGAGAGACGGCGGTAATCGCATTTTGTAGCCCAAGCTCAAACTAAGAAACTTGCAAAATTTCATCCTCCTCCGACTTTATCTTCATGGGGTAAACTGGGCCGGAAGTTTGGACCCTCCCACCACAGCCCCTCTTTAACGTTGTCCGATTGGGCTGAAATTTAGAGGTTAAGCTTTCCTAGGGCCCGGGAGTTTATCCTCGAAATTTCAGCTCAATCCGATCACTCCTTCCCTGTTTTCAAAAAACCAAATATAGCCACTTAAAATTCATTTCTTTTTTTTTTCTTAGCCACGCCTACAGGCCACAGTTGGCAACGGATCCGGTTGAATGAGGACTCATTCGAAGCAGAATTCGACCTGTTAGGGCCTTTTGATATTTTCAGACCGAAAAAATTATCCCCCGAATTTACATTTACGAAAAACCTTATTTTTTTTTTAAATAATACAGATAAACAGGTTAGACATGCTTTGTTATGAAAATATCTGCGCGTCAATTTTCATAACAAAGCATGTCTAACCTGTTTATGTGTATTATTTGAAAAAAACTACGTTTTCTAAAGAGTTAAAGAGGCTGAGTTACAAGGTCAACCCTTAAAACGTATAGGGATTAGGAGGCACAGTTGGGGGGGGGGGCTGTTAAAGAGGCTGAGTCACAAGTTCGAACCTTAAAACGTACAGGGATTAGGAGGCACCCTGTACGACGTGATTTGAGTATTCAGGAATTAACAGCCTTAACACAAGAATGTTCAAGAGCGGGGGGTTTGGGGGGTGGCAGCCCCCCAACTTTAACTCCTGACACGATCAGCTAACAGTTAGTCAAGCAATAATAAGTAATAAACTGTACAAAAACGTGCAGAAATTATTTGAAAAAAACTACGTTTTCTAAAGAGTTAAAGAGGCTGAGTTACAAGGTCGAACCTTAAAACGTACAGGGATTAGGAGGCACAGTTGGGGGGCTGCCGCCCCCCAAACCCCCCGCTTTCGCAGCCTTTAAATAAAAAAAAAAGTTTTTTAAACTGAAAGTAAGGAGCGACATTAAATCTTAAAACGAACAGAAATTATTCCGTATATGAAAGAGGCTGTGCCCTCCTCAACGCCTCGCTCTTTACGCTAAAGTTTGACTTTCTCACAACTCTTTTTTTAAACAATAAAAACTTTAGCGTAAAGAGCGAGGCGTTGAGGAGGGCACAGCCTCTTTCATATACGGAATAATTTCTGTTCGTTTTAAGATTTAATGTCGCTCCTTACTTTCAGTTTAAAAAACTTTTTTTTTTATTTAAAGGCTGCGAAAGCGGGGGGTTTGGGGGGCGGCAGCCCCCCAACTGTGCCTCCTAATCCCTGTACGTTTTAAGGTTCGACCTTGTAACTCAGCCTCTTTAACTCTTTAGAAAACGTAGTTTTTTTCAAATAATAATGAAGAGGGGCTTGGTTCAAACGCCTATATCCAATGAAACTAACACAGACCCCATTTATAATGAACTGTATCGGTCATTATGTAAATCTTTTTCGATATTGTCTTATTTTGTATATTCTTTCATAAATACAATCGTTGGTGGTTCTGTTAGGAGAGCGTACGCCTTTTAATCCCAATGCGTCGAGTTCGAACTTTATCCGGAGCAACTTATTCTGCATAAATGGATGATGCTAGTTTTTAGGAAAGTAATTAGGTTTTATCATAAACTTACAGTCTCCTAGTAATATTCTGTTATTATAAGCTTTACTATTCGTTATTTACTTTAACTAGTTGCGGAAAAAAGAAAAAAAAAAAAACAAAAATGAAGTCGCACTTGTTCATTACTCGGTACACCCTCGAGAAATAAAGTTGTGCTTTTTATTGTGGCTACTGTACAATGGTCAAGATTCTCCGATGGTAGAATGGTGAGCATAGCTTGTAAAATGAAAATGCAGCTTTTTTTTAAAGCGATAATAGTTGCTCTCAAATTTTTTTAAAAGGGCACTATAACTTTTAATTTTGGTTTGAATGAACCCTCTCGAGGCATTATAGGACCACTGGTTCGATACGATCACCCCTGGGAAAAAGAAAAAACAAATAGACCCCGCATCTGTGATCATTCTTCTAGCAAAAAATACAAAATTCCACATTTTTGCAGATAGGAGCTTGAAACCTCTACAGTAAGGTTTTCTGATACGCTGAATCTGATCATGTGATTTTCATTAAGATTCTATGACTTTTAGGGGATATTTCCCCCATTTTTTGAAAATAAGGCAACTTTTTCAGACTCGTAACTTTTGATGGGTAGGACTAAACTTGATGAAACTTATATATCTAAAACCAGCATAAAATCCAATTCTTTTGATATATTTATTGGTATCAAACCGTATCCGTTTTTTACAGTTTCGGTTACTATTGAGCCGGGTTAGTAGTAAGTCATATAAAGGTTTCACCAGTGATTGCGTAATATGCCTTACCACGGGGCAGTCACCTATGGATCCGACGAGTGATTGCGTAATATGCCTTACCACGGGTCAGTCACCTATTACTACGAACGGTACATGCCTTACCAGACGGGTTTTCTGAGGTAACACCCATTTTTTTGGGGTCAAACAGAGAGACAGCGGTGGTTACCCCATATACAGTAACTTGATTAGTACTTGGATTCAAATATAAGGAGTAATTTTCATTGTAGTTCATCAAGGAGGCACAGTTGTGCCTCTATAAAGAGGCGACCCACCACAATGTTAAGCGATTTCAGGTCCTAGAGGTCGCAGAGAGACGGCGGTAATCGCATTTTGTAGCCCAAGCTCAAACTAAGAAACTTGCAAAATTTCATCCTCCTCCGACTTTATCTTCATGGGGTAAACTGGGCCGGAAGTTTGGACCCTCCCACCACAGCCCCCCTTTAACGTTGTCCGATTGGGCTGAAATTTAGAAGTTAAGCTTTCCTAGGGCCCGGGAGCTTATCCTCGAAATTTCAGCTCAATCCGATCACTCCTTCCCTGTTTTCAAAAAACCAAATATAGCCACTTAAAATTCATTTCTTTTTTTTTTCTTAGCCACGCCTACAGGCCACAGTTGGCAACGGATCCGGTTGAATGAGGACTCATTCGAAGCAGAATTCGACCTGTTAGGGCCTTTTGATATTTTCAGACCGAAAAAATTATCCCCCGAATTTACATTTACGAAAAACCTTGTTTTCCTATATTAGCCCATGTTAATTGTTCCGACCACAACCCCCCTTTAACGTTGTCTGATCGGGCTGAAATTTGGAGGATAATCTTTCCTAGGGCCTGGAAGCTTATCCTCGAAATTTCAGCTCAATCTGATCACTCCTTCCCTGTTTTCCAAAAACCAAATATCAAGTTTTTTGGGAATTTGCTTGCGTCGAAAATAGCTTCCATATACTAAAAAACAATTACTGTTGTGTCTGTATAGTCTAGCGGTTACACTCCAGACTTTCAGGCGGAAAACCCGGGTTCGATTCACCATCAGAGCAATTTTTTTAATACTGAATTCAAACTTTAAAAAGAAACCCAGTTTCTTTTTTAAATTATTTGAAAAAAATTACGTTTTCTAAAGAGTTAAAGAGGCTGAGTTACAAGGAGCAATAATAAGTAATAAACTGTACAAAAACGTGCAGAAATTATTTGAAAAAAACTACGTTTTCTAAAGAGTTAAAGAGGCTGAGTTACAAGGTCGAACCTTAAAACGTACAGGGATTAGGAGGCACAGTTGGGGGGCTGCCGCCCCCCAAACCCCCCGCTTTCGCAGCCTTTAAATAAAAAAAAAGTTTTTTAAACTGAAAGTAAGGAGCGACATTAAATCTTAAAACGAACAGAAATTATTCCGTATATGAAAGAGGCTGTGCCCTCCTCAACGCCTCGCTCTTTACGCTAAAGTTTGACTTTCTCACAACTCTTTTTTTAAACAATAAAAACTTTAGCGTAAAGAGCGAGGCGTTGAGGAGGGCACAGCCTCTTTCATATACGGAATAATTTCTGTTCGTTTTAAGATTTAATGTCGCTCCTTACTTTCAGTTTAAAAAACTTTTTTTTTATTTAAAGGCTGCGAAAGCGGGGGGTTTGGGGGGCGGCAGCCCCCCAACTGTGCCTCCTAATCCCTGTACGTTTTAAGGTTCGACCTTGTAACTCAGCCTCTTTAACTCTTTAGAAAACGTAGTTTTTTTCAAATAATATTAGTAAGAGAATTGAATTCAGAGAGAGAATAGTTTATTTGAGAGGATATTAGTGGAGAAAAAATGAGTGGTGCATTTACATTATTGGAGATTAATGATGGAACCGACAGCAGCAGCAGCAACGATATACGAGTACCAATGTAGCTGTGGAAATAACCGCTGGCTGTAGACTATGCCTTGAATGGGATAGTATGTATGCTAGATACGTGATATCATTAAGCAAGTTTAAGCAGGAGGAGCAACTATGTTTTGCTGGAAAAGTGAATATTCTCCATATAAATAAACTTCGGTCAGCATTAGATGTCCTATCGAAATATATTGATGAGAACAAAATGCATCAGTGAATATTATTATTGTAATTATGTTCAATAAAAATGTTTCTAAATCAATGGTATTTTTTTTCTTTCTATAGTAGACTAGCGTATATTTTCTAGAGTACAAAAAGAAATTCTGGTTAGTCTGAAGTTGGTTGTGAGAGAGTTAGGACTCTAAAAAATGGATAGATTCGAGAAAGAGCGAATCATGAGGAATCTAGTTCTTATGGAAAAACGTTTGATTCTAGATGATGATTTTCTAGAGTTGTCTATTCAAAGGAAGATATTTTCTCGGGGAATGCTTGTTGATATAATGAAAACTGATTCTCCATCATTAGACTATTGTATGAAGCTTCTACGTCGTGGTCCAAATGCATTTACACAATTTATTGATATATTGATCACGACACGGCAAAATGATATTGTGGATATGCTTTTAAACATTAGTTTTGAAATTTAGGACTTTTTTCATGAGAAAGATGGTGCTCAAGGATGATTTACTCCTCTCTCTCTCTCTATCTCAGACAATTTTTGTTGTTGCTAGCTCAGTTTCATTGTGGTAGTGAGAGTGTCAACACATGACAAAATGTTCCATACATGTCAGTTATGTATGTACACACTGGGCAGGTGGTCATCATCATGTGAGAATTGCACAATGATTGATGAGTATGATGAAAAGTGTAGATTATGCAACCCGTGTAAATTGCATAAAGGATATGCTGTACAAATTAAAGGTTGTAATTCCTGTCTTGAAGAGGTGTGTGACTCTCATCCTAGAGGCCACCTATGCTCCAATTGTCATTATGATAAATGTAATCAGTGGGAGAACACATATCCCGGTATGATTGGAAAGAATCCTAACCGTGATTTTAGTTTATTGCTACGAGATTGGTATCGTCGTGGTTTTAGATTGTTCTGGGAGGAGGAACCGGGTCAACGATTCAACTGTTGGAACAACAAAAGAATATGGTTTCTACGTCATCGTTGTGAAGACACTGGGTGTTATGATTATAAGCTCACTGATTTTTATTTGGCTGTGACGGAATGTGATTCGACACTTGAGGACACTGTTTGTGAAATTGCTTCAAATAAGCAAATTGAAACATGTGAATTCTAAAGAATGAATGAGAATAGTATCATTGACTATACAAAGAGATATGACAAGAGTGAAGTCACACTCTACTGTAGAAAATGTGACCCTGACATTGCAGTACATCAGGATCAGTACACTGTGAATTCAGATAATCTACCTGCACTAGTTGTTGTCGACAAATACCTAGTAGTGGATGAAATCTAAAGAGTAGAAAAGTCGTTTTATCATGTATATTATTTGAAAAAAACTACGTTTTCTAAAGAGTTAAAGAGGCTGAGTTACAAGGTCGAACCTTAAAACGTACAGGGATTAGGAGGCACAGTTGGGGGGCTGCCGCCCCCCAAACCCCCCGCTTTCGCAGCCTTTAAATAAAAAAAAAGTTTTTTAAACTGAAAGTAAGGAGCGACATTAAATCTTAAAACGAACAGAAATTATTCCGTATATGAAAGAGGCTGTGCCCTCCTCAACGCCTCGCTCTTTACGCTAAAGTTTTTATTGTTTAAAAAAAGAGTTGTGAGAAAGTCAAACTTTAGCGTAAAGAGCGAGGCGTTGAGGAGGGCACAGCCTCTTTCATATACGGAATAATTTCTGTTCGTTTTAAGATTTAATGTCGCTCCTTACTTTCAGTTTAAAAAACTTTTTTTTTTATTTAAAGGCTACGAAAGCGGGGGGTTTGGGGGGCGGCAGCCCCCCAACTGTGCCTCCTAATCCCTGTACGTTTTAAGGTTCGACCTTGTAACTCAGCCTCTTTAACTCTTTAGAAAACGTAGTTTTTTTCAAATAATTTCTGCACGTTTTTGTACAGTTTATTACTTATTATTGCTCCTTGTAACTCAGCCTCTTTAACTCTTTAGAAAACGTAATTTTTTTCAAATAATTTAAAAAAGAAACTGGGTTTCTTTTTAAAGTTTGAATTCAGTATTAAAAAATTGCTCTGATGGTGAATCGAACCCGGGTTTTCCGCCTGAAAGTCTGGAGTGTAACTGCTAGACTATACAGACACAACAGTAATTGTTTTTTAGTATATGGAAGCTATTTTCGACGCAAGCAAATTCCCAAAAAACTTGATATTTGGTTTTTGGAAAACAGGGAAGGAGTGATCAGATTGAGCTGAAATTTCGAGGATAAGCTCCCAGGCCCCAGGAAAGATTATCCTCCAAATTTCAGCCCGATCAGACAACGTTAAAGGGGGGTTGTGGTCGGAAAAATTAACATGGGCTAATATAGGAAAACAAGGTTTTTCGTAAATGTAAATTCGGGGGATAATTTTTTCGGTCTGAAAATATCAAAAGGCCCTAACAGGTCGAATTCTGCTTCGAATGAGTCCTCATTCAACCGGATCCGTTGCCAACTGTGGCCTGTAGGCGTGGCTAAGAAAAAAAAAAGAAATGAATTTTAAGTGGCTATATTTGGTTTTTTGAAAACAGGGAAGGAGTGATCGGATTGAGCTGAAATTTCGAGGATAAGCTCCCGGGCCCTAGGAAAAATTAACTTCTAAATTTCAGCCCAATCGGACAACGTTAAAGGGGGGCTGTGGTGGGAGGGTCCAAACTTCCGGCCCAGTTTACCCCATGAAGATAAAGTCGGAGGAGGATGAAATTTTGCAAGTTTCTTAGTTTGAGCTTGGGCTACAAAATGCGATTACCGCCATCTCTCTGCGACCTCTAGGACCTGAAATCGCTTAACATTGTGGTGGGTCGCCTCTTTATAGAGGCACAAGTGTGCCTCCTTGATAAATTTTTTTTTATTAATAAACAATTTCACATACATCTTTAGAACATTTTATTCTTAGGGCACTAAAATCAATATTAAATACACTTGTAAGTATATTCTCCACTAGAAAGTCGTTCAATTGAGGTAAGTCAAAGTAGATGTTGAGAAACTGCTTGTAGGTGTAGCCACGACATCTGAACATGAAAAAGAGTAGTGCATGAAAGCCACATGTCTTAGTCGTTAAATCCTGTACTCTTCGTTGATTTTGAATAATCGTTTTCCCCCTGCTTTCAATAAAGTTGCTGATGTATGGAGCGTAGAATTTATACGATAGGCCAAGAGGATCAAAAAATTCAATATTCTTCGCTGTTTGAAAGATGCATAGCCAATGACCGGTCTTCAAAGTCGATGGACTGCTATTAACAATGATTAGGGTATTGTTAACACTTGGAATTTTTTCAATGAAATCCGAAGGTATGCAATAGGACTTGTACTGGGACATGTATGGATCCATACTAAATACGTTGATTATTTGGTTTGTGTTCATGGTGCTAGGTCTAGTAGAACACTGCCGTCGGGCGTGATTTCCCAATAGGTTTCAAATTGACTCAGTGATATTAGCGTGATACTCTCAGTCAGAGCATTGGCAAATGTTCACTCTAAACGTAAATTCCCTGTTCGTACTATGCTCATATCCTGAGTCCCTGACAAGTCCAAAACAATAACCCCATGATTTTTTGAAAACATTGAATCGGTTATTCCATTTTCAAATAGTTGAGAGTCATGATCTAGGGACTGCATGGTCAACTCGTACAGAGTTCTATAGGATTTTTTGTCAAATGATAGAGTGTACAGTGGAATACCATTCACTTTGCACACGAGGCTAGATAGACCAAAAAAATTAAAATCATGGGGGGATTCAGTCCAGGATCCAACGGCACTACCACTCTTCACAAAGGCCAAAGCCAATTTTGATGGGATTTCTCCATTGATAAATGATGAATCGCTATAGCTACGAGAGCCGGTGGCAATATGACGTTGATTGGTGATCGTATGGGGAACAAGAAGTTTAATGTTGTTACCATTGGCTCTTAGCTTTTCCACTGCCAATGCAACAGAGCTCATAACTTGTTGTTTTCGGACGTGGAGAATTGCCGATGTGATAATGACATTTGCATCGGGTGCTGCAGGAAGTGTTTTTCTCAAAATGAAATTCGATGGGGCCATCTGTAGCTTTATGTCAATCTTGACATTGGGGGGTAGCCATTGGGATATATTGAATATCTCATGATTTAATTTTCCAACTAGATGATACTCCTGGGTCACTGCAGTAGTCAACTCACCGTCAGTATCAACACCTGATTCGATATTCATAGCCCAATGATTGTCCTCTCAACTCCTTGTATGCCTTTGGCGTCATCATCATAAATTGTATGTAGCTTGCATAGTTTGATAAATTATTGCTAGTGCTCACCAATGTTCCATTAATAAATACATTAATTTGTTTGAATAGGTTGTGTAGAATACAGTTTTCATAGGAGAGACCATCGCCGGCATTTGGAGTTGTATTATCTGACTTTTTCTTCACCACAACATTTAAATCAATAAATGTTGACGACAAATCAATGAAATAGTCTTCATTGGAAAATATTTGAAAGTGTATATTTTCCGAGAGGGGTTGTTGAGGGTGAAATTGTTCATAGTAGCCATACTTGACACTGACATCAACATTTTCAGCATTGAATAGATTCAATGAGGAACTGATTGATGGATATGATTCCTTGTGGGGGAGATAAGTCATCTTAAGAGAAGAAATCCTTCTTTGATCTAACAATCTTTTTCTTTTCTTCTTCTTCTGCTGCTTATTGGTCTTCGTTGTTTTATTTCTCAAAGTCCTTGTTGATGTCCTTTGCTTCCTGCCTGGGTGGAGACTGATGAGTGAATGACGCGAACGCATCCTTTTCAATCCCTCCCCATTTTGTCGAGATTTTAATTGTTCACCAACGGCTCTTGCTGAAGATCTAATATTTTCCTTAACACTCTCCTTGAAATTCTTGCCCGACCCCCAGTCCTGTAGTGTGGAGGCAGCAAAATTTGATGCAGCAGGTACAAGATATTTTCTGGCAAGGGGTAGTGCAGAACGAAATAGCCTAGCAAACCAGCTACCAAGACCATAGCCAGACATTGTAGTACGCCCCTTGTAGTAGTCCAATCCATTGCCTATTTGACGTGGACTCAAAGCACCAACATAACAGTCAATATCGGGACAGACAAATGGAATTCTTCTATTGTTCATTTTTAGGTTATTGTACCGTCGTTGTCGTTGACAATGGGTCGAAAATGACATGTAATCACTGCTAAGCCTTTTGTTATTGCTAGAGGATCACCCAATTCACTTCTTAGTGTTAACTGACAGAGTTCCAAATACGAAGTGTTTACAGGAACATACTGAAGATGCTTTATATTATAGTGATGAACAAGTTCATGAGTTGTTTTTCGTTCAAGAACACGTAGGAGGGGGACATTTGAATTACCGACTCTCGATGTTTCCACAAAGGATGCATAGAGAAATATGCAAGAGTCCGAGGCAAAACCAGGTGGATAATCAGCAAAAATAACTTGATTCATCCCGTAAAAGGTGCCAGCATTTTTCCCATTGATCATATTCTGTTTAAAGCCAAGAATGTCTCTCAGATTATCATTGAGAATAATTATTTCAGTGTCAAGAGGTGAGCTAATGTAAATCCTATCATGTTCCAATGAATAATTAAAATGGAATTTACCATTCCTACGATATGAGATTTTTTTATTGATTGTGCGACACAAATCCCCCATATTATCATATTCAATATATTTCAATTTGGCATGTGGATATTCACTAGATTTAAGTGCTTCAACCCATTCATAGTCGACATAGTTCAACCCTTTCATAGTCCAATCGAGTGGTATAACTTTTATATCATACACACGATCCTTTCTCAGGATGTCATAGGTATTTTTGAGAATACAGTCGACAAGAGCCACTTCATATGCACCGTCAAATTTGATGGCGGGGGAGAGTTTTGTCCGACAATCACTTGTCGTATTCAAGTCATTGTAGAGAGGATCGGAAACGTTGGACATGAAAGTTACATAGAAATCATGGGGCATTGTCAATATCTTCAACACCAATCCAAGAATCAAAATCAGAGTTGTATCCTAGCCACCGAACAAGTAACTGTTTCTTACCCCTGCGAGTACGTGTCTTTAATATCTTTTCAATTTGATAGATTTCACTATTATTTTTAACTTTTTGTAGTTCATAGTCATAAAAGCCACCGAGAATCTCTTCATCTTTGGTATCACGCAAACGATAAGTTATAGGTTTAGTGTCTAGGATTTTTGCCACTTTAAAAAGTTCTGTGGACCACAAGTAATTCCCCTTTTCAAAAACATTAGTTGTTCTATTAATTCGAACAGTATCACCAACAGTGAATTTATTTTTCATCTTCTTGACAGCCGATTCATTGGAATACTGTTTAAGAAAGGTGTCAATTGTATCATGATCAGAATGATGAACTTCCGTTGGCGTAGAGTTGGACAATGATCGATGAGGTCGTTGATTATAAATCAACATGTTTTATCTAGATCATGAATAAAAGCCGATGTATTTTTCAATGTACAATATCTTGAAATTAAAAGTCGAATAGTTCTTATCAATCGTTCGGCCAATGCAGCCTTTATAGGACTGTGACTACGATAGAGCAGTGTACTATATTTCTCTAGTACTTTTGCAACATGGGGATTAACAAATTCACTACCGAGATCCGTTTGAATTTTTTTATATGAATCCTGTTCGAGAATACTTTCAATGGCCTGAGAAACTTCAACACCTCTCTTTGATCGCAATGGAATTGCATATGCATAGCGACTAAAAACACTGATTGCAAGTAGAATCTACTTGTACGGTGTATTGTGACGTCTTTGAAGCTCATCTAGAGTCAGGAGATCTGCTTGCATTATATGCAATGGGTAAAAGGCTTTAGTTTTTCGATATTGATTGGCACGAAGTCTATGATTTCTATGCAGAGTGTAACTTGATTCATTTTGTAGATAGTCTTGTACACTTTTAGTGTGAACACCAGTGACTTTGGAAAGAGTGGTGGGGGACTTAAACTCCCCGCCTCACCAATATTTTCATAAACACCTTTCAGAACTTCAACCATTTTGAACGTAAACACGTTGTGTAACGTCTGCTACTCTTTTGTATACTGGCTGTTGGTGGTGATGGTGATGGTGACGTTGACTTGATACGTCTTCGCTTTTGTCTAGCTATCAGCGGTGTGCTAGTATTTACCAAAATTGATTTAAAATCTTCTTCTTCAAGTTCATATTTTAATGGTGTCAATGTTGTTGATGATGATGATGATGATGATGATGATGCATGTTCATTTAATTTTTTTAGAATTTGTCTATTGCCAATAAGACTTTTGGGAAGTTTAATGTATTTAGAAAGTTGCATAGATGAGTGTCAAATGATAATAGTCCTTTACGATTTGTAACCATGTCATACATTAAATCAAGTAGATTATAGCTTTCTCTTAAATCAAGTAGATTATAGCTTTCTACACAATCTCTGAAAGAGATTGTGTAGAACCAGAGTAACGGAAATCTGTTCATGATGAGAGCGAACAGTGAACAGTTGTAGCATTTCCTGGGACCATTGTTCAATAGATTCAGCCAGATCGTCAATGATCAACCAAGAGTTTTGTTCAATAATGCTGAAAACATCAAGTCCCTGTATGAATTGTATCTGCACCAATCCCGTCGTGGCAATTGCTTTTATTTTATCATATGACTCCTGTCAGATACTGTAACAATAGTAGATTTTTTTTCAGCTTTTCCACAAACATTTTATTGCAATTTTTAATTATTTTAGTTAAGAGTGTTGTTTTGCCCGACATTGACGGTCCTCACAGAAACGATCAGAATGGTGTTTTAAATTGATACATGTTCCCTTCAACAGTTCACCTAGACAACTAACTGTAGACTATGGCTGTCTAATGACTAAATAATTTCCCTATTACTACTCCGTTCAAGAATAATAATAATAATAAGAAGAAGACGAATAAAGAATAATATTTTCTTTTATTAAACATAAAAAAGTAACAATACTTTTAAAAAATACTACATTGAAAAAGGCACATTAAACATGAAAAAAATACACTTTTTTAATTTATTTATAATAAAAAATAAAACATTTACATAACCACTAGAAAAAAAAACACTTAAACAAATACACTTTTTTTTGTTTATTAATAGAAAAATACAACATTTATTAGAATAAAGCACTTGAAATAATATCACTATTATTTACAACATTTTAAATTTTGGGGTCCCCCCTCCCCCCGGGGGGCGGCCGCTGTGGCGGCCGGGGGCGGGCCGGGAAGCGCCGGGCGCCGGGAAGAGGGGGCCCGCTGCGGTGGGCTCGGGCCGGGGCTGGCATTAAATACTGGAAATTGATCTGCCTTGCACACACACATACATTGAAAATTAAAAAAAACACTCCATTACCCAACACACACACAACGCACACACACAAACAAAAAATTAAAAAAAAACACTCCATTACCCAAAAATCCCTCCCACCCAATTTATACTTTTTTTTTAAATGAATTCAAGTTAATTTTTCTAGACCGAGTTGTTTTCTGTACTCTATACATTCAACTCGGTCTGAAATTAAATAATGACCGTGTGGTAGTACCTTCACACCATCCTCAAGTGCATAGACTTTGTCCGATATGGCAGACATGGCGTTTTTCTCAACTCTAACTGTGTAGTTTTTCAATTGTAAAGAGCGAATCGCCATGACTTTCGCCCTTGGCACTAAACTACGTTCCACACAGTTTCTATACACACTCATGTCGAAATTATTTTTTACATAGTGTGTAGGTACCCCCTTGCAAACTTGTTTGATATCCTTGCCGTGCGTTTCCACACAGTATACCTTCGGACCAGGAAACACACCACTGGATATCAGATCGCTACCCGTTTCAGATTTTAGCATTAACAATTGATTTGGGACCTGGCGTTTCACTAGCTCTGGGTAGAGGGATTCGTCCCAATTAGTGTAGTTCATTTGTGAGCTAATGTACTCGCCATTTTCCAAATCATTCAATAGATTTTCAGTTTTGACTTTTAACAGGAGTGAATCAGTGTCCCCGTAATACACTTAAACTTATCCCTCAATCGGCCACTGTACATTGCATACATTATAATAAAACGACAACATGAGTTTCTTGGATATTTCAGTTATTGTACTTCCGCCTGCAATATTTTTATTTAATACAATGTTTCTTTTTTTGCGATGTAGGAGCACCATATTAGAGTCTATGATTGTGAACGATGTGAAGTTTGGATCCGCAATGATTCGAGCACAATCTTTGGGGTTGGTTACAATGTCACATCGACTTCTGTGTCGTACGCTCTCGCACATTTTACCGAAAGCTGAGTTCAAAATGAGTTTATAGACTTCTTTTTCAACTTTCGTTTGCGCTTGTGAACGCTTACTGACAAAGGTGTCAATAAACGTTTTCATGTAAGGCTTTTGATAAAATTGGAGGGCTCTATGAATCTTTGTGACCTTGAAACCATTGGACACCATCCATTTCAATAGCACGTGATGAACAACGATATTCTGTTTCGGGTTGAGGTCGGCAATTAGTTTTTGTTTTGAAGGTACCCAGTGCATACTCCCGTCCTCTACTAAAGATAAATAGTAGGGGCTCAGAGAGTCCCTACCCACCGGTCTATTTATGCACGGAAAAACAAAGTCTTTTACCGAGTCATGGATTTCCATGGATATTTCACCGTCAATTTCAGAAAAACCATCCCTGTGCCCCATTCTCCTCAACACTGGCAATGTCGGGGAAATTCGAAGCACACGGATTGTCAAGCCATTTATAATTGCCACACGGCAAACAGTAGTGAGACATTGCCGATGGGTAAAGGGAATTCATATCCAAAAAAACTGCGTCCGACTTTTCATCAGTGTGCTGTCCACTCGGATCAGTTTTCATGATACGATCCCCGTGAAAAACATACCCACCCCTCATTGATCTCTCTACAAACAGATGCTGATCCACATAGGCGATCAGACCTATTTCTTCTTTGCTGATTTTAAGTATCAAGTCCATCACCAAATGGTGAGTGGAAAAATAATAACCTAAATCCAACCCAAATTCCCCATAGATTTTATCCTTATTTTTGCACACAATGTCCAGAAGAGTGAGTACGTCACTGGCCAAGTAAAGTTTACAATAATCCCACCCATTTTTACATCCGCCCTTTGCCCAAACCCTCTTAGCAAATTCGTAGTCGCTAGTGGTGCACTCACTCTCAGTAAGAGAATTGTAAAAAGCTTCAATAGGCGGTAGTGACACCTCATCTAGCCTCGAGCCAGAGTTGTAATAATCATATGGATATATACCCTTACACATTAATAAATCATACATTTCTTCATCGGGGAAGCACTGTTTGAGGAGGGGGAAGCTATCAAAATTGTCACTTTTCTGCACCTGAATCAATTGACTTAAAGATTCGGGGAAGAAGCTGAAAGAGTCTAAAAAACGGATTTTATTCAGGCACGTGTTACCCTTGTCAACTGTTTTCCACATGAATTCTAGCAGCAGTAGCTTCTCCGATGATTTGGGTATGATATTATATGAAAAAGAACCATCTATCCATGCGTCATCTACAACTCCACCCTTGGCAATGCGGGCCAACGCCGGAAGAACAAACTTTAAGTCGTAATTGGAATTGTGTATAAAAAAAGGTACGAAATATTGTTGTCTAACGTTTAAATTGCATGACTCATCTGCTACCCCTCTAAAGTTACTCCCTCCCGATGTAATTTCCTGCCACAAATGATCATGGTCAATCACCTTCCTCCTCCCCCCATTCCCAACACCATCATCAAATTCTCCCTTGCAAACCCAACACATTTTACGATTTTTAATGGCCACTATGTCATCTGGTGATAGGAGCATAGGATAGTTTGTATAACGAAGGCGCGAAATTGCACCGTTCGCTGTTTTGATTAGACTGACCAATGCCGAGCGCATGCAGTCTTCACCGTCACTCAACATCTCAACTACATCCAGCACTTGCATGGTATTATTGGAATCTCGTTGCGCGTGAGCGTAAGAGACCCATATGGCTTCATGTATTTTAACACGATTTGAATTTGACGGATCGCACACGTCTGTCAGTTTAGCTTCGCAGTCCAAACCGATCTTATTGCTCTGCAGGAGCGTGTTTTGAAAATTTTTAAAACGTAAGATCGCTCTATCTCCGCTTACCGTCTCCACAGCCTTGTATCCATGACGTTTACAGTGTTTCATGTGATGCTTTAACTTTAAATCAGTCCAAAATCTTGAGAGGCATGTTGGACAGTAATAACGTACATTCCGATTTTTAACCTCCCCCAAAACCCTACTAATATCTGTAATTGGACTGAAATGACCAATTGAATCGGAGTCTGTGGGTGGGGTGTATAGAAGCCACACCCAATGTTCTACTGATTCAATTGAAGGAGCCCGCACTGAAAATAATACACCCTTCTTATCGGAACGCTGACCCTCTTCAAATTCTGTTTCATACTGTAACACCGTGACACCAATCTTTAAATGTGCATTAGCCCGCTCAAAAATATCTATTCCTTTTAGTGTCATGGGAAATTGACCACTTAAACAATTAAAATCTACTTTTGGGAACTTTGAACCCTCCCTACCATTAACTGCCATTTTATCCAACTTTTTCTTATATGCATCTTTTTGAAGTGGTCTGTATGCTGCAATTAAAAATGCATACTTGAAACACTGTAGCCTCGTATCGAAACAGATTCGTTGTATCCCCCTACATCCCTCTAAATCTGAATGATATTTTAATTCAATATTCCCCACTCCCCCTCTTACAATAAAATCCTTTTTAAACCTACATATATTAACATTTAAACTTTCAATAAATAAAACCACAGATCCACTACCCCCCTCGTTATAATTTTCCCACTTACTTTGAATACTATTAGCCCAATTTAGAAAAACCTCCCCATAATTTGATAAATGCGGGTGAATTGCCAACATCTCTGTGTGCAAGTATTTCGAATACATCTCACCCGCATTTTCATTAAAAAAATATTTTTAGTGCTATTGATGCTTTTAAACTGACCCCCACTCCCCACACCCTCATTTGTTGTTCAAGAATGGCTCGAATCTTATCATTATATGAATGTGTAATTGCCGAGGGATCTGTTATTATATCCCCCGACATTAGAGAGTTGAAGGGGTCACCGAATTTGGCGCTGTAGACCAATGTGTGGTGCAAGGCAGAGTTGGACAGAAAAAAATCTGGAAGAGGGGGTACTGGTGTTGTTGTTCTTGTATTACTACTAGTACTAGCTATATCATTAAGTGGAATGGTGGAGGGTGAAGGGAATTGTCAATAACATCACCACCACTCCCAGTCTGTTCAATAACATTGGTTGGAGATGGCATGAGGCAATCCCCTAGTACATATTCCAAGGTGTTTGGGGACAATTGGTCGAGCCAGCCTGTATTGTCCTGTGATGGAATTTAATTATGAGGACCCGGTTCAGATGCACTAGTAACATCTCCTAAATGCTCACGCATAAAACTATCTGCCCACCCCGGATCCACAAGCATGTCAATATCACAGGTTAAGTCGTCTAGGCTAGCCATTTCCCCAAAAACATCATTAAGGGAACCCCTATGCCACTCCATATTCTCTAGAACTAATGTAGGTTCATCACTGAACTCCGTTGGTGGTGAAAGAATTGGTCCTGTAAATTCAGTTGTTTCATCACTCAATGGTGGCGGTGGTGCTATATCATTAATCTGTAGAAAAAAAGTTTTATTTTTTATGTAAAATAACCATTATTTTTATAAAGTTAATAAACTATGTCAATTTTTCATAGTCATTGTCCCACCACCTGAACAATTAAAAGAAGAAGAAAAAAAAGTTACATTGCCATATGTCTTTCATAATGACAACTGAACATGTTAAAAATATATATTGTTTTAGTCAGGAAAATGAAGTCTTATTCTTAGAGGATAATTTAGAACAAGAGAATGATATATAAAACTAATGGTTTTATTCCAAAAATTTTCAGAATAAAAACGCAAAATAGGGGTCCAACTCTAGTGCTTGACCCTCTTGAATATAACTCTCAATAAAATCCGACCATCGTTCAACCGATGCAGTATGCTGTATGAACCCTTGCTCTTCAGCTTCGGTTAATGGACACGAAGCCCAACCATCGGTTGCTGGTGTTGGTGTAACTTTCTCAACAATCCGAATTTTCCTATGTCCTTTGGCAACGGATTTGTTTGAAGTGCAAGACGTAGTTGACCTGGACTAAATAAATCACTGTAAGAGAGAAGAACTTTTTTTTTCTCCTTCCATATCAACAATTAAAGTGCAATTAAAATGCTGGATGGTCCTTTTTAGAGCCCCCCGGGGAGGACCTTTGGGAACCGGGAGCTTCCTTCGGGGTAGGAGGATCGAAGCCCTTTCGAGTTGGGATATCGGACTTCACAACACTGTTCAAATAGAACTTGTGTATTATAACGACCCTAGAGTTTCAGCCTCAAATTCTTTTCGAAAACATCTTTTAAAATGTCCCTAACTGTTTTGTCGAAATAATTGCTTGAAATGACCAAAAACGGTTTCGCCAAAATAATGTTTTTTGACATCACTGTGATGACATATTTGGAAATTATTAAAAAAACCTTTTTTCCTGTGTTAATATCTTATCGAAGATAAACATCCTGTTATATGAAACCCCACTTTGCAAGGAGCGATTAAAATTCAAATTATATCTGTCGGATTAAAAATTCAAGCGTCCCGATGGGACATTTGATAAGAACCGATACGCGCAAAAGCTTAGTGCAAAAACTTATCCCAGTTTAAGAATGATTGTCAACTGTGAAATAGTGATTTGTTTATATAGTTAGTTTGTTTAAAGAAATAATAGATTATTGCATTAGAAAACATCTTGCTTAAAAGAGAAGTTACAGGTAAGGTTTTATAGAAATGTATGATAAGCTATTTGCTACTTCAGTGTTATAAGCATTCCTTTATATACTGCTAATTTGGTTAATGAAAGAAAATGAAATAGGATTATTATAGAATAGTTTAGAAACAAATTTAAGTTTTACTCATTAAAAGTTATGCGCTTGAGAAAATTTACCTTATTTTTGAAAATACGGAAAGAAAAAAAATTATATATATATACTTACAAATTCTGACTGGGCTTCTAAACCTGAAGTCCCTGGCAAAGCATGAAGGGGGTCAACCTCACGATCTTGAGTAGACTGGGCTGAGGCATTATGAGAAGCAGCCCACTCTCTTTTCAATTTCCTCCCAGGTTGCACAGAGCTAACAGTGGCGTGAGAGGCTCCTGGCATTAAAAGTTGCGTAGCCATTGGCTGGTCCAGAGCATGTATAATTGAACCAGCATATTTGATGATGGAGGGCCTTGCAGCTTGCATCAATGTGGCTTCGTTCCATCTTGGTTTCTTTTCCGGAGGGGGGTAATTGCAAGAATCCTCTTCCTTAAAAAGAAGGCAAAATTTAGCATGAAAAAAAAACAATCCCCTTTTTCCATTTTGTTGGATAAATGCTTAAGAGGTCAAATTTTGCCCTCCTCTTGTTTAAAGGCAAAAAGTTTATTGCTCATTAAGGCGTGATGTGCATAATGGCTTAAAGGTGCTCCTATTATTAATTTCTTTACCTTCCTTCTTCTTACTGCTAAATATTACCGAAAATTTTATTTTCTTCATCGGGTTATTTTTGTAGAGACTTGTTTTAAAACCCTTTATTATACTTGAGTTGTTTTTTCTTGTGAGGTCTTTTTAACCCAATGTATATTCAAACCAGGATATTATTTCCATATTGTTAAGGTCAAGAGATAATTGGCCTATTATAGCTATAGCCATTTTATATATAGCCCGTTGTAGCCATTATGAGAGAAGCCAAGAGTAACTTGTAAATTATACACTATTTAATTATACCATAGACGTGAAGTGTATATTCTTCGATTAATTCCACTTTGATATATATATACTTGATGCATCTCGGTTTGTTTCAGTTAAAATTTATATGTTTTTATAAATTTATATAATTTATATGTTAGCGCTTGTTTGTGGTTCTCCCCACTGAAAGTCCCCACTGAAGTTTGCATTTACTATTAAAACGTTTTTTTTTTATTTTTTTTTTGGAAATAAAGAATGAAAGTGTACTCACATTGAAAATTGACGAATCCATTGTTTTCAAAGTTAATAATATGTAGTGTACTATAACCAATGTGTTAAAACATAATGAAAATTGGAATGTAGTGTATGAACATTTGATAGGGTTTTTGCTTGAGTATATTATACGTTGCCAAGTTTTTAAAAAACCTACTAATCAAGTTAGTGTATATGGACTAACCACCGCTCTCTCTCTGTTTGACCCCCCAAAAAATGGGTGTTACCTCAGAAAACCCGTCGGGTAAGGCATGTACCGTTCGTAGTAATAGGTGACTGACCCGTGGTAAGGCATATTACTCAATCACTCGTCAGATCCATAGGTGACTGCCCCGTGGTAAGGCATATTACGCAATCACTGGTGAAACCTTTATATGACTTACTACTCGGGTTACCTCTTCCTTACAGTTCGTCACCATGAACTGTCACCATGAACAGTTCGTCGCCATGAACATGCTTGGAATCATAGAACGATATCATCATTGTAATAATTATGGCCCAAAACCCTTAACTGGATGTTTGCAAGAACACTTCCCGTAAGTTCCTCCTCCAAGCTCCCTTAATAAGCTAAGCAATTAAGGTACAAAAACCAATGTATTAAATCAGATTATTAGAGGCGTGGTTCTGTTAGTACATCGTTGGACTTCAAATTAGAGTGTCTTGGGTTCGATCCCTAATTGGTTTTTTATCAATCACGGTTTTGTCTGCTTCTGTATGATCATTTTCAGATAATTTCACTGTTTTTATAGATATGATGCACTCATTTTTTGAAGCATGTCCCAGGAAGGTATTTTGTCAAGTATTTTGATTCAAAAAGGAAATAGAGGTCATCCAGTTCATGGTTTGCAACGACATTCTTAGGAGATCACTAAATCCATATCCCAACGTGTGGTGTAATTTGGTCAAAATCTTGTGTGTGTGTGTGGGGGGGGGGAGTGTAAAATCTGGCGCCAATTTTCCCAACTCAGGTGAACATGACAGAGAAAACTTGAAAACGAGCCATATAGTAATAAAAAAGGTAAAGATGTACTAAAGAAAACTGACCTGTTTCAGTGGATGCTTGAATTATGCAGGCTTATCTTAGTTTTGACAACATTTTTCGAGAAACTAAATTTCACCTGGGGTGGGGGGGAATTGGGGTCTGGGGGAAAACTGTGGTCTGGGAGAGGCAGTTGTTCCCTCTGTACCCTAGGAAATTACGCTCTTGACCCCAACCCCTTGCCACTTAGTGGCTGGAGAATTGTAGGCATGTGGTTCTGGAACCACTCAAAGTTGTATATTAAAAGAAGGATTACTTATTGTTATAATTACTTATTCAAATTATTTACTTGACAATTCTGCTGTATTGACAATTCCATACGCATGACTGTGCATGCAAAGAGGAAGAAAAATAAATGAAAACAGTTCTGTGGGAGAATTCCGGTAATTCTTCCCACAACTTCTGAAATGAAAACAAACTTAGTTTATAATTCCCTTTATCGTACCTACACAAGAAATGATCTTTTATGAAATTTCGATTCATTTGTAAATAATGGCTTTTCAATTTAGGGACAGGTCAAATAATTCCCTAGGCCTAAAGGCACGTTTCTGTTGAGCTAGCAACATTTCCCACAAGCATTTCGATATGCAAACCTGTCCGCTTAGATAACCTTTTGTGTTGAAGCTACTCGCCTGGAGCTACTTTCTTAAGTGCTACTAAATTTAATTGTTTTAAACAGAAAATTAAAGGTCCATTTCTTCTTTAAAAGAAAAAAAATACAAAAAGAAACGAAACTATTTTTCCCCAGATTGGAGGTGATTAGAAACTATATATAATTTTTTTTTTTAACTGAAACTAAGGAGCAACATTAAAACTTAAAACGAACAGAAGTTAATCCGTAAAAGAAAAAAGATAATGGCAGTGCTATTTCAAAACTAAATTTTAATCAAAAACGAGTAGAAATTAATTTAAAAAAACAAAGTTTTTCCGATGGAAGTAAAGATCGAAGTTGAAACTTTAAACCAAAAAATTATTACTTCACAGCCTATCTAACACATATCAATAAAACTAGTGCAAATAAATCGACTGGTGATAATTCACCATTTTTATAGGATTACAGAAAACTAGCGCTTTACTTAAAACACAAACAATATAAGAGTTTTGGTAAGGTGAAATTAAACATTTAAGGGCACTTTTAACAGTATAAAAGTAACATATTTTCAGATTGTTGCTTTATTTATTTGTTTTGTCGTTTAATTTGACATCACTTCTACAAAATGAGCTCAGTTCAATGATTGACTATCATTTTGGATCTGAAAAAGACATTACACGCTTATTTTGTAGACAAGTTCGAAGTGAAGGAGTTCTATTAGTATTAAGACTACAGACTCGCTTTAAAATTTGTATCACAACTTGAAATTATCTGTTTTATAGAGAGAAATAACTGGATCTCCAGAGTTTATATTATGGTTGATGTTCTTAATTTCGAGTAATACTAGGTGAGAACAAGATGTTACCCGATAAATCAATCCATTATTTTTTATGCTGTTTAATGACTGTAAACTTATTATTTGTATGCCTAAGTTTTTAAGATAATTTTAATTGTATACTGAAAGTTACTGATATCACAGCTCCTGTTAGACTACGAAAAGCGTTGTAGATTAGTTTGTTGTTGTGAGGCTACGTATTTACTTCAGACTCCTAAATCAATATTCTTATTTTTTATACTTGGCTTTTGTGTTTTCAGTGAAGCGCTAGTTTTCTGTAATCCTACAAACATAGGGAAATATCATCATTTGATTTATTTGCACTAGTTTTATTGATATATGTTAGATAGGCTGTGAAGTAATAATTTTTGTCCGTTTTAACTTTCAACTTCGCTCTTTAATTCCCTGGGAAAAACTTTGTTTTTTAAAATTAATCTTAAATTCAGGAAACTTCTCGAGTGTGTACTTGAGTAGGAACCTATAATGAGTTCCAGGGCGAACACAACTTCTGCCATCTATAATCGAGTCTAGCGCTAACAGGACATAATTTATTCATGGTTTATTGATCCACGAAGGGGAGAGAAATTCTAAGAAATTCAATTGCATAATCGAGGGGAACTAGATTTCTGAGAAATTGATTTGCATAATCGGCGGGAATTATTGATCAACGAAGGGGAATTAAGAAACAATATGGCTTCTTTGGTCTTTAGGTCTGAGAGATAAATGGTCTTTAGTAACAGAGATAAATTAATATTCTATTTTTAAATATGGCTTCTCTGGTCTTTAGGCTTAGTGATAAATTCGGGAATTAATATTCTATCGAAGCCATAATAGTGTAAGTAGGAACACCTTAGATATTTTTTCAGAAATTCGAGACAGATTGAATATATTTTACGCGGGAAATGGTTTCCCGGGATTTTCAAATGTGACAGCGCAGGGATGTCGAAACAAAGGAACACGCGGAAATTACTTTCAAGGGATTATTTGGGTGAAACCGTTTGAGACATTTTAGAAGATGATTTGGGCGAAACAGTTTGAGACATTTTATAAGATGATTTGGGCCATTCTCGACTGTGTTCGGTATAATACACAAGTTCCATTTGAACAGTGTTGTAAGGTCCCCTACCCCAACCCCAAAGGACCCCATCCCCCCGGGCCCCCAAAGGAGCCCCTCCCCCCAAAGACCCCCGAACCCCCCAAAGGGACCACCTCCCCCTCACCTCCCCTCCCCTCCTTCCCCTGCCCATTCCTCCGCATCCCCTTCATCCCCCTCCCCCTCCCCTCGCCTCTCCCTCTCCCCATTTTTTAATACTTTTTTTTGCGCAAATGTGTTTTGATGTTTCAAAGTTCATTTTGGATCTTTTTCGTTGAAATGCAAGAGATGGATTATTTCAGTAGTGTTTTGTCGTGGTTTACCATGTCACTGTTACATTCTCTTGACGTTTCAAAATTCATTTTTGATCTTTTTCGTTGAAATGCAAGAGTTGGAATATTTCAGTAGTGTTTTGTCGTGCTTTACAATGTCACTGTTAAATTCTCTTGATTTTTCAAAGTTCATTTTGGATCTTTTTCGTTGAAACACAAGAGCTGAAATATTTCAGTAGTGTTTTGTAGTGGTTTACCTTGTCACTGTTACAATCTCTTGTTGTTTCAAAGTTCATATGGATTTTTTTTTCGTTGAAATGCAAGAGTTGGAATATTTCAGCAGTGTTTAGTCGTGGTTTACCATGTTACTGTTACATTCGCTTGATGTTTCAAAGTTCATATGGATTTTTTTTAATTGAAATACAAGAGTTGAATTATATCAGTAGTTTTTTGTCGTGGTTTACAATGTCACTGTTACATTCTCTTGATGTTTCAAAGTTCATTTTGGATCTTTTTCGTTGAAATGCAAGAGTTGAAATATTTCAGTAGTGTTTTGCCGTGGTTTACCTTGTCACTGTTACATTCTCTTGACGTTTCAAAGTTCATTTTGGATCCTTTTCGTTGAAATGCAAGAGTTGGAATATTTCAGTAGTGTTTTGTCGTGGTTTACCTTGTCACTGTTACATTCTCTTGATGTTTCAAAGTTCTTTTTGGATCCTTTTCGTTGAAATGCATGACTTGGATAATTTCTGTAGTGTTTTGTCGTGGTTTACCATGTCACTGTTACATTCTCTTGGTGTTTCAAAGTTCATTTTGAATCTTTTTCGTTGAAATGCATGACTTGGATAATTTCAGTAGTGTTTTGTCGTGGTTTACCATGTCACTGTTACATTCTCTTGATGTTTCAAAGTTCATTTGGATTTTTTTTCGTTGAAATGCAAGAGTTGGAATATTTCAGTAGTGTTTTGTCGTGGTTTAACATATCACTGTTACATTCTCTTGATGTTTCAAAGTTCATTTTGGATTTTTTTTGTCGAAATTTTTTTTTGTTAAAATGTAGGAGTTGGAATATTTAAACTGTTTTGTCATGGTTTACCTTCTCACTGTTACATTCTCTTAATGTTTCAAAGTTCATTTTGGATTTTTTTTTGTTGAAATGTAAGAGTTGGAATATTTCAGTATTGATTTGTTGTGGTTTGCCATATCACTGCTACAGTCTCTTAATATTTCAAAGTTCATTTTGGATTTTTTTTCGTTGAAATGCAAGAGTGGGAATATTTCAGTAGTGTTTTCTCGTGGTTTACCTTGTTACTGTTACATTCTCTTGATGTCTCAAAGTTCATTTGATTTTTTCTCGTTGAAGTGCAAGAGTTGGAATATTACAGTAGATTTTTTCTCATGATTTACCTTTTTACTGTTACATTCTCTTGATGTTTCAAAGTTCATTTTGAATCCATTTTCGTTAAAATGCATAAGTTGGATTATTTCAGTAGTGTTTTGTCGTGGTTTAACATGTCACTGTTACATTCTCTTGATGTTGCAAAGTTCATTTTGGATTTTTTTTTCGTTGAAATGCAAGAGTTGGAATAGTTCAGTAGTGTATTGTCGTGGTTTACCTTGTCACTGTTACAGTCTCCTGATGTTTCAAAGTTCATTTTGGATATTTTTCGTTGAAATGCTAAAGTTGGAATATTTCAGTAGTATTTTCTCGTGACTTACCATGTCACTGTTACATTCTCTTGATGTTTTAAAGTTCATTATGGATCTTTTTTGTCGAAATGCAAGAGTTGGATTATTTCAGTAGTGTTTTGTTCTGGTTTACCATGCCATTGTTACATTCTCTTGATGTTTCAAATTTCATTATGGATCTTTTTTGTTGAAATGCAAGAGTTGGATTATTTCAGTAGTGTTTTATTGTGATTTACCATGTCGCTGTTACATTCTCTTCATGTTTCAAAGTTCATTTTGGATCCTTATCGTTGAAATGCAAGAGTTGGATTATTAAAGTAGAGATTTGTCGTGGTTTAGCATATCACTTTTACATTCTCTTGATGTTTCAAAGTTCATTTTGAATATTTTTTGGTGAAATGCAAGAGTTGGAATATTTCACTAGGGTTTTCTCGTGGTTTACCATATCACTGTTACATTCTCTTGATGTTTCAAAGTTCATTTTGGATTTTTTTTCGTTGAAACGCAAGAGTTGGAATATTTCAGTAGTGTTTTCTCATGACTTACCATGTCACTGTTACATTCTCTTCATGTTTAAAAAGTTCATTTTAGATCTTTTTCGTTTAATGCAAGAGTTGGAATATTTCATTAGTGTTTTTTCGTGGTTTACCTTGTCAAGGTTACTTTCTCTTGATGTTTCAAAGTTCATTTTGGATTTCATTGAAATGCAACAGTTGATATATATCAGTAGTGTTTTGTTGTGGTTTACCATATCACTGTTACATTCTCTTGATGTTTCAAAGTTCATTTAGATTTTTTTTTCGTTGAAATTGAAGAGTTGGAATATTTCAATAGAGTTTTTTCGTGGTTTACCATGTCACTGTTACATTCTCTTAATGTTTCAAAGTTCATTTTAGATCCTTTACGTTGAAATGCAAGAGTTGGAATATTTCAGTAGTGTTTTGTCGTAGTTTACCATGTCACGGTTACATTCTCTTGACTTTTCAAAGTTCATTTTAGATCTTTTTCATTGAAATGCAAGAGTTGGAATATTTCAGTAGTGTTTTCTCGTGGTTTACCATGTCACTGTTACATTCCCTTGATGTTTCACAGTTAATTTTGAATTTTGTCGTTGAAATGCAAGAATTGCATTATTTCAGTAGTGTTTTCTTATGGTTTACCTTGTCACTGTTACATTCTCTTGTTGTTTCAATGTTCATTTTGGATTTTTTTTCGTTAAAATGCAAGAGTTGGAATATTTCTGTAGTGTTTTGTCATGGTTTATCTTGTCATTGTTACATTCTCTTGACGTTTCAAAGTTTATTTTAGATCTTTTTCGTTGAAATGCAAGAGTTGGAATATTTCATTAGTGCTTTGTCGTGGTTTATCTTGTCACTGTTACATTCTCTTGACGTTTCAAAGTTCATTTTAGATCTTTTTCGTTGAAATGCAAGAGTTGGAATATTTCAGTTGTGTTTTTGTCGTGGTTTACCATGTCACTGTTACATTCTCTTGATGTTTCAAAGTTCATTTTGGATTTTCTTTTGAAATGCAAGAGTTGGAATATTTCACTAGTGTTTCGTCGTGGTTTATCTTGTCACTGTTACATTCTCTTTACGTTTCAAAGTTCATTTTAGATCTTTTTCGTTGAAATGCAAGAAATGGAATATTTCAGTAGTGTTTTTGTCGTGGTTTACCATTTCACTGTTACATTCTCTTGATGTTTCAAAGTTCATTTTGGATTTTTTTTTCTTTGAAATGCAAGAGTTGGAATATTTCACTAGTGTTTTGTCGTGGTTTACCTTGTCACTGTTACATTCTCTTGATGTTTCAAAGTTCATTTTGGATTTTTTTCGTTGAAATGCAAGAGTTGGAATATTTCAGTAGTGTTTTTATCGTGGTTTACCTTGACACTCTTACATTCTGTTAATATTTCAAATTTCATTTTGGACTTTTTTTCATTGATATGCAAGAGTCGGAATATTTCAATAGTGTTTTGTCGTGGGTTACCAAGTCATTGTTACATTCTAAAGATATTTCAAAGTTCATTTTGAATTTTTTTCCGAGAAATATAAGAGTTGGAATATTTCAGTAGTGTTTTGTCGTGGTTGACATTGTCACTGTTACATTCTCTTGATGTTTCAAAGTTCATTTCGGATTTCATTCCTTGAAATATACGAGTTGGAATATTTCAGTAGTGTTTTGTCACTCTTACATTGTCACTCTTACATTCTTTTAATGTTTCAAACTTCATTTAGGATTTTTTTTTCGTTGTAATGTAAGAGTTGGAATATTTCAGTAGTGTTTTATCATGGTTTAAGTTGTCATTGCTACATTCTCTTTCTTGATGTTTCAAAGTTCATTTTAGATTTTTTTCGTTGAAATGTAAGAGTTGGAATATTTCAGTAGTGTTTTGTCGTGGTTTGCATTGTCACTGTTACATTCTCATGATATTTCGAAGTTAATTTTGCATTTTTTCGTTCAAATGTATAAGTTGGAATATTTCAATAGTGTTTTGTCGTGGTTTACATTGTCAATGTTACATTCTCACGATATTTCAAAGTTCATTTTGATTTTTTTTTGTTGAAATGTAAGAGTTGGAACATTTCAGTAGTATTTTATCATGATTTACCTTGTCACTATTACATTCTCTTGATATTTCAAAGTTTATAGTTAGATAGATACGCAAAAAGTTAGGTTAATTTAGGTTAGGTTAGGTTGGGTTAGGTTAGGTTAGGCTATGTACGCGCGCGTACATAGGCTAACCTAACCGAACCTAACTCTTACATTTAAACAAAAAAAAAATCCAAAATGAACTTTGAAATATCACGAGAATCTAACAGTGACAATGTAAACCACGACAAAACACTACTGAAATATTCCAACTCATACATTTGAACGAAAAAAAATCCAAAATGAACTATAAAATATCATGAGAATGTAACAGTGACAATGTAAACAACGACAAACACTACTGAAATATTCCAAATCTTACATTTCAACGAAAAACAATCTAAAATGAACTTTGAAACATCAAGAAAGAGAATGTAACAGTGACAAGGTAAACCATGATAAAACACTACTGAAATATTCCAACTCTTACATTACAAAAAAAAAATCCTAAATGAACTTTGAAACTTTAGGGGGATGTAAGAGTGACAAGGTAAACCATGACAAAACACTAGTGAAATATTCCAACTCGTATATTTCAAGGACTGAAATCCAAAATGAACACGACAAAACACCACTGAAATATTCCAACTCCTGCATTTCAACGAAAAAAAAAATCCAAAATAATTCAACTTTGAAACATTAAGAGAATGTAACAGTGTCAAGGTAAACCACGATAAAACACTACTGAAATATTCCAACTCTTGCATTTCAACGAAAAAGATCCATAACGAACTTTGAAACATCAAGAGAATGTAACAGTGACAAGGTAAACCGCGACAAAACACTAGTGAAATATTCCAACTCTTGCATTTCAATGAAAAAAAACAAAATGAACTTTGAAACATCAAGAGAATGGAACAGTGACATGGTAAACCATGAGAAAACACTACTGAAATATTTCAACTCTTGCATTTCAACGAAAAAGATCCAAAATGAACTTTGAAACAACATCAGAATGCAGCAGTGATAAGGTAAACCATAAAGAAACACTACTGAAATATTCCAACTCTTGCATTTCAACAAAAAAAAAATCCAAAATGAACTTTGAAACAACAAAAGAATGTAACAGGGACAAGGTAAACCATGAGAAAACACCACTGAAATAACCCAACTCTTGCATTTCAACGAAAAAATTCAAAATGAACTTTGAAACATCAAGACAATGTAACAGTGATATGGTAAACCACAACTAAACACTACTGAAATATTCCAACTCTTGCATTTCAAAAAAAAAATCCAAAATGAACTTTGAAACATCAAGAGAATGTAACAGTGACATGGTAAACCACGACAAAACACTACTGAAATAATCCAACTCTTGCATTTCAAAGAAAAAGATCCAAAATGAACTTTGGAACATCAATAGAATGTAACAGTGATATGGTAAGCCACGACAAAACACTACTAAAATAATCCAACTCTTGCATTTCAACGAAAAAAATTCAAAATGAACTTTGAAACATCAAGAGAATGTAACAGTGACAAGGTAAACCATGAGAAAATAGCACTGAAATATTCCAACTCTTGCGTTTCAAAAAAAAAATCCAAAATGAACTTTGAAACATCAAGAGAATGTAACAGTGACATGTAAACCACAACTAAATACTACTGAAATATTCCAACTTCTGCATTTCAACGAAAAAAAATTCAAAATGAACTTTGAAACATCAAAAGAATGTAACAGTGACATGGTAAACCACGACAAAACACTACTGAAATAATCCAACTCTTGCATTTCAACGAAAAAGATCCAAAATGAACTTTGAAACATCAATAGAATGTAACAGTGATATGGTAAGCCACGACAAAACACTACTAAAATAATCCAACTCTTGCATTTCAACGAAAAAAATTCAAAATGAACTTTGAAACATCAAGAGAATGTAACAGTGATATGGTAAACCACAACTAAATACTACTGAAATATTCCAACTTCTGCATTTCAACGAAAAAAAATTCAAAATGAACTTTGAAACATCAAGAGAATGTAACAGTGACATGGTAAACCACGACAAAACACTACAGAAATATTCCAACTCTTGCATTTCAACGAAAAAAATCCAAAATGAACTTTGAAACATCTTCAGAATGTAAGAAAAACAAGGTAAACCAAAACTAAACACTACTGAAATGTTCCAACTCTTGCATTTCAATGAAGAAAAAAATCCATATGAACTTTGAAATATCAAGAGAATGTAACAGTGACATGGTAAACCACGACTAAACACTACTGAAATGTTCCAACTCTTGCATTTCAACGAACAAGATCTAAAACGAACTTTGAAACGTCAAGAGAATGTAACAATGGCAAGGTAAACCATGAGAAAACACTTTCTGAAATAATCCAACTCTTGCATTTCAATGAAAAGATCCAAAATAAACTTTGAATCGTCAAGAAAATGTGACAGTGACTTGGTAAACCACGAGTGAACACTACTGAAATATTCGAACTCTTGCATTTCAACGATAAAGATCTAAAATGAACTTTGAAACATCAAGAGAATGTAACAGAGACATGGTAAACCACGAAAAAACACTACTGAAATATTCCAACTCTTGCATTTCAACGAAAAAGATCTAAAATAGACTTTGAAATGTCAAGAGAATGTAACATTGATATGGTAAACCACAACAAAACACTACTGAAATAATCCAACTCTTGCAATTCAACGAAAAAGATCCATAATGAACTTTGAAATGTCAAGAGAATGTAACAGTGACATGGTAAACCACGATAAAACACTACTGAAATAATCCAACTCTGGCATTTCAATGAAAAACATCCAAAATGAACTTTGAAACGTCAAGAGAATGTAACAATGACATGGTAAACCATGTGAAAACACTACTGAAATATTCCAAATCTTGCATTTCACTGAAAAAGATTCAAAATGAACTTTGAAACATCAAGCGAATGTAACAGTGACATGGTAAACCAAGACAAATCACTACTGAAATAATCCAACTCTTGCATTTCAACGAAAAGGATCAAAAATGAACTTTGAAACATCAAGAGAATGTAACAGTGACATGGTAAATCACAACAAAACACTACTGAAATAATCCAACTCTTGCATTTCAACGAAAAAGATCCATAATGAACTTTGAAACATCAAGAGAATGTAACAGTGACATGGTAAACCACGACAAAACACTACTGAAATAATCTAACTCTTGCATTTCAACGAAAAAAAAAAATCCAAAATGAACTTTGAAACATCAAGAGAATGTAACAGTGACATAGTAAACCACGACAAAACACTACTGAAATAATCCAACTCTTACATTTCAACGAAAAGGATTCAAAATGAACTTTGAAACATCAAGAAAATGTAACAGTAACAAGGTAAATCATGAGAAAACACTACTGTAATATTCCAACTCTTGCATTTCAACGAAAAAATCCAAAATTAACTTTGAAATATCAAGAGAATTTAACAGTAACAAGGTAAACCACGAGAAAACACTACGGAAATATTCCAACTCTTGCATTTCAACGACAAAAAAAATACAAAATGAACTTTCAAATATAAAGAGAATGTAACAGTGATATGGTGAACCACGACAAATCACTACTGAAATATTCCAACTTTTGAATTTAAACAAAAAAAAACTCCAAAATGAACTTTGAAATATTTAGAGAATGTAACAGTGAGAAGGTAAACCATGTCAAAACACTTCTGAAATATTCCAACTCTTACATTTCAACAAAAAAATTCGACCAAAAAAAGTCCAAAATGAACTTTGAAACATCAAGAAAATGTAACAGTGACATGGTAAACCACGACAAAACACTACTGAAATATTCCAACTCATGCATTTCAACGAAAAAAATAATCCAAATGAACTTTGAAACATCAAGAGAATGTAAGAGTGACATGTTAAACCATGAGAAAACACTACTGAAATATTCCACCTCTTACATTTAAAAAAAAAATCTAAAATGAACTTTGAAACATCAAGAGAATGTAAGAGTGACATGGTAAACCACGACAAATCTACTGAAATAATCCAACTCTTACATTTCAACAAAAAAATCTAAAATGAACTTTGAAACATCAAGAGAATGTAACAGTGACATGGTAAACCACGACAAAACACTACTGAAATATTCCAACTCTTGCATTTCGATGAAAAAAATTCAAAATGAACTTTAAACATCAAGAGAATGTAACAATGGAATGGTAAAACACGACAAGACACTACTGAAATAATTCGAGTCATGCATTTCAACGAAAAGGATCCAAAATGAACTTTGAAACATCAAGAGAATATAACAGTGACAAGGTAAACCACGACAAAACATTACTGAAATATTCCAATTCTTGCATTTCAACGAAAAGGAACCAAAATGAACTTTGAAACGCCAAGAGAATGTAACAGTGACAAGGTAAACCATGACAAAACACTACTGAAATATTTCAAATCTTGCATTCCAACGAAAAAGATCCAAAATGAACTTTGAAACATCAAGAGAATGTAACAATAACAATTTTTTTCTAATAGCACCAACCTTTCCCTCAATGAAAACAAATTTTAACAAGTTTTCTGTTAGAAGTAACAAGTTTTCCATGAAAGTTTTCCATCTTTTTAATTTACCTGTTGTTTCACTGTCTATTCTCACATTATTTTTAATGAGGTAACAATTCTAGCACCTACACATGGTATGGTTTATAATGTTGCTAGCCGAGTACGCCTGTCTTCTTCTTGTCTTCTTTAATATGCTAATACCGGAAAGATGTTGATAGGATGTATCAACAGGTAATGTGTTACAAGAAGCAAAAGCAAGAAGTTGCCCTTCATTGTCAACTATTATTTTTATGTTTGCATTCTCTTTGAGCACTAGCTTCTCTGGTAATTGTACTCTTGCATATCCACCAACACCATTGTAGAATGCTTTGAGTACTCCAAAGAAACCTAAACTCTCGCTGTCATGACAACGCAAGCATACGTTTCCAATAATGTTACCACTTGTACTTGTTTCATAGTTCAAATATAAATAATTGTCAGCATTCAACGCAACGATGACTTTATCTTGTGTACACACTTTCGAAGAATAATTCATCTCCACTTTTTTAAATATGATGCAGGTTTTCATCCTTCCAATGTGTGAAAATTACTGATTTAATAAAAATAATAAACTACTTAGTCTCGATATCTAACCATAGAGTTTCAAAGTAACCATTTGTTACCGTGGTCTTGTGGAAGGATAAACATCTGTATCATATTTTTTTAAAAGTGATGATGAATTATTCTAAGAGTGTGTATTATTTGCTAGAGTGGCAGAAAAGTTACACATTTATTTAATTTGAGTCCTTTTTCAGCTATAATAATGTTTGGTATGATTGACACAGAATATATTGGACTGAAATATTCTTTAACTGGTGTTATTTTCAAAGCGGCGTTCTTATTGCTAGATGAACAACGCAGTGAAGCTTATAGCTATAAATGGAACGCCAAATGCAATATGTTTAATTCTGGTAAAAAAGATGGTGTCCAACATTAAATTTTATAAATCAAAACGGCTTTTACGATAAAACCACAAGACCACGTAATGAAAATGGTTATGAAATATAACATGTACAAGAGGAAATTCAGGAAATATGCAGCTTTTCAGTGTGCAAGCTGTTTATGCTAAGGGAAACATGCCAACTGACCAACTCTTACTAGGAAAATGTGATAAAGACATACCATCATTCAAGTTGAAAGACTCCAAGCGTGAGAAACACCGGCATTCAGCACATGATCCAGAAGTTGAAATTAGATATTTCGCCCAATGGGTACCTGAAAAGATACCTGACATGGAAAAATGTATCAGATATCCAAAGACCTAAACTCCTGCTCCTTCTATCAGATGTGTTAAGCTTTTTCTTGAATATATAAATATGTATATTTTTCCATGTGTTTTTTGTTTGCTGAATATATTTTTAAGGGATAAACATGTTCTAGCTTACTTTCCATTTTCATCTACGTTTTATACATCATGTTTAGCTATAGGATTCAGTTTGAAATATGAAGGAACATTTTTTTCTGAAAATTGAAATAAACTTCTCAAAGACAAGGAGCATAGTGAGAGACGACACCTTTTCACTACCTAAACTGCTACCATTAATACGTCTATAGTTATAGATGGCACTTGTCACCTATAGTTATAGATGGCAGTACTTTCGCTCAGAAACCCGGGCATATTGAGAGACATGCAAAAAAGTTAGGTTTATTTTAGCTCATTTGTTGCGGGATTCTGGCTGAAACTTGTTATCCTAACGAAAACTTGTTACTTCTAACAGATAACTTGTTATCATTGTCAAAAAATTTTTACTTTTAAGTGAAATTTGTTATCATTGAGGGAAAGGTTGGTGCTATTAAGAAAAATTTGCTACCGTTAAGAGAATATCTGTTACTTCTAAGAGAAATTGGAGTGTGTTAAGCAAAAGTTTATTTAGTATTAAGGAACAAGTTGTTAATTTGATGAGAAAATTTGTTAGTGTTAAGGAAAACTACCTACTTCTGCCCAAAGACTTGTTATCATAAACAAAAATAAATGTTACTTTTATGAAAAATTTGGTATATTTGACAGAAAACCTTCTAAGTCTAACAGAAAATTTGTTTTAATTGACAAAAATTGTTACTTTTAAGAAAAATTGGTTATCTTTGTTGGAAAAGTTGGTGCTATTAGAAAAATTTGTTACTGTTAAGAAAAACCTGTTACTTCCAAGAAATATTTGATAGTATTTAGTAAAAGTTTGTTAGCATTAAGATAAAATGTTGTTACCTCGATGAGAAAATTCGTTAGTGTTAAGGAAAACTTGCTATTTCTGACAGAAAAGGTGTTATCACAAACGGAAAAAAGGTTACTTCTAAGAAAAATTTGCTATCTTTGCAGAAAAACCTTCTACTTCTAACAGAAAACTGGTAATTAGTGATGAAAAATTGTTACTTTTAAGAAAAATTTGTTATCTTTGACGGATAAGTTGGTGTTATTAAACATCAAGAGAATGTAACAGTGACAAGGTAAACCACGACAAAACACTACTGAAATATTCCAACTCTTGCATTTCAACGAAAAAAAAATCCAAAATAAACTTTGAAACATCAAGACAATGGAACAGTGACATGGTAAACCAGGAGAAAACACTACTGAAATTTTACAACTCTTGTATTTCAACGAAAAAGATCCAAAATGAACTTTGAAACAACATCAGAATGTAGCAGTGATAAGGTAAACCATAAAGAAACACTACTGAAATATTCCAACTCTTGCATTTCAACGAAAAAAAAATCCAAAATGAACTTTGAAACAACAAAACAATGTAACAGTGACAAGGTAAATCATGAGAAAACACAACTGAAATAACCGAACTCTTGCATTTCAACGAAAAAATTCAAAATGAACTTTGAAACATCAAGAAAATGTAACAGTGAAATGGTAAACCAGAACAAAACACTTCTGAAATATTCCAACTCTTGCATTTCAACGAAAAGGATCTAAAATAAACTTTGAAACATCAAGAGAATGTAACAGTGGTATGGTAAACCACAACAAAACACTACTGAAATATTCCAACTTCTGCATTTCAACGAAAAAAAAATTCAAAATGAACTTTGAAACATCAAGAGAATGTAACAGTGACATGGTAAACTACGACTAAACACTACTGAAAAATTCCAACTCTTGCATTTCAACGAAAAAATCCAAAATGAACGTTGAAACATCTTCAGAATGTAACAGTAACAAGGTAAACCAAAACTAAACACTACTGAAATGTTCCAACTCTTGCATTTCAATGAAGAAAAAATCCATATGAACTTTGAAACATCAAGAGAATGTAACAGTGACATGGTAAACTACGACTAAACACTACTGAAATATTCCAACTCTTGCATTTCAACGAACAAGATCTAAAATGAACTTTGAAACGTCAAGAGAATGTAACAGTGGCAAGGTAAACCATGAGAAAACACTACTGAAATATTCCAACTCTTACATTTCAACGAAAAGATCCAAAATAAACTTTGAAACGTCAAGGGAATGTAACAGTGACTTGGTAAACCACGAGTAAACACTACTGAAATATTCCAACTCTTGCATTTCAACGAAAAAGATCTAAAATGAACTTTGAAACATCAAGAGAATGTAACAGGGACATGGTAAACCACGAAAAAACACTACTGAAATATTCCAACTCTTGCATTTCAACGAAAAGATCTAAAATGAACTTTGAATTGTCAAGAGAATGTAACAGTGATATGGTAAACCACAACAAAACACTACTGAAATAATCCAACTCTTGCAATTCAACGAAAAAGATCCATAATGAACTTTGAAATGTCAAGGGAATGGAACAGTGACATGGTAAACCACGAAAAAACACTACTGAAATAATCCAACTCTGGCATTTCAATGAAAAATATCCAAAATGAACTTTGAAACGTCAAGAGAATGTAACAATGACAGGTAAACCATGTGAAAACACTACTGAAATATTCCAACTCTTGCGTTTCAACGAAAAAGATCCAAAATGAACTTTGAAACATCAAGAGAATGTAACAGTGATATGGTAAACCACGACAAATCACTACTGAAATAATCCAACTCTTGCATTTCAACGAAAAAGATCCAAAATGAACTTTGAAACATTAAGAGAATGTAACAGTGACATCGTCAATCACAATAAAACACTACTGAAATAATCCAACTCTTTCATTTCAACGAAAAAGATCCATAATGAACTTTGAAACATCAAGAGAATGTAACAGTGACATGATAAACCACGACAAAACAGAACTGAAATAATCCAACTCTTGCATTTCAACGAAAAAAAAATCCAAAATTAACTTTGAAACATCAAGAAAATGTAACAGTGACATAGTAAACCACGACAAAACACTACTGAAATAATCAAACTCATGCATTTCAACGAAAAGGATTCAAAATGAACTTTGAAACATCAAGAAAATGTAACAGAAACAAGGTAAATCATGAAAAAACACTACTGTAATATTCCAACTCTTGCATTTCAACGAAAAAATCCAAAATGAACTTTGAAATATCAAGAGAATGTAACAGTAACAAGGTAAACCACGAGAAAACACTACTGAAATATTCCAACTCTTGCATTTCAACGAAAAAATCCAAAATGAACTTTCAAACATTAAGAGAATGTAACAGTGATATGGTGAACCACGACAAATCACTACTGAAATATTCCAACTCTTGAATTTAAACAAAAAATTCCAAAATGAACTTTGAAATATTAAGAGAATGTAACAGTGAGAAGGTAAACCATGACAAAACACTACTGAAATATTCCAACTCTTACATTTCAACAAAAAAAAATTCGACAAAAAAAATCCAAAATGAACTTTGAAACATCAAGAGAATGTAACAGTGATATGGTAAACCATGACAAAACACTACTGAAATAATCCAACTCTTACATTTCAACAAAAAATATAAAATGAACTTTAAAACATCAAGAGAATGTAACAGTAACAAGGTAAACCACGAGAAAACACTACTGAAATATTCCAACTCTTGCATTTCAACGAAAAAAATCCAAAATGAACTTTGAAACATCAAGAGAATGTAACAGTGACAAGGTAAACCACGACAAAACACTACTGAAATAATCCAAGTCATGTATTTCAACGAAAAGAATCCAAAATGAACTTTGAAACATCAAGAGAATGTAACAGTGACATGGTAAACCACGACAAAACACTACTGAAATATTCCAACTCTTGCATTTCAACGAAAAGGATCCAAAATGAACTTTGAAACGCCAAGAGAATGTAACAGTGACAAGGTAAACCACGACAAAACACTACTGAAATATTTCAACTCTTGCATTTCAACAAAAAAGATCCAAAATGAACTTTGAAACATCAAGAGAATGTAACAATAACAAATTTTTTCTAATAGCACCAACCTTTCCCTCAATGAAAACAAATTTTAACAAGTTTTCTGTTAGAATTAACAAGTTTTCCATAAAAGTTTTCCATCTTTTTAATTTACCTGTTATTTCACTGTCTATTCTCACATTATTTTTAATGAGGTAACAATTCTGGGACGTACACATGGTATGGTTTATAATTTTGCTAGCCGAGTACGCCTGTTTTCTTCTTGTTTTCTTTAATATGATAATACCGGAAAGATGTTGATAGGATGTATCAACAGGTAATGTGTTACCAGAACCAAAAGCAAGAAGTTGCCCCTCATCGTCAACTATTATTTTTATTTTTGCATTCTCTTTGAGCACTAACTTCTCTGGTAATGGTACTCTTGCATATCCAACAACACCATTGTAGAATGCTTTGAGTACTCCAAAGAAATCTAAACTCTCGCTGTCATGACAACGCAAGCATACATTTCCAATAATGTTACCACTTGTACTTGTTTCATAGTTCAAACATAAATCTTTGTCAGCATTCAACGCAACGATGACTTCATCTTGTGTAAAGACTTTCGAAGAATAATTCAATTTAATTTGAGTCCTTTTTCAGCTATAATAATGTTTGGTATGATTGACACAGAATATATTGGACTGAAATATTCTTTAACTGGTGTTATTTTCAAAGCGGCGTTCTTATTGCTAGATGAACAACGCAGTGAAGTTTATAGCTATAAATGGAACGCCAAATGCAATATGTTTAATTCCGATAAAAAAAAGATGGTGTCCAACATTAAATTTTATAAATCAAAACGGCTTTTACGATAAAACCACAAGACCACGTAATGAAAATGGTTATGAAATATAACATGTACAAGAGGAAATTCAGGAAATATGCAGCTTTTTCAGTGTGAAAGCTGTTTATCCTAAGGAAAACATGCTGACTGACAAACTCTTACTAGGAAAATGTGATAAAGACATACCATTATTCAAGTTATATGACTCCAAGTGTGAGAAACACCGGCATTCAGTACATGATCCGGAAGTTGAAGTTAGATATTTCGCCCAATGGGTACCTGAAAAGATACCTGACATAGAAAAATGTATCAGATATCCAAAGACCTAAACTCCTGCTCCTTCTATCAGATGTGTTAAGCTTTTTCTTGAATATATAAATATGTATATTTTTCCATGTATGTTTTGTTTGTTGAATATATTTTTAAGGGATAAACAGGTTCTAGCTTACTTTCCATTTTCATCTACGACTTATACATCATGTTTAGCTCTAGGATTAAGTTTGAAATATGAAGGAACATTTTTTTCTGAAAATTGAAATAAACTTCTCAAAGACAAGGAGCATAGTGAGAGACGACACCTTTTCACTACCTAAACTGCTGCCATTAATACGTCTATAGTTATAGATGGCACTTGTCACCTATAGTTATAGATGGCAGTACTTTCACTCAGAAACCCGGGCATAGTAAGAGACATGCAAAAAGTTAGGTTTATTTTAGCTCATTTGTTGCGGGATTCTGGCTGAAAACTTGTTATCCTAAAGAAAACTTGTTACTTCTAACAGATAACTTGTTATCATTGACGAAAAATTTTTACTTTTAAGTGAAATTTGTTATCATTGAGGAAAAGGTTGGTTCTATTAAGAAAAATTTGCTATCGTTAAGAAAATATCTGTTACTTCTAAGAGAAATTGGAGTGTGTTAAGCAAAAGTTTATTTAGTATTAAGGAACAAGTTGTTAATTTGATGAGAAAATTTGTTAGTGTTAAGGAAAACTTCCTACTTATGCCTGAAGACTTGTTATCATAAACGAAAATAAATGTTACTTCTATGAAAAATTTGGTATCTTTGACAGAAAACCTTCTAAGTCTAACAGAAAATTTGTTTTCATTGACAAAAATTGTTACTTTTAAGAAAAATTGGTTATCTTTATCTGAAAAGTTGGTGCTATTAGAAAAATTTGTTACTGTCAAGAAAAACCTGTTACTTCCAAGATATATTTGATAGTATTTAGTAAAAGTTTGTTAGTATTAAGGTAAATGTTGTTACCTCGATGAGAAAATTCGTTAGTGTTAAGGAAAACTTGCTATTTCTGACAGAAAAGGTGTTATCACAAACGGAAAAAAATGTTACTCCTAAGAAAAATTTGCTATCTTTGCAGGAAAACCTTCTACTTCTAACAGAAAACTGGTAATTAGTGATGAAAAATTGTTACTTTTAAGAAAAATTTGTTATCTTTGACGGATAAGTTGGTGTTATTAGAAAAATTTGTTACTGGTAAAAAAAACCTGTTACTTCTAAGAGAGAAATTTAATAATTTTAAGTAACAAAAAAATGTAAAAAAATGTAAAATGTAAAAAAAATTTATCAGAATGCCATCAGACTCCATCTTTTGGGAGTTTGATGGGCGAACGAAATAAAACGTTCAATTTTGACTCTTTTTTACTTAATATTATGAAATAACTATGGATGGTTGAGATAGTAAGGTGGCTATAGGTTGGGGCTTGGCGTAATGAGATGAGACTTGGCTATCTGTTTATGGAGAATATTAAATCGATTTCTTTCGTTTATTATTGTCTATAAACTTTAAATAAAATGTAAACTTTAATGTACAGTCAAGATATGTTTGTTTACCTTTAATGGCAAAAGTTTCCCTATGCTTTTATGTTCTCAACAGTTTTATAGGGCAATGGTGTCTAGGATAAACGAGAAGTACAAATATCCTGTTGCTGTATGCCACTGGCACTCTTTATTGTACATCTCAAATGGTTAAACTAAGGATAGTTGAGGTAGTAAGGAGGCTGCAAGGTGAGGCTTGGCGCAATGAGAAAATTCTATAGCATTGGTATATGGAGAATATTAAATCGGTTTCTTTCGGTTATTATTGTGTATAAACTTTAAATAAAATGAAAATTTTAATGTAGAGCCAAGATGTGTTTGTTTACTTTTAGTGGCAAAAGTTTTTCAAAGCTTTTATGTTCTCGCCGGTTTCATTTAGCAATGGTGTCTAGGATAAAAGAAAAGTACTAATATCCTTTGTTGTATGCCACTGGCACTCTTTATTGTACATCTCAAATGGTTAAACTAAGGATAGTTGAGGTAGTAAGGAGGCTAAAAGGTGAGGCTTAGCGTGTTGAGATGAGACTTGGATATCTGTTTATGGAGAATATTAATACATTTTCTCATCAAAGTAATAACTTTTTCCTTAATACTAAATAAACTTTTACTCAACACACTCAAATTTCTCTTAGAAGTAACAGGTATTATCTTAACAATAAAATTTTTTTTTCTAATAGTACCAGCCTTTCCCTCAATGAAAACAAATTTCAACAAGTTATCTGTTAAAAGTAACAAGTTTTCCATCAAAGATACCAAATGTTTCTTAGAAGTAATAATTTTTCGTTATGATAACAAGTTTTCAGCCAGAGTCCAGCACCACATGAGCGTGACTAAACCTATATTTTTTGGATGTCTCTCACTATACTCGGGTTTCTGAGCGAAAGTGCTGCCATCTATAACTATAGGTGTAAAGTGCCATCTATAAATATAGTCGTAAATATGGCAGTAGTTGAGGTAGTGAAAAGGTGTCGCCTCTCACTATGCTCCTTGTGTTTGAGAAGTTTATTTCAATTTTCTGAAAAAAATGTTCCTTCATGTTTTAAACGGAATCCTAGAGCTAAGCATGATGCATAAGTCGTAGATGAAAATGGAAAGTAAGCTAAAACGTGTTTATTGCTTGAAAATATATTCAACAAACAAAAAAAATTTGGAAAAATATACATATTTACATATTAAGGAAAAAGCTTAACACATTTGATAGAAGGAGCAAGAGTTTAGGTCTTTGGATATCTGGTACATTTTTCCATGTCAGGTATCTTTTCAGATACCCATTGGGTGAAATATCTAACTTCATCTTCCGGATCATGTACTGAATGCCGGTATTTCTCACATTTTAGGTCTTCTAAGTTGAATAATGGTATGTCTTTATCAATTTTTTCTAGTAAGAGTTTATCAGTCGGCAAGCTTCCCTTAACATAAACAGCTTGCACACTGAAAAAACTTCTATTTTGATTCTTCTAACTTGAGTAATGGTATGTCTTTATCACATTTTCCTAGTAAGAGTTTGTCACTCGGCATTTTTCCCTTAACATAAACAGCTTGCACACTGAAAAAACTGCATATTTCCTGAATTTCCTCTTGTACATGTTTTATTTCCTAACCATTTTCATTATGTGGTCTTGTGGTTTTATCGTAAAAGCCATTTTGATTTATAACATTTAATGTTGGGCACCATCTTTTTTTATCAGAATTAAACATATTGCATATGGCGTTCCATTTATAGCTATAAACTTCACTGCGTTGTTCATCTAGAAATAAGAACACCGCTTTGAAAATATCACCAGTTGAGGAATATTTCAGTCCGATGTATTCTGTGTCAATCATACCAAACACTATTATAGCTGAAAAAGGACTCAAGTTAAATAAATATGTAACTTTTCTGCCACTCTAGCAAATATGACACACTCTTAGAATAATTCATCATCACGTTTTAAAAAATATGACGCAGATGTTTATCCTTCCAATGGGTGAAAATTACTGATTTAATGCATACAGTAAACTAGGTAGGGTCGATAACTAGCCATAGAGTACCATTGGGACAGCCGCGTGGTGTCTATTTGCAAACATGGATTACAAATGATGTATGTGCATAAATGTAAAAAAATGTGCGGGGAATGATAGAATAATATCGCTTGAAAAGTATTGCTTAGTATTGGAGATATGAAGTCAAAATTATTAAAATAATGTCTATTATAAGTGATGATGTGACAGCATTATGAGAGAATCGATAGAATAGTATCATTTGAAAAATATTGCTTAGTATTGGGGTATGATCAAACTTTGGTATAAGTTCTGTTAACCTATCTTAGTTTCTAATATATCCCCTATGAGCCTGCTAGCAGTGTCTTTATCTCTGAAAATTCCTTTTCTTATATCTCCGACTTTTTAATAGACATTCTAACCGTTTGATGTTCTATCATACCCTAAAAATAATGAACTCATAACAAATTAATGCATAAAATATTTTTATTGAAATAACGACACGTAGAGTATTAATTTAAAAAAAATATGTTACATACATTATTATACATTATTAGTACCATTGAACAAATTTGGACATTTTGAATCCATGTTCCATAAAATAATTCATCATGTTCTCTCTTGATATTAAAGTTACTCTCTTCTCTTAGTTCACAAATTGTGCTCACATGCGCTTTGTTTTCCTTCTATTCATTTTTATATTCATTAGTAATATTGTCTACCAATGCCCTTTTTAATTTACCTGTTATTTCACTGGCTATTCTCACATTATTTTTAATGACGTAAGAATTCTGGCACGTACACATGGTATGGTTTATAATGTTGCTAGACGAGTACGCCTGTCTTCTTCTTGTCTTCTTTAATGCGCTAACACCGGAAAGATGTTGATAGGATGTATCAACAGGTAATGTGTTACCAGAACCAAAAACAAGAAGTTGCCCCTCATCGTCAACTATTATTTTTATGTTTGCATTCTCTTTGAGCACTAACTTCTCTGGTAATGGTACTCTTGCATATCCACCAACACCATTGTAGAAAGCTTTGAGTACTCCAAAGAAATCTAATTTAATAAACATAATAAACTACTTAGTCTCGATAAGTAACCATAGAGTACCACTTGGACAGTCCCATAGTTTCGATGAGCAGCCATAGAGTACCATTGGTACAGTCGCATTAATAAAAAAATAATTTTCCATGTCCAAGAAATCCTAAGAAAGTAAAAGAAAAAAAAAAGAATAAGGCTTCTGCTTCTGAATTTTTCCCCAAAGAAGAGAAAACTTCTTCTGAATTTTTCTCAATAAAGAACAAAAGTTCCACTTTAAATCATACTTTTCTCATTACGCCAAGCCTCATCCAACAGCCTCCTTAACACAAGGGCATAGTGAGAGGCGACACCTTTTCACTACCTAAACTGCTACCATCTTTACATCTATAATTATAGGTAGCACTTTACACCTTTAGTTGTAGATGGCAGTACACTCACTAAGAAACACGGGTATAGTGTGAGAGATATGCAAAAAGTTAGGCTTACTTAAGCTCACTTAGCGAGTATAGTGCGAGAGATATGCAAAAAGTTAGGCGTACTTAAGCTCACTTAGCGCGCTAAGTGAGCTTAAATAAACCTAACTTTTAGGTTAAATAAACCTAACTTTAGCTTAAATAAACCAGATCATGTTTACGTACCAGAAGTGTTACCTCTGTAAAAATAATGTGAGAATAGACTGTAAAATCACAAGTAAAATAAAAAGGGCTCTGGTAGACAATATTACTAATGAATATAAAATTGAATCAAAGGAAAACAAAGTGCAAGTGAGCACTGGTTATGAACTAAGAGAAGAGAGTAACTTTAATATCAAAAGAGAAGATGATAAATTATGCTATGGAAAAGATTCAAAATGTCCTAAGTTATTCAATTATACTAATAATGTATAATAATGTACGTAACAAATTTATTTATATTAATATTCTACGTGTCGTTATTTCAATAGAAATATTTTATGCATTTCTTTTTATGAGTTCATTATCTTTAGAGTATGATAGCACATCAAACGCTTAGAATGTCTATTAAAAAGTCTGAGATCTAAGAAAAGGAATTTTCAGAGATAAAGATACTGCTAGAAGGCTCATAGGGGATATATTAGAAACTGAAACAGGTTAACAGAACTTATACAAAAGTCTGAGCATACCCCAATACTAAGCAATACCTTTCAAATGATAATATTCTATCGGTTCTCTCATAATGCTGTCAAATCATCACTTATAATAGATATTATTTTAATAATTTTGACTTCATATCTCCAATACTAAGCAATACTTTTCAAGCGACATTATTCTATTATTTCTCGCACATTTTTTACATTTATGCACATACATCATTTGTACTCTACGTTTGCAAATAGACACTACGCGACTGTCCCAATGGTACTCTATGGCTATTTATCGACACTACCTAGTTTATTGTATGCATTAAATCAGTAATTTTCACCCATTGGAAGGATAAACATCTGTATCATATTTTTTTAAAACTTATGATGAATTATTCTAAGAGTGTGTATTATTTGCTAGAGTGGCAGAAAAGTTACATATTTATTTAATTTGAGTCCTTTTTCAGCTATCATAATGTTTGGTATGATTGACACAGAATATATTGGACTGAAATATTCCTCAACTGGAGTTATTTTCAAAGCGGTGTTCTCTTTGCTAGATGAAATGGAACGCCAAATGCAATATGTTTAATTGAGATAAAAAAAGATGGTGTCCAACATTAAATTTTATAAATCAAAAAGTCTTTTACGATAAAACCACAAGACCACGTAATGAAAATGGTTATGAAATAAAACATGTACAAGAGGAAATTCAGGAAATATGCAGCTTTTTCAGTGTGCAATCTGTTTATGCTAAGGGACGCATGCCGACTGACAAACTCTTACTAGGAAAATGTGATAAAGACATACCATTATTCAAGTTACAAGACTCCACATGTGAGAAATACCGGCATTCAGCACATGATCCGGAAGTTGAAGTTAGATATTTCGTCCAATGGGTACCTGAAAAGATACCTGACATGGAAAAATGTATCAGATATCCAAAGACCTAAACTCCTGCTCCTTCTATCAAATGTTTTAAGATTTTTATTGAATATATAAATATGTATATTTTTCCATATATGTTTTGTTTGTTGAATATATTTTTAAGGGATAAACATGTTCTAGCTTACTTTCCATTTTCATCTACGACTTATACATCATGTTTAGCTCTAGGATTCAATTTGAAACATGAAGGAACATTTTTTTTCTGAAAATTGAAAAACTTCTCAAACACAAGGAGCATAGTGAGAGACGACACCTTTTCACTACCTCAACTGCTGCCATTAATACGCCTATAGTTATAGATGGCACTTGTCACCTATAGTTATAGATGGCAGTACTTTCGCTCAGAAACCCGGGCAAAGTGAGAGACATGCAAAAAAGTTAGGTTTATTTTAGCTCATTTGTTGCAGGATTCTGGCTGAAAACTTGTTATCCTAACAAAAACATGTTACTTCTAACAGATAACTTGTTATCATTGACGAAAAATTTTTACTTTTAAGTGAAATTTGTTATCATCGAGGAAAAGGTTGGTGCTATTAAGAAAAATTTGCTACTGTTAAGAAACTATCTGTTACTTTCAAGAGAAATTTGAGTGTGTTAAGCAAAAGTTTATTTAGTATTAAAGAAAAAGTTGTTACTTCGATGAGATAATTTGTTAGTGTTAAGGAGAAATTCCTACTTCTGCCCGAAGACTTGTTATCATAAACGAAAATAAATGTTACTTCTATAAAAAATTTAGTAACTTTGACAGAAAACCTCCTACTTCCAACAGAAAATTTGTTTTCATTGACAAAAATTGTTACTTTTAAGAAAAATTGGTTATCTTTGTTGGAAAAGTTGGTGCTATTAGAAAAATTTGTTACTGTTAATAAAAACCTGTTACTTCCAAGATATATTTGACAGTATTAAGTAAAAGTTTGTTAGTAATAAGGTAAAATGTTGTTACCTCGATGAGAAAATTCTTTAGTGTTAAGGAAAACTTGCTATTTCTGACAGAAAAGGTGTTATCACAAACGAAATAAATGTTACTTCTAAGAAAAATTTGCTGTCTTCGCAGGAAAACCTTTGACTTCTAACAGAAAACTGGTAATTAGTGATGAAAAATTGTTACTTTTAAGAAAAATTTGTTATCTTTGACGGATAAGTTGGTGTTATTAGAAAAATTTGTTACTGGTAAAAAAAACCTGTTACTTCTAAGAGAGAAATTTAATAGTTTTAAGTAACAGTTTGTTAGTATTAAGGAAAAAGTTGTTACTTCGATGAGAAGAATTGTTAGTGTTAAGAAAACTTGCTACTTCTGACAGAAAATTTAAAACGTACCTGTGTCCACCTCAGGTGGCTTGGTAGTGCAGTAAGTTGTCAGTATTAGTAGTTCATTGAATCACCAGCTGTTGACGATAATGACCTTGAATGGCGTAGTAATTTCTTAAGGGATTGTTTTGGTGGGAGTGTGAATTTTGACGATACACCTTCTAACATTATTGAATATAATGACCTCGAATGGTTAGATAACTTCTCAAAACAACATTTTACCGATGTTGATATTTCATTTGACGTAGCCCCTAGCGCAATATTAAGGAAAAAGTTGTTACTTCGATGAAAAGATTTGTTAGTGTTACGAAAAACTTTTTACTTTTGACAGAAAATTTCAAAACCTTTGCCACTAAAAGTAAACGAACACATCTTGGCTTTGCATTAAAATTTTATTTTATTTAAAATTTAAACACAATAATAACCGAGTGACAAAACCCCTGTGACAAAACCTACTAACATTAATGAAGATAATGGCCTCGAATGGTTAGATAACTTCTATATAATATTTTAGCGATGTTAATATTTCATTTGACGTAGCCCCTAACGCAATATTAAGGAAAAAAATGTTACTTCGATGAGAAGATTTGTTAATGTTAAGAAAAACTTAATACTTCTGACAAAAATTTTAAAACGTACCTGTGTCTACCTCAGGTGGCTTGGTAATGCAGTAAGTTGTTAGTACTAGTAGTTCACTGGATCACCAGCTGTTGATGATAATGACCTTGAATGGCACAGTAAATTCTTAATGGATTGTTTTGGTGGTAGTGTGAATTTTTACGATACAACTTCTAACATTATTGAAGATAATGACCTCGAATAGTTAGATAACTATTTAAAAACAATATATTAGCGATGTTAATATTTCATTTAATGTAGCCCCTAGCGCAATATTAAGGAAAAAGTTGTTACTTCGATGAAAAGATTTGTTAGTGTTACGAAAAACTTGTTACTTTTGACAGAAAATTTCAAAACCTTTGCCACTAAAAGTAAACGAACACATATTGGCTTCACATTAAAATTTTTATTTTATTTGAAATTTAAACACAATAATAACCAAAAGAACCCGATTTAATATTCTCCATATACCAATGCCCAAGACTTTTCTCATTACGCCAAGCCTCACCCTATAGCCTCCATACTACCTCAACTACTCATAGTTCGACCATTTAAGATTTAGAATAAAGAATGTTAGTAACATTCAGCAGAGGATATTAGTACTTCTCATTCATTCTAGACAACATTGCTAAATGAAACTGTGGAGAACATAAAATCATAGAAAAACTTTGGCCACTAAAAGTAAACAAACACATCCTGGCTCTACATTAAAGTTTTCATTTTATTGAAAGTTTATAGACAATAATAACCAAAAGAAACCGATTTAATATTCTCTCGAAACCGATAGCTAAGTCTCATCTCATCACGCTAAGCCTCACCCTATAGTCTGCTTACTACCTCAACTAGCCATAGTTCGACCTTTTAAGATGTACAATAAAGAGTGCCAGTGGCATACAACAAAGGATATTAGTACTTTTCTTTTATCCTAGACACCATTGCTAAATGAAACCGGCGAGAACATAAAAGTTTTGTAAAACTTTTGCCACTAAAAGTAAACAAACACATCTTTCGCTCTACATTAAAGTTTTCATTTTATTTAAAGATTATACAGAATAATAACGGAAAGAAACCGATTTAATATTCTCCATAAGCAGATAGCCAAGTCTAATATCATTACGCCAAGTCTCACCTTATAGCCTCTTTACTACCTCAACTACCCATAGTTTAACCATTTGAAATGTACAATAAAGAGTGCTAGTGGCATACAGCAAAAGGATATTTGTACTTCTCGTATATCGTAGACACCATTGCTAAAGGAAACTGGTGAGAACATAAAAGCTTTGAAAAACTTTTGCCACTAAAAGTAAACAAACACATCTTGGCTCTACATTAAAGTTTTCATTTTATTTAAAATTAACACAATAATAACCGAAAGAAACCGAATTAATATTCTCCATATACCATTGCCCAAGACTTATATCATTACGCAAAGCCTCACCTTATAGCCTCCTTACTACCTCAACTAGCCATAGTTTAACCATTTAAAATGTGCAATAAAGAGTGCCAGTGGCATACAGCAACTGATGTTTGTACTTCTAGTTTATCCTAGACGCCATTGCTAAATGAAACTGTTGAGAACGTAAACCATAGAAAAACTTTTGCCACTAAAAGTAATCAAACAGATCTTGGATCTATATTAAAGTTTTCATTTTATTTAAAATTTTTAGGCAATAATAACCGAAAGAAACCGATTTGATATTCTCCATCTGAAGATAGCCAAGTTTCATCTCATTACGCCAAGCCCCAACCTATAGCCACTTTACTATCTCAACCATCCATAATTATATGATAATGTTAAGTAAAAAAGGCTCAAAATTGAACGTTTAAATCGTTCGTCCATCCAACTCTCAAAATATAGAGTTTGATAACATTCTGATAACTTTGTTCTTACATTTTATATCTCTTAATGGAGTCTCTATATTGATAATTGGCACTTGTGTATTATACCTACCACTGCCTAGAAGTGAAGCTAGGTCAATCCACTTTTGAAATGATAAAAAATATTCTAATCATATTTAACATTTATCATGTGTGTGTGGGCGTAGACATTCGCCTGTTAAAAAAAACCGGATAACGAAACCCCTGTGACAAAACCTTCTAACATTATTGAAGATAATGACCTCGAATGGTTAGATAACTTTTTAAAACAATATTTTAGCGATGTTAATATTTCATTTGACGTAGCCCCTAGCGCAATATTAAGGAAAAAGTTGTCACTTCGATGAGAAGATTTGTTAATGTTAAGAAAAACTTGCTACTTCTGACAAAAATTTAAAACGGACCTGTGTCCACCTCAGGTGGCTTGGTAGTGCAGTAAGTTGTTAGTACTAGTAGTTCATTGAATCACCAGCTGTTGATGATAATGACCTTGAATAGCGTAGTAAATTCTTAATGGATTGTTTAGTTGGTAGTGTGAATGTTGACGATACACCTTCTAACATTATTGAAGATAATGACCTCGAATGGTTAGATAACTTATCAAAGCAATATTTTAGCGATGTTAATATTTCATTTGACGTAGCCCCTAGCACATTATTAAGGAAAAAGTTGTTACTTCGATGAGAAGATTTGTTAGTGTTAAGAAAAACTTGTTACTTTTGACAGAAAATTTCAAATCTTTTGCCACTAAAAGTAAACAAACACATCTTGGCTTTACATTAAAATTTGTATTTTATTTAAAATTTAAACACAATAATAACCGAAAGAACCCGATTTAATATTCTCCATAAACCAATGCCCAATACTTTTCTCATTACGTCAAGCCTCACCCTATAGCCTCCATACTACCTCAACTACTCATAGTTCGACTATTTAAGATGTAGAATAAAGAATGTTTGTTGCATTCAGCAAACGATATTAGTACTTTTCGTTTATTCTAGACAACATTGCTAAATGAAACTGTTGAGAACATAAAAGCATAGAAACACTTTGGCCACTAAAAGTAAACAAATACATCCTGACTCTTCTCTTATTATTTCTTGAAAGGGCTGTGTATTGTTTGGACCTTTATTAAGCTTTAACTTTAGCAGGGAAACTTAATTGAAAATATCTGGACATAAAGGTTTAGAAATTCTTCAGCTGATAATATTGTTCCCCTTTTTCCCCTAACCTGCTTGTATAAACATTGAGGTCACCTTTGTATAAACATGCAGTGCGGGGTTAATGAAATGAAAGAATGATTAAAAGGGAACGGTGTTCCCCTTCGTATAAACGTCTGAAGATTGCACAAGGGGGGGGGGGGTGTTAATTTGTGCTATTGTCCGATAATTCCAATTTTTGGATATAAGGTCTTTATAAAGTCAAGCTAAGCCTCAAGGGACTCTAGGCTGAAAAGGGGGAGCCCAAATGGCTCTCCTAGCTTTCTCTTCTTGGTTGAGGTTTCCTTTTCTCTTTCAACCCTCAGTTATTCAAAGCTTAAATTTCTGGGAAGAAATTTAATTTGGCTTATTCTAACCTTAAAAAAATGCTGTTTTGTCCAAATGGCTCAAGCCTTGTCTAGGTGGAATACTAATGAAACTAAAAGTCCCAAAATCATCAATTTCTCTTATATACGTATTAAAATTATTTCCCAGTGACAGAAAGCCTTTTAGAGGTTTTTCTTCTTATTTTAACCTTCATCTTCAAACTTTTATCCCCAAGGAGAATTCAAACAGACAGTGGTAGTTTGTCGTAATTACAAAGTAAAACACTTACATTTTGTTTGCTCCAAAAAGACTCCCGTTTTTTCCGAGGCAAAACTACCCCGATTTGTCTCTCATCCATAAGTTATATTCTTTTTGCTACTTGATCCGTTTTAGTGACCTTCCCTCCCTCCTAGCCAATCAACCACCTTTTGTCAAAAGTAGTTTCTTTTCCAGTCTTTCAAGGACTTGCAAAACTGGTCTAAATTAGGTCTTAACATATCACGGGTTCAAAGTTCGTTTGATTCTTGGACAAAGAGTGTCACTCAAAGATTTATGGCTAGTTACGCAAAGAGAAGTTATTTCAAATTCAAGCTAATTTGAAATTGTCGCTATATTTCTGATCTATGAAGCAAAGGGAATTCCAAGCTTTAATAAAATTGAGTTACGAAATTTACACAAAATAAGGCCTCCTTACACGTCATTCATTTTAGACCTGTTCACAGAAATCCTGGGAATCTTCCAGAAAAACAAATGTACCACAAAAATGGCTAGGAATCATGCCAATATATGAGAAATAATAGAACGCCTGGAATTCCGGGGGTTCTTCCAGGGGTGGGAATCTTGCGAGGGGCGGGAATCTTGTCAATGATGGGAATCTTGCTAGCCGGGAACCTTTGCGAGGAAGGGAATCTTGCCATCCGGGGACCTTTGTGAGGGAGGGAATCTTGTCAGCTGAGCGCTAGAAACAGAGATGATGTGATATTAGAGGGTTGCCGTAGAAACTCAATGATAATTTTCCTGTTAGTACTAATTTTTAAATTATCTCGAGCAAGACCATTTTTTAACCTCCTTTATCGCCAAGCCGAAGTCCGGATTCTGTCGTCCGAATGAGTAGACACAGCCCAAACTCCCCCACAGTGCACGGTGTTCCCGGATTTTGTCCCCAAAATGAGTAGACACTGACCAAACTCCCCCACAGGATGGGGATGGGTGGGGACAAGAAATTTCGCTCCTTTGCGCATTTCGATATTTTGCTAAAAAAATGTGTCCTGGGCTGAGACAAACCGTTTGAGGGGACCGGAAAGTTCCTCGGAGGTGGACAGCGACAAGGGCCGGTACCCTAGTGGACGGAGGCATGCTAACAATAAATATACACTTGAAAATTAGCTCTTTTTGTATTAAAAAAATTATAAATATAACACTGGTGAGCTAGAGGGTAAAACAGGGCCTCCTCCCCTCATAGACGCCCCCTCCTCCCCTGGAGTCCTCTCTCCTAATCTTTCTGATAAATTACGAATGCTACTGTTTATATAGTTTATTCTTTGATAAGCCACAATAATGGTTAGAAATTGCATCTATTATCATGGCACCCTCTGATAATGAATGCTAGGTGTAGACTGGAATCTATTGTTAGCATATTTTTAAATATCCATAAGTTTAACTCAAAGAAATGGATATTTTTGTTAAAGGTCTTTCAGTAATACCTCTTAATATGGTTTGAATATACCACTAATATTAGCTGGCCCGGGGGGTTGGTGCCATATGGTGATGGATGGGGGTGATGCCATGGTGGTGTGGAGTGTTTTGTGGGGGTATCATGATGGGCTTGGGCTGCAAAAACTTGAATCACAGGATTTAAAGGTATTATACTTAGGTTGAATCATTTATGTAAATCAAGTTCTCAGAAATTGACTTCCCCCTCTTGTCCTAGATCAATACATCTCTTCCTGTTAATGCACATGTGCAAACTTCGCCCTGGAGTCATTACACCTGGACGAACAACAACAAATAAATCGACCTTGACCCCATTAGATTCGATCGGTAATCCTTGAACAAATTATATCCCGTCAGCGTTAGACTTAATTGTAGATGGCAGCAGTGGTGTGGGACGGCAGTCATTAGGTCATTACTACTATTATATTCTAGTGTGAAATTGGATAAACTGACTTAAGAACTTACTTAGAACTCAATAGACCTATGTAATTTTTTTATATTTTTTGTATCCATTCACGTTTTAGAAAATATCCTTGTGAACGTACAGAAGTTAAGTCAACCAAGAACTTTGATGCTAAAATCTTAAAATGTGAAAGAGAATCAATTAATTTAGTATCTACCAAAAACAAATAATTTCACAGAACAGAACTAAAATTTAGATACAGGTTTAAAAAAAAAGTAGATGATACACTTGGACGAATTTATTGCGTAATTAATAGTATAAAAATCTATAATGCAATTAATAAATTTGCTCCAATATATTACCACGAAATTCGCCGAAAAACAACAGAAGCTTTGTATCTGCGACATTGGCGAAAACTGCTTCAAGCCGTCTCTATGTAGGGAGCTTCAAGACAAATGTGGCTATCCTGAAAGTGCCATGACAGGCATCATAAGTCAAAAATTATCAATGAAATGAAATTTTTCAGCCAAGAGAATCTCATATCTAGATTATATGCACACAGTCTTACTGTAACTTTGCTATTTTCGTTATTGTTTTTTTTTTTATTTCAATATAGAAACGAAACGTCTACTGTTCACTGGCAATATATTATATGAGGGGGGGGGGCAAAAATTTTGATTTTGGGAAGAGCCCAGCGAAATAAATATCGGGAGGACAGGGCCAACAATGTAAAATATTTATGAAGTCCAAAATATATCAAAATACGCGTTCTTATTCTCAAAATACTCGTGAATATATGATATGTTTTACAATCGGGGAGAAGGAAGGGGTTAAATCTTCCAAACCGATTCCTTACCTACACCGTTAGTTACAATGAATAAAACTGACTGTAATTCAAAAATCACACAACAACACATTACTTCTTATGAAATCTGCTGGATAGCGATAACTCAGATTATGATTTTCCAGAATTTAAAACACGGATAGCGCTCGTTTTGGGCAACAGGTTGTAGCTTGGCAGAATAGGGCTGAACTTATTGTTGAAAAAACTAGCGACACTAAACCTAGCCCCAAAATGACAGAATTGATGCAAATTCCTGCAATTTCACCAGCAAAATCGTATTTAAAAATAACTTCATAAAATTCATCATTATTGTTATAGTTAACATCACAGAAACAGCAACCAGAATTGCAACTGCTATAGTATAGAAAACTGCTGTCAAAATCTGTTGTGGTAATATTTCCTTCGCATATCTGTAATGGGTCTTCAGAAAGAATATATTTTGTCATATGCTGTTCCCCATGTAAATATACCCCTGCTGTTCCCCATATGATAGGAACAAGAGACACTATGATTGATATTATGGTAAACACCAGATGAGTCGAAAATAAACAATGTGACGAGTTTTTAGCAGCAGCTACGCCAAAACTTCCTGTCATTATGCAAGCTAAGCCAGACGTTATACCAGAGCTGATGAATGATATTCCAAATTTGCATGTACTGAGCATCCAATCTAATGGCTGCAAAAGAAATTTTCTTTGAGTTGAAACATAGGTCCAGTTTGTTGTGACACATATTTTTACAGTTACCGAGAAGCTATTATACTTACTTCACAGGGAGTATGAGGGATTGACTATGATTGGGTTCGAATATTTATCCGTACTTATATCTTAAATACAATATGAAATAGCAAAATGCGATATTTTTCAAAACGAAGCCACATTGTGTAGTCTTATATACGTCATGGGTAGTATTTGCAAAATATGAGTTAAACCTATTCATACTTGATTTGTACCCAAGCCACGGCTGATCTTTCTAACCTTCTGTGAGATAACAATATATTTTCAAATCATACCTGTAAGTAAATTTTTCACTTAATGAAATGGAGTAATAGTATTGTTACTGTGGCATTTTACTCAAAACGTTGCTATTGCAGTGATTAGTTTAGAAGAAAAATAAGCTGCACTGTTTTCAAGTAGAATATAGTGAATCCTAGAATCATATTCAGAAAAATCATATTCCATTACCGACTATACTATGAAAACTGTATAGTACACAACTTGTTCAGACAAATTAATGTATACATTAATGGAACATTAGTGAGCATTAGCAATAATTTATAAAACTATGCAATCTACATACAATTTATGTATATAACTCCAAAGTCATACAAGGAGTTGAGAGGACAGGCACTGGGTTATGAATATAGATCGAATGTTGATACTGATGGTGAGTTAACTGCTGCAGTCACCAAAGAGTATCATTTAGTTGGAAAATTAAATCATAAAATATTTAATATATCTTAATTGTTGCCTCCCAATGTTAAGATTAACATAAAGTTACAAATAGCTCCAGCCAGTTTCATTTTGAGAAAAACACTTGCTGCAGCACCTGACGCAAATGTCAATCTCACTTCAGCAATTCTTCATGTTTGAAAACAAAAGGTTATGAGCTCTGTTGCTTCGGTAGTGGAAAAACTGAAAGCCAATGATAACAATATCAAACTTCTTGTTCCCCATACAGTCACTAATCAAGGCACATTGTCACTGGTTCTCGTAGTTATACGGATGCGTCATTTATCAATGGAGAAATCTCCTCAAAACTCACCTTGGCCTTTGTGAAGAGTGCTTTTGACGTTGGATCCTGGATCGTATCCCCCCACAGTTTTAATTTTTTTGGCTTATCCAGTGTTGTGTGAAAGGTAATGGAATTCTCTTGCACACTTTATCATTTGATAAAAAAAATCTTACAAAACTCTGTATGAATTGACTATGCAATCAATGGATCACGATTCACAGCTATTTGGAAATGGAATAACCAACTCAGTGTTTTCAAAAAGTCATGGTGTAACTGTTTTGGACTTGTCAGGAACTCAAGATATGAGTGTTTTAAGAAGTGGGAATGTAAGTTTAGAGTGCACACTCGCAAAAGCTTTGACTGAAAGTATCACGTTAATATCACCGAGTCAATTTGAAACCTATTTGGAGATCACTCCCGACAGTAGTGTTCCACTAGAATTGGCACCATCAACACAAATCAAATCATTGATGTATTTAACTTGGACTCGTTCATGTCCAAATACAAATCCTATTGGATACCCTCGGATTTCCTTGAAAAAATTTAAAGTGATAACCATACTGTCATTATCACTGTTAATAGCAGTCCGTCGAATATAAGAAATACTGGTCACTGGCTATGCATATTTCAAACTAAGATCGGTATTAAATTTTTCGATCCTCTTGGCTTTCCATATATAGTCTACACTCCTTATGCCAGTACCTATATTGAAAGCAAGGGGAAATCTATTGTTCAAAACCAGAATAGAGTACAAGATTTTACAACCAAAAGCTGTGGCTTTCATGTACTATTCGTTTCATGTTTCATGTTTTCCGATGTCGTAGATTTTGTCAAAATTTACGTGGACGATCCTCGTCTGAATGATTTCATTGTGGAAAATGCCCTCTCCTACCTGTATAATATCAATTTTAGTGCTCTAAGAATAAAATGTTCTAACAATGTTTGTAAATTTGTTTATCAATAAAACATATATATATATATATATATATATATATATATATATATATATATATATATATATATATATATATATATATATATATATATATATATATATATATAATATATATATATATATATATATATATATATATATATATATATATATATATATATATATATATATATATATATATATATATATTTATATATATATATATATATATATATATATATATATATATATATATATATATATATATATATATATTATATATATATATATATATATATATATATATATATATATATATATATATATATATATATATATATATATATATATATATATACATATATATATATATATATATATATATATATATATATATATATATATATATATATATATATATATATATATATATATATATATATATATATATATATATATATATATATATATATATATATATATATATATATATATATATATCTATATATATATATATCTATATATATATATATCTATATATATATATATATATATATATATATATATATATATATATATATATATATTATATATATATATATATATATATATATATATATATATATATATATATATATATATATATATATATATATATATATATATATATATATATATATATATATATATATATATTATATATATATATATATATATATATATATATATATATATATATATATATATATATATATATATATATATACATATGTACCGTGAGTAAAACACGATGTAGTTAAAATACCAAAATAAAGTTCCTTCTTTTTAAAGATAATTCCGACTCCCTATAATTAAGTTAAACCTAGTTTCAAAAATGAAAAGTCCTTAATCAGAAAAGAAAAAACTGCAGTTAGCCTCAGACAAAGAACGGCGCTGTCCAAGCTTTGGATTTCGCTAAGACGGTGAGCAATAAAAAAGGTGCTACGCACAATATTTCTAAGGAAGTTTAAATGATAAGAACCGTGCGAACGTTTGAATCATCAGAAATATTTAAAACAATCTATTGGACGAAGGGCTCGCATCCTTGGGCCAGTCGAGCCAATTGTGAGCCAGTTCTCACAGCGCAGAAAAAAAACTACAATTGATAGTGGGGAAAAAGTGTTTTTTGAAAGGATTCGTAAAGGAGAGTCAGGATTATTGAGACATAATTATTTCGACGTTCAAGCTTTGCAATTCCTTCATTGTTGTATCTCAGTCATCGTTATTGTCGTTTGAAGTGACTCATTGCTGTTCACCTAAATATGTAAGTCTCAATAAATCTATTGTTTTTACCTGTGTTTACTTCATTTTATATGTCAATATCTAGCCTAATGATAGCTAATTAGTTCGCATATCTCCAAGGACGTTCCCAGGGAATCTGATCTCCAGATAGCTCGAAGAAAGGAAGTCACATTTATATGGCTACACATTTTATTTTCCCTCAATAATTGAGGGTGGCGCGGTTATACATTCACTTCACTCCCCATTGTTGTGGCGCAGGGCTCGATGGCACAATCTTTAGCGCTATAAGCGGCGCTATCGGAGAACTTATAAGGTGTAAGTTCACGGCTTTCAAGCTACGATATTAGACTTGACGCGATTAATCTTCATTACCGCTATTTGGACGGCCCTAAAACTTTTATTGCTACAAATGGCACGGTCGGAAATTGGAGGAAAACTTGTGAACTAATTACGCTATAAAACTTTATAATTTGAATTTAATTATTGGAGAGATACAGACATATAAGTAAAGTGATTAGGCCTATTGCCGCTAAGCTACAACAGGGAAACCCTTTAGACATCTCATAGGAGATAATAGCCTCCCCCAAAATAGGTTAAGTGAAATAATAAATTTATTCTGAATTGATTCCAAGAAAAATGGCGGATGACCTTAACGATTTATTAATAGTGCGGAAGTTAGTCGCAAAAAATATAGAAATAGCAAAATCTATCCCGGAGTACAATGGTCAATCAGATATTGACGAATTTAATATCCAATTGGCCCAGTTTGTACAACTAACAAAAACAGAGCTAAAAGCGTTAGTCGACATGCTCCTACTACGATTAAAAGGCCAGGCATTAACCTTTCTAAAACAGATTGAACATACCATAGGCAATAACGCCAAATTGCCAGTAAATACGGTGGACAAATTGTTAAAAGCATTTAAAGATAGATTTATAGAGACCAGTTCCATAAATAAATTAAAACACGGAACGGTGTGCTTCGACTATTCACAAAATATAAGAAAATATCTTGATAATATACGCATTTTGGTAGAGGCAAAATACGGAACAGATACTGGGCAACTGTATGAAAAAGTCATACTAAATACCTTTTTTCAAGGGCTACCCCCAAAACTATATAGAGTGGTAATATCCAAAAATATTCAGACGTTGGATCTCGCAGTTCAGGAGGTAGAGCGATTGATCGAAGTCGACACGATGGTCGCAAATCACAGTAAAACAAAAATAAATAGCCTAGGCGATTCAAATGCGAACATAAACTTCAAGAGCGATCAGGGGTCCCCCAATTTCTTTTCAAGGGATAACTCCCCAGTACCACTAAGAAACAAAACGCAAGAACCCACTAGGCAGAAAACAGTACGTTTTTAGCCTGTCAAACAATCCAATTACGAAAATAACCCTACAATAATAAGGTGCTATATTTGTAATCGTGTTGGGCATATCGCGAGAAAAAATCTTAAAATCTTAATATGTCCCCAATCGCATACCAAGAATTGCTGTCGGTAATACGCAAAATTACGGCAACCATTTGTTCGGAAGAACAAATTTTAGCGCCGATGGTGCACTAGGCTATAACCAGGGAAGATTGCGCCAATCAGTACCTTACAACGCGTACCAACAAAATTTTTATACCCCTCCTCCCAATAGACAAATTAATTACCGATTTGAAAACCCAAATACTCGCCAAAGCCAATATAGTGCGAGAATGCTATATAGAAATCACGAAAATTTGCCGATGGGAAATGAAAATTTTGTAAGCCAACGGCATTGGCAGTCAGCGCCAGCAAGCGGCACTGACACAGGACATCCACGTTACCATAATAATACCTGGCGAAGGCAGACAGACGTAAATCAATTAGACATGCCTACGGAAACTCATACGTCTGAATATCTATTACAGGCACCGACACATGAAATAAATCCTCAGGGAAACGTTTCAGGCCCCTCAGAAATATAAATTGGACCCAGAGGGTGCCCGGAATATTTAATAGGTCCAAAACAATGGTAGTGCCGTCTTGTAGTGATATTAATAACAAGTTACCTATATTTAATGATTTTTGTGTAGAAAATGTTTATTTTAAAGCTTTGATTGACTCTGGTGCAACGATTAGTATCATAAACTCATGCGTATTTAATATGTTGCCTCTGCATATTAGGCGACAGAGCAACCCTAATAATCCCAATTTAACTAGTGTGACAGGGCATAAATTGGATGCAAGGGTTTCAATTTGCCTAAACGTAAAAAGGAACAACAGGATCTTCCAGACAAATTTTATAATATGCGATAACTTCCCGTATGAAGCAATTATAGGCGCAAATTTCTTAAGGTCCAATAGAGTACTATTAGACGTAGCAAACGAGAGGCTTGTCTACCCAGCTAAGGTAGGGGAAGAAATTTCTACCTTAAGAAATCGTAACAGAGGATACGAAGATAACATAACAGTAAACAAAATTTCTAACGGTATAATGTCGCAATCTTTTGAACCTAATGTCTCGCAAGGAGGAAAAGGAATAATCAGAAACTTGTCCAATTATTCTGAAAGACATTGCAGAGATGAAATAAATTTAAATAATAAAAGTATTGAATCCGCAAAAATAAAAATAGGAGATATGCGACAATACAGGTCAAACGAAATCAAGAAAATAGTGGAATTATGGAAAAACATAGTAAAACCCAACGTGACGCCACAAGATGCCGCAATGGCGCAGCATAGCGCCAGTATGAATCTAATAAACAATGAAAATAAAGAGAAATATTACGGATTCGCGATAAGGAAAACGAAAGTCCCTCCCAAAACGATGCAAAAAATTCAAATATCACAGATGATTGAGCCAGTGGTTAGCAAATCCGAAATATGGTTTGCGACCCCATCTGAAATTCCCGAAAATCTGCTATGCGAGGAACAGATTATATCTTATGACAAAGGAGAAGGTTTTATTTGGTTAACTAATAACCACGAAAATGATACAATTACAATAAAAAAGGGGACATGTTTAGTTCAAATTCAACTTTTATCAGAGAATGATTTAAATACATGGGAAAATT